>LR736859.1:8427995-9114579 GCA_902654985.2 Oryctes borbonicus | reverse complement strand
TCGTTGCTGAAATGGGATCTTCATTATCAGTCTTTAACCTCAAAACTGAATATGATAATTTTAAAATTAAGACACCTAAAACAATCCTTGAGCATTGACTCTTTAAGAACTGTATATTTCTCTGAATTTCAATCTCGATTAATATATACCTATATATATGTATATATATACATAGGTATATATGAAGTTTTCTTTAAGCAAAAAGCTACAATTAGATATCAGTCAACTAACATCTTATAGAAACTATTTCATCTCTCTAAAAATTCTAACCATACATTTTAGAAGCTGCTTGCTATATTCACAAACGCAAGAGTAAGATATTAGAGAGTAACAGTGCGCAACATCATTATAGCATAAGAGATCCTAAGATACATGCTATGAAACATAGTCTAAAACTAACAGTCGAATATGTTGATATTCTTGTAGTAAAAATCTATATCACTCTTCCGGATAATTGGAAAGTCCATGACTTAAATAAATTTAAAAAGACAAAATCTTGGTTATTATCCAAATGCTTTTATTCGTTTCATGAATTCTTCGATTGATTTATTTAATATATGTACAGTCACTTTGACCCATTATGTAACTTTTTTTCTTCAATTTAGAGATTGTATTGTTTCCATTTTCTAGTCTTATTATTATTATCACATTTCAATAAAAGAGACAAATATCATATAATAAGCAATTATGTTTACATTTGAATGCTACAGATTGATTTATGAATATAAAGCGTATTTATGGTATCACACTTATTTCAATACACACAATAACAGTTTCTTACAAAAAATGCTCAAAGCGATCACCTGTATTGCCTAAACCGACTTGAACTCTTCGTTTCAAGTTTTCGAAAACATTTTGTAACGTTTCAAAACAATACAAATTTCAAATTTCGTTTTCAATAGTTGCCCATAATTCGTCAATATAATGAAGCCGAGTATAATAAATTCTATTCTTTAAATGTTCAAATAAATTAAAATCTAAAGGAGGCAGATTGGTGCCCGCCTCCCTCTGCTAATTACTCTCTGAGGAAAGCGTTCTTTCAAATATTGCAGTGTGGCTGAAGTGGTGTGTGGAGTGGCACTGTACTGATGAATATATCCGAATTGCATTTCATCATCATTTTGTTCAACTACAAACGGATTTAAAATATGCTCTCCATATCTTTAAGTATTAAAATTTTATGAAAGAAAATGGGACCTAATTTTAATTGGGTATAAACTTTTTCTTTTAAACCTTTAATCTGTTAGTTCTTTTATCATATTGTATTATTATTCTATTTATTCTACTACTACTAGAGAAGATTTCCCAAAATCATATACGATGTAGACAGATAGCCGTAATGCAGCTTTTAAAACATAATTTGGGCCGTACGATGGAACTGAATCAGTTTGGAAATAAGTTGAGTCGGAGAAAAGCTAAACAGTCGGAAACACAAATATATAGTCATATACATCCTGTTAATACAAATTTTTTCTACAAGATTTTACCGAATAGTAATGTTGACAGTGGCCAGTGATAGATATATTTAATATATTATCCAAAACGAAAATGATTATAGATACAGTAGCAGACGACTTCATGAAACGTAAGTTAAAAAGCGTTGATTTCTTAATATCCGATTTTTAGGTATGAGTGAAGAATATGTTATGTATATACATGTTAAGGGGAGTTGGACGAAACTACATTTTTCGTTCGTTGTATTCGTTGAAGGTTGCAATGTAATCAATGCTGAAAGCTGTACTTTTAGAATGATGTCGCTGCTGTTTGTTGTCGCCCCATTCTGCTAGATTAGCTATGTAGATCCAGGAGCATGCAATCATTGGGAGCGGCTGCTGTTCGTCCTCAAACTATAGCAGAAACTCATTGTCGTGATAAATGCATCAATTCGCGGTGTTGAATTTAATTTTATTACACAACGATGGAATGCAGGAAAACGATCTATTGTCATAGTAGATCTGCCAGTTCATGATATCTGAATTTACTCAGCAAGCGAAACATGCCGCCATGCTTGGCATAAGAAATCAGTCAATTCATCGTGCCTTGAATGGTTTAGCAAATGGAGCACGTCGCCATGATCTCTTCGTGTGAAATCTGTCCATTTGTGATGCCTTGAATACCATACCTATCGTCGTAAAAAATCGCTGCATTTACTGTTTGACTCTTCTGTTTATGGCGTAAGGGAAGAACATAATCAGCTACTGCTTGAACTTGTATTTGTACTTGGCAATCCTCTTTCTTACTTTTTTTCTTACTTTTTTGGCCGGGTCAGTTTGGATTCATGACTATTTCGCTATCTGATGATGGTGTAGAGGAAGAGTGTCCTCAATTACTGCTTGAGCTCTCGGTTGAACGAGGGTAACCTGCTTTTCTCTTGGATTAATAAGATTTCTCGCTTTTTCTTAAAAGAGACATTTTGCATCTATAAGACCGCTTCTGATTCTGAAGTACATTATTCTCATATAGTATTTATTAGAGGCGCGTATTCGGTAAATGATGTCACTGCTTTCCTATTGTGCTGCATTAGCTATATCAGAGCGATGTATAGGGTACGCCTAATAATCGTTGGGGGCGGTAGCACTAGAGTCCATCAATACTGATTTGGAGAATTTTGGGAACCCTTACCTGTAAAACAATAAAAGATGTCAGCTTGCTATATATGTTCTAATTCTTCTGAGTGTATCGAAAATCTGATATTACACATATAACATTTTTTTCATTATAAGTAGGTGTACTTTATTTAAATGTACTGTACTATTTTAGAAAATCTGCATCAACGAAGTCCAGATATAATTAACCAAACCTGTTCTGAAATTAACGGTTTGTCTTCCTTTCCCGTTAGTACTATATACACCCCAAATGTAGACATATTTTTGACGCCTGAAATGGGTTTCGGTAGCTAGCCTGTGTTAGCTAAAAATTATGTTATTTTAGCTAACACAGATCGCAAAAGTTGTATATACAGTGCCCGACACTTGATTACTCTCAGATGTATTTGATTGATGTATTTTGATTCAAAGATCAGTGGTTGCATTCGTAAAACCAAGCCTGTATATAGATTATACATTTTTGTCTACATTTACTCTCAACTTTGCCTCAAGATTTCGAATCGCTAATATTTTTGCTATTTTTAAAAGTTTCATTGTAATTTCTATTGCGGCACTTGGTTACTCTCACTATATTTTTTAATTACAGTTAGCTGGGGGGCCCCAAAATAACTGAAAACTACGTTGCTTAGCAACAAGTCAAGAATTGTTCCACAATAGTTGTCAAGTTGTGACAATACTTGCCAGTATGAGTCGTGGAAGAACTTTATGGCTAGGAGAAAGAGGAAAAATTCAAACTCTTCGTCAAGAAGGCTACTCGAATCGAGAAATCGCGACCTGAAAAACATCGAAGTCGGAAGTCATGCTTTCGTACGAACCATCCAAAGGGTAATAAAGAATTATTTATTAAGAAGCCCGATTAGAATTTGCTCGCAATCATCGTATGTGGGTAGACGAGTGGGAATTAGTTGTTTTTAGTGATGAAAAACAGTTTAATTTGGATGAACCTGATGGCTTCCAATATTATTTTCACGTTTTATCACGTCGTCATAGGTGAGCTGGATCAGTAATGGTTTGGGTTCCTATTTTAAGTTGAAGAACAGTGGGACTAGAAATTCTGGTAGGAAGCTACTCAAAAGTACCTGGAGTTGCTCCAGGGACAAATCGCTAATATTGACTTAATGTTTTCCGATGAAGAATAGACAGTTCAACATGACAATCCGCCAATTCACACAGCAAGAATGATCAACACATGGATGAACGATAACAATATGGATGTTCTGGTATGGCTTGCCCAGACATGAATATTATAGAAAACTTATGGGGCTGGATGACGAGACAAGTTTACAGCGAAGGAAGATAAGTTTAACACTAGAGAAGAATTGATATTATCCATGAGCACCACTTGAGAACCAATTCCAATCAATTTGTTAAATAATTTATTTACTTCGTTGCCTCACTCATTATAATATAATATAATATGCCTTACTCATTATAATAAATAAAAGATAGTTGTTTCTATTCCATTTCTTGTTGTTTTTTCTTTTAGGTGAGAGTAATCGATTGTCGCTTTGAAAATTATCAGAGTGAAAAAAAATTCTCAAAAATTTGTTTTTGAAATTGTTAAGGCAAACTAGTGTCTAGATTTGTAAACGGAACTTAATTTATTTTTATAGTTATTCTAACTAAAAGGTTACTGTTTCAATGAAATGGCGTCAATTGTGGGATGAGAGTAATCAAATGTCGGGCACTGTATATTCCAAATTTTAAATAACAATTTCTTATAGCAAATTTTGATATATATATTCTTTGATATTAAATACCAACATCTATTATATTAGCATTAAAAATAAACTATATTAATATTTGAGCAACCATACGACCGTTTATAATAGGGTGTAATACACGGAAACTAATAAATAAATATTAATAACAAATTTGACAGAAAGCATGTGTAATAATTGTAATATAGATTTATTTTATCAGGCATTATAAGTTATGGTTTATGATGTATTTCAAAATTTTCATCGTGCATTTGTATTCGTAGGTCTCTTCTTTACCGAGATATAATTTTAAAGCAATGTATCGAATAGTGAGTTGTAGTTGTGGATTATATTCTCAAACGAAAAAAGTATGGAAGAAGAAAATAGCATTGGTTAAGTACCCAGTTTTAATAAACCTTTCCCAGTTATATAATAACATACTCTACAATATACGACAGTAATATATCCATTAATTTATTAATTATATAAATTTCGCGTTTGGGTATTGGTTAACTTAAATGAACCTTTTAACTTAGGTAATTTGTTAATTTCATTGAAAGAAGGAAGAATGTTTGTGTACTACGACTAAATCTATATAATTGGGAGCACTGTTATACTAGCGGGATAATTAAACATTCTGAAAGACTCGACGATAATTCTGAGGAAGTGCTTATCTTTATGTCTTAATTTTTTCGACCACCAAATCTCTCAAAATGCTTTTTTGCGTACTAATGGCGACCTAACTGAGAACCGCAGTGGAGGCTTACCCAAAATTAATGACATTATTTTTTCAACTTAAGGCTGTCAGACGCAATTTATTTTAAAGATACGAATTCAGAGCGAGCTCTAGCTACTCGTGCGGTATCTGCCCTTGCGCGCTTTGTTATTGGTCGCCAGTTTTTACGCTTGAGTGCCAATTTGTAATCAAATTTATTGGAATTGGAATATAAATGTTCCTATTCTGTTTAGAAATTTCGTTTGTAGGCAATCTTACTTGTATTCAATGTCGATATACGGAGTGCTTCAGAAGTTCTCCCATGCTTTTAGAATAATAACAGAACAAAATAAATTTGGTAACACTGTCGTAGTTACTTTAATGAATCTAAACAGTTCTTTTAAAACTTTTATTTAGTAATAAAGAAACCTCATTCCTAAAATTGCCAAAATATATTAGCAAAACCAGAAGTTGTTTTTTTCTCTAACAATTAAAAAGGAAATTTGGAAATGGGCAATAGACACAAGGTAGAAATTAGTTCCTTAAGAGAAACTATCAGAGCTTAAAATTATGATTTATTGAAGATTTTTGGCTCTAACTGACTCATATATTGATAACTAAATTATTTGAACGATAAAGATATTATTTCTGCAGTTTTCCAGGTTAAACACTCACCATCCAAATGTGGAGGGTGTACAGCTTCTGCAGTGCATGATACAAGTTTGCTTTCTTTAATGGAGTATCCTGTATATTATTACATCTTTGGACACCTCCCCTCAATTCATGTTGTCGTTCATCAATATTCTCTATGAATTTTAGTTTTTGAGATGATCGATTCGAGATTTTTGTGAAATGCCGCTGTTTCTTTAACGGCCGACATCTTAAAACACCTTGCATGTTAGAACGGTGATCCAAATTCCTCTCGATTGGATTATTGCTTGGAATTGTGGGCAATACAACGAAAAAACACTGATTTCGGTATTAAACATCTGTGGAAGCAACAATATGCATCTTTGACTTTTGTGAAAACTTTATTGCTAATTATTGCATAAAAACAGGTAAGACATTCAGTTATTGATCAAAGTAGCATTCCAGTATTTAGGTTACAATGACATTTTCAGAAATTGCTTGTCTTGCTTATCCTTCAAGTTTTTGCTCAATACGGTATATAACCTCACTTTTAACTATTTTTAAAATAAATAGTAACACCCTCTTTTAATGCACCCGCTTTTTTTATTTACTCTACAGTTAGTATGCTACTTTTGCAGAAAAAATGCCCCGCGTTTACAAAAATTATAAAATTACAAAAATATTCAGTTTTTCCAGGTATTTCCCTAATGTTTATTTTTCGTTACCGCAACATCGCCCATGTACAGTTTCCGTGATTTCCCCAGGCTGAAATCTCCCGTGTATTGAGTACAACCGATCTTTATCCAATAAGAACAATGCGATTATAACGGAAAACCCCTCGTGAACGTGAAACACGTTCTCTCATAAAAACTTCCAAATTTATGAAAGAAATGTGAAATATTGCTGTATTATTCTCAAGTAGTAGGAGTAGATTTAATTTTCATTTTGATTCTTCTCTAAGGAGATCCTTTCATACCAAGTATTAATCAGCGTTCATGAATTGCTTCATGAGGTAAATTATAGATTTCCGGAATCATTTATTATAGACAGATCTACTATCTATCTTATATTGGTTGAAGATGTTGCATGTTGAAAATAATGAGTAACGTAGACATTTTTTATAGGATTATTAATTTACTTGAATTTTGAGCCAGGAAAAGTTTTGGACGACGAAAGCCTTCATTTTCTACAGGACTCGATGTATTTGTCGTATCAAGCGTAATAAATACCCGTTTCTTTTCGATTTTATTCCTTTCACGTATTTCAATAGCTTGGTGGAAATATATAAGACGTTCGACATGCTGCACGATACATCAAAATTTATAGGATTTATAAGAAATCATCATAAAAGTAAATAATAAAATTTGTTGGTTTATTTTGATAGATTGTACAGTATAGTTATCCAATAGTTATTTCTACGTAATACTCACGTAAATGGAAGAAAATATGCTCTTTTATATAATAAATTACATATTTCTTCATTCTAAAAACAGGGCATACTTATATTATTTCAATTGTGCGAAATACGGTGACCTAATACAATAATGTATTTTCCCGAAAAATCTTTAACTGTACCCAAATAACAAAAGTGCTTTATTACTATTAATAAGCTTTGTTACCTTTCAATAGCTGGTGCATGCTTTTTCATATATTACGGCGGTATTTCTGGAGAGCGTATCAATGTTCTTTGGGGTTATTGTTACTCTTTACCTGTAGTTGCAACTTTTCGAAGTGAAGCAGTGTTAGTGACTTCTTCCCTAGATTTTCTCATAGTTTCCGTTCTTATGTCTCTGTCTTATACATAAAGAACTTATCTTGTTCTTAAAGAAAAAAGTCTGATTACAATTTTTTAGTAATGCTAGGTCATTTCCTCAAACTTAATAAATCTTTTATTTTCAAAATAATCAGATTCAAATTATACCAATATTTATATTTTTATGTGCATGCTCTTTGATGTTTATTTGTATACTTTATAATTACTTGAAGGATTTAACTGGTTGAACCAAGTATTTCGCTTCCATAGCAACATGCTTCAAAATGTTGAAGTTCGATGGGGTTACGATATCTAATTGAGAAATTCGTAGCACTACGAGCTGTGACAAACAATACATTTAATAGAATTTAATTAAGAAAATATAATCATGATTTATGATAGTGAATTTCGATTCGCACATTAAAAGTCTCTGACTGAATTTTTTAACAAAATAAGCCCCTCCGCTCATATGTAAAACAAAAGCATAAAAATAAACTTGGGTAAAATCGAAGAAAGAGACCACTGTGTTCATTACGCCCGAGAAACAATACAAAGGTTGTGAGAGTACAACATACCTTTTCTGCTTTGAGGTAAGCCTATTGACACATTTTTGATTTTATTCACTGAGAAGGTTTACAAGAATAGGAGGCTCAAACTGGGGATCTATTAAGGAAGAGAACTATAGAACTAAACGCAGAGGAATTGATGCTGAATCTCGACAACGCCTCATGTAAGATGTCGGAGCAAAATTGCATCAAATTGAACAATTTTGATCATTCATGCTTTGCCTGTGGAGTATGTACTAATATTACACATAAAAACCAAGTAAAAATTGTTGACTTTGTTGTAAAATGCGTATGGTAATAATTTAATTTATAAAGGAGGCATGCAAAGTTGATATATATACTGGTATAGTTGACTACAATTGTAACCGTCACTCCCAGAGAAGGCAGTAAAAAAATTATATGTGCTTATGATGCTTATGATGATCCGAAATCCTATTTTAATAGCTTCAGAATCTTGTGGTTTCAATGTCGAGATAAAAGGTTTGATACTCTGAAAATGTTTACAGTAACACGATACTGCTGCAAACCAGGTGCCCCAGCTGGTTAATACAGGTTTAGGTGGTTGAAGAATTCCTGGACAGAAGTCCTTGAATTGACGAATCCGTTTAGGGGATTTGAGAAACACCTTTTGTGTGTTAGCTATGAGTTGGTCTGCTCTTGGATAAGACTTGGGTAAGACGTTTGCTACACAAAAGGGGTGGTATCGACGGTCTTTGTTAGCGTTTGTTGTCTCGTCCACATTTATTCATATTTTCTTATTTTTAATAATATCCTATACGGCATTTCTAACGCGCAGAAAATGCCATCGCAGTAGGTTTCTGCTCAGTAGTTTCTAAGCAGGATCATATTTTTCTCAAAATGAACGCATTGCCTCTTGCTCTACAATGATTTGTGAGATATTACAATCACTTAACATGAACATAAAATCTGTCTCGTAAATCCGGTACGGCATAAAATCGTCAATAAGCAGGCGCCTAATTTCAATCAGTAGCATACGAACCTTACTCCGAAACATTTTCATAATATCCCATTCGTGTTTATTAGGGCGTGGTGTATTTATGGATAAAAAATAAGACAGACAGGACAGATCGGAAATTTTGTTTCGCTGCAAGCAGTTCAAAGGGATTCGCCGTTTAGATTTCGGAAGGATGTGAGCCAAAAATGTTACTTATTTTGCATATTGGAGCTGACAATACGTATGGAATGGAATATTTGGGAAACAAGTCTTGCTTGCTCTGAAATTTATTTCTAGTTTGCTCTTGGTTTTTTAAAATCAAGTAGGCCTCTGCAGTTGAGCAAAACTATTTTAGTTTCGGGTAAAGCACCTTTTCCTTTCACAGTAGTCCAACGTGATAAAGTTGTTCAGAATTCAAAGCTATGGCGCTATGCTAATTTTCTGAGTGATCGGCCTACTTTAATAAAATCCGCTGTTTGTCAATTTTTGATAAAGAATAACTTCGCGTCGTACAATTAATAATGAATATTTTTGTATTCTCAATTCCATCATGATTATCAAAGTAGCCCGATCATTTTGAACATTTGCATAACATCATATCTTCTAAACAACTTTCCTTGGTATATTGGCGTATTGCAAACGGAAAGGTACTTCACCTAAAACAAAATTGATAAATAACAAATTTTATTTCAAGTAGGCCGATCATTTAGAAAATATGCATAAAGCCGTGGCCTTTTAATCCAAACTTTTCTTAGAGAGGATTTGTCATACTGTGAACGGGAAAGGAGTTTTCCTGAAATAAAAATAGTTATTGCTGAAATGTAAAATGTTGAAAGCAAACTAAAAATAAATTTCGAAACAAGCAGGACTTATTTTTCGAATATAAAATTCCAACTTAAAACATTTTTGTACATTATACCTATTGTTGATTCTATCCGTGGACGCACTGTATATTACAAATAAAATTATTTGAAAATATTAGTAACAATATTCAAGTGCAAGGTGTGGTGGAACTTTATATACAGCTCTCCATGTGAAAGCCGTCTTTTTAGATTAATTAATTGGTTCAACTGAAAACATAATTGTAAAGAATAAACTCGAATATGCATGTAACATTATCACACCGTCGTTATTGACGAGATTACCGCCCTTTCCCATTTTTAGATTTAATTAATTTATTTCTTTCGTAATATTTTAAAATAATTTTTGCGTTATTTATCTGACGTAATTGTCATCAAATGATCTAAAGAAGTGCAACTAATAATGCAAAAATGACATTAACACGTTGAAATAGCAGCCATAACGAAGCAACACTAGGTTGTACAAAATGCGCATATCGGCTGCGATAAGATCAAATGAGAGTGAAAGAGAGAGAGAAGACGCTTCCAAGCCTGCTTTCCTCGGCAGCGAAATGGAATCACGACGAATCCCGCGCGTATTTCATTAAGGCTTGTTGTGAACGAGTTGGAGCAATCCGACCCTATTCAAGTCGGTCGACTTACATATATATGTATATAGTTTACACAGTGTGTCCGCCTAATGCATGAGCGGAAAATAATTCCTTTCCTAAGCATTTTAGAGAAAAAGTTCACAAATAAAATTCCTCGCGTAAACAAGGTGTTCAGTTCCCAAGAAACACGAGACAAATTTAATGCCTGAGTGTAGATATTCACCGCCGTCGCGTCGTCTGGTTGAGTTTTCAGAGTTGTAATAATCTACTAACGGGTGAAACGAAAATTTTTGAACGCTATCAGAAACAAAATGCTATACTTTAGAAAATGTTTCATTAATTCAATTTTTTAAACACTAGTTAATAAAGTTGATACTTCTTAAACAAAACCGAAACATAATTTGGACCATTATATTCCTTCAATTAGGACACCTCCCATAACGCGTTGACAAGATTCAGCCTCAATTTCATTCATTCAATCACAATAGATTTTTAGAAGTGCCTGAGACGTTCCCAGACCATCACCAAGATGTTAAAAAATTAATCTGTTGTTTTGAAATAACACCTGAGAAGAAGAAACGCTATGTTTCTAGCGCAAATGTGGAATCAGTACAACGCCGCCGGTGAAGGGATCGCCCGAACCACAAATTGGGTTGGAGGATGCAAAAAGCAGATTAGAGAATATGATTGACAATTAAATAATGTACTTACTTTTTTTTAGATCGATGTCATATTTCTTGGCGAAGTAATGAATTGTTGCCGTGATGAATGAAGTGCTGTGGATTCCTTCCTTCAAAGGCTCTATGCCGAATTAGGGCACTAGACTAATATATTTTTCTAAGAATTGATTTTTGTCTTGTATTTTACTTAGCCTGGCGTGTCATAAACATTTCTTGTGTAACAACCAGCATTGCTAGGAATAATAATTATGTCTATAATGATGATTTTGTTTTCAGTAAAATAAATATTTCTTAAAAATCGACAACACCGAAGAATTATCTGAAGTTGAGCTTGGGTGTATTTTGGACACTTGTTTTTTTCTGTTTCCCGTAATTTATTTTATACTTTCGAACAATAGCGGAGAAACGTGAAAATGGCGAACAGGTTTACGAATAGTCGTTGCAATACGGTTTTCAGCAAAGTATAAAGATTTTTCTTGGGCCCTGGTTGCAGTTAGCTTTCGTGGTAGACCACTTTTTCGGTAAGTTCGGTAGGTCATTCTTGCTAATTAAATTTGTAAGACATTTTGTAGTAGAAGAAGAATTTGAAGAAAAAGTTATGCCTAATTTAAATGAACAAGGCAAACACGGTAATGCTTGAGCATAATTCATCCTTCAAAGATATCTCTCAAATAAAAATCCGATAAAATTTGTTGACTTAGAATTTTTGTTCAGATTATGTATAATCTGTAAATATCTCAGAGTTTCTAAATTATTTGATGATTTGAATAGCTTTATTCAAATCATCAACTTATGAAGTAGATTTTTCTGCCATAGTCCCATTCTCTCAGGTCATCTCATAGAATCATATTCTAAAGATATTGGTATGTTATGTGGTTAAAAATAGTAAATTTATCAAGAATTGGCGGTGATCATCAATTTTGCTGTGAAATCTATAATTAATTGCACTCTCGGCTTAATTTTACCACACCGAACCTACTGCATTTCTTAATTTTTGGATATATTCAACAGAGACTAATATTGTCAAATTGTGTGTATAAAATAATATATGTGAACATACTACTTACAGATAAAAATGTCATCTAGATTAAAATAATTTATATGCGTTTTAATTTTTGCTCTGACTTAATGAGAGAGGTAATAAACAAAAATAAACATTGTTTACTATCCAACGGCCCAAAAACCAATTGCTGGACAAATTTACAAAAATAGTAAATAAAAAAAAGATGCAATCAATCTTCGATTGTTAAGATTGGAAGCTTGGTATACACGGGTCACTATTAAGATGGATTGAATCGTATGCAAGTTTTAGAACTCTCTGAGTCTGTTACATTCGGAGTTCCTTAGGATTTCCATTTAAGACTGCTACTTTCTTGTATGTTTATGAACGATCTTGCCGAGATCTTCTAATTTTGTCATTGTTATACGCTGATGATGTTAAATTGTACGCGTCTATAGTCATACTTCAAGGTGACCAAATGTTTGAAAAATATTTACAATTACTGCGTAATATAAATGTTGTTAAACGTAGAGGAATGTCAGGCAATCACTTTTACACGAAATATAACGATCAGCACTATCAGTCTGAATTCTTCGTATATGCTTATTGGCATTACTTTACAAAATGTAGAATGTACTAAGGATTTAAATATATATTTATAGAGTAAGCGTTTCTTTCGCTCTTGTTTAAATAAATAAATACAAGTTGCCTATAATAATCCTTACATGACAGAAGATATGCTGAAGGTGTATAATATAACAGGAACACCATATTCTAAGGGAGCTGTGAGAAGCGAGTACAAGTAAGTATATGCAGACTCAGAAAAATGGATCAAGATCATTTATTGTTTGATTATAACGGCCTTACGTGAGCTTTAAAGCAATGGAAACAGGGGAAAATCCCGAAGATTGGGGCACCGTTATTAAAAATTGCCGACAAGAGCTATCACCGTTTCATTTGGTTAAAGTACAACAGTCAGCCATCTTTGATTTTAAAATATAAGCAGAGACATGTTTTTTCAAGAACCCTCGTCCGCCTGTCAAGCTTAAGGAACTGCATTCGTTCAGATTCAAAATTTATAGAAATTCAAGACACATTCTATTTAAAGCAGCGCGTTTTGAAATAAAATCATTCTAAATTATATATAGCAGATTTGCAAAAGAAAAAAGTGTCTCCTGTGAAATAAGTTAACTCTCTTAGATTAAGCCAATATTCTAAATTTAAGAGAATACTCTTTTTCCATAAAATAGTAAATTTTTCCGTGTGTATGCACTGGGGCAATTTTAGCGTTTTTTAATCTGTTGGAAGGATCCCATTTGAAAAATAATCATTTATAATCTCTGCTAACGGGTGTATATAATACATGCTTTCTTTATAACAAATACTGGAATCTCATCAAGCCCAGTAGACAATTCCGATGGAAGTCCGATAATGATAGAATGAATTTTATGACATGCTAGTGCAAGAAGTAGAGTAGTTTTGGAACCAGGTACCGATGGCAACGTTGAAATTTTCGTACTGCTAGATAAGTTCCTAGAATAATTGATATTCAGAAATCACTCTATCTATATGCAACTTCTTGTGGATTTATAACCAAATCATTATTATCTAACTTAATGTTCCACGCAGTTTTTGTTTTATCATGGGCCTAGCAATAATGTCGTAATAAGATTTTCTGCACACATGTTTTCTACTACGATGAGATTTCATTTACATGAGCATTGCCTAGACGATAAGAGAAACTCAAATATTTTCCCATTATATACAAGATACATACAGGGTCCTTTATAGACAAGTTTTGATTTAATTAATTTCCTTTAATCAAAATATTTTAGACTGATTAAGACCAAAGGAAACTTTAAGTAAGTTGCAGGAGGCAGATTCTAAATCCTTCCAATTACATAATCATGTATATCGTTATATGTATCTGCATGCTAGGAGTGTAAACGACACTCAATAAATCTGAAACTAGAAACTTCAGCAGATAAGAAGATTTGAGCACGGTTTGTGCAGTTCACCTCCTAGCTCACTCAGCAACCGCCGACGCGATAATCTCATTCAAATACGAGAACCGAGCAAATACCTCGCTTTTTGCTGGATAGGGATTCGGGAATCCAGTTAAATTAGGCCAGAAACTAAATTCACAATGAAGTGAAGATGCGTACGAGAAGGACGACGGCGCTTTTGCTAGAGATCGTATCAAAACGGTGCGGTGATTTTCCTATTTTCTTATCAGAGATGAGTTTTTAATTCGCCTTCGGGCGTCCTACCCCCTGTTTTCTTGACTTAACGAGAAAACAGAAAAAGCTTCGAATGCAAATCAGATCGCCATTCGCTTTTTTCGAGATTCGATCTTCTATTCAGTAATGTTAAGATGCATAAGAGCGCCAGTCTAGACTTGCATGTTTTTCTGCCAGTTCAGACAATTGTTTATAATAAGAGAAAAATATTGCAGTGAGAATACTATTCATTTTTTAACTTCTACAAACGATACAAAATAGTAAAGTACACGGGCTCAGATGTAAATACAGTCTAAACATCTTTTTAAATGAATATTTGTTCGTTTTTATAATAGAAAAATAAAAGAGAATGAATCACTTCCGAATTACAAGATTTACAGCAAAACAACACAAGATAACAAAGATATTGCTTCTAAAATCACTGACTGAATGAATTGTATGTAATATAATAAACTCCAACCTATTTACTATAGTTTAATACTTATTTATATTATTTCCCTTCATAACTGTTATAACTCGACTACATGTATTTTCTTGAGCATCCACTAATATGTACCTTCCAGAAGAATATTTCATAGAAGAATTCATGTAGAATCTAGTTGATATAAAAAGCAATTCGATACACTACTGAAAACTTCGAGAAATACTTTCTTGGTTAAATTTCGAATCATCACTCTGGAGTACATGGCGTTTATATTATTATAAATATTTGCCGCTAAAGATATATTGATATTGACATGAATTGAAGGAGGGTATCCAAACACCCCATAATATACCGGGTGTTTTACTAAAGAAAACTGACTATCTTGTATACTTGAAGATAATTTTATGTCTTAATATTCTTTTGAAAATCTTCTCTCAAAATTATTCAGTGGAGAAATTATTTCCTACCCTCACCCGCTAGTAGTCGCGAAGTTCCATCACAGAAACGCTATATATATATGCTGGAATTCACCTTTCACTAGTGACTCAAATTTAACATTTATCACATTTTAACATTTTACTGACCAACAGGATTATCTAAGGAACGATAATTAATTTACGAAATTACACTGAGATACGCCTAAAATTATTCTGAAGAATGTTATAGGAAGATTCAACATTAAATTGGATGCTTTAGGAGGTGAGGAAATTGAACAAAAAGAAGGTTATTATATCATTCTACCACTACCGTCGTCGCTTGGACTTATAATATCCTCCTAACTCCCCAGCCATCTAAATAATAAGGTATAAAAAGTGTTAGGGAAAACGAGCTTATAACCATCAACGGGATTTTAACTATGCACGATGTATGCGTGGAGCTAATGACTTGTAGTAATTGAGTAATTGAGGGCATGTAGTTAAAGCGAAGAATAAGTTCATTAATTAATGATGAATTACCGGCAAAATTTCCCATCATATTTTCAGACATCGACAGAAATGCAAGTCTCGATGGCTCAAGAGATGTCTTTTTGTAATTTTAATTTCGCTCAAAGATTTCTATCTGTATTAATAATAATAATATTAATAATGATTTCTTACAAATCCACTTCCAATAGATTTCTATTATTTTTGAATACAAACCCTTTTTCTGCCACGAGCTTTGAAGATGTGGTAATGTTTCATGAAACTGGTCAAAATTTATAAGAATCGGTTTTACTTTGATTGTTTAATTTAATTTACATTTTAACAGACACGTAGTTAATGCGGACAAATCTTCAATTGAGCAGAAATAATAGATAAAAATAAGGAGGTACACTGCAAATCGTCT
Organism: Oryctes borbonicus; assembly: GCA_902654985.2. Lineage (NCBI taxonomy): Eukaryota > Metazoa > Arthropoda > Insecta > Coleoptera > Scarabaeidae > Oryctes > Oryctes borbonicus. The sequence continues at coordinate 9,098,534 of LR736859.1, read as the reverse complement.
TTTTTAAGTTATGTATAGCATGTATGCCACATAAAATATATTTTTATAGTAATAAATACTGCGTTTTTCCCAAATATGACATATAATTTTAAAATATTCGTAAGTATTGAGCCTCATCAAAGCATGTACAAAATTCTTATACAACTAGTCATGGTGAATATAAAATTCGGGAAGTTAATCAAGAAAACTATTTAAAAATTTAGCTGGAAATAGAAGTCTGTACTCAAACGGAGAACTCCAATTATAAACATATGCGATCTAAGTTAAGAAGTATACATTTTATGTACTTGCCATATTTTCCCTACAAGGTACGTTTTCGTGGGAGTTGGTAAGAGAGCGCGATGACAGCAGATATATTCTCTAATGAAGAAAAATGCCTGCCTCCTACGAATGAATATAAAGAAAACTCTCGTGAAAATGGTAAAAATACCAGGAAAGCGTAGTTTGTATTTAACGAAATTTACTTCAACGGTTTTGGAACTTCAAGTAATAATTCAGTTTTAGTATAAAATACAGTTCCTATGAAAAGTCACAATAAGTCGTTAAAATCTGGTAGTCTAAAAATAGTCTGCAACCTCCTGTTTTACTGCTGTATTCCATGACTTCTCGGTGCTAATGTTTAACACCCATAAGTAGCGCTAACAGATGACTCGTTTGAATGTCCTGCCACATGGCGATAATGACATCAGCCTTGCATGTTGTGCTTTTAATACTGTATTATACAAACAATATGGCGGTACGTAACAATAGAGGTCTAGAAATAAAGTATTCTACCTAATATGTAATGTAAGTTACAGTGTACATAAATACGAAAAGCAAAATGTATAGTTTAGTTACTGAACAATGTCTGCATGAGATAACTTATTACTCCTCTTACTAGGAATATAGGAACAAATTGCGGTATTTGCATGGTGTATACTGCTTGCAAATTAGACGTTGTGATTATGCAACTTCACTTCGTTCAAATGCAAACCAGACTTCAACTTACAGTTCAGAACATTCCATACTCGACATTGACAATAGGAAATGTAAATATAAAGTACGCTGAGAAAAATGGTTAATTTTTAATAATTCTTACTGCACCAGTACATGCTACATATCGCGTAATTTATTAGTGAGAATCAAAATACAGTGGAATAAGATGCTTTGTTCCTTTAACATAAAATATTCATTGGGTGAAACCGGTAAACGCGTATTGGTTGATTTGTGAAGAATGCAGGCAGAGCAACGTAAGAAATATTTATCTACTGAATGAAGAGGAAATTTCCACACTATTCAGAAACACGATTATTTCGTTCTTTTTAAATTTTGCACGTACAAGGATCGACAAGAGAGCCACCCCGCTTTCAAACGGTAATAAAAATCAAGCAAAGCAAGTTTCAAATATTTTTTTGTTCGCGGATTACACATATACTTAATATCATTTCAAACTCGTTTGTTGTGTGAATTACGAAAATTATGTTACTCAAATGACAACCCCCATTAATAGTGTAACTTCCCAGTTACTTATGAAAATTCGTCATCGTGGTCTCTGGTGGAGTGCCTCGGGATGCTCTGCAAGTCAATAACTTAAATTTTGTTTTTAAACTGAGCCGTACAGGTAGAAACGTGCCTAGTCACCGCCGTTCAAAACAAGTGTAGTGAGAGTGAGCCACTATAATTTTGTAGAGATGCGTTTTGAGTTCTTTATGTAGATTTGCTCTCGAACTTCGATCAGGAAGTCCTAATGCAGGAAAATGGTTCGGTGCTGAATTCTTCTTTTAACTCAAATTCCCAAAGCAATTACATTTGCGGTTTATTGCGGTCCGAGGTCAGCTAGAGGATTTCATTTAACGTTGTACTTGTCTCTCTAAAATTTAGCATTCAAACACGATTTGCTTTCCTATCAGAACAAGACCATGCCGACGGAGTATAAAGCGGATACGAAATCTTCAAGAACAAACGGGCGATGGTCTCAAATCCAATCCATTTTGATAGTTACCACTTGAAGGATCGGGCAACTTTTTCTTATCGAACTCTGCTTTTTAAAGAATCTAGTTTCTATGTGTTTAATTTTACTTTACACATTAAAGTATCTAACAATTTCCCTTTAATCAGAATGTTATTCACGGACATGATCATCATATCCGAAAGATTTTTTATTGAAACAGGTTCTTAGTCGAGTCGAAACATGTGCAGATCAAAACAAATCCTTAAGATATAAGTAGAGTTGAAAACATTAGACAACTACAGCATCTTTGCCTTCACATTCAGAAAACAACACAAGAATTAGAGTATTGACTACGTTTATTTTAATATATCTTAAAGCTACCCCTTTTTCTTCTCCATTTCCGCCTTTTCTGCTTATTTCTTCTCTTCCTTGCTGGTAACTCTTTCTTTTTTTAATCTTCCGGCTTCTGACTTGTAGTTCAAATTATTGTTGGCCTTGCATACCAGAAACAACTAATGGTATTCGCTCTTTCTGTATTTTTCTTTTTGTTTTTGCCTTACTTATCGCGGATGGACAGAAGAGGCATCTTTTAAGTTAACTTGGGACGTTTAACAGTTCGGCAATAGGGGAGATCTGACTATTATTGGACCCTTCTACAACAATTGTCTTTAGCCGAGCTGTGTGTCTAGGGAAAGTTGAGTTTCCCAAGTTAGAAGCAATATTGGATGGTCCTGTTACAGGATCCGCTTCAGCAATGCTGTTTTTAGAACCATGACTACATACATAAGTAAATACACCTTAAAGGACAAAATAAGAACAATATAAAAAAAAATAATACAGTGCAAGGCGCTAAACCCAAGCCATCGGGAGGCTAACAAGCATATCTCGGAAATATGATCAGAGAATTTCAGACGCGCATCAAAAAGTATACCCAAATCATTCACCTTGTCCTTTCTGGAGATTAGTTGCAATCTGACTGTGTATTGGAATATAATAGGATGCGAAGATCTAGTCTATGAAACAACCGAGAATTTGTTTTCGTTCAGATATTCTATTTAGAGTACACCACTCATCAATGATATTAAGGTTGGTTATCTGTCAGTCTGTTATCATTTATAAATGTATTAAAAAGCAATGGTCCGAGATTTGAACCTTGTGTCACACTAGAAGGTATATTGAATGTACCCGACGTAAAGCCGTTATAAAACACGTAACCCACTCTCAGACATGATTTTAAGCAGCGCTGGGCAGAATCCAATGGCATCTAACTTGGTTAACAGAAGATTATGATCTATAGTATCAAAGGCTTTAGTAAAATCAGTATAAACGATATCAACTTGTTTACGTTGATCCACTGATGCAGAAATATATTGAGTAATATTGAGAAGATTCGTTGTAGTTGATTGACCCGATACAAATGCCGAAATGCCGAGTTTACTGCTGAAGATGAAATGTATCAGGGATAGTCGATGGTCCTATTATAGGAACAATTTCACCACTACCATCATTAATTTCATCTGTAATGTTGCTTCTAAGAGATGGTTGATTATCCAATATCTCCTGAGATTGGCCAATATCTAGGTTTCTGGTAAGTTTCCCAAATTCTTTTCGAGTTTTCTTCCATAGTATGAAGAGAGATTGATCAGAAGGATCATCTTGCCATTCTTTTGTAGATCTGCGAAATATGTTTAAAACTGATACCATTGCTTGAGATATTTTGCATGTTTACAAGTCCTTCGTCTTCGATCACGTTTTGTATTAGCGACATGATGGTGTGGTCTTTTTCATCAAAAAAAAAAAAACACTTGCGAAATTCATTGGCCAGGATAGATTCTGTGATGTTATGATTTACCACGTCTTTCAAAAGTTTTATAAAATGTTTTTTTTTTAATAGGGTTATCTAAGTTCACCATTCGCCATTCCTTTTAACTACCGAAAAACGGCAGTATCGATGGGCTGAGGACCAGAATTCCCTTCTCATCACAAAACTAGTTCGTATGCCGACTCAAATACGATGTATGGCCATCGACAAATAATAAACAACAAATAATGGTATTAAAAGAAATTAAAAACTTTGGAGGAGCCTGAAACCTAACATCGTCAGTGAGAGTCTTTCTAGTTTCATCCAAATCTAAATTCTTGTAGGACGACGGTTCATTACAGAACTGGGGGTACACGCCAAAAGAAATTTTTCTACCCCGTACGATACAAACAACTTTACCCCTATTGGTAAACTTTACTGAAATTGGTGAATTATATCCTTGTGGGTGAAAATTACCCCGAAAATGGGAAGCAATTGTTCTACCTTGTGCAACATGGGTAATGTAACCGCTAATGGGTGAAATATCGGTAGTTTAGTAGTTGCTTTTTCATCTACATATATGTTTGTATAAAATATTCAAAATCTCTCATTTTTAACTTAGCTGATTTTTGGGTTCTCTTGGTCATTCAACGATCTGCTTTATGGCTAATTGTTTTCCCCTACAAGAGGCGAATTTTCTCCCTAATCTGGTTGAGCTTCAGTTGGTACTTTTGAAAAGTGTTGTTTCAATTCTGCCTCTAATAGATGCTTTGGTTTTATGTAGTGAATTTGAAATATGCTATTTTCTTTATACTGGTGATGTAGAAGTGTTAAAAGAACTCCCAACAGTGTTCTCCTTCAGTTAAGTTTCCCCACACGACCAAGTACTAAAAAGCACTTTTTAATTTTATATAGAAACGAAGTGAACGTAAGCTTATACATTTTGTGTATATTAAACCGCAATGGTTCAATTAATTTACATGCTGCTGATGATAGCAAAGTGTCTATCATGCAATACAACCTTTTTAGTTGGATCATAAATACATTTATTTTGAGTTAAATTTAATGAAATCATTCAATTTGTTTGTCTCTTTAAAATACGTATTTGCTATTCTTTTATATACAATTTCAGTACAAACACGGCGTATATGTATCAGAATATGTAAATATATAGTTAAAGCGGTTCTCGTTAATAATATTTCTGGCAAATTTGAGTATGATTCATAATAAAATAAATTGTCATCATATTCACTATCTAATATTTAGTTCAAATTGAACTAGATACTGATGCGCACAGTAATATATTTTGTTACTCACTATGATGTGGCAATAAATTGGGAGTACGTATAATTAAAATTGATAATCGAAAAAGTATTATGCCACGCCGTAATTGCCTAGTGTCAACTCATCGATCTGTGGAAAGTATTGAAATATGCTGTGTGTAATTAATGGCTGCAGTTATTAAACAGTTGTTTAAAAATATGTTTTGTTGCCAGTTGCCATTACGGAGAACTAAAAGTTTGAAAAATTGAAAAGTTAGCGATAACAACTTTGATAGTTTCTTCAAATTCTATGCATGCCAGTACGTTAACAAATCATTTATAATTTCCATCATAGCATATCAGGAGTAATTATTTTTTAGGAACTTCTTGGAATTGTAGAGCTATATAATGAAGAAAGCTGTTAAAGCATTTAATTTAATTCTTGATAACAAAATAAATCTTGATCACCATCAATAACGAAAATTCTCATTATTTCCTTTCAGAGAAATATTAATTAATTTTATCTTTCTTCTAATACATTAATTGTACATAATACTCAACTCTTCTTTACTTAGATCAGAAATGTCGAATCAACAGTCTAAAATTCTTAATGTCAGTATGTTTTGTTCGTTGTTGTCTTGGTAACTAAGCTATATTAACGCTCAGAAACTATTAGAGATACTTTCTAAGTACAATATTTGCCTTTGAATGCAAGTATGCTACTTCGATTCACAGCTTTGACATTGTAATCAAAGAATACCATCCTACCAACACCAGAAAGCATTTAGACACGTCATTATACAAAAATGTTAAAAGTATTAATATCCTGTACGCTGAATACAGCTATGGTGGTATTAAAAAAAAGGATTTCTGGTGTTTAAATTTGGCGAAGTTTGGCGTTCAATACTGGCCTCTGCATATTTTGAAGGCGTGGCATATTATCTTAAATGTAACTATTTTGGTTAGAACAACTACACATTTTGTTAGATTAAATAAAGATATTTTCATTTTTAATACAAATTGCTCCTATTTTAAAGATACAAGGGTAGCTGTCTCAACATTTTTCTCCGTGTATACTTTGCATTAAAGTTTATGCATTTATTATTCGGTTCTCATCACAAGGAACACCAAATTGGTAGCTACCACCCAGACACTACGCGCTTATACAAGAACGCTATATTTTCCATATGTTGCCGCTACCCCCACGCGTCAATGGTGTAAATGGTTAAATTTTACCCTCCATTCTGATGCTTTAGAGTACAAGTACCCTACTTTTTGTTTTGCCCTATGTATACCAGAAATATTGATTTTTACTCTTGTATTCAGAACTACTATAATTCGACAGTGTTTGTCTTGTACTACTCTGTGTTGTTTATTAATTCTGTGTTACTTCGCCAACGGCCAAAATGACGCATATTTTGAAATGATATTACTCTACTACTGTACTATAAAACTTAAAATTTAGCAAATTTGAAGTAGATATTAATTGCAGACGTCAAGTTTACTAAGTATATTATTAAATTGAGGTAAATGGAAGAAACAGGGTTCACATCTCACAAAATTCTCTAATAAATAGCTGCGATTTTGAGCTATATACAGCTCATCCTCAAGTCAGCTGAAAGTCATTCATAAAATGACGATTGCTAAATATTATTCTAATTGTTAAATTATTAAATGAGCATTAATGTAGAATATTATCGCTTTTTAGATATATATAATCATCATGGTCAATGTAGATAATAAAATGGAAACCAATTATGAAAGAAATTAGAAGTAGTTGTGAAAATTATAATAAAATGAAATAATCTAGCCAATGTATGGTTGAGAAAAATTCTTTGTGAAGTTATTATTATTATAATTAAATACAAAATAAGAGATATACTTTAAGTTCATGCACAGTTTTAGGAAATTGAAATAGCTAGTAGAAAGTGGATGCTAGTTTCTACAATAATAGAACTTAAGTGTATGCGTGTTAAATGAAACTTTCATGATAACTACTGCCACATACATAAGTTAAAACAAAGCTGTGGCAAATTTGTGATTAATTCTCAAAAAAAAAACTGATCTGCTGTTCATGTTTCATGATCGTGTTATAGGAAAACAGTTTCAAAATGTTGATCATCAAGATCGTGTGATTTTTGGCTTTGGGGTTATTAAAAATAAAATAGAAATAAGCAGAACATTTCAGAAACACTACACCACACAAAAACGATTTGTTGAATCAAGGAAGCCTGCTTTAAGTAAAAGGAGTAATATTCAATAGCAATAGCAAAATATTGCTTTCTGTCAAAGAAATTGTTTATATATCAATTTTGTTTACTCAAAAAGGCACTAGACACTAATATCAGCAAGCAAACTGGGTATTTGAAATAACAAAATTGATTGTTTGAACCAAAGAAATCGGTAGCAATGAAATCATTAAAACAACAAACCTAATCATTTTGCTTCAAGAAATCGAGTTTTTAAATGGAAAAAACGTCACATTTTTAACAAAAGAAATAGTCACAATAGTTTGATTGAGATAGAAACTACAACTTAGATGTGGTTATCTAAACAGTAAATTTTGTATAAGAAATGTGAAAAATACAGTACCAAAAAATAATGTTGTTAATAAAGGTGCTCATGGTGCTGGTAGAATCACTCACGGTCAAGGCAATGTGAGGAGAGAGAATAATGCTAATTAGCAGACATGTTTCTGCCTACCTGGCGTCATCAGTGTGCTTGTGAGAGTATTTCTACCCATATTGTCACACAATAATGATAGCAAGGACTGTGGCGTAGTATGACCGAATGATCATTCGGTCACCGGTTGATGATGAGGACCATTCGTGTCCTCGAAACGGCCGTCCCGGACTAATTATTATATTACTATATAATCAATTAAACTTGTGTGGTGCGGAGGGTGCCGATACTTATGTGTTGTTTACATTGTCACATTGGCGTTATGTTGTACTAAGGTGCAAGCGCCTGCTGTCCAGAGGAGATGTCATTCTTGAAGTAGAGACATTTCCTTGATTTCAAGAAATCATTTTCTCGAAGTCAAGGAACCTGCACCTGATGTTATCTATTCACAAAAAAAAAACCTTTATTTTATTTTAAAACAAATAATATCTTCATATTTACTTGCTTTCACTTTACGAAATAACGTCAAAAAAATATATTTCTTTCATTCAAGCAATCCTAATATATTTATGTAAAATAAAGTTTAGTTTAGTAACATTTCAAAAAGATTCTAATTACCTTCAGAAATACGTCTATTAGGCCACCGTCGTAAATTACTTACAGAAACATGCCTTCTTTCTTTGAAGGCATATTTTCTTTCCGCACGCTTAACCTTTTATTCTTCATCGACAGCTACATTAATATAACAGCGTACCTAGGTAGTGTGTTGGAGCTTGAAACAGCGCTTTCAATTACCCACTGGTTTTTCGATTTGGTTTGAAATTAATTCTTGTGCGAGGTAATTTTGTAAATTGCGATCATTTCATCAATAAGATCATTCGTTCTAGTTAGGTGATAAATATCGTAATGATTACCATATCACTGTCTTGATACATGCACATATAATGAAGGCTGGTAATTAAAAATTGATTTGATGTGGTTAACCACACCAAAGGTAACCACAGGTAGCTCTGTTATTAAAAGGTTTCTCCCATTTATTTGAATAAACGCGCGACAATTTGAGTGTGAGGAAAAATGCAATGTATGAATATGACACAAATAGAAAAAAATTGAATCCGTACCCCACCACGTAAGGCTAGGTACATAGGGGACACCCGGGATTGAACCGGGGACCTCTCGATCTGCAGTCGAATGCTCTACCACTGAGCTATATCCCCAATGAGCTATGTTAGCGCTATATTAAAATCAAATGCCAAGTATCAAACAGTAACCAGATAACTATGTAACATAAAATAATAGTAAATAGACATTAAGAGATTGAACAATTATTGTGTTAGAGTGTGTATTAAATCTTTTACAATAGAGTTACTCTCTTTTATAAGTTTTGCAAAACAGGAATAGATCTATTGAAACCTGAAATTGATTCATTTTATTCCATAAAATAAAACAGATTCAATAATAGTTTAAAATATATGAGAATACAACATATCCTCTGTATTGAAAATTGTTCAACATGAATATCGCAAAATTAAGGGAAATGATTTGCGCAACAAAATGTAACATTAATAAGACTGCAAAAACGTTTGGGGAATTTTACAATAAAAATAGGAGGCAAATTTGTTGCCTCCTATTTTTGATGTAAATGGAGCATGTTCTACGCAGAGCAGATCCTTTGAAGTTTCTCTTCCTTGTCGAAATTTTCTGAGGTTGCCGCATGATCATCGACCAAAAAGTGATATAAACTAACAATAACATGCATTGTTTCAACATATTTTCTACTGTAACTTTCAACTTAATCGCAAGGATTATAAAGAAGCAAAGAGCAAATACTTAGATGTAACACTAGCAAAACAGACCAAAAACCGCCGTCGATACTGATTTTACTCACAAATGGAATGCACTTGCTAGCAGGCAGTGTCATACCATACTTAGTATGGCATTCAATATAACCTAAGAAAATGACTTTCTTAATAAATAAACAGAAATTTACTTAAAATAATATATTGCTTCCCATTCGCATTATGTTACTTTGTCGCAGTTAACCATTTTCATAACATGTTTTTATTGCGCCAATTTAAATAAACCATTTCTGAACTTCTGAAGTTCTAAACTGGCAGCAAATACCGATTGTGGATTGGCCAACCGACAGTATTATCAGGAAGAGCTGTTTCAGAAATTAGAGCACATTTTGGAATGTACCAATGCTAAAGTTGCGGCTGTGCGGTTTCAGTTTTGTAATCCTTTAGACCTGATTACAATTTGATTAGAGAAAGCATCTGAACATTAACTGCTTTTTCAAATACTGATTCACCAGTTAGCCTACCGACGGCAGTAATTGACAAGATAACGCTGATGTTGATCCCAATGCTTTGGACAACTTGAAGTACTAATTTGTATTTTAATTTTTGTATATCTGTGTGATGCCTAACCTCCTCTCTTTAACTCTGAATCCTTTCTCAAGTCCACTGTTTGCTTTAACCTATACCTTCAAAACTATTTCCTTTCTGTGCGTTAATTTATTCAACCATGATTATTAAGATTGATTCGACTTAGGTATCTTGACGACTACTACCTCTTCTTTAAAATCATGTGTGCTAAACTTACGATTTGACGTTTAAATCGAGCGGAACTGCAGTAGAACTGGGAATAGTTTATCGAATTTCAATTATGTGTGGAACTCCTACATGTTGCACTCTGATATACCTCTTTGTAACGAGGGAAATGGTGGAAATAATGGCAAACGATAAAGTTTTTGCCGTACCTACCATTTCTGAAACCACTAGTCTAGTAAAAATTTTGAAACGATACCTCCGCAAGTTGAAATTGCACTCTTTTACTTTTCCTGATTTACTGATCCTGCTCCACCCACTCTCGATTTACTTTTATGGATAACATTTACAAGTTAAATTTGGAAACTTGCAGTTTGTCAGTCCTATCGATAACATGGGAATGTATTGAAAAGTTTTCAGTTAAATTGCATAGGCTATTAAACTTCATGGAGCTTACTACAGCACTCCTGTTGCCAATGGTAATACATACTTATTCACATGGGTAAATTTTAATAAAGAGCGTATAAATGGAATAAACTTTCTTTTAATCTCGTTAGTTTAACGAATGCTATTTACTTTTATGATTTGTAGGAATAATGCTTTTGTATTTCAAAGAGCTAGTATGTATTGTTTTTTTATTTGCAAAGGTTGGTAAATTAAACGCAGGGACTTATAAATAGTTTTAACGAGAAGGTCTTTTCTTTAAAACAATAACCAGAAAATACTGCGTTTCCGATTATAGCCACTGCGGAAACGTAAAGTGAAAACGAAATGATAAAGGAAATTTTTTATGAAATGCTTGTTATCTTCGGTTCAACTTCGCAAAAGTTCTAATTCAATTAAGTAACTGAATTAATGGTCTTTATTGCGTTTTAATTTTGGGCTTGTTGTAAAACTTAGTTATGAAAAGGAGGTTACAACGTTGAAATAATCTCTGAGTGTCATAACAATGAAAATATGTGAATCCATATATATTTAACTGTATTAAATAAGAGCAATTTTAAATTATCTGCTGGAGGGTAGAACGGCAGATTACAGAAGTTAAATTTATACAGTAAGATGTTTTTTAGATACAATTTAATAAACTAGGTATGAATGACACAAGTTTTAAAAATCTGTGATTTTGCCAAGAGTTTTCAACACCGACAATATTAACGTAGCTTGAAGAAATGTTGAAATTAATAATAATATTAATTTCAACTTTTGATGAATGATACAACTTTTAATAATAAAAGTTGTATCATTCATCAGATGTCATATTGAAAAATGCAGGTGGGATAAAGTAGCACATAAGTATTGCTTGAAAAAGCCTTTGTGAATAAAAGTTGCTCAGTGATTGGTAATTTGATTTCTATTATCCAAATTGTCTCTTACCTACCGTTACATTACCTACAGCTGCTTAATTGATATGGCAACCAATGGAAGAGATCCTATAGAGGAGAGAGACCACCGGGAGATGGAAAAGATACTTCGAAGATCTGCCAAGTTCTAAAGAGGGTAACCGTACAGAAACAGGATAGACTAAATGTTTGGAACAACAACAATAGGAAGCTATAACAAAGACGAAATTGGATTAGCAAACCTCAGAAGAGGGAGGCGGGTCACAATAATGTTACTGGAGAGATTTTCCAGAATCTGGGATAAGAAGGAACAGAAAGGCTGACAAAGATTTACAATAGATAATAGCAAAAAGGAAAAGTTCACTTTGATTTGGAAAACAGGAATTATTTACCTATAGTTAAAAAGAAGACCGGAGAGAATGTAAACATTACTGGTCGATAACCCTGCTGAGTATAGTATCGAGGGTTTATGAATTTATATTAGAAACACGACTAAGAGTACGGTCAGCAACGGGATATAAATAACAAGAAGATAGAACAAGTAGATACGTTTAAATACTGACAGGAAATAGAAATAAATGAAAGAATTGAGAATCCAACAAGAATATATCATTCTGTCATTGCTAAGCAAAAGATTTCAAAACAAACGGAGTCCCAAACTTTTAATTTCGGTCAGAAAGCTGGGTGCTAATAATGAGATTGTCAAGAAGACTACAGAGTGTAGAGACGATGTATCTGAGAAAGATACTGGGAGTTACTAGAAAATATAACGTTAGAAATGTAAGGAGCGGGGAACTTTTCAATCATTGATTGAAAAAAATAGAATGAAATCATCTAAGATAGTATTGACATTTGGCAAGAATGGATAATAAAGAGCAGGAGAAACAAGTATGCGAAGCAAAATGACTGGGGGTAAGGAGCTAGGGAAGGCCAAAAGGAACATGGGATGAAGACAATGTAAACATATTAACTCACAGATGAATGATTTCCTTCAATATCCTCCATACTTGCCTGTATTCGTTTTTGAAATAATTAAGATAACTTGACTAAAATGCCACTGTTTCTAAAAGGGCGATATTCCAAGCGCCTTAAATGCTGGAGTGGTGATTTTAATTTTATTCGATTGCGTATTTCTTGGAATCAGCAACGCATCGAAATATTCTCTGTATAACAGAAAATAATTCTTTTCAGACATTCTCCTAGATAACCCGTTTTCTGTTTATCTCTACAAGGTGATCCCGCATCAAAAGGCTATTTTTGCGTTTTGAAGTATTTCTTGTTTTATAGTTTAAATAAATGTTGACGAAACAACCAAGTAACGATTATAAATACCTATTCCACATCTGCAAAGATATATAAACGTTCTATTAAAAGAAATATAACAAACAACATAAAAGTATCGGAACACTCTGCACTACCCAAGTTTAATTAACTAATCCCGGGTAGTTAAGAGTCAACCGTTGAAAAGGACGATCGACGCATCCTCGAAACAGCTGTCTCGGATTAGTTAATTAAGCTTGTGTGGTGCGAAGTATGCTGATACTTTTGTGTTGTTTGCCATGCTACCCCACAGTCCTTGCTATAATTAAAGAAATAGATAAACATGAGTGTGTATGTCTATATATCTGTTTGATTAACCTTAGCGTATATATTTTAAAATAATTTTAAATCTATTGCATATCTACAATATTTGTATTAATGTTTTTGTTACTAACAAACAATAAAAGCACCATCCAAAAATTGGTTTATATATTATAATTCTTGAACGGTGGAATGAACTTAGGTACCTTCTTGTACAAAATGTGATGATATTACCTTTCCCAAAAAAAATCTGAAAGAGCAATATATATGTTTAGCAAATAATGAGCACTTTGGTAATTTGATAAGTTTAAAAACATCCTACGTCCAGGATTAAAATTCGTAAAAAGTATTTGTTGATGAGAAAGAAGCTTCCATGGATGAATTATCAAGGTTTTCGTAACAGTGCACGTTTAACGTTTTCTGTGTAAATTCTTAAATTACACAGAAAAGTGCCATTACTCCATACTAAACACAACTCCATCTCACCTTTTAACCAATTTTATTTTGTATTTATTTTGTTTCCGTCCGTTCTTCGTATATATTACATCATTAGAAATGGAATCTTGTTTTTAAGTTGCTTTATTTTTTCGATTTTACCGGATAAAGGGGCTAATTACATTAGAGGTTGTTTCGAATCTTCAACGTTCTGCCGATAAAGCATCAATTTATTTCCAGGCAGTCGTTTATTCGTCATCAGTCATTACCTTTAGTAGCCTAAAGCTATGCAGTTCAAATCCAAGTGCTTAACTGAAAAGTAAGCCAATTTTCAAAGTAATGAATGCTTGTAAAGAATATCGCAGGAATTGTATAAGTGTATGAATTTGCTTTACAGAATATTATGACGGACATAAAGTAGTTAAATTTTGTATCATAGCAATTACTGAAAAATGTTGATAAAGATAGAAATTATTTGGAGAGCTTTCCATTCCCATTCTACAACTTGACGTCATGGGGTAAATCCAGAAGAAATGCCCCAACGAGAGAGGCAGCCATTGTTAATAATTCAGGTGTTGGACGTTAGAGGTTGATAGTAATTACTTGTACGTAAAGAATGAAATAGCTTGAATTAATGTTGAGTACTAGGACTATGACACGAAACCGGATACCTGGGCATTAGAAATATCTGATCCCGATAACTGGAAAATGGTTCTACAACAAAATAGTTGCATACCCGGTTCTAAAAGTAGTGCATTGGGCAGGTACCCAGCTCCTGCAAAAGATGTACCGTACAATCATGCATTGTTCAAAAAACGGGTACCCATATTCGGTTCTAGAACTGAATAATTGGAACTGGGTACTTTTTAGTTTTTATAGAGAGGAATTAGTCTCAAAAGCCATACAAAATGAATTAAAGAGCGAGTTACACGGCGCCGTGAAAATCGTAAATTTCATTTAAACTAAACCATTACAATCACGTTTGTTTGAAAAATTATGTTACGAAATGGATAGTTCGTGTAAATCGCTTCTTCTACATACTGAGGTACAGGAAGATGGTATTAAGATTAATTGAAATACGTAAAGAAGTTACAGTGTTTCTCGACAAGTAAAATGAATACGTGAAATTATTACATGATGAGAGGTTTATTCGAAAACTTACATATTTGGCAAATATATTTTCTGAATTTATATTTGCAAGGTTCAGATGGAAATAAAATTCCGGGATTTGTGAGGAAACTCATTATGGGAAAACAATATTCAAGACCGTAAATATGATTGTTTTGTCTTCTGAAGCATTTATTACTAAAAATAAAATAAACCCGCCTGATAACATGGTACCCACGAAAATCGGACATCTAAATTAATTAAAATAGAATTTTGATTATTGTTTTGCTGAAGAAATGAAAAATTGCGAAAATAAAATGTGGTGAGTCGATCTATTTCAGAGTGATATGGTTACCGAAATATCGACAAAGGCAAATCAAGAATTAATTGATCTCTAAGAAGATACTTTTATGAAAATGAATTTGGGTCGAAAAAAAAAATACAGCTAGCAGTGTAAAAGACAATTCATTGGGTTTGAAAATGACCAATATTCATTAATAAAAACAGAAAACTCATTCTTCCCATACTCCTCATTACGAAACTCAAAAATAAATTTAAAGTCAATATTCATGCAATTAAGTACTCTTTTGTTTTTGCCAAAGTATTTCGTAGTTAAATGAAGCTCGTCTTTCGTCACTTTACGTGTAAAGTGGGTCGCGAGAAATTTCCATGTTTTAAAACCAGGTCTCGGTGCATGGAAGTTTGGAAACCGCTGATCTATTTATACAAAGCCATAGGTAAACATAGGCATACGTATCTTGTTTTAACCTCTTATTATACTTTCTAACCTATTAAACTTGAAATTACCTTCTGGAGTATTGCAACAGTACACTAATAGAGTCTAAACGAACGTGTTCTGCGGGAAGATAGTGTGGTGGTCCCAAATCCTATGCAACCTAACATTTCAAGCAATTAGTGAAGTAACTTTCCCAATTATGTAGACTGGAAGGAGAGGAATTATCGAGTGGTCATCTAGGTCACCTAACATTACTCTATTAGACATTTTCTTATGGGATTATTTAAAATCGTTACTTAAGTAGGTTACTTAAACACTTATAACCAATACCGATGCGAGGGCCGGGGCGTTATTATGGTGGTACAGTTCTTTGTTTGGGTCTTTTTCCCTTTAGTTCAGCATAGTACCGTGATTATTCTTTCCTTCCCTCAGTTATTAACTAAGATTATATCTTGCGAATCTAAAAAATCGTTACCATAACTTTTCCGGTTGATGGAATCGTCTTTGTCTTCTTTGGTGCACATTTTGCCGAATAATCTTTTGGTTTCTGACGCGCTATCTACATCTCATCTACAGTCACATAACGCCGCAGAAACTCACTTGTACTGCGCTTAAACACGTCTAAACTTTGCTGCGATTCCGTATATCATCGATCGTCGACAGACGTATGGGTATCGCGTTTGCTGATAATTGATCAAATTCTTCGATAGCTTTTTTCACTCAATTTTTCGTAAACGATGTTTTGTACACGTTCAACTGAGATGTTTACCATATTATCGATCTCTGTAGTCTTCACCAGGAGGTAAGTTTGTTGCATTAGTATCTGTGTATCTTTGAGGTGTATATACTCGGGAAGCTACCTAATTAATTAATTTGCTCAGCCAGTACGAATTTCAGACAGTCTGACACATACACTTTTTTTTCTGTTTACAGATCTTCAACAGATTTAAATTTTATTGATTTATAAATTATTGTTACTATTGCATGCATATACATTAGTTCATCTAGCAGTTTGTCGAACAACATAATTTGTAAGAAATCAATTTGGCAATAGACAATCGCGATTTCAATATCGTTTTAATGTGAATACTTAGATTGGTACCTCTAATGGGGCATTGTTCGAATTAGAAGTTCTACCACCCAACCTAAATGCAGAATACGATTTAATTTTTCTAGATAAAACGCTTCCTGGGGGAATTGAACATATTCCGTTTCTTGATCGTCAACACGATGGTGCTCCAACTCACTACGGTAGACACGTTGAACACATGTTTTCCTGAAAGATGGATTGATCAGAGAGGTTTCATTGCATCCTAACCTAAATCTCTTGGACTTTTTTCTTTGGCTCCGTTTTAGTCAGCGTGTTTACAGTGTCGAAATAAATATACGCGAGCTATTGTTGCTATGTATTAGTGTCATGTTTTGAACAATTATTATAGTCAATATATTCTTACATACTTATTTTATTTTTAGTTATTTATTTTTCAAATTGTATTTTAATAATAATTTTTAATTTATTAAAATTTAAATCTGTTTTAGTTCTATAAATAGATAAAATAGGACCTATATTTATTCAAAATTTTTTTGTTTTAAATAACTTCCTGAACAAGATATCAAAGCTTTTTACAACTACCAATATAAATTGTTCAGACGGTGCTTACGATAAAATCTTCTTTTTTCCTTTCCTTTAATGGAACAAAGTACACTTATTATTTCAATGTGGCGCGAACGACGTGCAAATTGGGAGAGAATTTTTGGCCTTGGGAAGTAAAGGACGACCCGAAATTCATTCAACCATTCATTACATGCGAATAAAATATAATTAGTACCATTTATATTATTCGCTTGGATATAAAATCCTCTTTGTTCAGATATCGTCAATAGCAACCGCTTTCGTTTTAACCCTCCAGTGATAGTCTTTCATGCAGAGAGCGCGTCGGCGACGACATCTATCCCCGCCGCTTTCGCTTTAAAAGCATTAGCACAGCCGTGGCTGAATTAGATTACGACAGCTGTATGTAAATGTATCCGATGAAGGGTGCATGGCGTCGTTGTGTAGGGAGAGGAACTCTGCGCATTGGTCGTGTTCAAGATTGAAACCACTTTGAGGATTCGTATCGCTAATTCCCGATGTCCGAGCATCAACCAATCTTCGAACCTTCAACCGACTAGTATCTACTGCGACACTTGTGACAGACATCTTTAATCAAAACGGACAAGCCAGGACAGATAGAAGTATTTAAATATTGATTTGACTTGGAAGCCCGATATATCTTTCTATATCCCAGTCTCTTGTCCGTCTACGTTTTGGCGATTACGTTTGCTGTTTAGGGGATTTAATGAATCCAATTGTATAATTTCTATTTGTAAATTAATGTCGTGCTTTATGTCAACGATAATCATAAAGTGAGTTCAAGATAAAATTGGTCGTAAATTGAAAATCATATTTAGTCCATTATGTCGGGTGAATTTCGGAGCTTTTAGATTGTTATAATATAATGAGCTTTTAATTGAAACAACCATTATCTAATGATGGACAGATTTTCGGGTTTCGTTGCCTTCGTTGGACTAACATTCAATGCGTTACGAGCGAATTGTATAAATGCGAACAGAAACTGTTAGACGATGCCGCTGTATGTACGCATCACGTAATGTGATGTTTGAGTTTGTTGTTGATAATCTCGCTAAAGTGCAGGGTGCTTGGAAATGCATAACCTAGAAACATTTTCAACTCTAAGCAGTGTCCAGAAAATAGGCGAACGCGTACTTACTTCGTTATTTTAAATAGAATAGTCTATACATTATTGTAATTTCTACGCTAAAAAAATAACTCCATAGGTGCTTACTTTTCAGAGGAAATAAGTGCTACTAGTTGTTTTGGCATTTGGTTGGCCATATTCCTTTCAAAATGGACTCGACGCCTTAAGTTCTTTTCCTTTGTTACGTTGGTTTAAAGGACAATGCTTGCCTGCTTCGGTGTATCTTCCTTGTAAAGAGGAAGGAGCGATTGCTTATGTTTAGATGTAATGCTTGTAGATTTAATCGCTTATCCAGCTACTTTCTAAGTTAAAAAAAAACTATTGTTGAATAATTTAGTGAAAAACATGTTAAAAAGGGTAGCACAAGGCACGGCACCTATAGAAGAAGAACTACCTGTCATTTGCTATAAATGCATTTCAGTTCATTTATTACGGATAAACTTTTCAGATATAGACGGAGTCATAAAATAGTTCGGCTACTGCAACTGAATACTTCCTTGGGGTTTTAAATGAACTGTTTACTTAGTTGAAATAAAAATTAATTTACTCAAGATACGTTTCTTTGAGTGTAAAAAAATGCGAATACATAAGCATTGTACGTATTAATTACATGATTCGATTTCCTTAATTTTATACATGCTTGGTGTACGCGTTTATATGTATCGCAAAGTTCATATGTGCATTACTAGAGTGCTACCGGAGCCTGAGCGTCTGATTGGGCGACTATAGTAAAAATAGGCGATCACTATAACAGCAATTCCATACATCTTACAGCTACCCAAACGCTCTTGTTATTTCATGCATTTACTTGATACACAACCTCTAGTACATATTGCGCCATGCTACTGTCCCCTGTAGAAGCGACAAGGATGGAAACCAACAATTGTGTGGTGTGTAAACGTTGTACATATATCGTATAAAGGAAGGAGCGACGGACGTCGTACTTTCCCTGGGCGGTTATAAAATGTTGAATTTATAAAATGAAAATAAGATGTTAAGAGCCCTCAACACTTCCCATCCCTCAAAGACAAGCAGAATGGCTTTAATATTTTATTAGATAAATTCCAATAACTTTTACTTCCTTTTCTACAAAACTTTCCATTGTGTTCATGTTTCTATGATTAGAGACTAGGATTATATACACATTGACACGCATGAGACTATTTGGTTGGTTGAAAGGTATAACAGATAAAGTTGTTGTTTTTCAGCATTCCATTCCTAGGCGATCGGAACTGTCCAGGACTTGACAACGCTATCGCTTCGTGCTTATGAAAGGAAAACAAGTTGTATAAGCAACAATATGACAATTCTTAAAGGGACAGAGCAAACGTATACATCAATTTCTCCAAAGGAAATATTGAGTACCATAATCACATACCTTCATTAGGTAACATCATCAACGTAGCAGTAATAACATCGTGTATTTAATGTAATAAATGTTACAATAAAAGAAAAAAACACATAACTTAAGCGAACAAGAGGAATAAAAAATTAAACGTGTACAAGGTAAAAAACATTGTATAACGACAAGGTATTGCAGTTCAAATAATCATCCACCATATAAAACGCATTTGTCATTAAATATAGGTTTATTTTTCTGGAAAGCCTGCTGACTTTGTGCCATGTAGTTGTTTTCATTGAAGAAACCTATTAATTTAACAGCGATTATTTGATTCTGTAATTTTGAAGACCCTGGTAAAATAGGTATTGTGCTGAATAGTTGTCTACTACAGTATTGAATATTTGCTTGACTAACGCATTAAAACTGAATTCCTTAGGTGTAACCGTATATTTTTGTTTCTACCAGTTGGTACAAATTCCTTTCAGTATAAACATTTCTGAAATAGTAACATGATATAAGAACAGATTCTTTACATAAAAATGTCACAAATTTATTTGGGGAAATAATAAAATCGCTCTAATATTTTAGAAAATTTAAGAGCTATATAATTTTAGTTCTCTTTCTCCTACACTAAGATATCTTCTTTATTTACACACGCTTTCCTTTAAAGCATCGTTCGTGTAGTTCGTATATTATGCCGTGATGTGAGAGTTTCTGCGATATTCGAACGGTAAATGCAATAAAATGGCAATAAAAGCATTTACATATCTCATTTTAGGTGCAATAAATGCACTTCAGACGCGAATAGATTTAAACACCGTATTCCTGATGCTTCCACTTAAGATGTCTTATATAACGTCTGCATACGATCCGCAACAGACGTCTGGTGCAAAACTATACCTATACAGCGTGCCACAAAAGTCAGGTATATTGATAATGAATATTAGAAGTAGTATTCCTCGTTTTTTTTTCATCAAAATACGATATTGTTTTCTTTTTGGTGTGCGGTAATATCACAAGAGAAAAGAGGTAAATGCTAAGCAACAGATCTCATATATCATGAAGTTATATTGTTGACAAAGAAGTACTAATATTTAAGTTGCTCTTAGGGCTATTTCCTTCGTCTTTTGGATTTAGTGAATCCGATGTTTCGGTAGACCTTCTCCTGTTGTCTTTAGGATAGCCCAGGTGAAGATTGTTGCGTTTTACGCAAGTATATGTGCACCAACTACCAACTACTAATTATTGGTGGACGACAGAAGTTTATTGTTTATAACTATATACGCAGAATTACATGTGCAGTAGGTTGTTTTACTACGCAGTGGTTGTTTACTATCCTATTCCGTGTGGTGGCTCTAATCTTGTTATCGATGCAGTGGCGGCTTAATGGGGGCCAGACTTCTTTGATTTCCTTGCTCCGATTGCTGATGGCATTTGGTGCTGAAGCCGTACATGCTGCCTCTTTTAATTTTCTCCTGGTTTGGTTGTCTTCTCTTTCCAGGATAGATGCATTATCTTAGATCTTCTTCCCAAGAAGATATTTCCGAGGGAAGCCTGATATATTAATTATTTAGTGTATAATTAGCACAAATAAATGCTAAAAATATGTCTGACGAGGTTTTATAATATATAAGTGATAACTAGGTTCGTGAAAGAGTTTGAATCGCGGGACTCTGTGGTGTAGTGATCAGCGCACCCGTCTGGAAAACTGGAGACGAAAGTCTAAATCCTAACAGTGTTTAACGAATTTTGATTGTACCTAAATTTAATCACATCGGATAAATAAATTAAATAGAATTTTCAGTATTTATCTACGGAAGCTTAATATTATTATGTTATTTGTTTCGATTTGGAAAATTTTCCAAAACCTGTCTAGTGCATATAGGTTGTTAAGTAATGCGGTTGTTTTAATTATTTTATGTAATTAAATACGTTCTCATGGTCACGTATCTGAATTTCTTGCATATAAATCTTTTGTTGGAACATGAATAAAAAAATGTTTTGCAGATCTTATAATGTAAGACACATACATATATAGAGGAAGTTTTTTTTTGTGGAGGTCGGATATTTTCTGACTGTTTAATAAAGAAGGTGAAATAAATTTCAATCAGAAGAAAGTAATATAAAGACCAGTCTTTATTGAAGTTTATTTTTAATAAGATTTACGGTTCAGCACTTCTATTTAAAGTTGATTTCTTAACACGTTTGTTGATGTCTGGTTCCGACAGTAAGAAGTTAGCGAAAACTCTTTTAATGAGCAAAGCTACCAATGAAGGTGAACTTACGCGCCGAATGTAAGCTATATGTTGTCAATCTTAATTTCATTTTTGTATATTCTGTGCATTCATGTATTTGCGACGCTTGTTTTGTTTCCTTTGCCTTGCCGATAAACCCTTAAACAATAAGTTCTTTTAATATCCTTAAATTATTTATTCTTTTGTCTCACCTAATTTTCGTCACGTATTTATACTCTACTTTTTTAATATTTTTTAAATCGGGCGCTAAAAAAATTGCTCATATTTGTCTATTTTTCATAAACAGTAAAATGAAATCTGCAATGCCGTTTAGAAGTCTTTTGTTGGAAAATGTTATAAACAAGTAAAAGTAAAATATCGCTCAACATGTATAAAAAGATGCGGACTGATACATACATCGAAAATGAAGGTTGCTGGTATCGTAAAAAAATTGCAGCAGTTACGTTACTATGTAAACACCTATGGTTACCTGGAGTGCGTTAAAGGAAAAACTATACCTGTGTGTAGCATGTACATCAGTACATCATAGTGTAAACAATATCAGGAGAAAGGAGAAGTTGTAACAGCTAAACAAAGCACAGAACGGCAACATTTGGCAGCTATTTTAGATGAAACAGTAAAAAATTCTGTGAGACAAATAATGTATTTTTTTTTAATTAAATAAAGTAGTCGATGAAATAAAACAACGTGATCGTTTACCACAGATGCGCTCAGATGTCTACACAATACAAATTCATGACTCAAATTAATTAAGACAACAGCGGAAAATGGAAAACAATGTCGGGGTAGCAGCCGATCACAAAATAAAAGACTTCCTTTTATGAATTTCTAAGCTTTCGCATTTATTTATACTTCGTCAGAGAAGAATAACTGAAACAGTAATAAATAAAACACAACTTGTTGAGTTTAGTGGCCCATGTTTAAATAACAAGTATATAAATTACTTTTTCATTTGGAGGTTTCGGTGTATCATCTCTTTCTTCAACATTTGCATAATGGCATTTCTAGAAGAGACATACCAAATTTATGTGGTGAACTCTAGTTCATTTGCCGTGAATTAAGTCCAGTTCATTTATAGTAAATGAAACGTAGTTCAATTACATTAAATGTATCGTACTGAATGAACTAAGTTGATTTGCCCTTAATTAGTAAAGTTAACTGGAACTGAATCTACTTACCTACTTTTAGTAAAGATAGTTCTATAGGCGCCGTGTCATTGACAGCCCTTTTTACAATGGATTTCACCAAAACATTTAACATTAAGTAGACTCACTGCACTTTATTCCAAATTCAGTATAGGCTATAGATCAGGGCTACAAAACAATAGCAAGACTAATTGTAATTATTAAATAATTATGCAATTTAGAGCTTTTGCCATTTATTGTTCTTTATAACAATTTTTGTCTAAATCCTTCTTTCAACCATTACAAACCATTACAAAAACATTACAAAATCTGGATGCCATAAAACTACAATATAACAATATACATAAGAATTTTTTATTATTTATATTTAAATATATTTATATACTTTACTCTCTATTTTGAAATTATTTATTTACGTAACATATATGACCTACTGTAAAAGAGTACAATCAATTTTAGATAAGTTTTGAATTTCTATTCTGTCATTAATACAAGTCTTTTTGTATTTGAATTTGATTCATTTCCAGAGCACATGGAGCTCCATATTTTCTTTATTTAAAATGTTTAACATTTCTTGTGAACATTTTCGTGCGAGGATTTTTCACGATCGTAAAAGTGGCTTAACTCAGCAACAATGCATCGATCGACTTCATTCTGCGTTTGGTAATGAAGCACCAGTAGTTTATGATTGGTTTCCAGAATTTAAGCGTGGACATATTTACTAGTGTCTGTCACGAATTTCGTAAAGGTCGTCCATCAACTGATGTTGTTCTGGCAAACATCAATGCTGTGCGAGAAATGATCGAAGCAGATCGATATGTGACATATCGAAAGATACAGGCATCCTTGGGCATTGGTAAAAGTCAAATGTAAACGATTTTATATGAACATTTAGTAATGAAGAAACTTTAATATTTTGAGAAATAATAGTGTTTTTTTTTTCGAAAAAAT
This sequence comes from Oryctes borbonicus, assembly GCA_902654985.2. Taxonomy (NCBI): domain Eukaryota; kingdom Metazoa; phylum Arthropoda; class Insecta; order Coleoptera; family Scarabaeidae; genus Oryctes; species Oryctes borbonicus. The sequence goes on along the minus strand of LR736859.1, from coordinate 9,074,719 downwards.
ATCTGCTTGATCTCTTTTTCCGGAAATTTTTAGGGTTCCCCTCGTAGCTTCAGATGTGTATATAATTTTAAAGGTTGTTTTGCGTTGTGTGTGGCAATTTAATGTTATAAAAAAGTAATATTTCATTATTTTTTCTGATAGGTGATTGATGTATGCACCTATGTGTTTGTTTTCGTTTAAGGTTTTTAATTGTTTAACTATTGTAATGTTTACTTATTCTTAGTTTTATGATTTTACTTACAAAAGTTGAAGGGTAATTATTCTCTCGTAAGGTTTTCTTTTTATTTTGTTAATTTGTTTAACCTGTAATTGAGATTGACACCACTAATAGCTCAATCAGCTAACGCTATAATAACATTTTTTTCTGACATTTAGGTTGGATTAAATTGTAATTTATATATCGTCCCGATGATGTTGTACCATTGAGTTAAAATTTAGTTGCTATTTTTTATTAGTGTTAAATTTAAAAAAATTAAGAACTTATTTTTTTCACCTTCAGCGTTAAGTTTATAATTATCAACTTAATTTTTGAGTGAAATTTATTAATTTCATTAAGTATGTATTTTATTTTATTCTCCAGCAGTCATTCACATATCGTTTGGCCGTGATTGGTTTGAAATTTAAATTAGCTATAATTTTCCATAACTAACTATGTATTTGCATTGGAGATTGGTGCACCCCTTGCAACACCTTCAACTTGTTTGAAAAACTTGTATTTATGTTGGATATGTCCTTCTCCGACGCCTTTAGAAAATCTTGCAGTACAAGTTCTGTATGATTTCCAATATCGTGCCAATTCTCAGTAATGGTTGCAATTGGCAATTCACTCGGAATATTTATGTATAATGGTCCAAAGAGATTATAGTCACATCATTACTATTTATAAGGTTATCTCGGTGTTTCTCGAAATCAAATTGTTTTCAAATCGAGTGAAGTAGCAATGTCACATAGACATAAAGTATAGCTAGTATATAAGTTAGGTACTTACATAGAAGGTGTGAAATTTGTAAAAGCATAATGAAATATCCTAGTAATTAAACAGATTGAAACAGATTGCGTGTTTTACCATTAGGTAGGCAAAACCAAATATACACTAAAAATAAAACTCTTCTATTTCCAACCTTATTAAAAATACAATTAATTTAATATGCAGTGTATGCCAAATAATTAGCAGTTGCGTTTTTGTCTGCATTGCATGTCAACTGACGCAAATTAAATTATTTCAGTTTTGATAAAATATGCACTCGTATCACACGTTTAGCTTTCTAATAATCCTTAAGCAGCCTTCTGTATGAATAAGAAACAATTTAACATGTAGGGAGAGAAATGAGAATTTTGTAATACCTACTGCGAAACTGCAAATATGATCAAAGTGATTTAGAGCATTATACAAAACTACTACGAAGTCTTAAAGTGTTTGCCAAACTTGAAAACTTAAATCTAGCGGCAGCAGCATAAGCTTTTATGTTATTAATCGCCGCCCAGCGAAAATATTGTTAGATTAATTTTTATACAACTATATTGTGGGCAAGTTTAAGATTTTCAGAAACGCATTTAGAGATATAAACAAGCTCAAGTGTTAGGCTAAAGAAAAGGGTAAGTTGGTGGTCGATTAACTACCAACAAATAACAGGACGCCAAGTTTTTTTCCATCAACATCCTACAATTAATTCATCCCATCCAAAGCAACCGTTTCCTTATTTTCCGGACATGAATTCTCTTTTAACCTGCTCGCTCCTTGTTTGCTGAAATTTCTTAACGCCTCCCCGAAATTAAACTGGATTCAAGTTCAATTGTTTCGCGATTTAGTTTAGGGATTTCCCGTTGTCATTATCAAATTTGTTCTGCCATAGAATTTGTACGTGGAGACCCTTTCTTGTGCGATCCAGGACACCTACTTTGAAGTTTATTCCATTGTATCCTTTCATTATTCCTGCGTCAATTTTGTATTAAAACAATGGAACAATAGGTTAGGCAAATTTGTTTTGGGGTGAGTGTATTGAATTCACTGATCTTCACATAGTAGTATTTTAATGAAAGCCACAATCGAAAGGGAATCATGTTGCGTGATTATTACAAGTGGTATTTATCCAAATTCACTTTATTGACTCATTTGGCTATACATTACAGATTGGGTAAATGAAAAGCATACATACGTACATAGAACTGAAATAACATAATTGATTCCTCAATTATTGTTATACTTCATACTCCGCCACACTGTAGAACCTTCCGTTTATTAAAAAAGGCTTTAATTAATTTTTATAAAGGATCAGCGACTGCGATTAAGCAATCTCTTTTAGAAGCTTATTAAATAGGTTTGATTTGGCAATAATTGAAGATTTGAAATGAAGGAATTTATAGTTTTAGTGTGGGTTAAATTAACTTTATTACTAGTTTCATACTTATGTTTAACCGCGTTAGTTGGTTAGCCTGGCTTCACACACATATATTGGAAGAGAGTATCGAGTATGTATGACATACATTTAGAAGTGCCTCAGTAGCCAGTACATCTCTCAGGGTATTCATCATATTGTCACAGACTGCCGTGATAAGGGCAGCTTGGAGTACACTCGCTTAATATGTAGTTATGCAAATTTACCTACCTCTTAGAAGGTGTGCTACTTAGATACAAACTCCAAAAGGAAAAAACTCTCCAGAATCTACCTCACCCAATAATCATTAATTCTTTACATCTTTTTCTAATGGATTACCTACAACGGGTAGAGACTCTCACAGAATTCTTTATTACCACAGATCACGTGTATTTATAAACAACCTACTCCATTCTACTAACTATCCCTTTGGTGCTTGATCTTAAGCGTTAAAGTTCGACGTCCTCGAATTGACCGAGAGATTATAATCTTAATAGCGATTGTCCAGACGTTTGGACAGCTCGATGGCGCCAGTCACCAATCGAAGAATGACTACAACCCAAAAAACGTGACAATTAACGCAAAGCAGCGGAGGTCCAATTAGCATCCTTTTTAAAATTAACAGCAAAGAGCTTATTCTCGACAATATATTTACAAGTCAACCACACACGTATTCCAATTGAATTCAAGTCCGATTGCAATCAAGATAGGTTCCCAACGAGTTACATTGGCCGGCAAGAGCAATTTATTGTTATTGTTTATTTGTATTGTATATTTGTAATTTATGATGTTTACCATTACCATTAAATGGATTCGCCGAAAATGTAAGATGGCAAATTTTGGTGGATAAAGAAAATGATATTGACTAACAAGGAAAAGTACCCAACCTGCACTTCTAGAATTTAATAAGAATTGGGTGATTCCTAGGCTGAGGAACGATTTTAGAAGGTGTAATCGGTTTTTAAAAATCAAATTAGACGTTCATAAAAATTATCATATGTATCGATAATTTTTATTATCGATACATATAGATGTTTGGCATTCTCAGAGGTCTATGGAAATACACTAAACTTAATGCGATAGGGACTTAACGGGCACTACTGTCTGAGTATATTCACTTGGGCATAAAATTCAAAACAAATCTATGCTTTTTTGTTTTAGCGCCTTCATTGATACCACAAATTTGAAGATGCGGTGTACACCTACCTATATTTCTACTGGCAAATAAGAGACCAAGTTACCAAGAATAGTTTTGACACTCGTTTATTGCATTACTTAAGCTATACAACTTATACTACGTGACCGATTATGCCGTCATGTGACCGATCGTGCCGTATAGAGTGATGATTAATTCGAACCAGTGGTGAGCAAAACAAAAAAATCGTATAATGTTAAAATAATCTGTATCTATAGAAAATGTTTAGATTATTTCATTTGCATGAATGTATAAATAAGCAACATTTGTTTGTTTGCCAGCAGACAAAAGATTACTGGACTATAAAGTGTATTACTAGATTTTTGGACAGTCCATTGCCTTAATTCCTTAAAGGAATTTGCTCGTGTCAATAAGAATGCTCATATGGTAACAATACCTAAAAAACCACCAGCATGATTCAGCCTCTGGATGTGTATAGATTTCGCGTAAGGAAATCTCCAACGAAGGAACCACATTATTAACACGCAGTCATTGATATATCAAAGATATCGAAATGTATTTGCATACGTTTAGTTTAACAGCGGCTATTGGAAAATAGACCAGGCCGTTGCGACCATCCTGTTGAGTTTGCTTCTGGCAACGGCGACCGCGATTTTTTCCTTCGTCGGTCTATTTGTGACGAGCCTAAGGAAATAGGCACACCTTTGAATGTTCAATATGAAAGATGCATCTTAAATGCGCAATTTAATATTGTTTTATAGATTAGATTAACGCATACATATATGCAGTTAATGGGGGAACTAGAACTCAGAATTTTATCTTGCCAGTTCTCCTGTTTAGTGTTTAAATAATAGCCGAATACTACGTATGGTTATTCCGCAAGGATAATGCACCCGTTTGCTTCGAATTTTATACCCGTGAATGTAATCTCCACAAAAACAAAAGCTCTTGTATATGCAGATAGAATGTGTATTACGCCCATTAACCTCTTATTGCATCAAGTTTAATGAATTTCGATAGCCCTTTAAAAATGCTAAACGCTTACGCTTATATGGATCAACAATTTTTATGTACATTTAATAGGAAATAATTAACGAGAAACGCGGAAATCCCCAATTGCCAAAAATCGACTTCACCTTTCAAAATCGTTTTTCAGCAGAACCGAAAACCGGCATTTTACATAGTTCTGTAAACGTCAATAACGTCACCTCAGCTTTATTACATTTTGTGAATGTACTGGTTTCTATCAAATAAAAACTTGCATTAGTACCCAACTACGTAACATTAGTCTAACACAGTAAACGAGAGCTATGCAAACGCCCTTATAAAGAAAATATCTATGGGAGCAAATTTCTGATTTCTAGACGAACGTACTTTAAAATAACGTTGATTTAGTATTCAGTTGTTCCTCATAAACCTTGTGCAACTATAAAGTTTCAGCTATAAAAAGCAACTTTTCTAACGCAGTTTAGAAGAGAACATCGTGAAGCATCACTCACCGATCGGATTGGAACTTAACAGATTTGCAGGACCAACCGGATATTGTAAAACGTTGCTTTCCGTTTCGGCGGAATCTCACGTTTAAAGGGTGAAAGCTACTCCTGAAGTTTCGACGATTTCGAGATTTTTTTCAATTGACACCGTTATTAAAAAAATAAAATTGCATATCTCTAATAAAGTTATGCAGTTTCATACTATACACTTATAGTTGCCTTTAATTTTTTCCGGAGCAGCAAGTATGTACACAGGCGTGTAAATTGTATTTCCCAGGGATCAGTTGTGCGTATATATTGCCTCTTCGCGTTAAACCCCCTGTTCGCAAGAAGTTGGTAAGGTAGAGGTAGGGTGGCAAAAAAATCTCATCCAGGCTAGTTTGAAAGACCTATGTAATCTTTATTTATAGATATATACTTTCATTTTTTTTAATCCTAATAATGGTGTAAATTGCAAAAATCCGAAGATCGTCAAAACTTCAGGCGGAGCTTTACCACCTAAACGTTAAGATGCCACCGAAACGGAAAGTGGCCTTTTGTAACACTCGATGGGTGTTCCCTTATTAACTGCTCTACGAACTTCTAGAATTGCTCTTGTTTTTACTAATTTCGTCTTAACATGGTTTCTTTGTCGTTCAGAAACTGTTTTTGGCCCACTCAAAGAAATATTTGGGTGTTGATGACTCGTTTACCACTGATATTCAAAAGAAAAAAAAGACTGTTGGATGAACCAAGAAGTCGTCAGACACTTGGAGTACCAAGGCATTCTTGGAAGTACCATATATACCGGCTTTCCGAAAAAACAATGCAGCATACCCGTACATTTAGCCGATCCTGATCAAATTAACGATTATTTTATTAATAGTATCCCTCCATCTAACCCATCCACTCAACTTCCTTTACATTTTGTAGGTAGCTTATTTGATAGATTCTCCTTTTTTCTCGTAAGTTCTAGTGCAATCTGGGATGTAATTAACAAAACTAAACTTTCTTCACTTGACTATGACGGCATAAACATTCGTATGATTAGATTATACTTTTTGTTTGTACTTCTATACATCACGCATATGTATTTTGCAAAATATCTGCTCTAAATCGTGGAAACAAGCAACAGTCGTCCTTATTCCTAAGAAATAAGAGATTCGTGAATTTAAAGACCTTAGACCAATAAGCATTTTACCAGCATTTTCAAAGATCCTAGAAAGAGTAATGGAGCTTCAAATTAAAGAGTTCGTCTCAAATCGCAAACTTTTGCCAGACATTCAATCTGGGGTTAGATTCGGCCACAGTTGCACCACAGCGCTACTATGTGTAACTGATGATACTTTATGAGCTACAGGTAGAGGATTTGTGACTGTTCTTGTACGCTTTAATTTCTCTAAAGCGTTCAATACCGTAAGTCACTCAGCCTTATTAAATTCATTATAATCTCTTTATCTCGAGGCACGCGGCAGGGCTGAGTTTTAGATCCGCCTTTGTTCTCGTTATACATGTCTTCGTTTACTGATAATCTTACCTTCATGAAGGCGGACCCATACGCGGATGACGTTCGACTATACTATTCATTTGATATATCGGAATGTTGACAGCTGTGGAAAATATAAATAAAGACCTCTGTAATATCTTTTCTGTACCAACTGTACATTCATCGCATATTAATCCCGATAAATCTAAAGTACTTTTTTTTGGTAATAAAGAAATTACTACAATTCTAGGTAATACCTCAAACATATTAATTAACTACGTCAGGATACCAATTGTAACCTAATGTAACTGCTACGTACTTTCGGGTTTTTGAGTGTGTGAGTTATATCGTGCTTGCCTAGACGCCGTTATAATTAAAAGCGGTCAAGTACAGAACGCTTGTTTACGATGCATTCATGGAATAAAGAAATTTGAGCATATTTCACACAAACTTATAGACATCGGATGACTAAACGTGAGCAACATTAAAAAATTACAGACGCTGACTTTTTACCATAAAATTATAATAATAATCCGTTTATTAACCCAACAGATACATCCAGCAATAGGATTATATATGTATATTAAAACTATAAATTGGAAGTATATTAAATAAAACAACGCACAATAAATGAATAGATTTATTAAATTATATTAATTCGAATAAGCAAAACAAATACATTCTTTTAGACAAACTAAATATTTGTAGTAAGTATCTTCGAATACATCAAAATTGTAATTACCTGAATTATATTCGATACAATGGAGAGTTGCGCAGGAATTTGTCGTCGCCTGTTTATTTAAAAAGGTAATGGAATTTCTAGTATTAAAACGGGGTGTATAAAACTGAAGTTGTGACAAAAACATTGTGAATTAACTTATGCAGATGTAATAAAGTAATAACTTTGCGGCGATTAGATAGGAAATTAAATTGTTGTAATACAGTTTCATATGATTAATTAGGGTATGTACCATACTTCTTAAAATGTAAATATTTGTAAATTTGTAAATAATATATTTGTAATACATAGGTGACCAAACTATACAGAAATATTCAAGCCTACTATGAACTAGCGAACTATACAATGTAATAAAGGTGTCAGTATTTACAAAGTCTTTACAAGTTCCCGTAATAAACCCGAACAATTTACAGCAATTAGAATAAATATTGATATATTTGTTAAAGGTTAACTTACTATCAAATAGTATACCCAAGTCCTTAACTTCCATACATCTCCGCAAATCTACACTGTTAATTACATAATTAAATTTAACGTTTACAGCCTTCCGGAAGAAAGTCATTACTTTACATTTTTCAACATAAGATGAATACATTTTTTATGACATCAATTACTCGATCGATCTAAATTACTTTGAAGGATACTACAGTAATCAGAGCTATTAATTATACGAAAAATTTTTGAATCATCAGCATAATTTAAACAGCTAGAGTCAACCATATCAGATACATCTTTTATAAAGAGTATAAATAACAAAGGATCAAGATTCGAACCCTGTGCAACTCTACTCCGAGTAAGTTCGTGATTTGATCCCTCATATTCGACGTACTATTTTCTCTCAGTTAAGTAGCTTCTCAGTAAAATAGAATATTGGTATGTAACTTCCATGGTAGTAAGTGATGCTATACACGATCAGAAGCTTCACTAAAATCTATATAATTGACGTCTACCTGTTTAAGCTCATCAAGGGCTCCGGATACTAGCTCAGTCAAGTTGCATAAATTAGTGGTAGTAGATCTGCCTTTCTTAAATCCATGTTGGTTTATACAAATAAAAGGTTTTACGTGATAGTGTAAAGCATCATCTCAAAAATCTTGGCAAAGTTGGAGATCAAGGAAATCGGCCGATAATTTCTTATATTATATTATATTACGTAATCACAGGCGTTACTCTAGTTCGTTTTCACTCATCTGGGAATGTTCTCTGGCAAACGATAGATTATAACAATAATAATTATAACATCTAAATGGCCTCCATATTTATATAAAAAAACCCGACATAGGACTGACATAATTTGATTATGCGACATCGCAGACTAATCTCACTCCCATTCTATAGGCTTGTTCTTTTTGAAAGGTGAAAGGCTTATAACTACAATGTACAATAATCTATCATCGCACTTAGAATAATGCTCTATCGGTCAATTCCGATTTAAATTACGAGTGATCCAGTTTTCGGGCCGGGCATTTGGTTGACATGTCGTGGATTTGTAGTACTTTTGAGCTTGCCCAAGAGCTTAATTATTTTGTTTTTGTAGTATTTTTGCAATCTGAACTTAATAACCGCGCTCCTACTTAGTTTAGCATGTACATTGCTCTTATCTACTTTTCTTTGTAGTTTTAATAATGCGCAGTCACGGTGGATTCTTATTGGTGTGGAAGTGTAGATACAGGCTTTTGTTTCTCTTTCCGTTTTAGACATAGGATATTTAGGGTTAGACGAAAGCAGTATTTTGATTGGTTTCGCTCTAGAATTGTGTATATTTAATCAAATAAAGTCATTACTATTCTTATATTTATTATTATATATAAGAAAGACAATGAACTCAAAAGATGGAAGAAAAGACATTACAACACAATACGGAAGTTAGGCATCGTACAACGTCACAGGGCGTTTTAAAAAAGTACCCACCTTTTATAGCTATATAAAAAGATCATATTTAAAATCAATTTTATTAGAGGCTTCTGATGCTTTTTTCGATTCTATAGCGACTTATACATTGTTAAGACCTCTTCTGGCTAATCTTAGGGAACGTACTGTAATGTTTCATAGGAAGGAAAATGTTTGAAAATAGGTTTTTTCGAAACTTATTGATTAAGATAAGGGTTTGTGGGATTCAGGAATGTTTCTAGAACACTTTTTTGGTAATGTAAGTTCAAATAAATACCAATATATACATTTTAACGAAAATTAGAATTTAAAACAAGAAAGAACGTCGCAATATCAGGATATTGCGACGTTTCGATACATACAAGCAATTATGTTTTTATGTTAAACGATGACCGCAACCAAACCCTTGTTGCCTGGATCAATATTAAGCTCGAAAGTCAGAAATTCCTTTGGCGATTACTCACTTCTTTATTTGCCCGGGATAGCGATTGTTTTAAACACACCTAATTTTGATAATTTTACCTTTCCAAAAACACCTTCATAACAAAATTCAATTAGACGATCTTATTTTTAGAGTTAGTGTAATCCAAGCGTTGCAGGGACGCTGAACTGAAAGACCGATTCTATGATTCTATATTTTTACAATATATAAAATACTACTGACAAACGAGACGATTATTTGGTGAACAGGAAGATTATGACTGGAATTAAGCTGGAGAATATTGTTGGGAAATCTTAATCGAAAGCTTTAGGTTGTGAGGAAATTGAACAAAGGGGAAGTGGTGATTCCGTTCCACCACTACCGTTGTTGACTATGCTTCATGTAATCTCCTAATTGCCCCTTTCCTAGATAGTAGGAGAGCTACTGGAAGCGAGCCTAGAGACGCCAGAGGGATTTTGACGTTGAACAAGTAGACATACCGAACTCACTATTCGTAGCACTAACGATGTTGTAAATTACAACACTGCGGTATATATCCTGCGGTTCCCAATACTCATTGATGTCAACTCTAATAGCATATTACAGCAAGTAATATATCATCGAAAGAAAATAAATTAAATTCAATGTGAGAAGAAGAAACGTTTTGATGACGAAATATTTTGATAAAGCCATTGATTCTTGCTTAATGATTATTGAAGTGTCGTCAGCGAACATAGCCGCTGCATGTTGTTTTGTTACGCACGAAGAATGTTTGTATATATTGTATATGTTATGGTAGCATATTGAAGTTATTTGTTTTCTGAATGTTTCATCGTTTAAATAAATTTCCAAAATTTGAAAGTCCTAAAACTGAACATTGTCCCTTTCGCTAATGTAAAAGTTAGCGCTTTACTTGTACCCTCCCACATTGTTCTCCGTATTACGCTAACACATTATACGAAAAATTCTGTAATAAAAAGTTTACTATGTTGCTTACGAACAAAAGTAATCATTATTTTGGCCATTTTAAATAAACACACACAATGCCTAACATTGCCCATTTTATTGGTTTGAAACATAAAAGTTTTAAACTTCTTCAGATTTCTTTTAAAAAACAATTCAGTTTGCTAATTGATACCTGAATTTATACAGCAGTTGTATTGGAAATGCCTCCTTGAGTGACAGATTATAATAATACAGGTGTTTGGTATCTAATTTCAACTATTGTTCGAGACACATAACTTTCGAAGTTAATCTGAATTCAACCACAAAATTATTCATTTCATTTCAACATCTGTTACAGAATTAAAATAATCAGGATGCCAATTTCATGAAGCGATGCGAATTTTTCTTCTAAGAAGAAATTGAAGACTTCAAAATATCGTAGTTTGAAACATAAACGCAATCTAGTCCAATATTTGAAAGGTTTGCACTATTCTAAAAGGCGATGTGTAGTTCTAAAACGTTTCGAAATACGCCGCAAATTGAATCTCATGGTTCCGGTCGGTTCATCATTGAACGACCAGTGCGAGATGAAATACGTGTTAACTTTTTGCTTTTCGTGTATAGTCGACTTTTTCATTCCAATTTAATGGGCGAGATTGAAGAATCCGAACCTACCGTAGCGCAGACGGAACTGTCAACTCCGGTCGAAGCTCGCGCGCGCAGCATCAGAGTGGACTGGAAGTCGGGATGTACTATGTACTGTCCAAATCCCTGTGCCGAAACCAGAGCAACTCAATATTGTTTCAATAATTCTATTTCCGGTACTTCCTCTCCGAGTTCTTCAGCACTTTCCTGCCTTTTATTAACTACTGTCGACCGGTGTGGCATTTTATTTCCGCTATTCTCGCAATACGCAGGTAGTTTCAAGTGAATCTGTTTAAAATGTGAAATCAGTACGTTTATTAACCACGTTGTTCGCTTCATTTGAAACTTTTCTCTTTCGTATCTTTCACTAATTAGCGTTACCATTGTTACTAAGTCTCCTAATTTGAAATACAAACCTACGAAAATCCGAAATTGAATGGCATGCACACCTAGACATACATCGTGTGTAATTATAGGCAATAGTATTACAAGATATCGCGAATCGGAATTGTAAAATTGCGCCCATTGTGTAAATAGTAGGAAGCTAAAATTTCCTGATGATATAGTAAACCCCATAAGGTATTCTTCCGTACACTAGGCACCTGCTTTGCTTTTTATAATAAGGGGTTTTGTATATTTATGGTAGATTTCGAGATATTTATAATATTTTTTCCAATTTTTTTCCAATTACTAAATTTTACGAGATTAAATTGCGTATTCTCTTCTACCTAAACAATATATTACAATGCTTTCGAAAAATTCAGGATGCCCAATGTTGAATACCCCCATATTTTTTTTTATATCCGCCGTTAGTGACGCATATGTATTGAACATTGACTGTAGTAAAAGTAAGTAAACGAGGTATTCACAGCTAAACGCGCACCCTGTGTTTGGGCATCTCATCTGGTATTGGCATTGCCACATCATGCGACGAATGCGCTCTCTCTGGACTTCTTTCAGAATTCCACAGATCAAAATCCGAGGAACTAGCATTGTTTATCTTCTTTCGTTATACTTTTTATGTGTTTGTAAGAAATAAACTATTCATCAAGCGCTTACTTATTCTAATAAAATATTTTATTAACAGAAGCTAGCGAGAAATCTACATTAATGAGCTAGTTGCGCATCCTGCTCATAGAAGTCGCTAATAAAGTAACTTGGTACTGTCAACATATCTGACCTATGTGAAACAGGTAATCAACACGTGTGATTGAGTTAATTACGGTGCTATGGAGTTAGTAAAAATAGTGATTTATTTCGGTGTCGAGCGCTGTGCCCATCAAAGTCTACCGAGTTCGTCAGATAAATCAAGTGAGCGAAAATAAGCAAATTTACTAACTTAAAAAAGGTGCACAATCTTTATTTTTTAAGTTAAAAATATAGTAAGCAAATCAACGGAAATAATGAATTTTTAAAATAGAAAGGAAAATTGTAATAACTTCTAATTCCGTATAAGATTATTAAATTATAAATTATATTTCTATCTGCGAGTTCAAGGCAGGAAGATTAGCAGTATCGCGGAACGTATCTTTAAACGGGCTTTTGCTGAATCTTAGAAAATTAAGCGCGGGTCGGTAATGCAGAGTATGATCCAACGCGAGCTTAAATATACGCGACGCCTCGGATTGAAACTGCTGAAGGCTGTTAGTGGAACGGCAGTCAAAAGTATTCTACTTTAGCCCACAAAGACAGACCGAGTGTAGGGTTTAGAACATAGACTCCATCAGTCTGAATAGCCCGACCGAGGAGAACTGTCTCCTTGAAACCTCTTTCAGCAAGAGTCGTCGTATAAGTAGCAGATGAGCTGACCAGGAATCCTACTAAAACGAAAATTTAAGCGACTTATATAGTCGATTTCGATATGACGTTTACACTTCTCGCCTTCTGACGTGTATTAAAAAAACAATTTCATGATATTCCTTTACATAAATTATGATTGTTAATATTTTTACCTAGCGGTACAAAAGTATCGACAGAGTTTACGGAAAGTGTCGAACAAAATAAATATTTAATACAAATGAAACAAAATTTAAAGAATCATTCACAAGTAATAATTATGGTTTACTTACACTTGTTTGTGTAAAAATGTCTTTGAATCTATACGAGTAGCACATGGTTCATCACAACCTAAGCTCCTTAAATGAACTGTTTTGGTGGAACCTAATGTCTTTAATATTAAAATTTTCAAAGCCAAGATTATATTTTTATTAAAGTTCGTTGAGGTGAAGCAGTACATTTGTCGTCTCGTATAGAGTACATGTAAGCCTGTTTCTATTTGTTTGGCCTAGAACTTATAATTTGTGGTAAAATATTCAGCGCCTTTTATACAGATTCGTGTATTTCGGTTGGAATTACTATCCCTAACATTATCAATATTGCTGTATACGAGGGCGGTATGACAAGTATGACCCGTGCTTAGAAACAAATTTTGCTTTGCGTACAAATCTGCATTAACGACTGTGAGTAATAATAATATTAAAATTGAAAATACGCAAGCTTGTGTATTGCTGGAATTATAGAAGAAGAATAATACCAGTCAATGATAGGCTTTCTTTTTTTTAGATTGGAAAACGTATGCAGAAATATAAGAGAAGTTGAATGCAGTATACAATGGCCATGACCCTTGGAGGACTACCGTTAGATACTGGTTTATGAATTTAAGAGTGGCCTAACACCAGCCTGGGTTAAGAAGCAGCCAGTGGACCTCCGAGCGAAGATAGGAGAGAATGGTATAATAGTAAAAATTTCAGTTGAACGTATGCAAAACATCTTTCACGAAGAATTGAGTATGATAAAGCTTTTGGTGAAATGGGTGTTGCGTCTGCTAACTACTGATCAAAAACAGAATCGCATAATATCTTCAAAGCAATGTTTGAACATATTTAAGCGCCACGCGAGTAGGTTTCTGGGGCGTTATATGAGCGCTGATGAGACATGGATACATCGCTACAAGCCAGAAATCAAAAGTCAGTGGCCAAACCAAGTTTTTCCCGCTGAACGTGCACCAAAGACGAATCATGGCGACGATTTTCTAAGATTCGCATAACCCTTATTGATTGTTTGCAAAACACAAAGAAAGGCAATCGCGGGACAGTGCTATGCTAATTTATTGGACTGATTCGACTCAACGATGAATTAAAGAGGAGGAGGATCTGTCTAGCGAAGAAAAAGAGTCTTTGCCATCATGATAATGTCCGGGTCCACTTATTGACTAATTGAGTTACGGCAAGGTTGGAATATCCCTGAACTAAGTGTGTACAGCTATAAGATTATGTCAAGAAATAAATTTACTATATTCATAACAATTGCGTTGTTTTCCTTAGGGCAAATATTTATCATATTACCCTCATATGCAGTGTATTACCAAACCCCCGTGATCTTATCTCATCTGCACATGAAAATCTTAAGCGGATCGGCATCAAGAATGTTGTTAATGAATAGAAAAAGTGCAGAACCCAAATATGATCCTTAGGGTAGATTTGAGCTCAATGGAGGTGTAGTTATAGTGTATTACTCGAAATTTTCTAATCTATAAATAAGAATCAGCAAATTGCAACGGTGCCTTAAAATCCAAAGAGTGTAATGGTTAATTTGTTCAAATGTGGTTTGAAAATCTAAGCAAATCGTCAAATGTAATTTTCGATCAGTCACTTCTGATGCGTATTATTCAACAAATAATCTTGCAGTGTGCCTTTGAAGAATAGTAGACGGCATTGCGATTACAGGTGCGAGTGGATGGAAATCGGTAATTGGAAAGGGATTATAAAAGGAGATCCGCTAAATTTCGAGTAGTCCGCGAATGCTGATGCGACAACTTATAGCTTTCGTGGAATGCAATATGAAAAAGTGAAATCAATAAAGCAGATATTAAAAGATTTTACAAAGGGTACAGTAAAAAGAGTGATACTACCTAAACGAAAAGAAAGAAGGCCCAGGTTAGCAACTCGGGTTATTACTTTTGTGTTTGAAACTAATCTTTTTTTGTTAAAACGAGATTATTTTTGCTTTGCTTAAATAAGCTGCAATAATCTACACTACAATTTAATTCTTTATTATCAATTTTACAATAGTCGTAATTGCATTTACGTAATCTAATTATTACTAGTATGAATAACAAAACTAAAGTCCGTACTTCATAAAAAAAGGTGTCAGGTTAGCTTCCGCACTTTCGATTTTTTAAATTTGAAAGCCCCCACGTTTTGCGTGGATTTGTGCAGTAAAAAGAATATTTTAAGCCCATTTCGAGATATTGGAAATTGACCAGTGACCCCGCTTTCATTTTGTGTCAATTTTTATCTCTGATTTGTGCATGTCGAATGTTTCGAATTTCTACTAATTGTCAAAAAGGTAAAGTATAGGTTCCATCTTGGCACCCCTTCATTAAAAGTAAGAACAAGATATAGTTTCTAATAAAATTCTTTTGCTGATTTTCTCGAGATTTATTTTCGATAAAATTCAAACTCGAAAATGTCTGTTCCCAAAAATATGTCGACGCGAAAATCGACAGAAGTCCAAATGCAAAATACTTTCGAATATAGGCAAACTAACACATCAGAAAATGGCTAGAAACAATGACTAAACGCAACAAAAGAACAGAAAAAAAATACACTATTCACGGACATGTTTGTGCCTACCCGGCGTCATCAGCGTGGTTCCGAGAGTATTTTTTATCTCTACTCTCTACCGCCATTGCCTCATAATTAATGCCACAACTTTCAAAATGACAAACTAGACATTTCTTGGCGCCCTCTAGTGCCAAGAAACGCATGCCTGCCGTTTAGGAAGCAGCGGCATAAACCGGGTACCGTTCCCCATACCACCTCTCAAGCAGCACTCTGACCGCTTGACACGATATGGCGGCGCAAGTAGCGCTTTAGGAAACCTCATATGTTAATATTCCGACAGGCTTACCGTGATGTATATAGCAGAACACATCAGAAAATGCCTAGAAACAATAACAAACAAAATAATGCTAAAGCAGCTTCCTCATGGTATTGATGGAATTATTCACAACAAACACAACAAAATACACTACCCACAGACATTTGCTTACGTGGCGTCATCAGCGTGGTTCCGAGAGTATTTTTTATCTCTACCCTCTATTGCTGTTGCTTCACAGGTTTGGAGAATTACACTCGGTTTATGTCGCTGCTTACTAAACCGCAGGCATGCGTTTCTTGGCACTAGAGGACGCGTTTTGAAAGTTGTGACATTAACTGTGAGGCAACAGCGATAGAGAGTTAAAAAAACTCTCGGAACCACGCTGATGACGCCGGGTAAGTGGAAACTTGTCCGTGGATAGTGTATTTTTCTTCTTTTCTTTTGTTGCGTTTGCCGTGAATTAGTCCATCAATACCATGAGGAAGCTGTTTTAGCATTATTTTTTTTGGTTATAGGCAAACTGCTTCATCCATGACACACAATTTCATTTTATTTTATATCTCAAACCATATACATATATTGTAGGTACAGCAAAAGTATACTTCTGTCTTTCTAAACTGTCTAATTAGTTAAGATTTACAAATGTTGACCTCTATTTTGAATTTACTCGTTGTAATTAAAAAGCTGGTTAATGATATCGCAAAATGTTATCAAATTCAAATCGATAGATGAGGTTACCTTTTACTTTCTAAACTATAAATCTCGCACTAAATTCTGACGTCATATTTGCTACTAAATGATTACTGAAATTAAAAAATCCTTACGAATTGTGTATTTTATTTACTTCAACTAAAAATTTCATTTTGTTAGGCGAATATTATTTATTAACTTAAACAGAGCCGCAGCTATGTATACATTAAATCAGCCACAGGTTGCCGACCACCGACCTAAGCAGTAATATACTTCCTTACTGTTGGTATCAATTGCAATTGAAATCTGTTTGTGGGAACAACCTTCATTATTACCACATGGTTTTCTCGTCATATTCTACATACCAGTAACATGATTTAAACAATTTAGTATGTTACAATTTGTTTTACATGTTCCACAACCAAATTTTCTCCCCTGTGTATCGTAAATTATTTTTATACTCCAGAAATAAAAGTGACTGTATAGAATATAAATCAATGTGCTCTGCTCGTTCGCAAAATGTACGTTTTCCCATAGCCCCTGAATAAATCGTATTTTCACACTGAAGACGTGAAAAGATTATTCCCATGAACTCCCCTGCGGTAATCGATGTAAAAGCTTTGAACATAATTTTTTGTATATTATAGTGAGGTATATTCGGATAAAGTGGATGGCACTTGCATCTAAATTAAACAAATCTCATCATTAGTTTTTGAATATTCAGTAATTTACAGAATTTTATTTTTAATTATTATTCTAATTCCAGCGTTATTATAATTTATATTATTAATTCTTTGTTAGGTTAACCATGAAAATATTGAAGTAGTTGAATTCGTAAGAGGAAGAATACAAAGATTTTGGCACCAGCTTCTGAGAAACATGTTTATAAAATCAATTTAAATTAATTATTCAAAGTATTTCGGTTACTAAAAGCAGTCAAAAGCAGTTTAAAATCGTTTACAAGAAGATAAAACTCAACTCAATGAGTTAGAAAAAGGAATTAACGGGGATTTTACACCAGAGGGATCTAAAACATTACATAGAAAGGCACGAAATTGGATTTTACAGGGAAATTTCAAACACACATATACAGCTGTAAGAAGTTCAAACAGTATCTTTTTTAACCGCTTATTCCATATATACATCAAAGTGTGTTAATAAAATGTAAAGACATAAATATATAAGGCAACAAATATTAAATATGTAAATATAAAACGTATAGATAAAATGAATAAACTGTAATAAATGAGGTGCATTTAAAAATCATTTACACTGTGATGTAAGTAATGCCTTATTGCAAGGGGTATTGCTGACCGAATTTTATAGTAAAGGCTATTTTTCATGATAGTTCTACAAATATAAAGGGCAATTTTACCGCAAAGTGGTGATTTATAATACACATAATTGAAGGAATAATCGACATATTTATGGGTAATAAATTGTTTATGAAGACGATATCAGATTAGAAAAATGGAGAAAAAAATAAACTTGTGTGGTGGATATTACCTGGTTCAGTGACTTTGCAAGCTATCTTTCAGTTTTGCTCTAAAGTGTAGTATCTTGTATTTGCAACACTGAACAATTGATTTTTGTAAAAATGTGGTCACATTGTTTGAGAGAATTTTCAGAAAAATTCGCTGAGTATAGCTAAGAACTTGTACTATATTTCTGAGGTTGGTAGCGAAGCGTCGTTAAAGAAGTTACGTTTTCATACTAAGCCTGCAGAAACGAGTACACTTCACGAAATTAGCAGAGACTAGAAAGACCGACTCTCGAGGAAGTAAGTAGGTAACACAAACCCATTCTCATGAGACAAAAAACACGAGTCTGTCTAGTCTCCGTTAATTTCGTGAAGCGCAGCTCCTTTCTGCAGGGTTACTCATTGAACAAAACAAAATCGAAGGTAAGTACCATTAAAGCGTATAATTAGGTACAAGCCACGTATGTTTAATTCAAATATGTCTACGTATCCAAATCATACTTTGTCTGCTAAACGAAAATAACAAGTATAACTGCATACAAATTTATTTAGTATGCTTTACTGAAAATTTTATATATTTTTTTTCAGAATTGATTCGTTATATAATAAAATGTGGACAGCTAAAAGAACAATAACAAACAAAAAGTATGATTCAGGACAACGGTTAGGAGAGCGTCATGTTTAGCAGAGCCCCATTCTGCACGGATTAGAATAAGGATTGTTTGTCGGATAGCGATGTATTGCAGTTTATTATTCAACATTAATGTTGCATTTTATATTGTAGATTATAATTTCAGATGGTAATCTAGTAGGTTTACGAAGTGTAATTCAGAAACTTTTTTACTTACATTTATTCTTAAGACAGCAGCGAACACAACGCTATATTCTACAAATTCACCCGGGCCAGTAGATAAGAAATAAAACAGCGACTGCTTGTAAAACACAGCCAGTTACGTTAATGAATGTATTAAAAGAGTACTAAGAATATTAGGTACGTCAACCATGGAAGAGAGGTTAACTAACGATAAGAAAAGTATTCTAAATGTTTTCGCGTTACAGTATTAGTCGTTAGTAAATTAATAAAATGATATTACTGGAAAAAAAAAATTTTATTTGCCGCGTTCCATAAAAATAGATTTTCTCACGTTATCAGAAATACTACCACGCTTATAAACTTTAGTCGTTTGGTGAAATTTCCTCTTTCATTTTAACCAGCGATGTAAACTTACCAAGGAATTTTATCTATCAAAAGGTAATCTTTTAAAACAAAACTAACTTGTGTGTGTATGTTTTAACAGGTACGTTTCACTGAAAAGTAAACTTGGTGATAACTTTCACTACCTGCAGGTAATATTACATGAATGGTAGAAAAATACTCATACAGAGTAAAATTCCTGTATTAAATATGGAGGCATCCATTTAGTTAAGGAAAATTCCCCAATCTTTTCTTTCAGTGTACCATATAAAATGACTGACTAGATAATAATGTCTTTAATGTTGCTTTAAACCTGACATCCGGCATTTGTTTTAAAGTATCAGGTAAATGTTTTGATATTGCAGTGCATTGCCACACAACTTGTCTTTGCACCTTTGTCAAATGAGTTTGCGGAGGTAGTAATTACAAGCTATTTTTACTCCTTGTATTCTGCTCGTGATTACGGATTTATTTTTGAAATTGTTTATTACCTTTAAAAAAATGTCGGTGAGGTAAGTAAGTTTTTAAATGCTGATTTTTCTACTTTTTAATTGCAATATTACTCTAACGCATCATTTTTGTAACACAAACATTGCTTGCACACTTACAATGTTATCCCAGAAGATAACTCCCTATTTAGCTCGAGACTGAACACACGCGTGATAAACACTTAGTGCAGTCTGAACACTAACATTTTGGGAGATCACTTTCAAACCGTAGCAAATTCCGAGGAAACGTACTTGATTTTCGCAGGTAAGTTATTTTTCGCCATATTTCATTTATAAGTCGACTGGATTTGCGTTATACGAAAGGGTGGTAGCTTTATCAGTATTTCAGTATTTATAAATTTGCAGCTATCTTCCAATGTATAAAAATAGCTAAGCCGTCGATGACTTTTGGTAGAGCATTGATGTACAAAAAAACAAGAGCGGTTCGAAAGTGAGGCACTGTGGAACATCGAAACGAATGGTTCGCCAGGATGATGAGTCCTCAGTATCAGATGCATTATAAACTACTACTGCCAGTCCTCTACGCGACGTAAGACTCTATTACCTTCAAGGCTACTCTTCTAAGTTCTACATTTACTAGTTTTTGCAAGAGTGAATGGTGATGCACACAAACAAAGCACAAGCGGTGATTTCTGTCTCTATAGACCTTTTTTTTACATAACCATTTTGATTAAGATGCAAAATGTTTGACAACAAATTTCATAATTCTATTGAATAGAATTTTGTCTATAATTTTAGATATATGTGAGACAACCGTTAGAAGTCTGGAATAGTTCACATCCTCTCCGTTTTCCTTCTTATGGTACGGTAGGTTTAACTATGCTGTACTTTAGTTTTTCCAGTCTAGAAAATGGTATTTACTATATGGAGGTGCCAAAATACCACCCTGAAGAACAACACTTAAGCAGAGAAACCAGAATTCCATGTTTTTAGTTGCTCTAGTGTTAGATTAGATTAGATTACTATGCGGGGTGGTTCTTGACCTATCCCACTGCAACCTTTTCAGATCTATTGTGGTTTCTCCCTCATTAGGTCAATTACATTAGCTTTGCTCTCTTTGCTCTCTTTGCTAGATTTAGCAGTATTGTGAGTGATCCCTCTACATAGGTTTCGGCTTTTGGGTATTCCGAGCCCATTTCTGAGAGCGGTACTTCGCACAGCACATGAACGGCAGTCTCTTCTTTCACCGGGAAGAATCTATATGCTATTTTCTCTGTCAGGCCCAGATTGCTCATTACTCACAGTTTTCCTGTCTTTGCTTAGTAGCTCCGCTATAAATGTAGGCATGTGCCCAATCAGAAATTGCTTGGCCTGTCTGACCTGGAGTGATCTTCCACCAGTCTTGAGATTTTCTATCTTTCCATTGCTTAGTGGTTGCTTTCGTTCCCTCGATGGCCTTCGTGTCCTGGTGCCCAGGCCAGGCTCACCTCAGTTCGGCTTCCCAACCTATTGGGCCTATGTGGAGTCTGGCGCTTTTATTACTGCTTGACTGTCTGGATAGATACCAATAGATCAATGGTTATCTCCTTACCGGTCTGATTCTTCAATACACTGCTACTGTTTCGGCGTGAAATGCTGTGGCGTTTTGAACTAGGCTTAGCGATTTAGATATTTTGGATCTTCTCCTACAAATCCCGATTCCGACTCCATTCTCTGTCTTTGAGCCGTTTATGTACCAGATGGATTCAGTCTTTATAGGCGGGCTATTCTTTCACTGTTCTCTATCTGGTATTACTGTTTTATAGCACTTGTCGAAACTGTATTTGGACTGATGGATGTATATATGTAGCCGCTCCAGGTTTAAGACGACTTCCAGAGAAGTTGTTAACGTGGTTTTCATGGCCCCCGTGGCATGCTAGTCTTTGTATGGCACTTAGCTGGTAATACAGGCCTTCCTTGGAAAGCTTTATTATTAGTTCGTCTACAAAAGGTGCCCGTAGAAGAGGTGATAATACATCTCTCTGTAGGCATCCATCTCCTGTCCACATCTTGATACTAGGCCCCCAGAGACGTCACTATTACGTGTTCCAACAGAACCGCAAAGGAATCCCGTTTCCCAGACAGCCTCTGCAAGAGAGCTTGTGGTAACATTATTAAATGCCCCCTCAATGTCTAGACAGGCAGTCATTCCCATCTCTTTGTCTTCTATTGACTTAGGGATTAGTCGATTTACGTCATCTAGCGCTAAGTATATTGACCTTTCTGGTTGGTATGCGTATTGACAATTAATTAATCTGTTGTCAGCATCTAGCATCTTGGTTGTTCCCACCGAAGATTCTCAAATTAAACGGATATTGATTGGGAGAGTCTCCAATCTGTTTGACAATATACCATGTTGTATTGAACTTATTCGTGGAATTACTGATGTACTCCGCGTACGAGCTCCGTTGCGAATTTTCCATAATACCACACATACTTTTGATTTTGTCTGTGAGCCATTTCTTGTTAGATCAATTTGTTAAGGTAATAACTCTTTTACTTATATGTTTACTTAGTAGCCGTTGATCCACTAAAAATAGTTTGTGATCTGTAATTTCTTCTATTTGAATCTTTCTAGTTTCATGGACGAATTCATTACGAAAGGATATCCTTCCAACATAATAACCAAAGAAATGTTATTAATAGTTGTGCCCGATCGATCAGTAACCCCTGTTGAAACATTTACTATCGGATATAGACTGTAAAATCTCATTAGATCTATCACCGCTTACTGTAGGTACGGACGAAATTTCCTGTAATATTGCACTGAATATCTGTAGGAATTTATCTAGGTCACTCGCTAGCGGTTCGAGGATATTCACAATAATTGTTTTCGAACTTTTACTTTGAATAGCGCTACATTCTAATACTAAATCTTTTTCTTGATATGACTTAATTAAGTTGGCCATTGAAAATAAGTAAAAGACTCGTCGTTATTTTGTAATTTTATATTTCATTTGAAGCATTCCGATATCTATAGGGAATGGATTTGTATCTGTCAATTTTTGGAGTTTCGCACGAGGTCAATAATTGGACTCAAGATAATGGTCCAACGATTAACATACTTGCCTTTGAACGATGCGGGTTGAAATTCTGGCTGGGTGGTTAGTTTTCAATTATGGATAAAAATTGGAGTGTATCTTCTTTTCGGATAAGGAAGTAAAATTGTAGTCCTCGTGTCAATACGATGCTTAGCGCGTTAAAAATCCTTTGGAGTCTGGATTCAGCAAAACTTCCAGTAGGACAATCATAGTAGTCATAATAATACAGCAACAACAACAAATCATATGAATTTGTTAACCGATTAGACACATAATGTATTTCCGGTTCTATTCAAATATTGTTATCTTTCTGCTACCAGTAGAAGGAAAATACCGATAACTGTACTTATCCGTGGTTTAAACCTCATCACAATAATGTACTCTATAGCTGTTTATCTGCATGCCTATATCCCAAATTCAATGTACCGCGAGGTTTAAAGCATTTCGTAAATTTTATACGATCGTGACCATTTAATTATTTGCTTTCACAAAATTTAAAATTTATATAGTTTTTATGTTTAATACTAAATTAATGTACTGTGATTCAATGGAATAAGTACTCGCTCCTGACACCAACGAAATAGGGGTCATAGGTTCAAGACCTGCCAAGGGCAGTGGTAGTTTTCTGGTGCGTCCGGAAGAACCTCGAGTTCAAATTCACAAATTCCGTCGAGCTGCTTACCACAGGTGGTATTGTATTCTACTGACATGATCCGAATAAAAGCTATTATAAAAGTGGAATGAAATGCTGAATAATGCCCAGCAGATTGAACATGGAAGTAGTACAAGAAAATCAAATTAAGATGGGTACATACTGAGAGCAAGTTAATAAAGAAACAGAAGTATAGAGTAATATGAAAAAATAAATTAATGAGAAAAGTGAAGTACAAAGGTAGAGAAAGGAAAAACAAAAATAATGCTAAACAAGAAATTGCTCTTTCGTAAAAAGGAATGAGATAGCGACGATCCTGCGTTATTTAAAGTGTAAAGATAATATTACTAATTGATCTGTGTTTCAAATTTAAATAAAAATGTGGATCTAAGAAAATTACAAGGCCTTTTTATTTTCAAGTGTTTACATACAATTTTAATAAAGCTATAAACAGTTGTTAATCTCCCTCGTGAGTTTTTGCGATCCTTATTATAAGTTTTTTTGGTTCACTTCTATGCCTTCCATATTTTTAAAATTGTTTTCAAGCTGTTTCAATGTAGATTCATTACTTATATACTTTTAATATTTGCTTTTAAGTTAATTTCTGAATTGTTTTTTTTTCAAAAACATCTACTTCCCAGTACTAGCTACCTAAGTCAATTATTACTGCCCTGAGTGTAGGGACGTAATGTCGTAATAATTGTAATTGACGTAAATGCTATTTACGAGTTATGTACCTTGCTTGTCCTTGCCAAAGATAGCAATTAGTGTCTCACTGATACTCGAACGCCCAATGGCGGTCGTGGTACAACAACAAACTGGAGAAGTAGAAAAAGTCATATCGACCCAAGTTCTAATCTTATTAGGCACAGATGCGACACATAAAACACGCATTCATATGTCGCCCTACCACTAAAATTCCGTTGGCTGACAAAGGATGAAAGGGGCAGTTTACCAACAACCTTTGCACAAAATAATTCATCGTTTTGGTCGTCCAAGACATATTACATACAGATTTGACACACACAATACCTATTTACTTACGATTCCACTCCTGGAATACCACAAACTTAACTTCTCCCATCCTTTTACAAAGTTTTAGTGATAATCCGTCTGAACTGCCTTTATTCGTATTAATATTATTATTATAACCATTCAAGGTAAAACATTTGTGTATGCTTTACCATTGTTGTCTCTAGGATAATGGAATTAACGAATAAACGTTTAACAGTTTTAATTCAGATTAGAGAATTGATACCCGTTTTGCGATCCCGAGAAAGATTCAGAGAGATATATAAGATACTTTCCGGATTGAGCGTGTAAATTGCAAAGGAAGTATTTTAATTACTTTTATTAATTACACTACCCGACAAAAACATAGACGCGGTATCGTTTTCATTTACAAAACAAAGTTTATAGACATTATATAAAATGTAAATGAAGGTTATTAATACCTGTTTTGTAAATAGTCCATTTATAGATATTTCTGGGTATTTTAAATGCGACAAAAATTTAGACCCAGTGCATTTATTACATTAATATAAGCAAAAATGTTTTAATTTGATACTTCTCTTTATATGCAGCGGCTGTGTTGGTGAAGTGTGCACATTTCACCACGAGAAATTATATTTTATAAAGTGTTTGCAATATGGGTAGAAAAAAACAATTATCCGTAATAGAAAGGGGTAAAGTTCTAGCCTGGCACCAGGATGGTGTTAGTAAGAAGGAAATTGCTCGTCGGTTACGAAGAAGCGATCACTGCGTTAGAAATTTCCTAAAAGATCCGGAAAATTACGGCAAACCGAAAGGCCATGGGCGACCGAAAGCTGTAAGTGAGCGGGATAAACGCATGATATTGCGGTGTGCATCCAATTCTTCTGCGTCGGTGAGAGTTATTGCGGAACAGGCGGGGGTACAAATGCACGTGCGTAATGTTCAAAGGATTTTAAAGGCGTCATCGGTAATGTCACGGAAGAAAATGTTGAGAAAACCGCCACTTTCGGCGAAACACAAAGAAGCGAGGTTGAGATTTGCTGAAGAACACATATCCTGGAAGAAACAATGGGAAAAAGTTATATTTTTCGATAAGAAACGTTTTAATTTGGACGGACCGAATGGGTACTCGCAATATTATCATGATCTGAGAAAGGAACCAAAAGCGAAAATGACCGGACAATTAGGGGGTGGATCTGTGATGATATGGGCAGCGACTGGATTCCGCGATAAAAGTGATATAGTGTTTTGCACAAACGAAATGACATCTGTGACGTATAAAGACTTATTGCGTGACAATTTTTGTTACGTTGTCTACGTTTTGGAAACCAATGGGCCAAGCGCAATTTTGTTTTTCAGCAAGATAACGCGCCAATTCATAAAGCAAAACCATTACTGAATGGTTTAAAGAGAAAGAGATTAAAACTTTACAGTGGCCGGCACGGTCACCAGACTTAAATATTATTGAAAATATGTGGGGTGAATTGGCACGTCACGTTTATGGCGGAGACCGTCAATATTTCACGGTACAGGAACTGAAAACTTCAATAGTGACTAAATGGCAGAATATCCCTCAAAATGATGTGTTAAATTTATATAAATCTCTTAATAACAGACTATTGGAAGCGATTAAGAACAATGGAGGATCTACGCATTACTGATCACTCATTTGTTTATTTTTGTTTTACATTTGCAACAGAGCGTTTAAATTTTTGTCGCAGAAATTGTTTAAACATTGGAGTAAGAATTTATTATTTAGTTCATATATTACTGGAGGAGCTATTTTTAAGTTTATTTTACTTTTATGAATAAGAACTTAATTAGATATCCTGCTAGTTTCGCAAAGAAATGTAACCCTTAAAACATTACCGCGTCTAAGTTTTTGTCGGGGAGTGTACCTACAAATGTTTCTTTTTATTTAGGAGTGTAGCAACTTTGCAGTGTTCAGACGCGATTATTTAAGACTAGTTCTAAAGCAAAGTAAGACGTGATCTATATAATTTTATTGAATGAGATACTGACTGTCAACAATTGCGAAAACACAACAGATACCACTTAAATGGGAGTGGCCTGGCGCCCGATAAAGAATTAGGTATATATCTTGCTTTCACCTGTTACCTGATTATTATAAAGAACGGTCGGTGTGAAAATGATTCATGAGTACCCCGGAAAATAAAACGATGCTATATGACAACCAAAGCAGAACAAACGATTACAACGATTGCAACCGAGAAACTCTCACGCAAACTTCAGATGGAGAACAGAAGTAATGGTCGATCCTTTCTAGTGGTCTTTATCCTCAAACTCAGTTCCAAAAATACCTCATTGACCTTCATCAAATTGCGGCGGCTGCAAAGGGCAGGCCCCCAGAAAGACGCCAGAAGAGAAGGCGGAGTGATTCTGGTACCTCCTCGGTAGCTCCTCGATCTTCACCGCAACCATTAATTCTTTAGTGGGCTGACAACGTGGTCGTCTTCATGAGATAGAAAAGAGTTTGGAACATAACTTCCCAAATTCTGATTGACTTGACTTCGCTAATAGAAAATCTGCCATCGAATTTTGTACAAGATTTCTAATGGTATATTGTACGTATTAGCGTCGGAATTGCTTTAAATGCGATTTTAGTTATAAGAAGAGGTCACAATTGAGGGACCGCCGATTTTGACCTATATATATTTACTGAAAGTATGTCAAAACTTCCGTATTCCGGTGGTTCCTCAGAAGTGACTTTCTTTTCGTTAGATATACTTACGGATTTGAATACATTTGAAAATTGTTCGAACAGTATAGTTTCCATGTTTATTATTAGATATCTTATCTTTGTTCACTGGCTTTCTTAATTATATTAATATTAAAAACGTAGGCTTCCACGGCCAAAGTCAGTTGAAACTAAACGTGTTCCGGGTTTGAACCGCGTCATGTCGTTGGTTAAAATAAAACTCGACGTTTCGCCCACAATCGTATGGGGCTTCTTCAGGAGAGTGATGGCAAACTCGTCTAACAGAGCACGAGCGTTGCGTTAGAACGCGCCTTCCAACGAATTCGGCTATCGCTGAACATCATCTAGACACTGGCCACCAGATATTTTTCAGTGTAACTTCATTACTTTGTAATTCTTCTCACTATTACAATCGGAAAATTATGGAGTCCATAGAGATCTTTCAACATCCTAAGAATGTGAATAGGGACACAGGTTACTCCCTCCGAGACATATGGAAACCCGTCATCCGTAACGACCCATCTCCGCCCAACTGTGACCGCCACACCCAACCAATCAGCGACAGGTCCCACCCTCCACCGGCATAAAAGCGTGCTGCTCCCTGCGTTCTTCGCACTCAGAAGAGCTCGAAACAGGGCACTAGGTGCAGCCGGACAGTTGTAGCCCATCCTTACAAATTCCCACCTCAACCCTAAAACGGGCGTCATGCTGTACAAGACACACATACGCCCGATCCTCACCTACGCCAGTCCCGTCTGGGTCACGGCGGCACCCACCTACATTACCTCCCTCTCGACCGTACAGAATCGCTGCTTGCGATTAGTACTCCACGTACCCCGACGCACCTCGCTGGCTACACTGACACACCTGAGCGAGACTGAACGGCTGCAGGAATTCCTGGCACGGCTCAACAAAAACTTCTTTCGGAAGACGCTAACCAGCGAGAATCACGCGATGAAGAACGCCACCATCCGAAGAATCCCTTCGGGATCGAGGCACAAGACCACCTACGATCACCTGAGTAGGCTGGCATAGGTATCACCATAGCGCGTACTAACGCCTTACTAACTCGTATTTTTCTGTTTTAGTAACCGAGGAGGGAGTCCAGGAAGAAGACTCCGAAAACCAAACAACGAGGACCGAGGACCCCGGGAAGATCATCAACCCGATGGAACTGGAGGACGCAGGACAAGGATCCAGAAGAACCAACGCAGTTGGTTTTCGCCTCTGGCATGGTCCACATGCTGAGTTACCGTGATCAACTGCTTCCTGTTCAGTTAGTTTCGCCTCTGGCGTGGTTTAGACGTTGAATTACCGTGCTAACTGTTGCCACCACTCTCCTGAAGAAACGTCGAGTTTTATTTTAACTAACGACATGACACGGTTCAAACCCGGAACACGTTTAGTTTCAAGTATCTTAATGTTGTTCATATATTTGTTGGTTGGCTCAATATACCACGGGAAGTTTTGTACAGAATTATATAAAACCGTTTTCTCATTTGCTCTCAGTTTATCGTTATCTAGATGCAAAAAAGTACACTTTACTGGTATTGTTTTTTTTTTCAAGAACCGTGTAAGTAATTTTAAAAGTTTCTTTTTTAAGTTGTATTGCCAATAAGTCAGTAGACGCAGATTTATATATCCAAAGTGCTTTTCAGAGGAACATCGTGCTACAAATCATCTATACAATTTACTTTCGTATATCGAATTCTAAGGTTTATTCGGTTTGAAACAGATTTTGTTACTACAAGAATAATTTTTTCTGCGTGTACTATTTAGAATGTGATAATGTGGACATAGCGGTCGCTCTTACTGCAGTATTGTTGACTCAAACGCATACATTCATAATACGAACTGTGTTTGCTATTTATGTGACATTAGGATTTGAATTTTGACTGAATGTCTACTTCTTTATGAAAAGTGTTACTCTGTAATTTATAAATTGATTCCTCGCTATCATTCCAAACATACGAATTATGTGCACACAATAAATATGTATTTTCACTGGTGTTCGCTTTTCAAATAATACATTAATTGCACTATTCACTTTGACAGTAATGCTTTAGAACGGATTAATAAAACACCATAATGTACTATTGAGATTAATCTCTACTACCTTTATCTCCTACCATCTAGATAACGGTCCAGTCAACAATGACCGTGGTGAAACAGATAACTTGTCTTCTGTTCAATTCCTTCATATCCTAAATCATCCTATTTAATATAATTTCCAGAGAAATTTCAGTGGTATCTTAGTTATAAGAGTATCCGACTGAATTTCGTCATCACGGTGTTTCTCGAAAGGTGTCGCTATTAAAATTACCGGTGATTAAATATTCATCCAGGTGCTTGGTACTGTTTCCATTTCTTGAGTGTTCATCGTTTCAATTTTACCATTACATCGAAGTAGAAGTCGAGGTTGACGGCTTATAGATAAGCAGGTTTGCACTAGTAACATACAAACCTAGAGGCAACATTAGAACGTCGCAATATCAGGTTAGTTTCTCGTTTTAAATTTTAATATTCGTTAAATTTCATTTCTTGTTCTGAATTTAAATGCTCGAAAGGGTGTCCTAGAAACATTACCGAATTCTACAGACTCTACATTTAATTAATTAATATCCATAAATCACATACGTTTAAATTTTTCCCTAGTGTATAACATTACAATACCTACACACTATCTTGTTGTAACCAAGTGAAATTTCCTTTATTTGTCCGTGGATTTTTTAGCCGCTTTCTGGAAACTAGTAACTGCACATTTCAAGTGCCAGGTCAGTTCAATACGTACTATTGTCATAGTCCCAGCTGTTTCTGAGTAAACTTTTTACAAACGTACCACCAACATAAGCAATATGTAATAGTATCTACCAAGATTACACTGGTACAAAAGCGACGTAAATTAGCACATTTTCGATGTAATTATACGATACGGCTTCCATTTGTGGTGGTTCTAGGAACGGCAACATAACAACAGACACCACCTATATTAAAAAATCGAAGTTTATCTCTCCAGCGTTCTACCAATTAGCTAATGCATTTGCATATGTTGTGCTTTAATTAATTACATCTTATGTGTGTCTGCTCTTCTAACTAGATATTACGTTTACGGCTAACTTATACAAGGTGACTTGTTTTAAGTGACATACGAAAAACTAAGACAGATATTAAGGTCAATAATGAAACAATTATCTTATTGATTTCAATTACAATTATTTTAAAGTTAGGATTGAAAGGCAGCTGTGCCGCATGTCTCTTTTGCTTCGATACTCAGTCACATTGATTATTACAAATAATCAAGTTTTGCATTAAATAGACTCATACCAGTAAATATAATCCTTTTGTTAATTATCCAATAAGAGGCAACAATATTAATTCATCATTCTATTCCTAGTTAATAAAAAACTAATGACAAAAAGTGGAAACTAGAAATGAAATAACTTTATAAATGTATGTTACGCGTATAAATTTGCTCAAGAGGTGTAACCAACAAGTTAGTTGCTAACGATGATAAAATAGATGCCTAGTAAAAGTTTTCAGTAGTGCCCCAGATTTACACTGTAATTTTGC
This sequence comes from Oryctes borbonicus, assembly GCA_902654985.2. Lineage (NCBI taxonomy): Eukaryota > Metazoa > Arthropoda > Insecta > Coleoptera > Scarabaeidae > Oryctes > Oryctes borbonicus. Next base: position 9,043,881 of record LR736859.1, on the reverse strand, counting down.
ATTAATGGCACGGAACAAAGTTAATGCGAGGTGCACTTGCGTTGTAAGTAAATATAGCACATTTAATTTTGAAAAACCCCTCGGCGGTATAGTGTTAAATAACAGTTTGACTTTTCTCTTGTTGCAATTAAATTACCCTTATTTTCTAATACTTATTTTTGGACGTAATTTAATCGTGAAAAAGTTAAGAATAAGACTAAACTTGATAACAACCAAGATTTCTTGAAGATAAAATTTTGTTCGATTGGAAGGATAATACTTTATTCCAAAAATGTTATGTGCGTGTAATGTACTTTAAAGCAGTAATGCATTGTAATGTTTTGCTGAGGTAAAATTTGGAAAATTTTTGGAAATTTTGCGAAATTCTAAATTTTCTTTAAAATTTGCGGGTCGTGAATCCGGGAATGTTCCTAAACACTCTTTCGGCAGATGAAAATAGAAGTTTTAAGACATATAAATGAAAATAACCATTAACTTTAAATCTTAACACTTTCTAATACATAAACACTAGGTTTATGTCCGTCGTCAAACCTCTTTTCTTTTCAAATAAACTACTTAACACACTTATCAATAAATTCTAAACTGAAATATTTACTCGGAACTCTTTAAATTAGAGGAAATGCTTAATAAAATCACATAAAATTTCCGTTGTTTTTCACCATTGTTCGAATACGTTGGCAATTGTTTTATTCCAGAGATGCCTATGATACTTTTTAACCCTTGAAAATAGAATATTATAGAAATATATACCGAAAGAAACGATTTCGCGTGATGCAGGGACTGAGGATGAGATTCTGTGTTCTTTGATGATAGTCACATGCACACATGCAACACTACAACGTTAAATTAAACTGAGAATTTAGATAATTCGGACCGAAAGACATTTAATAGGCAAAGGCAAATTCTATACAACTAACGTATATACTAGAACTTGCTGTAGAAATGTTAGACATTAATGTGATGAAAGTAGAATAACAGAAAAAAATAGCTAATGTAAGTTTTCCCCACGCTTGTCGTTGGCTGGAGTTATATTAATTTTCTATATTAATTTTTTTATTTTAACGCCCCATAGATATTTGGCAAAATATAGGAATCTTTCTCTAGGTATCGAGCTTCCTACTAACAGATGGACCCTCATAGCGATAGGTGACATGCGAAGATGAGAAGTGAATCAGGCGCTGATGACAGCTAACCTGGTTGTTGTTATTTTATATAACATTACAGCATATATTATTCACTTCTTCATTCTCTTTCTATTTAGATTACCCCAAGTACCCATATAACTTTCATTTTTATCAACCATATTGAAATTTAAATTTATAACAATTTCAAAACGTAAATTGCAGCCAATTAATCATTGCGAATAGCATACAGATGTTACATTATAGCATATAGCATTCTAGCCAAATAACAAAGAAGAGAAGTGCATTTATGTTAGCAATTGTGTCAAGAAAGTCTGGAATTGGCAAGATATTTCTGTGAGTGTACTTCTAGAGCCGGAAATACGTCTGCACTTGTTTGGTTGCTATTATTGCTGCCCGTGTGCAGATATTCTTGAAAAGGTTTCTGGACGGCCTGGCACATCTGAACGAATTCCTTGCACTATTTACATTCGCTAACATTCCCAGTATTTCTTCTGGCGGTATAGCTTCTCTAATTCTGTTTAAGAGTTTTTAGACTAATCGTTTCCAGAAGAATGGCAAAATCTTGTCGGGAGTATAAATCATTACTTCAGACAGTTCTTTGTTTCCACTCACTGTCAATTTCCTCTGCACAAGAACGGTAGCGAACTACTGACTACTGCAAATTATTTTCAGCACATACACATAGTAAGCTTTCTCAGCATTCGTGTCTTATATTTTCTTTCGATCCTTTTATTTTTAACGATAGCCGATGGAAAACGTTCGTTCGCACTGCTAACAATTCGAACTACCATTAATTCTTGCAGACGATCGCCTACACTTGACGAACGCATATAAATGAACCTTGGATAACTAACGATAACTTTTGTCGTGGTTGATTTACATTTTTTCCCTTACAATCTAAGGGAAACGAATGAAAACCGTTATTAATTGAAAACTAATTTAATCAATATCATGTCACGGTTGTCAACTAAGTATTGTATAAAGGCATAAAGCATAAAGAAATAAAGGTGACAAGAACGGAAAGCTCTTGACTCACAATATTCTGTTTAATTGTCAACACATGCGACCGGTTTCGTGCGAGATGCATATCCTCGAGATAAAATTGAAATGTATGTACATAGGTAAAATGATGTGCCACTCCAACTGTTGCTAAAAAGTTACCAAAAACGACAAAATACATTAAACTATTTTATCATCCCAACTAAGGTTACTATTGTGGCAAAGATCTTATACTATTCAATTATTAACCTTAATCAAAGGATGTTTCTTTTTTCTTTTTATTCTCTGAGCATTTTTCTATTATTCAATTTGTACCTCCCTTTTTGATTAAATGGTACATATTAACATCAACACCTTGTATAAATCTGAAGTATACGAATATCTTTCTCGGAACATCAAAATATTTTGTTCAATAGAATTTAAAATTTAAAAATAGCTGTAGGCTTTCACGACCGATGTATAAATTTGTAAACATAACATATTTCCGGACTGCTACGACGTGATCTACGATCTGTAGAAGTCAACATTTAACGCTACGGTTAGCGATGTTGAGTCTTCAATAGTTGTCTGAGAAGTGGTGCGCAGACTAGAAGTGCCCTCAGTATATACTTGTGCAGTGCGCTGATTGGTTTCTCGCTTCGCTATACGGACTGCGCTGAATAATTCGTCGCTGTTGGTTCTGATACTATTTAATATCTACATCTCGGATATTCAGTCCTTCCACGATGTCAGCATTGCGACTTATGTGGATGACACGGTCACGTATCTAACACACCTGAACAAGAAGTGCGGCATGCTCAATTTTCCGAGTAATTCCGGTAGTAGCGCGTGACGTTCAATCTAGTAAAGGCGTGTGCCGTCTGATTTACTAAAAAGATAAAGCTGCCTATTGGCGACCTATTCCCGAAAGCTGGACATGAAGCAGAAGAGCTTTTGAGGAAGATCTAAATCCGAATGTCCAGTACCTGGTCAAGTCAATTGCTTGCGCTACATGAACGAGAGCAAACAGTTGCTTCAATCCGACGCTGAACTATACACTTGAACCTGATGAGTCGCAGGCCATAAGACCCAACATCAGAAAGCCCATTAGGGCAATAAATGCAGACGGATAAGAACCCGAGGGGAATTTCCCAGAATCTGTTGGGACCGAGTCAACACTTGACCGAAAAGACTGCTATTCAAGGGTCTTAGATCCATATGTTATTGATCCGCAGAACTTCACCTTTTCGATTAAAATTGTTTTTGTGTTTGTGTATTTCTATTGGTTCCCGGTACAGTCGTGCGCAGTAATGGCGCGTAGTGTCGATCATCTGTGTGTTTTCGAAGTTTGTAATGTGTTCGTTTCACTGTGGTGAGTACTGCGTTTGTTGATTTATCAACATGATCAATGTGGTCGCATCTACAACACTTTGGTGTTCTGTTATCCGAGTCAAAACGTTGGCGAAACTAGCCGTAAGTGCTGAAACGCGCATAGTGCATGCTGAGAGAAAGGAATTAGTTCATCCAACAAACTATGGTGTATCGCACATTTACGTGTTCATTCAACTAAAAACATGTTCATTCAACACCTTAACTTTAACTTTATGTCGAACTTACCTTACAACTTAATCTAACTTACATGCTTTGCTTCAATTATTCTTGTTAAATCATATCAATATCTTTGTTGATTGGTACTCCAGAACATAATACTTTTAGATTAACCAAAATTACCTTCACACATTCTTCATTAAAGATAACACACATTCAGATTTGTACAATCCGCGTTTGTATTTATTTTCCTTCCCGTTTTCAAGGATACTTATTTCCTTATGCACACGTGCTAATTTTGAATTCCACGCTTGTATTTTCTATTTGCTTTCCACCAACATTCTATTGTAGGTTACTTGTACATTCATTTTAAGGTTAATCCAATTCAAAAACTTCAACCAATTATATGCTGCTGTTTTAAACCATATAGAGTGTTGAATATATTTAACAATGTTGGTGGAACCAATCAATTTTTGGTTGACTCAACGATTTTTTTTTCTCAGTGCATGTTGATGCAATAACAAAGGTTTTGGTAGTTTTCGTTGTTACGCAAAATTGACTAGGAAAAAGGCACAAATGGTCACTTGTAATGCCAAGTTGATCCAAAGAGCTTGTTGCTAGATAACGTAAGTCATAACAGTTACCAAACTATAAAATCTCAACTAAAAAAAAAAAAAAATATTCTTCTTATTTATTGTTATATTCCGCATTTTTCATTTTCGTTCTTCGTTCTCGTTATTATTTTTTCTGATTTTCACTTTTTTTTTGTTAATTATTGTTATTTCTTTTCTTAATTGAACTTTATTCCAATTAACTAATTGTCGCAGGTTTGTTTATATTCGTCAGTCTATGTTAGACAGTTTCAGCCTCTGATAGTTTCAGTTTTTAATGTTGTTGATTTTACAATGGTCTACGCATGGACAAGATAAAAAAAAAAGTAATTTTAATATTCGGTGAATTTGGGAAAAACAATCGCAAAACGGAACATAATGGATGCTGTTATTGTATTGCCGGAAATATAGATAGGATAAAATCTACAGAACGAACTGCTTTGACAGAAGATTATTAGTTATTAAACACTTACTTGCACAACCACGGCAAATTGGGTGATAATTGTTACCAGATTTATACAATAATAAAGCTAGCCCAGCAGTTTTGCGTAGTTCTTGCTAAAGCCATCCTAAAGGTAATCACATAGAAAGCCTAAAAAATATTTCCACACAAATTGAGGGAACCTGTCCTACCTAATTAATTCGAAAAATGTTCAATAAAGAGAAGGAATAACAACCATTCATAAAACAGGTAAAAATAAGAAAAAATAATACCGAGAACGAAAATATGAAAGATGAAGGATATAATAACAATAAATAATAACTTCAGTGATTGTTATGATTATACTGTATAGCAACGAACTGTGTAGCCTAATTTTGTGTAACAACAAAAATCGATTCATAAATACATATGGTCATATCTTTTAAGTTAAAGTATAACATATATGATATCGGGTTTGCCTCTCGGTTGCTTTCTCAAACATAAAAATATACAGATTGTTTCATTTAAAAGAAGAAGGGTGTTACTGTATATATAATTGAACTGCCAAAAGTTAAAAAATAGAAATCTACACATTTTTTTTAAACGGTAGCTTCTGCTATTAACAGTTAAAAGTTTGTATGAAGGGAATACTTTAGGATCTGATTGCATAAAGAAATTTTATTAACATACCCTAAGTGAGATGAAATTTATTGATATGTAAAATTCATATACAACACTAATTTTATGTGCCGGTGATAATAAATTTGTAAATTTTCCCTATCTACTGTAGTGTATTGATTTATCTAAAAAAGAACAAAATATATAGTGACGTTACCTTTAGATTGTATTATTTATTATTCTCTCTGGAGAGATGTCAATTTCAAGTATTCCGCAAATTGTACGTATCTCTAAGAAGGGGAGTATGACAAAAAACGCTGCTCTAGGAATTTCTCGTGTCGCAGAGCGCAACAAATTACTTAAGCCCGAGCTGCGGTGGTTGTTATTTAGACCAAGACGGTATTTCTCACGTTTAGAAGAATGACACGAATATCAAGGCAACCCTTACCGACAATCGCCGCCTGCAGCGAACAAAAAAGAAGAGGAAACCGCGTCGATGTAGCACAAGTTGTAAATTGCCGGATTTGCGCCCGTAAATGTAAGCTTTCGAAAAATTATCCCGATCTTCACGGTAGGAATGGCAGTCGACGAGCTGTATTCGTAGAGATAAACTACTAACACTACATAAGCGCGTTTTGCGGCGTTCACTTCACTTCTTTACATAAAAAGCGGCGTCTTTAAGGTGTTATGGTATTTCAAGTAGGGCCTGTGTGAAAATTTTGGATGGAGGTTTTTGCATAAGTAGGTGTTGAAGTGATTTTCACTTACTTTGTTATACCTTCGAACGGTGTTGCGAAGGTAGTACCGGACAGATCTGTTTTAGAAAATTAAATTTATCCGCGCGAAACTTTTAAAACCGGATTTGTATTAGGTATATAGAACATGGGTATGTTCTTTAAGACTAGAAATTAGTAAAAGAGGTTACGCATTACAAGTGCGTAACATCTACTATCTAGGGTATATCTAGGGTACGACTGGACGTTTCATTACGAGCATTGCTCTTATAAACCTCTTATAAGGGCAATGTAATGAGACGTCCTGTCCTACCCTTCGCCAGCACGCTTCTATCTAATTGCATTTAACTACACAGAACAACATTGCGTGTAGAAATTAACACTGAAGATACACACGTTCACACTATTTTAAGTAACGTACACTTTATAACGTGTTGGTGTATTGTACTTGAGAGTGTAAAATTCTATTGAATCAGGTACATCGTTGAGTGTTACTTTTAAAAAGTTGTAAAAGTTTTTCTTTTATTTTTACGTGTTTATTGCATTAGTGTACCTAACATTAACTAAATGCCAGTCGTGGTGGGCAATGACGTAAGTAGTGGGGTGCAAACAGCGATTTGATTCTGTCGTGTATTTTCCTTGCATATTGTGTATATTGTACTATGCAACGGAAATACACGACGAAATCAAATTATTGTTCGAGCCCTCCTGTTTACACCACTCGCTGCTAATATTAAATACGCTGTCAGTTTTGTAAACGTCAAGTGCATTAGTGCAGCAAACAACATGAAACCTGGAAAACACTAACCGCTTCAACAGAAAGTACCCGAGAAGGCTCACATTCAATCATAATCATCGTTGCGTAATGAAGGAGTAATCTCAGATTGTTAATCAATACATACCAGCCTTAAAAGTCAAGTAGGAAGCTGCCCGGAAAAATACATATTCAGCATTACAAAATTTGCTCGCTGTAGCAGTGGTAGGGAGGTAGTCACACGATACATAACAACAGGGACCAGTAATAAACTAACCAAAGTCGTGAAAGGGTATTCCAAAGCAGGAGTTGGCAACGGGGTTGATAAAATAAAGGGCGTCGATTACCAAAGAGAACTTAGGCAATTTTAGGCCAAATATTAAAAAGCATGTATCAGTTCTGAAACAATTTAGGCTTCCGGGTTGAAACCGCATCATAATTGCAAGAGTCTGTCGACGTTTCGCTCTTCTGTGCTGTTGCATGTTGTATCGTTGGTGTGTGTGGTCGCTCGGGGTACGATCTTCATACGGTTGGGTACGGGACCGGGGCATACGAGACGGGTTGTGATTGGAGGATACGGATAGGAGAGATTCCACTGAAAATGTAACACCTAAGTGTCGTTTCTATTGTTCTATCGTTATGTGTGCGGATTTCGATTTTTTTGAAAAAAAGTAGGGTTCATGGGACAGAAGCTTCGTATTGTTAAATAAAATCTGGTGGCCACTTTCCAACTTGTGCTCGGCTAATTTAGAATCGCCGTGCTTCGCTACAAGAGTGCTGACTGACCGCGTTGTATACGCTATTACAAGAACAAGGGATCCGGTAAACACCCCGGGTGTGTAAAGGAGGAGTTTTGTCTTTGACTGATGGTCGGAGAATTTTGACGGGGCCTTAGAAATTGTTTTGATATTATGTCTCTGGAGTAGTTTGCGTATTTTATCGGTAACACCTTAAATGTAGGATAGAAAAGATATCTCGTTCACTGAAGTTGTTTTCGATGAAGAAGTCGGTAACATGTTTCAATTCTTGGGCGGGAGCGTCGGGCCAAGAAATGAAAAAGGCTCATTTACTAATGTGTTTATGACCGTTTGTTTTTGTACCGAATGATGGTGAAAAATGGCATTCAAATAAAGGTCCGTGTGGGTCAGCTTTCGATATACTGTGTGCCCCGGTTTACCGTTGGGACGAGCGCGAGATACGAGGACATCGAAAAATGGGAGTTGTCCATTTAATTCAACCTCCATGGTAAAACGTATGTCCGGATGTTGAGTGTTTAGGAAGGTTAGAAATTCATGTTCATGTGGCCAGACGACGAAGGTATCTAAACCAACATTTCGATTTTAAATAGTACGATGATAGGATTTCCATAGCAGCTCCAGAAACTTGTTCATAAAACATACGACAGAATTGGAAATAGGTGGAAGTTAGACAAATTGGCTATGTCGGTAGACTTGTCGTCAAATATCGGTGATAATTTGGACGGTGTCAGAAATGGGAACTTTTGCGAACAGAGATTCTACATCGTAGCTGACCAGAATGTCCTGTGGGCCGAAGGTGAGGTTTTGTGCTATATCTGATTTGATTGGCTGACCTCATCAGATGTAGCGCCGCAGCAATCCAGATCACCTAAGCCAAATTCATCCAAGCATTTACGACGCGGCTTCAACCCGGAAACATGGACGGTTGTGCAATTATAATTTGTGATATCGGCGTCAATTAGAGAAATTGCTTTTGAAGTGGATATGTCAAGGGAATCGGCAAGGAAGATGTAACAAACAACATAAGTACCGTTCTTATAATTTGCAGCAACATGGTTGGCAAAGAAAACAGTAAAATGTACAAATCCATGACAGCGTAGATAATCTACTGCTACAGTTGTACTGTAACATAACGGTGGTTTCCCTCGCAACACGAGAGATATTTCAAAGTATTTGCATCAACACAATTAACCTTCAATTTCATTATCTTCTAAAAATAGCAAGAACGCACTTTAGAGTTTAATATTACATGCAACCTTTGAATTTGATATTTCATTTTCGAAATTATGACCGAGATACAAGCGAATTTGTTATGTGCCTGTTTGTAGTACATTAGAAAAGAAGCTACAAAATGTAAAGGAAATTGAGAGGAGGCCAGTTCACCAACCGCTTCACCGCGATCATCGTTGAAGGGAGATATAAAACGTCCGCGACTGGGGGAGGGACACGCAAGGCTATAAAAGCGGCTGATAACACCGAGAAGAAGGTCAAAAGCAAGTCTCGTTCGGACTTGGATAGTTGTACCGTACCTGATTGAACGCAGTACAGATTCCGTTAATCATGGCTCCGTTCGATATTGCAAATTCGTATTACAATACACAGGTAAATACTTCGCATTATGTCATGTTTTCTTGTGTCTGTGTGTTATCGGTCTCGCCTCTCACTTTCCCGGTTTCACGGACATTTCTCTTTCCATTCTTTTTAAATGACAATCTTCTCGATGGTTCTCGAGGTTCTACATTTAATTTTTCTCTAATCTTTCAATTCTATATTGTCTTTCTTTGTTACACCTTTTGCTTTTCCTAAATATTTCATCACCACCACCCGAAGTGTGCTTTTTAAAGTGTTAGCTTCTGTTCCCATGTTTTAGTATAGGCCTAAACACTATCCTCAATATTAATTTTTGTGACCTTACTCTGCTTTTCATTAGCATCATGCATACCCTGTTGCGCGCGGCTTATTATTTATTTCCACGTTTCCTGGTTGCTTTAAATTACTGCCCCCAGGTACTTAAAGCAATCTACTTGCTCGTTTCCGTCGAGTTTTATATTTGCTTTTAGAGTTTTCTCTCCCAGTACTTTCAATCTTTCTTCTTGCATTTTAAAATTTTGTTGAGGTTCACATTCCGCACATATCGCCAGGTTATCAGCAAAACATGCTCCGCTAATTTTACGGATCTGAACTTCTTGTAACGTTTATTGTAGACACACAAAGTTATACAATACAGAGAAAAATAGAATTTAAATCATTAATTCAACCTGTACATATTTTAAGTAGGGGAATTATGTTACTGAGCATAGGCATTTTCAGTTAGGTATTCTGCACTGTGACTATTTAATGTTCACAATGGCATGTAAGAATTAAATATTCATGGTAACGTGATTCATACCCTAATTGAATCTTTGCAGATTGAGAGCAAAGCAAGTGGAAGAGAAATACAATAACATTACACAACCTGGAAAATGGAGGTTTCAATTAAGCCTGGAATTCTATATTTATTTTCTGCGTAATAAACCTCACATTACGGTGTTATGTGGACGAACGTTTATTACATGTTAAATTATTTACAACCACAATATTGCCCTTTTATGTGTCACGATAAACTAAGGATGCGCTGATCTACTAAATTATTTATTTGTGAAAAGTCACTCTATAAATTTCCTCTGAAATAGATGAGTGTGGCAGCTCATAAACAAATGGAATGTTATAAATTGTAAATAATTGCAGCATGAATGAATGCTCTTAAAGTCTTCTGCCGCAGTACAGTAAATTCTATTTAATGTACGTAGAGAACACGCCCGAATTTAAACCTGCGTCCGTCTCCGTATTTTAATTTCAAGTTCTTTTGAATGCTCTTATTCCATGTTCGCCGAAGAACTAGGGATTTCTATAGCTCCTTTCGCGATATAATAATCTGAAAATACCCGGTCTTTCCAATTGTTTGCTGCACAGCGCCAATTTCAAATTCATTTCAATATTCCTCGTCACGGTAGAATTTTCTCTTGTTATGCCACTAAGGAGTGGGTACGTAAATTTGAAGAAACAGGTTCAGTGAAAAATATCAAAAATACTGCACCAAACAAAAGTGGTAGAAATGCTTATGACATTGACCGTGTTAAAGCAGCTACTGAACGCTGTCCAAGACGTTCACTTCGATAGCAATGTCAGGCGTTAGGCTTACCTAAGACTACTTTACATAGAATTTTGCATAAGGGATCTTCATTTACGTCCATACAAAATCCGGATTGTCCAGGCATTAAAACCAATATTTTTCTAGCTCGTCTTCTTTTTGCTGCAATCATGTTGCAAAACGAAATCGATATTCACAACTTGTGGATGTTTGACAAGGAGCATTTCCATTTATGTGGCTACACTAATAAACGTGAATTTCACCAACAAGCGTTACACAGTCCAAAGATAACGGTATTGTGCGCATTATCTTCAATAGGAATTATCGATCCCTACCTCTGCGAAGATGAGAGCGAAAATGTTATGACAGCCAATGCCGTGTGCTTTACCTTCTTACGCAACAATTAAACATGTTTCCACAGAACAATAAAAATACATGGTTCCAGCAAAATGATGGTACTTCACATACGGTAAGAGCACCATTGGGAGCTCTATAAAGATTGTTTCCGGAACGTATCATTTCCAAGCGTGTGAACATCAAACGGCCCGCAAGATCAGCTGATCTTACAGCATGGGACTTTCTGAAGAATAACGTTTTTATTAATAAACCAAGATGTTACTTCGTGTTATGAAGAATATCAATTATCGTTTTCAAGAGTACCTACGAGAAACGGGAGGTCATTTAGACGACATAATTTTTAAGAAATAAAAATGGCGTGCAGTAAAATTTCTATTATTTTGTTTTAAATAAATAAATTTATTTTCAAAGTTTGTTAGCTTTAAAAACATTCTGCTCCTTTGGACCGCTCTTTATATTGTTTATGCACACCCAAATCATGGTGTTCATACTCTTTTTGGGTAACAATATTAGTTCACTTACGTAATATATATATACGTATGTAGTTGGTTTGGTTGAAAACTAATAGCGGCAGTAATATTTTCAAGATATAGTTAATCATCGATATCAAACCCTAATTATAGAAGTTTCTGTCCCCTGCGAAGTCACATTTTGACGTGCCAGACTGGACGGGTAAGGCAGTTGCGGTCACAGAAAATGCTGATTTACTAACGTCTTACGGCTGAGGACATTGTTTTGATGCAGTATCTAACCAATATGCCATCGTTATGGTCATGGTATGCCACATTTTTCCTTAAATAAATAAAAATGGGCGAAACCGAACCCGGCAATATTGATACTCACCATCACGCGGCAAAAACTTCCCTCTTGCTTAGTGAACTATCCCATCTGGGAGTGGGTATTAAGTTTTAAGATAAAAATCTTCAGGGCGCCAAACTCGTTGCCTCTCTTAACAGTGAAAGGGGAAGGAATCAAGTGAAACATATACAAAAAAAATGAATAAATGCGATTGGTAATTTTAAACACAGCAAGTATTTGCCTTAAGAAACTACACAGGAGAGTATTCCGCTCATTATTACACTAGTGTTATAGAATAGTTATGACATTTACTAACAGTACGCAATGAAATAAAGAATTGCAAATTAAAGCTGATGATAAATAATTACAATCAATGAAAATTGAATAATTAATTAAAATCTACTAATATCCCGCCTTAAGTACCGGCAAGGAATTTATATTTGTATTATTCATATTACTGACGTACTAATTAATATTTATAGAAAGAAAAAAAAGAGTGAATATTTTTGTTAGGCAGGAAGGAAACTAAAACTTAGCTTGAAGGTGATGCATGTGGGCGCGCGGTTGGAGTCTGAAACTACTGACAGCCGGAGCGGATGCAGATGCTAATAACTCACATCCGTCACATGAACGTTGTTAAAGTAGTTCTCCAAACAAAAGAATTAGACGGCGTACATCTTGTTACTACAATATGATTTCCAAAGCATCCGTTATTAAACTGTCGTTGGCAAAAATTTCTCAATACCAAAACGTTGTTACAACAGTATTTGTTAATAATACTTTATTAACAAATACTGTTGTAACAACGTTGGGCACAAATAGACAAAAAGAGGCAAAAAGAAAATAGCGCAAAAAGAAAGAATAACTACTATTAGATAAATTAGGAGAATAGAAACACAATAAATTTTACACAAAGGAAAGTGAACCTTCACTAAGGTACCTAACTACCTAGTTCGAATGGCTGTGACAACAAACCACGCAGAAATACGTACCCACTAATAGTTATTTTGATGCAGCTTAATGTTGTCCAAAAGGGAAAGGATACTTCTTCCACAGCGACATACACCCCCAAATATATATATATATGTAAGAAATGTAATGCCAACGCAAAACTTAATACGTAAAACTATCTCTGACATGGTCAGTGCATCAGACAGATATTACAATCAAACGTTGAGCAGTATCGATCAACGGTGCACCGGATTTGTCGACGGAACAGTTACACGAGTGGAGCTTTCCTAGTACCTAGTCAACAGACGACATTACCCATACCATAAAATAACTAAATAAAACCAGGAAATCCGCAAAACTAAAACGGAACGTTACACACCGTCGCTCTCTTTTATGCAAACTCGCCAGAATCTGTATCCCGATGGTTGGAACTCTTGGCGCACTATACCTTCGTTGTTGAATAACATTACCAGTAAAGGCCGGAATGTATGCAAATAAGCTCAAAATAAGCCCATAAGTGTTCAGGCTTCTGGCCTAGATATTCTTATGGAAAATATGCAAATAAAAATTTTTCGAAATAGGAACAAATGCAATACCCCAGAAAGGAATATTCATTTGTATTTATTATGTTTATTGACAACTTAATTAATTATAAAAAGTTTTTACAACCAAATATTTGTCAAGGTTTCCCGTTGAAAAATTTTGACGGTTGCACAGTGAAGAGATCCTTCCTACGATCACGCTTATTATAGGAGCATTTCTAAAATTAATAACGCGTTCTGCTACTCACTCCCACTTTTTTAGTAAATTACTACATAAGATTCTGGCAATATGATTTGCTTACTTGTTCAAGATTTCGATTAAGGACATAAACTGTCTTCCAACTGCAATATAAAATTGTAATTGAAACCGTAAATGGCCTTCAATAAACGAATTGTAGAGGTTCTCCTTTATTCGAAATATATTTTTTAAGCGTCCCTCACACACTACGCATCACACCGTGTGATTATTGGCTGAGGAAAAAGTGAATCCCCAGGTTTTTTTCTATAGAACTGAATTCGTAATGGATCTTTCAAAAACGTCTTTTAAACATTACTAATAAAAGTGTTTTCTAAATGAAAATGACTTCTCTGCATATTTTATGCAAATATGCCAAATTTATATATTCTCGGCTTTAATTAATAGTATGGTCTGCAGATGTAGAAAGTGATGGAAAGCATGATGGTATGGTGAGAGATAATTGTAGTTGGCACGCACACTGTGGCGAACGGTAATCATTTTCTTAGTCATGGTTGCCTATGGTCTCAATATCATATATCAATATCTCTCAATTTTTGTCAACTTTTTAGCTACTTAAGTAGCCCCAAATCTTTAATAAACTCATTCACTTTATCTGACAATAGTCATTTCCTTGATCCACTTATTGACGACATTTTATTACACGTACTGGATGCGTTACGACTGCACTAAGGTCGCTTGCGCTTATATTACGAATCACATACGACCGAACATATGACCGAACGACCACTTCCTGTGAAGCATATGGAAAGTAGCGAACTTTAGTAATAACTTACCTATTTAAATCACTACAGCTTAGAAAATATAGAAAATTATCATAGAAGGTATCATGCAAATAACGTTTTATGAAGATTGGAAGCTTAGTTGATATGCACTGCTGAATCTATTATGTACTAAAATTGAAATGCTTATAGATTTTACAGTCAAATTTCCTCCTTTATTTCAACCAACCAGTATACTGACCAAAAAATCTTACCAATCAAAACGAAATTTTACCAAAGGAAATTAACGTGTATGTGTATGCTTACTAGGTATGTAGTAACATTCAATTCGATAGGATAATATAGAAAAGAAAAAAGCACACCTAAATTAATCTTTTTTTACTGAATGGAGATAGCTCGGTTGTCTCCACTTGCTATTAGTTAAGGGAAACTACCCAATCTTTTTCAAGTGCGACTCTTCCTTCAAACTCTCAGAAATATATTTACCCAAATATTTAATAATTCAGATGTTTCTTTATTTACAAAACCCTGGAAATTTACTTTTATTACTAAATAATGTGAATCAGCACTAACCGGAACAGCACTATTTTATTTTTAATTTACTTTTCTTCATTATGTAACAGTATGTTTGCTTCGATCAGTTACTATCTTACTCTTTACTATGGTGAGGCGATTTTTTTCATAGAGGTAAAATTATTTTCTTAAGCTACTATATTGACTACTTCTAACAAATGTCACAGGAGCATCTGCGGTTGTTTGAGAGCATAATTTTGCTTAGCATGTGAAGGTTAATTTATATTATAACCTACAGTGACAGTTTGCAATAGGATTAACGGTCATATAACGGACCTTAATCAGAACATATTACTTTAATTAATCCATCTTTTACATGCGAAGCTTACATAGATTGCTAGTTACTGCGAAAGCATTTAGTATGAAATTGTGTACATTATCCTTCACTTAAAATCCTTTTAGTTGCGAGCAATGTGTAGCTACTGATAATATTTATTTAAGTTTTATAAATGAACATTGCGACTTAAGGATTAAAAGCCGAAGAAATAATTTCCGATTATGAACTCTGAAAACTCTATGTTGGTTTTAAACTTTTGTTTTGCATTTTATATTGATTCTGCAAAGATAATTATTGATGTAGGCGGTGCAAACACCTATTGAATCATTGAACGAAATCTTTAAAAGTTAAGAATTGTATTTAGTTTCATCTTCAGTAAAACATAATTAATTTGTTTAGAAGAAGATTTTAAGACTTGTTTATCAATACGTGCTAGGTACGCAAATGTACTTAAAATATTATTTCGAATTTATATAAGGTTTCTCTCCGCGACTTATCCTATGAAAAAAAAACTAACAATTTCCAAAAAGTACATCCTTATTTTTAACTTCCTTTCGAACCTTTACTAGAAAAGATTTGATTCATCGCAATATTCTATACAAAAGGCGTAAAAATTTGAAAATTTGTACATAAGAATTTTATATCTTCAATAAGAGATACATTTTGTCTAAGCGATGTTTGGCCTACTACAAAAGTAATTTTTTGAAAAACTTAACAGCGAATGAAATAATTCTCGTGAAAGTAAGTGTAAAGATAATTTCAGACGAATCAAGTAATAGAAAAATTGTGAATTTGGTAGATTCATATTTGCATCGTCATTGTCATTAATGATAGCAGAAATTAGGGGACAATAAAACAGTCATGAAAGCCAATCAATCTTTTAGTATTTGTAACACAGGAAAAAGTATATTTTTTTCAAAATCCAATTTAGTTTTTCAATACAGTCTCCTTGCAAGTTTAATCCGTCTAAATAGTTAGCATATTGTTCTGCAAAAGAGGAGCTGGCAAATATGATGGCTCCATCCCTCAACGAAAATCTCCTCTGAGCGAAACTTTGAGCCTAAAAAAAAGTCGCTGGAGACCAGATTTGCTGAATAGGGTGGCTGGTCTATCAATTCGTACCCCCTTTGTGAATTTTTACCATGCCGACCACCGAACAAAACTTTTTTTTTGTTGCAAATGCAGTCGTTTTTTAGCCAAATTCTATCTTCAGCTTGTCAAATCATGATGTGTAGTATACCTCCATTATTGTTTTTCCTTTTTTAAGGTAGCCGATTAACATAACTTCATGACTGTGCCAAGGAACAGTCGCCAGTACTTTCCCGGTTGATGAAACAGCTGATTCACCTTTTGCAATCCACAGCTTCGAATATTCCTTGGCTTCAGGAATATACTGCTGTATCCAAGTTTTACCTATAATTCTTAACATCAAAACTCCGGCTTCACTGACCGGTATTGTTCTTTTTCCATGATTCCACGGTTTATTTAAAATTGCATATTCTTTTTGGAGGATCCAATAAAGTGATATGGAGAACATATATGGAGGTGACATGGAGGATACCTCTGCCACTCGGTATTCACAAAAACAGAAGCCGTTACCAAACATACTTAAACGAATAACACAGAACTTGGGAAACTTCGGATCGATCAAGGCAAAGATTCTAAAACATAGATTTGCAAATTTATTTTAATATTAAGACTTTTAAACGCAAGAATTATTTTTGAACATTATTTAGATGATTGAGGCCAAATTTAGAAGAAGTGGTAAGCTTAATCGACACAATCCGAATCACCACGCATTTGGAACGCAAAACTTTCAGAAAAGTTGCCTATTCAATGTATTACCGGTACTGAATTGTTTCCTATTAGTCGTGACTAAGTTCTACAATACTAAGCACCCTTGTTTTTGGAAGTAATTTGCGTTACAACGCATATTTTTCCTAAATATCTTGAAATCTATCTCTTTTAGATCGGTAATGAATGTGACATCTTTTTGTTTTTTTTTTTTTCTTTACCCTTAAGAGTAATTTGATAAGAAAAGGAAAAAAATATGTAGTTGTGTTTGAAAAAAAGTGTGTTTCGACGCGTTCTTCATTCGAAAGCTTAGTTGTACAATCACACTGTACAACGTTTTCGAAAAATTCATGTGCCCAACAAAATGCATAATTTAAATTTTCCAGGTTGAACACTCTCATTGTTATAAAAGTTGACATACACTTTTCCATCGGTCAAAAATTAAAAAAAAAATGCAAATATTTCAAATATACAATATATCCTTAACTTTAATTTAGATAGAATATACGATATTCTATCTAAATTAAAGTTAACAGCTACTTCCGGTATAACCAATAGTAGATGTAGGCTACAGTATACTGCCAAGTTTTGTAAAGTTTCCAATATACACTCTTTCATATATCGATCGATGCAGTTCCTCATGAGATAATAATTCAAGTCACGAATGTAGTGGCCTTTTACGGCATAGTAAATCATTTTCCTTAATTATCGTTGATATTTCCATTAATACACTTTGTAATGTAAAAAGAATACTCCAGATGTTCTCACGTATTCTTTGTTGGAATGGTTATTAACCCCGTACACGTATTTCCTGTGTATGAGCTTTCGCTGTTTGATATTTCTCAGTCAAAAATAATTGAAATATTTTCCTGTCATTTGCAAAATACAAGTGCATTCTAGGTTTTATTTATATAAAATAAATTCATAAATGTGCTAACAAGCGGCTGTTATATTCCGACTTAGCCTGACAATTGTTGGATAGATTCGATCGATTAGGTCATTTCGCTGTATCTACTTATGAAAATAATTTAAAATGCCACCGGTGGCAAAAAGAGTATACGGACCGCTGATGTGAAAACAACAAATCATTCTTGCCTCCATTTTCGATCGCGATGTCCTTCGAGGCATCCAGAGCTCGGTCCCAAATTTAAATTAACCCACGAATCATCTGTAACATTCTTTAAAGTCAATTTATATGCAAATTGGACATAAATTTAGCAGCAAAACAGATATGCTTTAGACAAAAATTTCTTACGGCACGCGCCCGTATAAGTCGTCGGTGACACTATATAATATTGTCGTTACGGTAGAACGCTCCAAGTCTGTTAATTATGCAATTAAAAGTTTTTTAATAGACCGGCATGGATTATTCAAGAATCCCGAGCATTATATCTGCACTTCTACTGATATTAAGAATGTTCAGCGATTGTCATTACAGGTGGTTTTTAATTGCATAAACTATGCATATTTCAAAAACAAACTTTGGTTTTTAAACGTGATATTTACTAAACGTGCTAAACTGTATTAAAGTTGTTTTACCTTTCAGTCGATTAATTTGTCAGACTTGTTATGAACTTCATTTACTTCTAGAGTAAATGACGAATAAACTTATGGAATAACCGCCTTAATTAATCGCTAGTCGCTACTCGACGAAGTAAAATACAACAAGCATTCTCGTGTTCATCTCTATCTCCTCAGCTCCAAGCTTTAACGTGCAAAAGTTGTGCTTTTATCCAAATTATGTTTTCTTAAAACTACATAGAATATTCAATTTTAGTATGTTTTTACGATTTTCTTCAAAATTTTTTTAAAATTCATCAGCTACAAAAGTAAAACAAGTAGGGTTCAACTTACAACATACGATGTAACATTTTTGTGCAACTTCGTGCATCACAAAAGCAATTGTTAGTATTCACAGATAAATTTAGTGGTCACATTCTTTCGTTAATGTAGCGTTCACATAGAGCAGCGCAAAATTACCGGTAGGAATAGCGCGAAATCATTTGCAATATCTGCGGTAATTTTTTAAATAATTTCGTGACATTGTTAATTGATATCTCAATTTATCTATTGGTAATTTTTTTGTAATGAATTTATGAAAATTTACTGAAAATATATTTGTCAAATCAACGGTCTATGGATCACCTTGTCTACTACATTCTAACATGAGGCAATCTTCTAATTGTGTGGGTGCAATAGAAGGCACGCACGTTCATGCGAAACAACCTAATAATTCTGGCTATTTATTAAACAATTATAAGAAAACTTTTAGTATTTCATTTGCTGTGTACGATATAAATTCTAAATTTGTGTAGATAGATAGAGGAACCTATCATGAATCTTCAAGCGATGCAGGAATGAATAATAAAGTCACATAAATAACAACGATGGGAGAAAACATTTGAAATGTTTTTGTTTTATAGAAAAATAGGAGATGAAAAAGAATAAAAATGCACACTTAAACGCAAAACGTGGTTTATTTAAATTTTATTCTATTTGCCTTATGTAAGCGAAATTAATATGTCAATTTATTTGTTCCAAATTTATTATTTTTACAAAAAAGGTTAATTGTAATTAAGTTTATATTCATAACAGCAACAACATCCGCCAGTTTAAACCTACATAACCACCGATAGCATCCGATAGCGTTCCATTTAACAACGCTGATGGGTATGTGCGGTCTGCTAGAAATGTGATCGTTATGGTCGTTTAACGCACCCGCATTATTTTGTATAGATTATCTTTTGGTTGTTATTGCGTGAGCTAATAATATACTCATGTAAGTTGTTACTAAGCAACGAAACTTCGTTGTCCAAATGCCTTAAGCTATAGCCGTGTTCATCGTCATCGCTTATCTCGTAGAAGATTAATTACCACACAAACAAAAAAGGAAAACAAGTGTTGATGACAATGTGTAAACCTAGATATTCTACTCAATTAAAACTAATGAAATTAATGTTATATCGACCTTTACAGAATAGAATACAAGTAAATATTCAACAACTCTGAGAGGATAACAGGTTTCGGATAGTTGAAGGTTCACCAATAGCCATTGCTCCCTTACAAAAATAATTTCAGTACAGATCAATTAATAAGGACTGTTGCAAGTGGTATCTCCGTATATATGCATACAAAGAGAAAAACAATGTCTTCCCTTTGTACAATTGCCTAACTCCATCTTGTAACCGCGTAGCTACGGTACTGTGTTGTTTCCGTCTCCATATTAGTCAGTCCATCCTCCAAGCGAAGGTTGCTTGTACATTTACCGATCTAATTATTGTGGGAGGTATTGCACAATAATTAGATCGATCATGCGATACAGCGCATAATGCATCCCCGTTGCGCAAATGTTTTGAAATTCTCCAAATAATAGAATAGCCCATTAAGGCCTATTCTAATTTGTTTGCGCTACTTGTTTGATGACTATGTATAAGCTCTATACTTAACAATTATTTTGACGAGTTAAATATAAAGTGAACATGCGCAAGCTTTTCATTCAAATGTGTGCTTAATTTCCTTTCCACCATAAGGGAGTCCATAAGGTTAATTTGTTATAACCACACACATGACAACTAACGATCACCTGGTAAAAATTCCATATTCGAAAACAGACGTAGATCTAGTGTGTAGAACAAAAAATTCATTATTTGAAACTTCAATTCCAAAATTTATTTTTGAATTGTTGCAAAGGAAAATGTACTAAAAAAATCATAAGTAAAAGTGCGACTGAAAGTTGATATTACAGCGTCGATATTGATCAATGATAGTGTTCTGTTATCCTTTTGATTTTTTTTTCAGTTACAAATATGAGCTCAATTATGATTATATAATTATATAGTAATAACGTACTCATATATTTTGTTACTAGCCTTTGGATCGTCATTGTTGCACCAACAGCATTTATTTTTAGGATTTTCAGATTCAGTTAGTTGATGTTATTTGCAGTAATATAGATCGCATGAAAAGCCAGTGTATCTATGCTTGTATGTTTTTATCACAGTATGACAAAGAAAGGGAAAGGTTCAATACAATACCACTCAGAATTTCTCAACAGATATAAGATGGTTGAAATACAAAGCTGGCTTCCCATTACACACACTGATTCCTTCTGCGCACGATGCAGGTTTAGTTTTTTAAATCGAAGGTTCTGTCCATTACTCCTCTCGTCAATTCATTGCAACATTTATCAATAGTAGTAGTAGCGTAGGCGACCATATTCCATAGTAGAAATGTCTTTCGGGTGTTGTCGCGTATTTGATGTTTGACTTGACGTTTCGCTGATCAGTTTCTTCAGGAGATTTTTAAAGAGAGTCTTTAGAAAAGAACATCACCACACGATTCAACACGGTGACCAAAATCGACCAGCTACTCCCTCCCAACAAGGACGTGTTACCGAAACTACAAGCAAAAGACATATACGAACTAAAATGCTAATGCGGAGAAAGCTACATTGGTCAAACAGGACGGAGTATTCAGTGCAGAGTGAAAGAACATGAGAGAGACGCACGCCTTAGGCACATTGAAAAATCTGTAGTAGCAGAACACCTGCACCAACAATGAGACCACCGCATAACCTACAACGACGTTAAGGTATTAGTCAGGACCAGCCACTACTACCCGAGGATAATACGCGAATCGATAGAAATAATGAAGAATACCAACAACCTCAATCGCAAAGACGGATTGTTAGCATTGCGGAGTCGTCATACAGCGAAGCGGAACGGTTATGGATCAGCAAAGCGGAACAGAAATGGGGTATATAACGAGGAGCAAGAGACAACAACACCAGTCTTTAGAAATCTTCTGAAGAAGCGGACAGCATGATTAACGAAACGTCAAGTCAAACATCAAATATACGACAGCACCCGAAAGACATTTCTACTATAACTTTTATCAACGTTTTCTACACCTTCATATCCTAGTTTTTGACATACTTTGAGCTTTTTACAAATGTTGGTATTTCTTTAACGTATGTTACCCTAAACGCCTAGGGTGGTCATCGAAATTTTATTGGATTGAGTATTCTTGGAACTTTCGGTTGTTCCATTTTTTTCTTATGGAACATCTTGTATATTTTTTCAAACTCTAGTAGAAAAGCTATTCTAGAAGCTTTTTTGTAAGCATTTCTTCATATCTAAATCTTTTGGTTCGCTAAAGATATTTGTTAAAGCAAATTGCAAGCATTGCCTTTTTTGGTATAGTTGTCGAACAAGTTAACCGGAAGTAGACACATGTTCATTGGAGTTCAATATAAAAGAAATATAACAAGAACATACTTAAAGTTGATTAAAAAAGTTTCTTGGGTACGTTTCTTAAGGTGATGCATAACATGGACATTACACAAAGTAATACTCCCGAGATGTTAGTAAATGTTCAATAAAATGCAAAGAATTGCACTGCAGTTTATATGAAGCGAAAAGGTGTTCACTTCCAATGGATATGAAATTGTATCCATAAATTAAATGTTACTGTTTATTTTTAATGGATATCTTTAGAAAAACAAGCATTTTGTCACCGTACAATACGAATTCTAGCGGAATATATACCGTTAATGTATGTCAATTATATCTATAACAAAGATAGGAAATATTGATGAAAGTTAACACGAATTGAAGAAGCGCATCTAAAACCGTAATAATACATAAGGTGTTAGATTTAAAAACTAAATTTGGATCGTACGCAATGGAAACTGAATATTCTGTATACTTGAACGTAATTTTATGTTCTGCAGCATTTGTCTTCGAATATTTATCCTATCCTATTCTATCCAGTGTTGCATAGACTCTTAAATGGTTTTTCGTAGAATGCAGTGACTGTTGTTGATAAAAATTATCTGCACGTCACCCTTCTGAAGGAGAGCTTTATTCAACCTCTTCGACAAGGGCACTTTAACGAGTTGACATGATGTGTACCCACATAAGTATGTACATACATAATGTAGCATAAATGCAGCGCATGGTACTTGTAACCCAAATGTTGACCGAATGGAAACATGCACTGAATAAGAATTGCTTAATATTTGTTCCCTAATGTAAGTCTAAACATACAAGTGTGTCTTTGTATTATTTTTTCGTTACATTATTAACAGAATAAAAATGTTTATCGCGAATTATGTATTAGGGAATATTTGTAAACAAGTGGTTTAGCAGATAATTTTTTCTAAATAACCAACCAGGCAGTCCAGTTTTCTCCCGGGACGTTTGAAAAATAATCTGCATGAAAATGGCCCAGACAAAGTAGATGATTTGAAATTCACAATGTCTACGAAAACACACAAAATCTAAGTACAATATTAATATCACATATTACATTTTCAATAAATCTACAACATATCTACAAAAATATGTAATTTTTTAGTGAGGACCAACCTTCAAATACGAAGAAACAACGGATCGTGATTTAAAAGAAGGTTTTTCGTATTAATTAAGCAATTACCTGCATTTAATTAATTAGAAAATATTACATAACTAACCTGTCTTTTTTCATTTACTCCCACCAACGGCATTGTTGATTTTTCGCTCAATGTACCACGATTAACATTTTGTCTAACGATAGAAGTGTCATCTGTAAACATTACTATTTTTTAGATGTATTTTAGGTCATTGATTTAAACGAAGTACGTGATAGCTTCCGAAATTCAGTGTTGTATTTCGGTCAGTAGAGATGTTATGCTCGATGCTCTTTGCCTTCCCATTGGACAAATTGAGATCTTTCAATGATAAACGACGTGAGTAAACTTAAGAAGTTACCTCTTATACCATAGCACTCCAACTTTAATCTTCTTAGTCGAAGGCTTTCTTTATATCGCAGCTCCTTCACTATCGTCGAAGTCGAACCATGTTGCTCAGTGTTCTTCTCGGAGTTTTATCCTCACAATTATTTTCAGTACCAATGTTCTTTTGAAGTTGGTAGAAAAATATATTGATATTCGTTTTCTTTCCATTCTGGTTGACATATACATTTCTTCAAAGCAAGCTTTTTTTTCTTAGAAGCTAAAGGTTCTTCATCCCTGTTATCGATGTTGTTATTGGGAAGTCGTACTTCAAAAGTCCTAGCTACGTCTTTATTGAAACTCTCACTTGCTGCTATCTATTTCTTCCTGATCCGTTAACGCATCAACATCTGGAGGTATGTAAACAAGGTCTAAAGCAGCAATGAAATAATATAACCTTACATTCTACAAGATTTATCTTTCTCAATTTGCAAGCCCGTAACTGCAGCTTCTAATTCTACTTCTAATTGTGCGTGAGTTAAGCATACTTTGTTTTTAAAGTAATAAGTAAGAATGAAAATGTAATTATGGCATACATATTACGCACTACTAGAAAAAATGTATGGGGCCAACGCGATTACGCAATATTAACCTTTAGAACAGATTTTGAAAAGGCATTTCTATTTATCAGCAGAATACGTTGTATAAGAGATTTCTACAATATGCAAGTTCAAAAAATATTTGCGTGCATGTTTTCTCATTTAGTCTATAGTCTGGAAATATAATAATTAAAAAATGGAATACTTTCATTGAAATAAAAAAATAAACAAGCGCGATAAAAACAATGTGTTACAAATTGAAAAAAAGTTTCATATTTATGGAATCTAGATTTTAACGAATCAACGAATATATTTTAAAAAAATATTTAATAAAATTGGGTTAAATAGATTGGATCCGAGGTACGTTCTCATATTCGCCGAAGGATTATTCTCTCAACTACGTATTTCTGAGACTGATGTACCTATTGCTGTAAAATGCTGATTTAATTGATCCGTAGTTAATTGTAGATCTGCATTTTCTGTGCGGTGTGTCTTTTTTAATTTTTGTGAAGTTGTTCAGCTTCAAGGCATTGGTTGGCATTGTGTGGTAGATACCATTTGTGATCGGATATATGAAGATTAATATATTCCTGTATAAATTTGTAAAAATATAGCCAATGCATGTTTTTGAGACAGTTATTACTCTCGGCGACTCTGTAAATATATGATCTAGACTATAAATTGATTAGTTGGGGCAGGGCAGTCTTTTGCTTAGAGGTAGTTTTAAAATTAATATTGAAGTCGTCAAATATAATTATATTACAACCATTATATTTACTAGACACATCTAAAGGATGGATGCGTATATGTTTCTTGACTGCAATTAGGTGTAGGAAGGTGTAGGAACGTTCTGCTGCAGTAGTATGCAGCTACGTCGTAACATTAAAGCAGTACTGGCTAATGCTTCTTGTTTTAACCGATGTTCTGTTAAGCAAAGAATGTGAATATTGTTTTTTTTAATAATAACACGATGTTATCTACCTTAGATTTTAGAAAGTTTAGCATATTGATATTTTTTTTCGCGATTGTCATCTAATAGTTGCTGCCAGAGTTATGGTGCTCATAGTGGATCCGTTTCCTGTTACTTACACTGCTGTTCAGTGAAGTTCGGTCATACAATAAAAATCTATTATATCACACTGTATACAATTATTAATACATAAAATTAGAAAAATATTAAGCATACACTCTTTTCTAAAGGATTACAGCCATAAATTATTATGTAAAGTAGAAATATTGCGACAACCACAATAAAGTCTCTTTTATTATCATTCCAAGAATTTCTCGGAAGTGCCGATCTTTTGAAACGGGTCGTTTGGGGATTATTAACGAACAATACGTTTAGGAAATATACCGCAGTATCACTCTTGTTTATTTATCACAGGCGTAAAGATATAAATTTGCTTCATTTTACTGTTAAACGTGTGTTGATGTGCATCTGTCGTTTTTGCGTGAAAGTTTTAAGAAAATTTACTTCAAAATGGCACGTGGCAAGTCTACCAGTGTAGAAAAACGTTCACGCATTATTACGCTGTTTGAAGGAGTATATTCGGGGCAACAAATTGCTGAAAAAATAAATATGAGAAGTTCAACAGTAAATGACATCATAAAACGATATCGGACAACTGGAACTATAGAAAATCGTGTTCGTCCTGGAGCATCTAGGAAAACAACAAAAGCTGAAGAATTGAGAATTGTATTATTAAGCAAACGCAATAGAAAATTAACAGCGCCACAAATAGCCGAAGTCAATCGCGGCCGTGAAGAACAAGTTTCGGCGAGTACGGTAAAACGTCGACTTCAACAAGCGGACCTTCATGGACGCATTGCCATTCGAAAACCCTTATTACGTCGGGGCAACAGAGCAAAACGGCTACAGTGGGCCCGTTCTCATCTAGATTGGTCGTTAGGTGATTGGAAACACGTGCTTTAGAGTGACGAGTCAAAGTTTTTGGGCAAAATCGACGAGTTTATGTCCGAAGATCTAAAACCGAAAAGTGATCCCGAACTGCATTATGCCTACAGTGAAGCAAGGGCGTAGTTCTGTGTTAGTGTGGGGATGTTTCTCCTTTGCTGGGACGGGAGATTTATGCAGAGTGCAGGGTGTAATGACGAAGGAAAATTATTTTGCAATACTCCAGAATCATGCAGTGCCATCAGGATTCTCGTATAATAGGCCGTAACTTTACATTCATGCATGACAACGACCCAAAACACACTGCGTTAGTGTGTAAGAACTATCTAAACGAGCAAGAAGAACAGCACACCCTGAAAGTAATGACGTGGCCCCCACAAAGCCCAGATTTGAACCCTATAGAGTTATTGTGTGATGAACTGGACCGGAGGATCCGAAAAATATGCCCAACTTCACAAGAACATTTACGGAATATTCTGCAACATCAATGGATTAATATTCCACAATCCATTTTAACAAAACTTATCGAAAGAATGCCTAGAATAGTTCGAGCGGTGATTAACAGCAAAGGAGGTTTTTTCGATGAAAAAAAAAATATAATGTTCAGTATGTTATATTAGGCCAGAATAACTTTTTATTTATTTATTTTTGTCTTTTTTACCTGTACATACAATAAAATTGCATTTTGTTTTTAGTTTCGTTTGTTTCTGTAACCTTTTCTGTTTTTTACCAACCGACCGAACTTCTCTGAACGGCAGTGTACATCACCACCAGCCGCTGCTACTGGCAATTCTTATGTAGATTGAATTTCTGGCTGTAACAGTTGCACTAGTCTGCTAACGTATAGCTCACAGTGTGAAAGGAGGGAGTAAAAGCGATCCATTTTTTTTATAGTATGTGGTGTATATTAAGACAAAGAATTAGCAACACTTGTGTAATGTAGATCATGTGCCCCATTATAATTTGTTACCGTACTAATAACTGTAAAAGTGAATATACAGATACTTATGAAAACTTTACGCGAGTTATTACACAAACCTCTGCTTTCTCATATCAGTGTGTATAATAAATAATGCCGTTAGAAACACATTCTTTAATACGTCGTACTTATAAAATCGAAATATTCCTCGCACATAATGATTTCATCCTCAAAACAGCCGTTACTTTTATTTCCAGAACTGTTCTAGAGCAAATCACCCTACATATGTTTATGCACCGCTAACACTTTACATCTATTCCAGTGGTAGTCAACCAATAACACGTACTACAAAAAAGATATTTTTTTTCTGCATGACTTGTATCCAAAAATGTGATTCGTTCTAGATGCAATTCACTTTCTTATGGACTACTGAATTAGAAAAGCTCCGGGAGAGGTTGCGGGTAACCCTTTAGAGGTTGCAGTCAGATATAGCCCTTAACTGCTACAGCGGTTCCAATTTTGACCCTATAGAAAATCAATTTAAAACTCGGGCAAAAGGAATCGGGCATAACAACACCATCTTCAGCTATTCCCTCTAGATATTAAACAGTTCTATTTGCTACGTGAGTTACATACATCGTCTAACTAGGATCATTACAAATTGTAATTGTAATGCTTATTTTATAATTTTGTAAATAAGATGCTTTCGGTAACTTTCGTTTCCTTTTCTAGAAAACTGAAATTAAAAATATTTGAAAGAACTACTGTTGAACTAGTGTTGAATAGAATAGCACCACAAGTTTAACACAACCACACAAATATATTTTTATTACCTGACAGTGAACACGGGACAAGACAAGCCCAACGACAAGTCGTTATTGTGGACTCTATCGTTACCGCTATCGGACAGGGCGATAGCATACTACGTATTTATATACAACTTGCATTTCCTGACATCGTATCGTATCGTGTAATGTGAAAGCCCTCTAAGGATTAATGCAAGTTAAACATAGCTAGCGTATTTTGATCGAGAGATGTAGATTCCAAATTCTATTGTCTTAATCGATTGAAATGACCTGTTAGGTAAAATCGCTTTGAATTAGTTTTTTTTTAATAACTAAGGTAAATGTCAATGATAATAGAATGAAAACGCAATGTAAATAATGATATTATTATTATTATTTAGTTTCCATAGATACACGTTCCTAATATTCTCTATACCCGGAGTACTTTATTCATTGCTAGCTAACCGAATTCAACACATATACGCCGTAAACCTACACGTAAGATCCTCTTTGCTTGTCAAATATAGAACATTCCGTCGTTTATTAACTGCGCTTCAGCCAACTATAAATTGGCATTCGAAATTGTCATTTATGTCTATAATTTAGGCGTGTAGTGGCAATATTCTGCCTGTACATACTACATAAAATAATATTTATGGATGATGGTGCAATAAATTACCTGCTATTTTTAAACTTTTCCCGCTACCATTATAAATATTATACATTGAAAAATATTAATGTTCACCCCTATGCTCGATCACTTAAATTAGCAGTTATCGCAAAATTCAGTCACAATTAATCACAATTTTCGCCGCCCGAAATATATTCTCGAACACATCTTAAAAATTGTTGTAGTCTTGACTATTCTGGGAATACTTCTTCTTTTAACGAGGTCACCTTGGTTTTCATTCCCCCAGAGGGAATACGTGAATAGGAAGATGTTTTATAGTTTCGTCTTTATGTTACATAACATGATAAATTGAAATTGGTGTGAGTTTATAGTAATTACTGCGTTTTTCTCTACATGCATATCCTCAGGTAACCATATCGTCTAATTTATTGTAATATCATAGCCTGAGAAAGTACAGTGATCTGTCTGCCCTTTGCGACGACTAAATATCGATCTTCCGCGCGACAAAGTCAAGTACTTAGATTCAGTTTGGACTCAGATAGAAGGAGAAGGAGAAGAGCACTGAAGGAATAGCGATCATTGTTGGGGAAAGTCCTACTGTAGGTCCTGATGTAATTACACTATATTTCCTAAACATATTTAAAGGACAAAGGCATTTTACTTTACATATGTTAATCTCTTGATTATCTTTCCAAATTTAGTCTCATTAGCCTTTCTACCTACAATTCAAATTTGTATTTATGCCTAATCTTGCTGTTGTTCATTGACATCTATTTAATTGTATAAGACCTATTTTTAGTGCGGAGGATGTAAATCGGATTGTAGAATATGCGAACCAAAAACCATTGACAACTTCACCGAAGATAAAAGAGCAGTCGCAGTTACAAACATATTCAAATTCAACCATAATTAAGGAGCTCCAGACAAATGTGCGAAAAAGTGGGATTAGCAGCTGAACACGCAACTGCTCGGATTAATTTTGCCAAAGAGAATCTAAATCGGGACTGGAATGAGGTGGCTTTTTGTGATGAGAAATTTTCTCCACATCGGACGATACAATGTGGATACTCTGAGGCCGAAACAACATCAGATACCAGTCTCAAAATATTCAGCCCCTAAGTAGGTCTGGTTGAATTAGTTACGGTTTTCGGGGCTGCATGTGTAGTAATGAACCCGGAGATTTTGTCCAGATGATAGAAAAAGTGACTGGAGGACAATATAGGAATATATATAGAGGTGATATTTCTACCATCTGTCCATATTTTTATTCCAGATGACCCCATTTACTTTGTTCAGGACAACAGTCCCATTTACACGTCTAGATCGGTGAGAAACTGGTTCGACAATAATCCCGAAGTAATTTCAATACCATGGCCGAGTAAATACGCAGATTTAAAACCTTCTTCTTTCTTTCTTATCTTTCTTCTGTTATTTTGAATTTCTTTTTATTCCCTCAGAATTTGTTTTTTATTTATTACACAAATTTTTCTTGACACTTAAAGACTTTCAAATAAAAACTTTTTAATTATCCTAAAATAATCCAAGCGCACAGCATCGAGTAGTTGAAAATATAGATACATAGTCTTAGGGGGAAAAAAAAATAAAAATGTCACTGTATGTGTAGAGGAAAACGTACATACAAAACCGGTAGCTAGTATTAAATTAGATGGGCAATATCTAACTCGTCACAGAATACAGGTATACGGATTAATTATAGCCCAGTTCGGCACAGACCGACCTTTTTGGACGTCCCATTTCGGCACACACGGTATCTAGTGAGTCATAGTAAAATTGCCCCTTACGGTCTGTGCCGAGATGAGCATATCGAAAAGGATCACAGAAAACCAATTAGAGATTATCGGATTATTTTGTGTTGAGTTGGGTATCGCCCAATTAGATGTATATATAAGATTTAGTTTTTTTATTACACTTTTCTTAAAAAATATTAGATTTGCTGTTTCCAAAGAATTCTTTCGTTGTGGAATTTTGTGCTATATTCTCTTGTTAAAATGTTTAATGCTGTGATTCGGTTCAATTTTCAGGAAATTGCGAAGAAAGCTGAATAGCAGGCATGCCCAATATTCATAAGTTAATAATTCCACCTAAAACGCATTCCTTCAAGAGGGCGGAAAAAAAACAAACTACAGATTTGTCGCATTAGATATCATCATACTTTGATCTCTTGTTACATAACAGGGGATGCAGAAGACATCCTGTACATTAATAAAAGAAAATATACAGCGTACCTTTGCCTTTATTTCTCAAACATTTAATTTTAAGCGTTGATATTCAGATGGCGTATTGTATATACGCAAGAACAAATCTTTATATTTGTACTATATTTATGTTAGGACTTTTAATTGCTTTTAAGCAATGTTTAGTTTGCTCCGATCTTTGAGCCCTAACCCTTTTACAGAACAGTAAATGTAATTATTTCTTTATTTACCTTTCTGTTGTAAATGTATGTAATACATATACGGGAGCGGTCTGAAAAGTTTTCAACCTAACACAAAACAAGTATTCTCTTTGCTAAATTCAGTTTTATTTCTTATCTTGTAGGTCTATACATCTTTTCCAACAATGCTTCCATCTCTTGAATCCATTCACACAATAGTTGGCATCTTGCTCCGAAAAATAGGCGCTTATGAATGTTATCGCCTCCTTATTCGACGATAATCTCTGTCCTCTGAACGAAACCTTGATTCAAAAAAATAGAAAAAGTCACTGGGGTCAGATCTGGTGAATACGGTTGGTGGTCTATCAAGTTGAACCCTAATTCGCGAATTTTCGCCATTGCCTTGATGGAACAAAACTTTTTCATCGTCATCTTTAACCAAGCTGGTACGACCGCGTTTAAATTCAGCCCAATATGTCACTGTGGCAAATTACAAACAATAACATCAACTGACACAAACGACTGTTAAACAACAACTGATCTTCCAACGTTTTCCAATTTTCAAAGGTATATCTTTCAGCGTATGCTCAATTATATTATAAGAACATCTTTGACAAGTAACATGATCTTCATGTTGAGGCTTGACGTCTTCGAGACTATACTCGTACACCCAGCACAAGTATAGCTAATATCTTACTTCAAAACTAATTAATGGAGGAAGCATAATGTAGTCGAAAATTATTAGAATATACTCAGTGTATTATGTTTGTAAGATTGTACTACCTGCCTGTAATCCGAAAGCCATTAGCAAAAATAGGAAAACAGGTTTTTGCTATTAAACCACTGCAGTGATCAATGTAACTGTTGCATGTAGAGTTTTCAGATCTCTTCGAACAAAGGTGCCTCAATTAAACAGCAGTACATAGCATGCTCTTTGAATTCTGTGAAAGCGGGTTTAAAAATACATATTGATCTTCGAGGTATAAGGATTTATGTAAATTAGAAATTGAAGATTTTATTCGGTCTATTAAGATAAAAACAAATTATTACTTTCATTTTCTTTAATAAAATGTTGCAACAGTACATAAAACACATACGTCCCGAGCATATACTTTTCGATCGATATTATACGATATATAAAACTGAATATACGCTGTACATACAAATATATAAAACTTTAACAACAAATAAATTTCTATGTGGTATCTCGAAATAAGTTCTTTTTCACAATTTCGCATCGTGATAACGTATTGTGGTCCCTTAAAACTAGCAACCGCGAAGAAAAAATGAAAACGAACCGAGTGTATCAGTTACCGAATGCGTATTTACACAAAACAACCGAGTTTGAATACTTCGTTTTAGGCACTATGATTCACTAACTTTGTTGGCTGTTATATTCGATATGTTTCAATTAGTTGTTAAGTGTCCCATTGTCGCCCTTTTGTTTCGTTTGCGATATGTCAAGGTAGACTATTCCGTTTATTACAATTAGTAGGAATAAATGGCGTAAATGATCTTTTATATTTCAAATACCGGTACCGTTAGGTAACGTGTGCAGCTGTGTTTCCTTTTTCATATTATCGATTGTGGAAACGGAAACTTGTCTTTCGGTCAAATCCAATCCGAACTTAAAACTTATTTCTCCTTTACTTCCGAACATTGCCGTTGCTTCTTCAACTACTTCTGCGCCCGATCGTCTCTTTTCTTTATGCAGCATTCTAGTATTCCGATGCCGTCTCATACAGGAACAAACAACAAAGACAATACACGCTACTAAGAACACACCCGTCGCAATGCCACCTATAAGAAGTCCGATATTGTCCTTGATTTTTTTCATAAAATTCGGCTTGTTCACATTTTTATCACATTTAGGTAATTGATCAAGGGTTAGAGTATGTATTAGACGTCCTTTAAGTTTCTTAGGGGAGGCACAGTATAGTTTCTGCGTATTATTGGTTTTGTTCATCCATGTTATTAAATTTGCAGCGTGACACAACTCACAGGACCATGTATTGTTATACAAACGTACATCCTGTATTGTTTCTAATTTTAAAACGACCCCTTCGGATAAGCCCATTAATTTATTACGAGATATATCAAGTAATATTAATTGATTTGGCAATGCCTGCGTAGTTAAATTAGTCAAATTATTACCGGATATATTCAATCGAAGTATAGTTGACGGTAACAATCCGATCGGTATTTCATTCATTTTGAGATCGGCTATTTGTAAATCACGAGTCTTACGCAACGTTTGCAAAATAAGTTTCACGATAGAAATAGGAAAGTAGTTACCACTGATACTTAGCTTTTGCAACGAATTAGCTACGGGATATAAAATTACACTTTCAAATTTACTTAGCTTATTATAACTTATGTCCAGATCGATTAAGTTACTGAGGTTTAGCAAGGCAGTGTCCGTGATTTTCGCAAGTCGATTTCGCGCTAAGCATAAAGTCCTCAAATGCACTTGATTAATGAACGTTCGTTCGAGAACCACTGGCAGTTGATTACCGTCCAAGTATAGCGATCTTAATCGGCGAAGATCGATAAATTCTTCCGCGTCTAAGAACTGCATTTGGTTGTCGCCGAGATCCAGGTGAGCTAAGTAAGGCAGCAGGTGGTATATTTGTGTGTTGATCCTACGAAGTTGACAATTACGGCATTCGAGTACCCTCAGCTCCTGTAATTAAAAGAAAATTACAATTACCAATTGTAACATAGATATTCGAAAGCTTGTAGGTGTAATACAATATGTGTGCATCTGTTAAACTAATTCGTTTCTAATATAAATTTCACAAAAAAGGTACGTATACTAGTTAAACAGCGACGTGTTTTAATTAAACCGAAATCCTTTTTAGCTATCCTTCTTTATTGCTAATGCTTTGTCTAAATTTTTTTTCATCTTTTATTGTACAGAGTGTAACCTTTTTTTAACTCGGCCTATAGATTTGCAATTAAAAGCCTTCGCTTTCTGTTTGCTTTGCCTTTTTCATCGTAGGTAATTAAAATATTAATTAATTAGTAGGTTTACCTGTCTGTATATATTCTGCAGAGTATGCGAAAAGGGGTAAACTTACGTTTCTTATTTACAGAGTTGAAACGCGATTCATAAGCTGTTATTCGTTACAAGGCAACACTGGTTAATGTCGAATTGTCCATACAGCTCAAATTAGAGCATACGAGGCGTTATACTTATATTGTATATGTAACGGTTAGTAGTAGATTTTTTTTCAATTTTCGGTGATTACGAGTATAAAACGGTTACGCCAGTGCTTTGTAACTTTACCATTATTTAGAGTTAAATTATTATCAAGGTAACTGTAAAAGTAAAAAAATTATTTGCATTCAAGATAGATACTTAGCATCATCCCAGGTTTCTTGATCCTTTTTGCAATTTACTATATTATAATGTTATGTACGAGGGGGATTTTTCCAAATTAATTAATTAAATGTAGGGCTTTTGGGAATCGGGATTGTCTCAAGAACACTCTTTCGGAAAACGATACGGCGGTATTCCAATTATAAGTACCATGCCTACGTGATTCTTTCTGGAATTAGACTCAAAGTCAGAATTTAAATTTAGCGTCACCCCATTTCCTTATTTAATCCGGTAGCGATTGTTTCAGACCACAGTAAATTTTGATAATCTTACTTTACACATATATGTTGATAACTTGATGCGGTCCTCTGTAATTGCTATTAACTCG
Organism: Oryctes borbonicus; assembly: GCA_902654985.2. NCBI lineage: Eukaryota > Metazoa > Arthropoda > Insecta > Coleoptera > Scarabaeidae > Oryctes > Oryctes borbonicus. The sequence continues at coordinate 9,009,248 of LR736859.1, read as the reverse complement.
TGCATATACTTGCAGTGAGTCAAATTCATTAACAAGATCTAAAAAATACGCGAGGCGAGGTTGTCCTTTCTTCGTCCATACATAAAACTACACAAGAATATTTATTTAATTAATAAACATACTCATAAAAACTAATCACCAACTCAGAAAGCAACTTAAAGTAAGTACGATAAGTTACAGATTCAGCAATTTTATTCGTGTAACAAACTGTAGAAACTATGAATTAAAAACGTGTATATTCATTTGAAATAAATTAAGTTGCTAAGTTTAATGGAAAATTATGATCGTTGGATGCGCGATGATACTCTAAAGTAAGCGCATCATTAGAGATGACAAAGACAGGTGAAATTATTACTTTTTTGCAACGACTAGACAGACTCGTGTAACACGAACCCTTTCTTATCATACGAATCTGTCTAGTCGCTGTAAAAAAGTAATAATTTCACCTACCTCGGTCATCTCTACACATAATTATTCCTAATATTAACCGCAACAATCCAAAAAGAACAGAATGAGAGCAATTCAGAATAATCCAAGTAATTGTATCCAATTTTAATAGAGGCTTTATGTTTAGAAGACAATGAAAATTTATTTAGCAACGATAGCAGAGAAATCTAACGAACGATAGTTAATTTACGAAATTAGTTTGACGTTTCCTAAATTATACTGAATATTGTTGTGAGGTAAGTTTACATTAAATTTCATGTTTTAGGATATGAGGAAATGATCAAAAGAGAAATTATTATACCGTTCTATCACTACTGTCGTAGCTCACAGCTACTAAAGGGAAGTTAACTTTGAGCGAGTGGGCATATTGGAGTCAGTAAGCGTAGAGCTTGTTACAGCTAACTTCAATACTGCGAATAATAACGTTACAGTATCTAACAAGCTTTATTGCACATAGTGACCCAGTAAAACCGATTTTTTCCTGGCTATATTGACTAAGAAAACTAAATAAAATCAGAAAATAACTTATTTCATTAATGATTATTATATTTTGTAGGAAGGTTTACACGTCCTACAATTAGTGCAGAAAATCCCAAAGGATTGCAAAATAATTGGGTTTGTCAAAATTTATAGTAAACAATGATAGTAAGCAGAAACGGAAAGGCTCATGAGTCCAACTATGACTCAAAAAACAATTTCTAATAAAAAGAGAATTTAAAGACAAAAATAGAACTGAAATAGTTAAGAAAGTGGTTATTCTAATCCTGACGTATAGTTTTAAAGAATTGGGTTTCCGGGTTGAAACCGCGTCGTAACTGCATGAGAATGACGATGTTTCGCTTTCAATTGCATGCAGCTTCTTCTGGGCTGCTGCATGTTGTCTCGCTGCTGTACGACCAAGGGGCTACTGTTTTCCACTTTTAGAAAAAGGCTTCGGGAGTGCTTGGCTGGAAATGAATGTTGACTATGTGTTTATTATTTGCTTTTTTCTTAATGAATTATGACGTATGTACCGAGTGCACTATTTTTATTTTGTATTATTAATTGTTAATTTTTTTAACTTATCCGGGGTTTGTTCGTTGTCTTTTTCCTGTTTTGCTTTTACTTTTGTTACGTATGACACATTATATGATACTCTTTTTCTTTTTTGCAATAAAGTTTCTATTATTATTATTATTATTATTGGTACATCATAACTCTGGGGAAAGAAATCGTAGACATCGCGGTGACCTGGTATCGTCTTCGCTTTGAAAGATCCTTCTGAACAAGCTCCCACTCAATCCCACATGCCATGTCAAATTTTTTGATCCTTCCCTGCCACCTTCCTCTGGCGGTGTGAACATGATGTTTCTCTGGTTAAATAGTAGACTTCATGATGTCACTGTATTTCTGTAAATTTCAGTTCTATATTTCAAACCATAAATATTTCGATGGTCTGAAACTCTAGGTAGATATAGCATAATGCGAAAAGGATATGTAATGAATGCGTTCACTTGCACGAAAGTTGTTTATCGCAGGCAATATAACATTTTTGAAAAGAATAAAATTATTAACATAATTTTAATAATACTATTAAATTATGTAATTGTATCGATTTGACAAATTTAATCTAACCACTGGATATAATTTAAATTTAAGTGATTATGGAAATATTCAAGCCTCTTAAGATTTAAAGAAGATATTTCCCGAAGAACTTCAGCTCAGAAAACGCAATAATAATTTAACCATTCAGTTTTAAAATCAATACTTCGAAATTAAATTATCTGAAATGTTTGGGCAATCGTAAGAACCGCAAGCAACGATTTGCGGTAGAATCAATAACCTGTCAGTAAATTTAAGGCAAATAGGATTTTATATTTCAACGAAGTAACTGTGCAGTTGTAGTTATCATTAGCTTATGCTGAACGGACAACATTTTATTGCTTTATATAAGTCATAATGAGCTCAAATTGTTTCTTGAATTGCAGCGCTGTGTACGATGTACTAGAAAAATTAAATTCCGTCAATGGCAATTTTACAAAAAAAATCTCGTACGGAGCAGACCCCCAGATGCAATTTTTCTAGAGAAAATTAAACCAGTAGATTTATTGTTCACATTCGTAAATGTAGCTGCTCTGAGCTTGCTGTTATAGTGAAATATTATGAAACATGCCGGAGCGTTTATTGAACAAATGGGAGAGAATTTGTCTAAGAGAAGTACTGTACTGTTATTAATTTAACTTACTTGACTAACAAGTGAACATCTTGAGGTATCACTCACCAATCGGATTGAAACTTTGTAGATTTGTGAGACCCACCGAACGGTGTAAAACGCCGCTTTCTGTTTCGACGGAATTTCACGTTTAGGGAGTGAAAGCTACGCCGTCATTACGATTAAAAGAAAACTATATACATCGAATCCCATAGGTATGTCAAACTGGCTCATATGCGATTTTTTGCAATCCGTACCACGATCCCTTCATCTCCTTGTGGAGAGGAGGTTGAACGGAAAAAATCAAAATGTACCTGCAAAAGTTGCACCGGAACTGTTAGACTGACGTACAAAGGAATAAAAATAATCCTGATGTAATATAGAATACAAAGTTAAAGAAACTGATTCAATTGCTCCACTCTTCAGGTAATCAAGTGTAAGTGTTTTTTCCGGTCGGTACATCCTGGAATGTCTTCCTAACAAGCCTGCAGAAACGAGAACACTTCCCGTGCGCTTCACGAAAGCAGTCTAGACAGACTCGTGCTTTTTTCGACTCTTTCGTGTTATCTACTGGTTTCCATAAATATGAGTCTGTCTAGTTTCTGCTAATTTCGTCAAGCGTAACTCGTAACCCGTTCTGTAGGCTTGCTCCCTAAACACTCTTTCGGTAGTCTCCTACCAGCGCTGACAATTGGCCTTCGGTTAGTACAACGTCGTACGGTCGGCGCGATATCCGCGACGGGTAGCCACGGTTGGTATCAATTGGCTTTGGATCACTAAAATCGGTTGATCGACAATCGAGAAATGGTAATCAATCGCTTGGCGGTAAACACTTGAATGACATAAGCAAGTCGATGTTTAACCAATTCAGTCGGTGCAGCGTCGGTTGAAGATCAGTTCCAAGCGTTGTAAACATGTGACATCACAACAACACAACTCTCAGAGAATGTTCATCAAAGGTCGGTGCACACCAAAGTAGGTATCTGGTAAGAGAATATTGCGAGCCAATGTTCGGCCAAAAGTATAAAATGTTCACACTTTCACGTAATGCCGACATTGCTGCCACATCGAATTAAGCTATCCGTGATTGGGAGCCAACGTTGCGCTAACCGTCTGTGCTACTGGCGTTTAAACAGAAATAAACAGCAAATACAAACGTTTTACGAAAATTAAATCGTTAGATAAAAAAACAACCCTTAAACTTTGATGTTACGCGAACTCTTTATTGAATTCCCGCAGATTTTTGAATTGAATGAACTTTGTGCACTGTAGCATTTGAATTTGCTCGGAAAATAAAGCAGTTAGCCAAATATGTCTCCACTCAAAGGCGATTTCAACTAAATGGAGGGATTATTGTAGCGTCCCTTCGCTCCTTTGTTCAGTTGTCAAGTCACGGTTAACTACAATATACAATACATATAGTAGAGAATATTTTATATTCTTTCAATTGAGTTTCCACCAAACAAAAATATTACACACATATTACAGCATCTAATATGCCATACGAGTTCGCCTTCTAAAACCTAATTCTATCACCTTGGAAAATATAGACAATCGAAAAGAATACATAGACATTTCTTAGAGGATTTGGCGACTTATTGCCGAATGATATTTAATTTGCGAATTGCGAATGCAAGAGAAAATTTATTCTGTACCTGTTAGTAGAAAAATCTTACTTCACTAAACATTTACAACGTGAAGAAAATGAAGACAAGGCAAGTGATATTGCCGTTTCCCCGGGATTTTCATTAAATGGAAAAACCTACAAAACGCCAGGAACAGGCAGAGGCGAACTCGAAGCTGTATAATCCACCGCATAATTAAGGACCGTTCGGACGTAGATACTCGAATAGCAATCGTGCGACGACGCTAATGATAGCTACTAGTAATTTACGATATTTTAATAATGATCAGTAGCTAGTGTATCTATAAGTATTTGCCAAATTTCAATTTCATGTACGCAAAAAATAATCAGGCTTCCTAAATCGTTCACTCATCCTGTATAGCAACTCACCTAATTTTCAGTGATGAATACGAAATAACTTCAACGATCGACTTACCGATAAGAGTCGCTTATTTATTTATTAGTATGCATGTGTTTTGGGTTTCACTTCGAAAAACAATACGAACGCTATCAGATTAAGTCTGATATGCTAAAAAATAGCTTATACGATGAAACAGTGGAGGACGAACAATTGAACAACTGCAAAACACGTAAAGAATTAATTAATAAAGTAAATCCACTAATGGTTAGTAAAATATACATTCATTAGCGGTACTGTAAGCCAGCTTAAAAAACAAAAACGGATACTTGCTACAGACTTTGATGATAATAAATGGGAGTTTGCATATATTTTCCGCGTTCTTGCCCCCTATGCTCTTTTATTGGTAGTGTTGAAGTAAACATATTCAGCAGCCCAGAAGTGGTAAGTTACTAAGTACGCAAGATAAATATATGTATGAAGTTGCGCGGAAGTAACGGGGTACATGGCAACTATAAAATTGTAACGTTAATTAACGGATTCTGTCAACTAAGGACCAATTTATGTAATTTTCTTGATTCTACAATTACAAGGGTGAACTAAATTACAACAAATTTACACTCAAATGTGAAGATCCTTGTAAATATTCATCGTATTGAAAATTAAACTAATAGAAGCTAACGAAACATCTTAGAATGTTGCCCATGAAATAAAAACGATTACATAAATTAAACATTTCCAATGTTTTGCCTTTTCTAATTGGTTAAATTCATTGATTCGCGTTTTATTCAGTACGAGAACTCTCTATGGTAACTCTTCATGCATTGAAATTCCGTGTATTTTTGAATGACCAAAACATGAACGTTTTAATTGAAGTAAACTTTGTGCACTGTAACACTTGAATTTGCTTGGAAAATAAAGTACGTAGCCAAATACGTCTCCACTCAAGGGTGATTTGAACTAAACGGAGAGATCGTTGTAGTGCGTATATTGTACTTGGGCTTATACTGTCTACTAATTGTTTACAATTTGAAGGTCCTCCTAAAGAAGTCATGAGTTTTTGCCTTTGTTGTTTGTTCATAAGTTACGTCGTTTCTTTGTTTATACCTAATAAAAAAGTTGTTTAAACGCAAAGGGTTTCGTATCTCTGAAACCATCCATTTGTGGATTCATGTTCATCAAGACGTCTGCATATTTCCAGCCATACATTCCCTCTCTAGGTTTGGGACATTTTTTTTTAACAGCCGAAGAATATTCATTACATTATATTGTTTCATACTATATTGTTACATCCCAAATACCCACATAGCTATTGTACATTTAGCTATGTATTAAGATGTGCAATCGCACTATATTACTAATACCATAACCGAAGTGGTCTCATAAATCATAAGTTGCATTAAACGTTCTTAGCCGTAGCTGTGACATTTTATTCTAATCGTGATTACTCCATCTTGTAAATACATAACACCTGGCGACGAGAATAAACACGTTATTTTAATTGTAAACGACCTATCGTGCTTAAAACCAGAAACTTATGAAGAACTAAAAATAACTTTTGCTAATAGTGACATTGATTTCGAGCAACAAACGTGTGAACACATTAGCTAAAAAAAATAAATTTATTTCATATAAAAATTACCAGGTTTTAAGCTTTAACGAAACTTTTGGAGTTGCACACCCGGGAAGAATCAAACAGTTGAACATTACGTAAATAAATCAAAAGAAATAGCACAATACTGCGAGTATGAAGGCGAAATGTTAGATAGACAGTTACGCGATCAATTTGCCACGAGATTAAATCACGAAAGACTTGAAATTGATCTTAAATAAAAGTCGCCAGATTTAAAAAGTACAATAAATAACTTGGAACGCGAAATTACGTCTGCCGAAGTGTTTGAAATTGCACAAGCTCGTGAAACAGCAGGAAAAGGCTATAATGATAAAAGTTAGGTAAACATTAATAAAGTCAAAACAGAAAACACAAAAAAAATAAACAAAAATCCCGATCAACGACTAGTACCTTTGTTAACAACAAACAATGTAAACGATGCCGCAAATTTAAACAGTTTAATAGTAGTTGCGCGGCATATAATCATATTTGTAAAGAATGCAGTTTAAAAGCACATTTTGAAAAATTATGCATTAAGGTAGGTAAAGCTCAAATTATCGTTAAGAACTTTAAACGCACCATGGATTGGCACCCAAGAGTATTTTATTTAAGCATTAGCAACGAAATATGGAACCAAATAGGGAAGCCATCACTAACAAGATCTCCAAAATTAAAAGCATATTTAAGCTATTGAACATAAGCTGAGGGGGACAAGAGAAATAGATGTCACAATTGACGAAACCGAAAAAGTTTCCAGTCGTTATCATCGATGGAAGCGATCCAATATCATTTGGATTAACATGGAGCAAAGCTTTTGTGCCTTGCCTGAGCAAGTGAAAGCAAACAAGCAAGCTAGTTTATCCAAAATAGCTAATGATTAGAACAGATAATCAAAGATAATACAAAATTGTTCGACAAAACGCTAGACAAAATTAGATTACTACAAAGTTCAACTACAACTCGAACCCGGTCTATGCACCGCAGCACGACTAATCAAATTTGGACTACAGAAAAACGTTAAAACGGAATTAGAACGTCTCCTCAAAGAAGGTATACTCTCTCCGGTTGACCTAGCAGCATGAGCAGAATGAGCAACGTCTACGGTTAACACACCCAAGAAAGATGGAAGTATACGCACTTGTGACAGAAAAACTTCTGGTATCATTTTTACACCGACTGACAAGGCAATTAGCGAACGAGCTGTTCAAGTTATTCAACGAGTTATGCAAAAGCCTATCTTAGAAATTCGTATTTACAGTTCGAGGTCGATAAAACATCGCCTAAATAATTAGTGATCCCAACGCACAAACGAAATGCTTTTTGAACATCACTTACGATCAGTTCTGCACAATATTAAGCTAGATATCAAGGGAGCGTTAGAATATAAAAATATCAAGAAAGAAATCCTAATCGGCAATTCCCCAGCAATAATAACATTTACGTTCCAACTAATCTACAAAAGCAATGGATTACCGAGAGTTGCAGAACGAACCAATAAATATTGTGACAAAGTGGTTACGAATGTTGAAGACCATGCTGATCACATTCATAAACGTAATGATGATCTACCACTTATCAACCTACCGATCGTGACCAATGAGGCATATATACCACCAAGTACATCAGAACCTAATCAGAGCAAAATTCCTACAACTCAACCTTTACAACCATAAAATACAAACTCTGAAATTAATCCTATGTCAACAATGCAAACTATAGCAATATTACTAGGAAGGAGTATTCGCACGCGGAAGGTTCCGAGCCCATCTTCATGTCAATACAGAAAAAAGATAGGATACTTGATACGGGCTTTTTAGAGGACTATGTACAGAGTATACCACGGCGAGCTGAAACTTAGAAATCTGGAAAACTTTAAATTGGGGAAATCTTAAATTGTCATAAGTCACTATATCGATAGAACCAACTCAGCCAAAACTTTGATGTTTTCGTTGTACAATATGCACTACACTAGATTCATTTCAAACTAGTTGCAAAAGTCGAAAAAAGAACCACAATTTTTTATTTGTCTTGTTATTTATTTCATTTTGTGATTATATTCGAGATTGAAGGGCGACTGGGATTAATACTCTGTGCTTTTCTTTTTATTTTTGAAAAATTTATAAGGTAAGGTTTGATATCGACTTGAGCTGTAAAATTTTCTCCGGTAATCAGCCGGTTTCGGTTAACTTGCAGCAATCCTCAGCTATGTTTCTTTTTAAAAAATCAAAGGTTTGTTATTAAGACATGTTGCTTAACATGGTATTTCTCATTTTGTGAAGCTGCTTACAGGTATTTGAATTAGATCTTTTATTGACAAATGCTAAGTAGTGTAAACACAAAAAAAAAATCCGAATTTATCAAGAATTCATTTTCAAATCACACGAGCATTTGCTTCAGCGCCCTTGCATCCCAAAAAGCATCATTGAAACTTCTGTCGTGGCAACTGTCGCATCGTTTTTGCCGTGTTACACTGTCGGGAAGCGTTCGCCGCGAAGTTTCATTTTGACAGTAAGAAGTAGTAGAAAACCAACAGGTGCTAGCTCGGACGATAAGTCGGTTGCGGCATGACTGCGATTTGTGTTGTACTCAGAAACCCCTAAACTGGTTCACACAGACGTGTCAGAACCTGTACGTAGTACCCACACAGCATCAACCGTTTGTCCCAGTGGTGTCAACTCAGGATACATCCCCATTGGCCCGCTTCTTCTGTGAACCTATGGATGTGTACCATCCAGACTACTGTTTTGTGTTTGAGTCATATGCCAAACCCTTATCGCTAGTAATCGCCGTATCCAAGAAGACAGGATCAGGCATGAAGCGCCGAAACAATTTAAAGGCAATTTCCTCACGTATGTATATTCACTTCCTCCTATTTGCAAACACGCTTCTTATTCTATACGAGATTCCCACTTCATTGGCAAGCTGATGCGTAGTCTTAAGATTTGTTTTTTATTTAGCTGTTAATGCTGGCTTTAACGCTTCCTGTAACACCGATATATGTCTTCCATGTTGGAAATGATTTCTAGTACTCTCTGCACAGTTTTCCGCAACTTCCCAGGAATAATTTTAATCTTTTCCTACTTCTTCTGCTGTTAGACATTTCGTACGTCTCATTTTCTATCCGAAACCATCAATTTATTTCACTTTCGACAGGTATTATCGAGGGTTTATTTTCTTTTCATTTCGCGTTCTTTACAAAACATACTTATAAACCTGGGCTTATTCGTGTTACACGGAGTGTATATCCAGCTTAGGATACGATATGTTGTTTTGCTGATATTATCAAAAACACTACAATATATACTAAGTATACCTTGCTTTTTTATGTTTGCGCCTTCTCCCCCAATATTGTTTCTTCCCAAACGATTGTTTAGTCTGATTGTTTGGTACCTACGTTCTATATGCTATTGTATTATATTGATCAAATAATAATAAGAAACGGGATTAATATGGTATTATGTAATATTATGACTTTTTTGTAATGTCTGGTTGAACTTGGGAAGAGAGACATCAAATTTGGATCTGCTGCTTTTTTATCTTTAATAAGTGAAATAACAACGTTTTACTGAGTGAGTGGTTTTTCGTTTGGAAACTGAAGCAATAAAGATATAGTAGATATAAATGTTTGAAACCCAAAATTAAATGTGATTTAATAGCTATCACATTATTTTTAGATGAACCCATCCAGAATCATTTAAAAAAAATTTGTAAAACAACTCAAGATGACAGTTATATCTTTTGTCCAAAAAAATATTGAGCTAGAAGCTATTTATTCCTCCTTATTGTATAACTACTGAGGTTTTGATGAGTTACACATTTTTCTCAAGGTCTAATACAAAAGTTAAAGGTGTTGCAGTGAGAATCTCTGCATTAATTTTCACTGCTGTTTCCAAATAAGGAACAATAAACATTTTCATTTCAATTTAAATTTTTCATTTTAATTTAAGCTTTATTTCAATTTATTATTTATCATTTCAATATTATCATATTTATTATTAATTATTTTGGTCATGGGGTTGACCATGAAGTTTTACCATTAATTTTTGTATTAAACCTCGAGAAGGTGAGTGACTCATCGAAACGTCGGTTGTTATACAATAAAGTAGAATAAACAGCTTCTAGTTCAAAATTGTTATCATTTATTTCACCAATTATCATCCGAGCACCTATTTCATCAATAAGTTGTACTTATTATCGAACTGTTCTATACTTAGGCTTGGAATGTTGAATTATCAGTCTAAGGTGGTCAACGTTAGTAAATTTTGTTTCGTGTTGTCGCGATAACCAAACTGCACCAACACCTGAAACCAAGTGCAAGAGTTGTTTTTGACTGTGAACAGCTACTTGGGTTTAAAATTTTGAAACAGTAATTTAAAAAAGTAAATGTTAATATCTTTTGTTTACTTTTGTCATGATGTGACACCAGAAACCACTTCGATGCAATACTTAACGTGAGCTGGCGCTTAAGTGTAAATACCTCTTTTCCTTTTAATATTAGATATCAGCATACAAAAACTTTAGAGATGTAAATATACTAGAAGGTGGATAGAGCAAATATACGGGCTATTAAAAAAAACATCGTTTCTGTAGTACGCACTGTATATTTCGTGTCCTAACATCTAGATCAGATAGAGTCAAGTATGCAATTTTTTCTCATAAAAATTTACTCTATTTACTGCATTTGCATTTGTGATTTTTTGAGGAAAATGCGTAATAATATGCTTTATTCAAAATGATAAAGTAGGCGCCTGGTTTGTTATTTATCGATCATCCTGTATATATGAAAATACTTTCGAAAGATACTCTGTGATGTCTATTATGTTATTAGAAAACTTTAACTTGACTCTATTTACACAAATGGCGCAATTTTACAATTGGTTAGAACACCTAGCCAATATATTCGTTTGCCATATAAAAATATGGAACAAAAAAAAAGTCAGATATTTATGAATATTTTCAAAATCTTGCTGTAGTTGAAAATGTAGAAAAAAATGGACATTTAAAAATTTACAAGCAAAATTTAAAAAACAATTATTTGACTTTCGTTATGAAAGCGTCAAGTAAATTCAATAATATGAGAGCCAACTCAGCAAAACTGAAGGGAGAGCCCATCATCAGTAAAAGAATGTTTGTATATCAAAACAAAAGCGCTTAATTAGGTAGTTTTTGTTTATTACACAGTATTTTTATTCTCTCGGTTCAAAAAAGGAAATAACGTGCAGTTGAGGTAAATTTACTTACTTTTAGCAAAAGATTCTTTTAAAAACAACAGCGGAACCTCATAGGTTAGCCTTATCCACGTGACTATTCTTATGTTGCATCCACACTCAAATTTCGACATTCGGCGGAACGTATTGAGAACATTCAAACAACTATCACTTCCGACTGAGTGACGTTACACACACATACCGATGCACCTTGGTTGCCATATTTTCTCGTATACGACGCAATTGCGGGAATGCTTTCGCACCTGTAACAGCTTTCGCCATTTACGAAGGTTTAAAATTTACTACAACAGTCTATTAAATTCTTCGGCTAAGTCATAGCAGATAATCATTCGCAGCTTACTATCTACGTAAAGAATTGCAACAATTATTTGATCAATTAAAATATTTACAGGGAGCATTGGCTGGCTATGAGAATAGTATACCTGACAGAGTTTTAAGGTGCCCATCTCTTAAGGCAAAATTTACGGAACAAAGTGAACTAAGGAACACCTCATTTTGATTGACCTGTTGGCTCTGGGTTTGAACTCAGAACTCCAACACTGATATTGGGTTCACTAGCCATTGCGCTACCAGCATCATTAATAATGAAAATTTGACCGTATAAGTGGATATTTCAATAGAAAGGAATGAAGCTTTCGTAGTGATTTCTGTTAGCCAATAACCAATACTATCTGGGCAAGTCCCAAAACAGGTGGTATTTAGTTCATGTATTTTGAAGGCACGCTTCGAAATCGTCTGTACAAATAAATAATAACATATAAACTCATGCATTTTCTCCTGGTTGCCCTAAGATATTAGCAAAATAAATCAACGACCCTTCAACCTCCACGATAGGACGTAAAGTGATGTAATACTATAATAACCTTAAGTCTGGAGGGAAATGATTTGTGCTATCGTAGAAGCACGTGATACAATGACGGCAGTCTTTTTCGCGCAACTCGACCACACAATTTAAGTTTTACTGAAAATCGAAAGAGTAACATTTAAGTATATTCTATTACTCAAATATTAAGCTTTTGTGAATTTTCGCTATTTCGAAGCACGTTTTATTATAATAAAATTGCTGCAATATTTTAATGAAAATTACTCCGTAATGATTGCAAAAGTCTTTCCAATTATCCTTAACGAATTTTTGTCTGTGTACTACCTGAACGTAGAGACTTTATTAAATCGTTATACAGCTCTTTCAATTATTCGCATTTATATTGAGTCTGAAACGTGTACCCTCTCTAAGGTGCTTTCATCAATTTTAACGAAATGATGAAACCTTATATTGATTATTCCATAAATAGGAATTCATCTATTCCAAGTAATTAATATGAATGTTCCGTAAAACATCATAATGAAAAACGAACCCGCTTTCCATCAATTGTTAATTGAGGTCAGAACGTTGAAAACTCACCGAAGAACGGCATCTGGTGAAGACTGTTTAATTAAGACGGTAGTATTTTAACCATCGGATTTATAATTTCGATTTATACTTCATAGTTTCAGATCCCTCTGAGTAATACGTTGTAATCAAATATGTAAATTGTATCCTAAGCGAGCATAGGTGTACCATAAACATTTCTAGTATATGCGCAGCAGGGGATGAATATATTTTCGGCTAATAAAGATCGTTGTTTTAAAATAATCCAGAATTTATCGGCATGCATAAAATATTACTCTGAAAGCTTTTAGGGTGGCATTAGAGAACCACACTAAATATTTTAGATTAACTGTATGTTCTTACTTACCAACTTTAAAAATTTAAGGTTGTAATTAATAAAGCAAGTAAATTATAGTATTGATTATTTCTTTTCTGCTACTTTAATATATTTTTGAGAAAATCTGGGAAAGCTATTGCAATATTCCTATGGATGAATATGTACCGTGCCGATCCAATTGATGGCTAGTCATGGCTGGTTTATAAATTCGAAAAATCATCAATCAATTAAAAAAAAGTTTTTCTGTAAAATCCCCCTTGTTTAGGACTACTGACTAAATGATTTTTTAAGTCATTACTGAAACATATGTGAATCACAATTTTTTTAAACCAGGTACATTACTATTCTGATGGAACGAAGAATTTGTCTTCTTCACTATCATCCACAAACACTTTATCGTCCGAATCCTCGCAACGGGGGCAATTGTAGTAAAGATCTGTGCTTGCTCCGTTAGACGAATGTAATTTTGCCAGTTTACTCTCCAAATTTCGCAAGCAGAGGAATCTACATATTTTGGTTTGTGAGTTTAGCGAACTAGTCTTTTTGTGCGATACTGGATGAGGATTTAGTTCGGTCGAGAGATGGAATTCAAGAAGTCCAATTTGCCCTTTCGACGTTCAACCCTGTTTCTTCGGCGATCACAGTGATCGCAGTAGCACCAGGTTTTACTTCCTCTCTCCGGTTTCGTTTCCGCTTCTCATCAATTCCTCTATATTCCAACAACAACTCTCTAAAACTAGTATCGATATATCCTCCAATTTCTAGGCCGTCATCTAGTGGATACAGACCGGTTGCCCTGGAGCCTGACACCAGATGTTTGCGAACACTGTTACTAACTTTACACCGCAATATGTCTAGCAGTGGATGAAAATTGCTCTTTGGGAATGCACCCGTGAAATTTTAAAAAAAGTATGTTTCGAATATATCGAACCACCCACTGGCGCTGTTGGCAAATTTTGTACCTATTGGACCACCTTGAACTCAATTACAGTATAGGTTCTGTGCTTCATACACATTAATTCTAATTAATCTCCATCTGCATCCTCACACATCAAATGCCAGTGTACCAATTATATCCTCTTAACCCTCTTTAAATTTCCAGAAACTACCACCTCTTACCTTACCTTACCTCCAAGAACGGCAACATTGGTTTCGTCGTAATTATAGAGATAGATCGATATTTTGGAGAGCGTGTTCTGCATTGTTGGAGAATTTTACAATGTCTAATACGATTTACCGGCGACCCGGAGTGCTTTATATTGGATGCAGTTCTTCGAAATTATGGAAGACTCATGGAATTCTGTCTCTCAAGACATGTATTTGTTTACCTTGTTTATCAAGATATTTATTAACAACGCCTGTATATTTATCCGTGTCAGAGGAAATCCCCGCTTTGCTAATACACCAAGGGTCTCCGTATAGGTGGCCTCTTCAGCCTTACTAAGGATGGTCAGACGTCCAACTAGTTTGGCATGTTTTTTACGTAAGTGCCATAAACACTATATTTGGGGCATTTTGGAACATCCCACCTTTAGTTGTCTCTATAGCTTTTTCCATACTTTCTCCCTGTATTGGTATAGAGATTTGAGATCGGGGCTCTTTGATATTGTCTCACCATTTTTTTTTATATCAGTTCAAATCTATAGCGAAAGAAATCAATAGCCCAGAAAAAAATAGGTAACACAGAAAAAAATTCAAGTGCACTGAATGTGCGGCGTCCAAGTAGCCCCAGTTTACGGTATGTTCTATTGGCTATGTATAGGTTGGAATAAACTCCAACAAAATTAAGATATTTAATTGAAGAGAAATGCTGCCGCCTTTTTTTGGTGAAGGACACTCTATACAGGATAATCCTTTGTGGTATTAAAAATGTACTCTTTTAATCTATGTAGTGCCACTTATACATTGCAATCAATGTAAGTGTCTTACCGTCAATAAAGTAGGGTGTATATTGCATTCGAGGCGTTTGGTTGTATATTTTTGCAACAAAACTTTTTTTTATTGAAACTCTCACTATTTATTAAATATATATTTGAAATCTGTACTTTGGTCCTAAATGCACTTGATATAGCATATCTTGATTCGACGTTTTCAATAAATCACAGTTTAATATTATTATTTCACTAAAATAATAATCCAAGGTTATTGTTGCTTATTTCCTGGATAAGTTGAAGTGAGAGTGACAAATAAAAATAAATGATGTTAAAGTAATGATTGGCTACCGAAATAAAATTCGAACGCAAGCGGAGGTACCCCATTTATTTAAACATAAATATCGTGATAGATAAATGCCGAAATACATGCACTTAGCATACTTTTGCACATTTGCAAAATATATGCATTTGGTACATTAGTTACATATTTAGCAGTAATTCCCTATATTTTGCATCAAAATAATCCACGCTATATTATGCAAAATCGAATATACATTTCATATGGGGAATTATAAAATCATTACATATTGTGTACTGTACTTAGTGCAGTTTCTGAAAAAAAATATTTTATTTTAATTTGATTTTAGATTTACTGTTACTGACGTATTCACTATTCATACTTCAATGTTTTTCTATTCTAAATAATGTATATTACTTATTACACATACTTTATAGTCTGGCAAACAACACAAAAGTATCGGCACATTCCGCACCACACAAGTTTAATTGATTAATTCGATGATCGAAATGATTAAATCACAATCCTTGCTATTATTATTATTCATTATTACTTTATAGTATTTTCAATATCTATTTGTATTTAATTTTTTTGTGTCTAGGATGTCAGTTATTCATCTATTCCGAAAATAGTATCTAACTCGTTTAATATTATTCTTAAGTGTTCCCAGCATTTCTGGTGATGCATTTATCACCTTCCAATGAAAATGTTTTCGTTTCATCTAAGTTATAAATACCTTTTGGGCTACGTACATATTTTCATATCTTCCTACGTACATATTTCGTAACCTATTTTTCTAATGAGCTACCAAATCATTGCTTGCATCTACGCTTTCGCCATATATGTTTCTGAGTGTAACATTGTGTATCCTAAGAAAATTTTCAATGCCAGCTATTTGATGTTTCGAATTTCTTCATGTTCCATAAAGTGGTCGCCGGTAACAAAAAGAAACTAGAAAGTTTCCTTTACGATTCGAAAAATTGAGAAATCTCTTAAAAATCAAATAGATAATCACAATTTCTTTCATGTCGTAAAGGAAGATCCGTAAGATCAATGAGATCTGACAGAATGCAGTACAATATTTATTTATTTGTAGAATGTTATCCAATAACTAAAAGTAAATTCTTATGTAATTTTACATCTCGTGACGAAATATGTTGCCCTGAGTCTCTACTAAATAGAGGTGCACATGCAACATTCGTAATTGGAGGTGTTTGTTAGAGGAGGTTACACTGTATTCGTGCTTTCCTTTGGATTGAGTTGCTTATCACTAGCACGCACGGTAGTTTTATTATCCCGTGTTTCTATGATTGATTGGCTCAGTATTTATGAATAATTTTACAATTATTGGATTTCCCTCGTTTATTATAGTTTCTGGGAATATTTGAGTGTAGGCTTTCACGACCGAAATACATAGTAGAAATGTCTTTCGGGTGATGTCGTGTAGTTAATATTTTACTTGACGTTTCGCTGACTATGCTGTCAGCTTCTTCAAAAGATTTCTAAAGACTGCTGTTGTTGTCTTTTGCTCCTCGTTATATATCCTATTTTCGTTCCGCTTTGCTGATCCATAACCGTTCCGTTCCGCTGAATCGCGTCGTTCATTGTATGACGACTCCGTAGTGCTAACTTCCACGTGTTGCTGATCTTGTATCCATCTTCGCGATTGAAGTTGTTGGTGTTCTTCATTATTTCTATGGATTCGCGTATTATCCTCGGGTAGTAGTGGCTGGTCCTGGCTAATACCTTAGCGTCGCTGTAGCTTATGCGGTGGTCTCCTTGTTGGTGCAGGTGTTCTGCTACTGCAGATTTTTCAATATGCCTAAGGCGTGCGTCTCTCTCGTTTTCTTTCACTCTGCACTGAATACTCCGTCCTGTTTGACCGATGTAGCTTTTTCCACATTGGCATTTCAGTTCGCATATGACTTTTGCTCGTAGTTTCGGTAACACGTCCTTGTTAGGAGGGAGTAGCTGGACGATTTTGGTCACCGCGTTGAAACGTGTGGTGATGTTTTTTTCCCCTAGGGTCTTTTTTAGCCTGTCGGTGACTCCGGCTATGTATGGAAGGTATGCGTATCATATTGGTTGTTGTTGGTCTTCGTCTTTTTTCTGCTCTCGTGGCTTCCTTATATCTTTTGTACTGTAGCCGTTCTTCTGCAGGGCGTTTTTGACGTGTTGTATTTCACTATTTCTGTGGATTCACTATTCAACAAGGAGACCACCGCATAAACTACAGCGACGCTAAGGTATTAGCCAGGACCAGCCACTATTACCCGAAGATAATACGCGAATCTGTAGAAATAATGAAGAACAGCAACAACTTCAATCGCGAAGATGGATACAAGATCAGCAACACGTGGAAGTTAGCACTACGAAGTCGTCATACAATGAACGACGCGATTCAGCGGAACGGTTATGGATCAGCAAAGCGGAACAGAAATAGTATATATAACGAGGAGCAAAAGACAACAACAGCAGTATTTAGAAATCTTCTAAAGAAGCTGACAGCATGGTCAGCGAAACGTCAAGTAAAATATTAACTACACGACATCACCCGAAAGACATTTCTACTCTGGGAATATTTCTTTAAAAGATAACGTTGCTCTAACTAACCAACCAAATGCATCCTTCAAACTCGAGCAGGCAATAGACGTATTGAACTTGTATTGGATGTTGTGCGGTATTAAATAAATGTAATATTTAAGCAGGATCTGAAAATTTGTTAGTGCTGTTCACATATATTTTTACATATACCAAGCTTACGCAGAATCGTAGAAAAGAAATAATTGTACTGAGATCTAAGGCATGATCACGTTAACCCCGTAATTTATCCGTCTGTCTTTTGAGAAATAATTTTATTCTAAACCTCAGTTCATTTTTGCCTTTCGAAGAGCAAACTTAACAAACATTCCCAAAATAGCGACTGTGTCTGAATGGATTCTAGCTTATCCAAAATTGTATATGGACGGGTAAAAAGTGTTTGTAACTTTATCCAACATATACAGTGTGAACATCCAGCATGGAATAAATTCAGTATCTATGAAACGAACGTTTTTCTAAAATATCGCACACATCTTAACTAATTTAAATACTAAGCGATATGTTGGATAAACTATATCCTTTGTGATCTCGTTATTGAAGTATCTGTGGCATCACCGATAATTTTTATAACATTCGGAAAAGGTTCCCTTTAAAGAAGTTCCTAAAATAAGTGAACTACTTTAAACCCTTGTCGATATTTTGAACAAACTAAAATTAACGTAGTATCATTAGTGAAGCACCTGTGACTTGTGATCGACGTTTTTAAAAAATTGCAGCTCGAATTTATATGGTCCATTTTGAAAGACAACCTGAAATGTTGAATGTCTACCAAAAAACTTTCATTCTGATCCACTGAAGGATATTATGTGGCAATTTGCTAGAAAATAATGAGTTGGCAGTAATCACATTACAAATTTCAAAAATGCGCCGACAACAAGTGTTGATATAGAACGGATACTTCCAGTCTACAAACGCATGTTTTTAGACAAACACCACAATTTGTCGATAGAAAACTGACAAATATTTAAAAAACAATTTTTTGTTAATTATGCTGTAAAGGTGTTGTAAATAAACTTATAATAAACTCAAAAAAATGTATTGCATATTTTGATAGTCCTACAAATCTTGCATATTTATGCGCATATATTCAGCTCTTCTTCGCATATATTTCCACTTTTCTTCATTTTGCAATCGATCGTGATTTTGAACATTTTATCACGGTTCAACTGATGTAGTAAGAGTTGTACAATTAAATGTTTTATTGTCCGTATAGAACAAACTAAGTCGACTGGTAGTCCAACAAAATGCATTCTTACATAGTACAGTTACTTCAGAAACTAAAGGACGGGCCTGCCAGAAGAATGCACTTTTGTGATGATGCCTAATAACGATTCCCAGTTCCTGAACGAATTGTATTTTTGAACGAAGCGACATCTTACACGTTATGCTAGGACTATGACTACTAGACACATTTTTCGTAATCATTGGAATTGTAGAACTCAATCTTTTCCCTCCGAAGATACCTAAAATTAAAGGTTACAGTAACGTACTAAACATCGATGAACTAAAAGACAGGATTTTACACGACACTATATTATTTCATTCAAAATGTTTTATAAGAACTCGAAAATCGTTTAGGCTGTAAGTTAGTTGGGGGAGGACATTTTCAACACCCGACTTAATTTTAATTTATTGTTCCAAAGAGATTAAGTTTGATGAATAATTTTACTCTCAGCGTTTAACAATGATTCCTGGAAAAAATGTCGAATTTAGATATAAAGCATGCTTTATAAAATGTATTTAGGATCTTGAGTGGGTTTCAAAATTTTTATAAGAAAATGAGGGTCTTCATTTTGAAAAATAATCTCTGACATCATATCTACTTCACCAGCCTTCCTATTAAGTCAAAAAACGGCAATTAAATATATAAGTTTTGTTTATTTATTTACCCCAACGTATTTACTGTATATTGTACTCTACTGCGGGTCATTTATTCTACGCTACAAAATGTTTAGCGTTTCGATGTTTACAGCACTCAAGGCTTGCCAAGGATGGCATCCTAAACAACTTAACGTCTCTAGCCGATATATGAACGGAAACAATTTTAAAGTGTTTCGATCGGTTAGAAAACTTATCCAGATCTAACTTGATGCTTCTCACAATACTAAACAACCAGCAACTTGTATCTCGCAAATACCAATTTGTATCTTGTGAATTAAATAAAATATCAGTTTGGTTTTTTATTTTCAAATAAACGACCCTATCTTCTCTTTATTGTTAATTACTGTTTAACATATTTGCTCAATAGAATTATTGATTTATGCCTAAAGTTTCCTTTCTACGTATTACGTATATGTCAGACGAGTTAATTAATAAGGTGAATACTATTACTTGTTAAAACGAAATCCGTGCTAGTAAAAACTTTGCAATAAAGATAAACCAATGGGAGCATGGGATTAAACTAAACGCATCTCGAAACAATGAACTACAAGATATAGTACCTACATTTCAGAGAAAGCTGCAGAAAAATGGATTTACAAAATTTACGTTATACTGAGCATGATAGCCTGTGTTATACGATCTTTGTTATGAACGTCTTTAGTTGTGAGAGTAGAACATAACCATTACTTACAAGAATTTCCCAGTATAAAACGGAACTGTACATATAATCTACGCCAGAACATTGTGAACATGTTTCGTCAGACTTAAGAACGAATATAGTGCCTTGTCTACACATAATAGGAAACAATGCAATTTGTAATGTAACAATTCCTACTTTCGACCACGTGAAGTCGAGAACAATGAGAGCTGTAAACGGATTTTTAGCCAAAATAAAAATAGCTAATTCAGCTTTCAGTTACTTCCTTGAGAGAAGTATACTATCAATTTTGTTGTTGCTCAGGAGTATCTGCGTTAAGATGTTTTGTTCTGACGATTTTCGCAAATTAAAATTATTCCAAGTAGGGTGCGTAGAAATATTTAAGTACATGAAACTCGGATATTTGTCAGGTAAAGGACTTACTAAACTTAGTCTAAATATTTAATATGCCTATTCTTTTGTTCCTCGAACCTTTCATTAACGTTTCTCCACTTTTCGGTTGATGTTGCCGAATATTGCAATTTATTGTGGCATGGAATGTTGTATTTCGTTGAAACTTATAGAATTATTAAGACAAGTTGGTTTCTTAAGGCAGCTTAAAAGCGGGTAATGGAAAAATGTCTGTTGGTTGTGCAACTGCGAGAAGTATCGAATGATACTTGCTTATCTGAATTATAAGTATCAGCATGTGCAATATTATATTATGAATATTCTGTAATGTTGTAATTACAAAAAAGATATTTTTTAAATGAATTAATGTTCACATTCGTAAGGTCTCCAAAAGACCCTGTTGGGGATTTAAATAAAAATGCACACCAAATAATTACGTTTTACGAAAATTAAATTCATTGGAGAGAGCTAACCTCGCGTAACTATGACGTTTCACGGACTGTTTATTGTAACGCGTCATGCACTGAACTCCCGCGTACATTGGAACAATCAAAGTATCAACCAAACTAAAGGTACCAGATTGCAGCGGATAATATCCCACGGTAGTACGCAACCTAAGGACTAACTCCATGAGATTAGATATCATCGGCAACCGTGGAATGTGGGGTTTCACTACTGAACTTGACGGCTTCTTACCGAGTAACCGAGCACCGAGTAAATTAAATTTATTCTGTACATTTTAGTAGGGAAACATTGTCGCGATTGCACTCTTTACTTTACTTTGACTTTCAGAAAAGACGCTAACTGGACATACACCGGTTTTTTAATGTCTCTAATTATAGCTGCGTAATTATTCTTCAATCGGTGACCGTTGTTCTCGAGCTGACTGAACGTCTGGACAATCGCTGTATGAGATTATATTCTCTCAGTCAATTCAAGGACGTCGGACTTTGATGCTCCCAATCAAAGACCAGAAGGACAGTTAGTAGTAGGGATTAGGTAAGTTACAAATATAGGTAGTTTTGTTACAATAAGAGATGTGTTTTTTTTTACCCGTAACGTTATGTTAAGAATTTCATTGTTTTGGAGTGAGTACCTAAGCTACGCACTTTACTGGTAGGTGGATATTTATGTATGAATCTTTAAGCGAGTATCTATCCTGAGACGGTAGTCTGTGACAATATTACATTATATTACAAAGACTTACGATGCGAAGAAGATAGAGAGAAGACAAGTTATTTAGTTGTTTGACTGACATCATCGTTAGCTGGAGTTACATTTCACTAATTAAACGCCAGCGACAATAAGAAGGGAAACTGATACTATATAAGCGGCTAAAAGCACCGAGAAAGAGATCAGACCAAGAATCGCGCGTGAATAGTCAGTCGAACTGCACTTGGGCGAACCCATAGATAATAGGCGTTAATAATAGCTACACTAGATCTGGAAATTTCCGGTATAATAATTATTGTAAAAAAAAGTCTTATTTTCTGTTTGATTATAGTTTTCATCACAAACGGCGCATTAATTTTCTTCGCAATCATTAGTTCGTCATCCTTGTCTCTTGAAATCTCATCAATTTTTGTGGCTAGTTGGTAATATCAGAATCACATGATTATCTTTCTCTAGTTATTTTCCTTTCTGGCTAGTTTTGGCTTGTCTTAATTGCCACACTTCGCAATACCTCCCAAGGAATGTACAATGTGTAGGATGCTTTGCTATATTCTTTTTAGCATATTTACCTTGTGCATGTTTGAAATTAAAATATTTCCTTACATTACAACTTATACTTGGTTCAGATCTCCGGATGTACCCTATTAAAACTATGTTGTTATTTCACAGTGGATTAGAAAACTTTCTAAATTACTAAAGTAAATAATCTGGATTATCGGTGCTAGTATAATTTCTAATATACAATGTAGCATAAAATAAACTCGTTGCTTCATTTTCCTCGAAAAGATATCTCTCCATAATGAAGCAGTACGTTAAACCAAACCTTACAGTAATGCCGGTCTTACTGTCTAACAGCATGGGGATAATTAACAGACCAAATCGTATAATTGTGGGTATTATACAGTAGAGGGTCGGTAAATGTCCGAGTTTCCCAATTAAAAAAAGCAACCACTACACTACACTAAATACCTTTCTTTCTGTATGTTTGATAATAATAGATTGGATAGATTTGTCCTTCAGTTACCAGCGGTGCAGAAATTTAAAAAAAAAGTATACAACACAACAGTAATACAATACAAGAACAATATGTTTGAAACATTCATAGCTATACGTATCCCACTATTCTAGACGTACGGCGACTGTGTGTATGTGATAAAATTCGTTCATCATATAGAAACATTTCTCTTTTAAACATTTTCTGCGGCGAGATTTGGCCCGCGTAAGGGAACCTGCCGTCGGGAAGAGAATTATATATGTTCGTGTCTACGCGGATGTATGAGTTATAAAATATATTCGTCTTCGTTACCCCGCAACGTATATATTCTAGGATAATTACGTGTATCAGCGTTGGTGTGTAGCTTTTCGTATTTAAATGGGAAAAATACACATTTTTATTGTAGGGACGTCGCAATTACATCTTAGCTTCCTGTATGCATAGGCCCATATTCAGTCTAGAGATTACGTAATTCAATTTCGTATTTTTATGGTGTCGTCCGCGAACAGTGCTACGCCGCTGGACATGGAATCGGGCGGATTAGACTTGTTCCAGAAGAGACTAGTCAGATGCGATTCGATTAGCGAAAGAAATCCGAAATTGTGTTCTGAGTCATTTCACGTCATATGATTGGCTCTTTAGTAGTTTGTGGTTTTTGATGGAACAATGTTATTGTCTGCATACCTCGATGTATTGTCTACACCGATGCATGTAACGCCACCCGTAAAATAAGACGCAGATCCCTCACGCTGAATTCTTTATGGCAGACTGAGTCGGATCGCAATTACTCCGAAGCTTGGGTAGTGGTAACTTTATCACTGGCAAAAATGTTCTGCTATGTTAAAAGGTTCAACTTCAAAATCGGATTTTGAAAGCGAGCTTGTCTTCAAAATTGTATGTTACACCGTTTGGATGAAACAAAAAGCAGAAAAAAGTGCATATTTCCAATGTTATGATTAAGCCCGTAGAAACGAGTTGCGCCGTGAAATTAGCAGAGACTAGATAGACTCGTTTTTTATTCGTCTTATGAGAATGGGTTCGTGTTGTCTACTGGTTCCCCCGAGAGTCTGTCTAATTTCTGCCAATTTCGTGAAGCGCACGGAAAGTGCATTCGTTTTTTGCAGGCTTAGTTATGATTCACAGAAGCTCAGTGTGAGTAACCCTACATTGCCTCACGGACTTGCGCCTCACTTCTTATTAATGTAGCTTATCCAAATCAAAAGCTTAACTTAAGCGACATGCACTGCAAGTTACTTATTTTCACCCATTTAACTTGTAAACAATATCTGACAAGGCGGTATGTGTGGGTATATCCGTTAGGAATCCGGTCTACCGCAGTGAAAATGAGTCAGTTTTGGTTAGATGTTCAAGTAGTTGTTGTTTCAAATACTTTTGATAACATTGCCCCCCGTATATTTTGAAAAAAGTTACCGGCGTTCTGTTACTGATAGAGAAAGCCGAATGGCTTTGCTTATTGATTAGTCAAATTTTAAAGTTAAACTAAGCGCACCATGTATTGCGGTCTTGTAGGAAAACATCTTATTCTCTATTCATTACGAATTTCATAAATATGCCGTTGCAAAGTGATCAATTTTCCTGAATTCGCGATCGAAACCTAAAATTTTGACCTTCACCTGTGGAGCTGAAATTTATATATTTATATATCTATGTTTTAATTCCGGAAAAAAGTAGCAAAAATGTAGAAATAAATTACAGAGTCAAATACAAAGCTCGAAAAGTACAATCTTTTGTAATCTTTTAGTACCATCAAACATGTCTTTATTTCTCAACCGACTTAATGTAGGTAGTTTTCATAGAAAGATTGCAGTAAGCCGAGGATTCATTTAGCACTATACATCGTTAGATCATTATATTTCGAAGTAACGGTTTTATTATATCAGGAACTTCTGAGAACATGACTAACGTTCGCCACTTTCCGTGCGCTTCACGAAATTAGGAGAAACTCGTGTTTATTTGTCTTATGAGAAAGCTGCAAATTTCGTGGAAACACTCACAAATTCCCTTGTATTCTCAATATTCGTGCGCTACAATAGTTTAAAAACCCAAAACTAATAAAATGGCTTTCTTCAAACTATTAGTGATGACCATTATGGTAACCAAAGCTCAAAAAGGTATATTCGCAAACTGTGTTGCTTTACGAAAACGAAAAATGTGTATTAGTTTTCCAAAAGTTTGGATTGCAATTAAACTATTTTGACACGAATTTCCGTTGTTTTGAGGAACAAACGTTTGCAATATGCCACCATCTTAAACCTTCAAACGGAATTAATAGATTAATTCTGCCGGAAAGCCAGAGTTTGTTCATAAATTCTTCTAGCGAATGTTGGACGTATTTTGCAGAGGCATTTGCTTTTCGCATTTTTATAGTTTCTAAGTCACCTAATGTTGCTGGTCTATTAATGTGCCTAAACTTCTTAGATGCTTCCTGGAGCATCATGTCTAACCTCTCCATATAACCTGGGATCAATGGAATATATTTCTCTGTTAACCTTTTGTTGTTTCTGTTTTAAATTTGGATAAAGACGATAGTAGCGTATTTTATGAAAATACAGTCGAACTTAGAAAGCTTGGATTTTCTGTATACCCTAAAAACACATTATTTTTGTTTTACAGATGAAAATTGACATTCTAAACAATCGTGGCTGAAGAGAAGGATCACAAAAATGTGATAAATGAGTACCTAAGCTGCAGCCCTGTTTGTGAGATTTTTTTTAAAGTAATCAAAATACATCCTAAATATTAAAATGGTTCTTCTATATTATTTTAAAGTAAGCGATTTTATTCGAAATACTTTCTTTAAAATAGGGCAAGGTTAAACTGTTGTTTTCATTTTACAAACAGAGGATATTTGCTCTGACAAGAAAAATTGAAACGAATGAGCAAATAAATTTCAAGTGAGTTTTATGCAATATTTCTTACACACTCGATATACTGGTATTCACAAAAATAATTGTTATGTTATGAAGTTTCAATGCGAAATAATAAGACGAATTTTCAGTTACGATAAATGATAAGGTCATGCAAAGTATAAGTTTCAAAACTCGTTGTTAATTAAAGCCAGTACAAAATTTAACATTTAATTACGCTTTAAAATTGTGAAAATTACTGAAGCTGTAATGAACTTGTATAAGTCCGAAAAGTTGATACTGCAGTACAAACCGAAACAGTAATTAAATACTTGTCCACTCCTCCCAGTTAAATTCATTTATATCCTGATTTGCTCAATAAATCCAATTCATGGTAGACTTACCGGTATATCCTTGAACACCTCCGGATCAAGCTCTTGTAGAGGATTACCGCTCATTTTAAGCACTTGTAATTTACTAAGCCTAAGAAACAACCGCGGCATCAATTCGGTTATATAATTCCGTTGCACCGTTAGTATCCTTAATTCGGACAGATGTTTAAAAGCGCCACTCGGTATTCGCACGATCGCATTATCGTCCAAATTTAACTGTACCAAGTTTACTAGACCGCGGAAATTATGATCGAACACAACGGTCAAATTATTATGCGTCATGTTTAATAGTCTGATGGACGGGACACCCCAAAACGCGTGCATTCCGATCTGGAGTATATTTGAGCGTGTAATATGAACTTCTTCCAGCTGCTTAAAGTCTTGAAAAATCGAACCGACCGTAAAAATATTCCAGTCGTTGTCGGGCGCTGAAATATCCAGAACTTCCATCGATGGGTCCATATTGAACGTCGGAATTGGATCTATCATTCCGCCTTTATTGCACGTTACTCTTCGTCTCCCTCTATCGTCGATGAGGCAGTTGCAGTCCGATGGACACGTGGTGTTACCAGGATAAAACCATATTATAAGCAAGCATGACGAGAGAACATGCCAACGCAAGAGCATTCTGGAAGCAAAATACTAAGTAAATCTCTCGTAAAGAGGATTAAATATAAAGCATATTATTAATTATAAATCGTTTCCAAATATTAAACTTAATATTTCTAAAATTATTTGGTATTTGTGAATGAAATTTGGTAAGCGTTATAGTAGATATCAATTCTTTTTCTTCTTCAAGTTTTTGGGGCAACATGTGTTTCTTCTTTACTTTGGTAATACTCTGTTCCGTTCCTTTTATTACATAGTTCGTTCAAATTTCTGAGTAGCTATATAGACACTGTTTCATATATTGCATAAGAGAAATTTTAAGGAAAAATTTGCTAAGAGCCAAACGTTGGCAAGGCAAGATATTTGAGTAATTTTGCATTAAAATCATGTTATCTACTTTAAACAAAATACTCTCAGAAGACCCGAACAGAGTCCCAACCAGTGAATTTGTATAGTATCGATATCACAGAAATACGGAGAGACTTGAATTACTAGAGTGGATGTCCCAAAGCTATGTGAAATGAACAAACTAGCTTAACTTTTATGTTAAACGTTTTAGAAATCCAAAAGCACCTTTATCATATAATATATAGGACGAGATCCCAAGGTATCCTGTATATTTTGAAATTTTTAGAAAAACGAATGCGTTGGAATTAAATTGAATAGGATGCAACTTATAACAAAATTATTTTTAATTTTTTTTTTAATTGATAGAATGTATTCCTTATATTGTCCTCTCTTATCTTTGTGCGAGTTATTACTTTTTCCTACTTTGACTTGTTTCTCCAATTGCTGCTATTGTTTTACACCATCGAAAGTTATTGCAATTAATTTAAATTAAATGGTAGATTTGTATAAATGTATCGGTTTCGGATAGACAATGTGCTTAGTTTTCAATTTTATAGATTGTTGAATTTTGAATAGTCTATATACGGATTATGCAAGATAAATTTCAAGATACCTTGAGTTCCAAATGAAGGCACTTGTGTTTCTGAGTTTGATTATTAAAATCTACGCATTTATTACATTGTAAAATCACTTCACATTGGCTGGTCATTGCATTGAACATTGAGGAAATGTAAATGTATAATTTCATGAGCTTTTCAAATTAGCTGAGGAAATTAAGAAAACGTGTTTAGGGAATAAAGTACGTTTCACCCACCTTGCTTTGACTAGGATGTGTAATAACAGTAACATATTGAAGTACCGTATATTACTCATTGTAATAAAAAACCTTGGGTCATAGTGTGCCAAACGGTAAAACGCCGCCTGCATGAATCTGACAATGATAGTCCTACAATGAGTCTCATTTCGCGTTTCTATTGTACAATGTGAATTATATCACATCTCAGACGAAAAACCTGTAAAATAAACGGTTGTTATTGTCTCTACTGCGATACCGACCTACAGTACGAATAGCATAGTTGATCTCCGAAATTTTCTCAACGGGTCAATATTAAAGACGCATCCACAACTAACTCCAACATCAATTAATAGCGTTTCAAAGAAGTCAATTTAGTGATGAAATGGATATTTCTCGTGTGATGATTTTTTACGACTTTAAAGCGGCTTAAGTTAGCAACAATGCATCGATCGACTTCATTCTGCCTTTGGTGATGAAGCACCATCCAAAGCCACAGTTTACGACTACCTTGCGGAATTTAAGCGTGAACGTATTAGTGTCAGTGACGAATTTCATGAAGGTCGTTCATTAACTGCTCTAGCTCCATCAATGCTATGCGAGAACTGATCGAAGGGGGTCGACATGTGACATACCGAGAAATAGAGGCATCCTTAGGCATTGGTAAAAATCAAATACCAACGATTTTAGATGAGCATTTAGTAGTGAAGAAAGTTTGAAGTCGTTGGATTCCATACAGTTTAACCAAAGCTCAAAAATTGGCTCGTGTGAGCTGGTGCAAAGAGATGCTTCAAAAATTCAATCGCGGTGCTTCTGCCAACGTATGGTAACAGGTGATGAAACCTGGCTATATTCACAGAAACAAAACAACACTCTACTGTTTGGATGTTTCAATGTGAACCAAAATCAACAAAAGTTGTTCATTCACGAAGCGCTTTAAAAAAAAAATGCGTTTTTGTTCCGTAAAGCTGGGCCTGTTGCTACCGTTACTCTTGAGGATCAAAATGCTGATTGGTATACAATAACTTGTTTGCCTAAAATCTTAATCAAGATGAAATCAGAAAACACAGCAGACATCGACGCATCATCTTTCACCACGAGAACGCCAGCTCTCACACAGCACATCGAACAGGCGATTATTTAAAGGAGAAAAGCATTGAATTAATGACTTATTGTCCATATTCGCCTGACTTATCGCCTAATGACTTTTTCGTTTTTCCTTTTGTCAAAAGCAACACTTCAGATTGGAATAAATGTTTCGATAACTGGTTTCTTCGAATGCAAAAGGTTTTTTTTTTCTTTTTCCGGACACTTTTAGTGTTTTCCTCGTATAACACTTTAATAGTTTCCTTTTAGGTATTAGTAGGAATGATTTCCAATTATCCCATGTTCTGAACTATGTAGACGATAGCCAGTTAAAGAGGAATTGAACTTGTTTTATGCATGATTCATTAACTAGTTGGTTCTGTTCTACAACAATCAGTATTGATTTCACAATATCGGTTCGAAGCTTTCCAAGTATTCTAATGTATTCCTCGTTATTGATTATTTTCACATCAATAGCATGTATTGTCCCAGATGTTTCGCATCTTTTTGTTAGAATTCATTTGATGTACATGAAGTTTAACTTGCTTTAACTCTTCTAATCTTTTTTAAAGTTCATGTTCTTCAGAATTGTTAACATCTAAAAATGTCATGGCTCCCTTTATTTCAACAAATCTAAAATGCTTTACTCCTATGACTACATAGAGGGTGAATCATCTCCACGGGCTCGGAAGGTTGTGATTGTGTGAATAGAGATTTTTCAAAATGAACTTTTCCTGTTTTCAAGTAACGAGATGTCACATAAGTTTGTCAATGATGTATTTTCGTAAACAAAACATACTATGTATTGCATGTTTGGAATCCTCGTTAAATTCTGAGTAAAAATGTAATAAGGTACTAAATCTAAGAATGTCAGAAATATGAGGATATTTTTTAGAAAGTTCCTTCGGAAGTGCGCATTAGGCAGATGTGATTTTTTCGTTCCTAGGTCAAGCATGCAAGGATCTAATATACATGCATCTGTAACGCTCATCGATTTAATTTTGCTCGGTGGTGATATAACCGCAGACTGCTCGGTAATACATCTTTCTGATGTTTCCGACTACGAATTAGTTCTGTTTTGATCAGTACATCGTGTTCTGCGTCGAATGTAATGGCCTACAAAGATTTCAGAAATCTTGACTATAGGGCATTCTTGTCAAATTTATTTGCTATCCCGTGGCATCTAGTATATGGTTTTGATTGCATTGATGAGAAAATTATATTTCTAAATGATAGCAACAGTGACAAACTGTTGGACTTTTTTGTTCCTATTAAAATCTCCCGCTGCTTTAAACCGATAATATCTTGGTTAACTGATAACGATTGACCTGAGACACCAAGCACTGCGCAAATTTAAAAAAAATAAAAAAAGAAACATATTTAGATTCTACTCTTGCTACCAATGACACACGAAGTCTCTGGCGATTTGGCGCAATCTTCACGTAACTAGTGAAAAGCCTAAATCACTACTATGCAGTATCGCTGACTGCGAAATTTTGAATGACTTCTTTTTAGATGCTCCCACTTCAATCCACTGTTATGACAATACCAAGAGATATTACGAATCCCTTTGTTTAATTAATGAAGGCGCGACCAAATTCAGCTTGAAAACTGTTACTGATCATGATATTTTTTTTTTATAATAAATAGTATCCACTCATGATCTGAGTGCGCAATATTGCTACTCTGAAGCTATTTATTCCTCCCATTTTGCCAGTTTTATTATTAACTTTTGCTTGAAAAACTCCGTTTTTCCCTCTGCCTGGAAAAAAGCTATTGTAGTTCCATTACCCAAGGTTGCACTTCCTACTACTTCAAAAGATATTCGTCCTACTAGTATCCTTCTATCTCTTTCCAAAGTTTTACAAAAGGTCATGTAACGTCAGTTTTGTTTAGAGAATGACATTCTTCCATCTGAACAGTCAGGGTTTCGGAGGGATCATAGTTGTGGGACTGCTTTACCGAAAGTCCCTGGCGATATATTTAATTCTGTTGATCAAGAAATGGTAACGGTCTTAGTATTACTTGACTTCAGCAGAGCATTTGATACTATAAACCACGACGTACTATTTTCCATACTGCGTTCTTTGGACTTTGGCAACTAAATTACTCCACATCTACATTACCAATCGATATCAAGCAGTGAAGTTAGAAAAAATAAATACTCAACACATCACTCTCTCTCGCTTAATCCTCATAAATCCTGTGTGATTGTTTTCCGAAGTGGAAGGGTAGATTGTAGCATTGGTATTGTTGACGTTGCTACTGCTGCACGTGTACAACGGCTTCAAAATTCGTGTTTACGCCTTATATTTGGGATCTGAAAATATAGGAGAATTACATATAAACTTAAAGATGAAGGGTAGCTCAACATGGAACAACGCAGATTTCTTCACGCCTCTCTCCTCTTTCACAAGGACATCTCGCAGAAGGCACCATCTTATCTCTACATCAAAATCACTTTTCGGACAGATGTGCACCACCTGAATCTAAGGTACAGAGGTTTGCTCAAATCACCTATTCATAGGCTATCGCTATTTAGACGGTCTTTTAGTTATATAATATATAACTCTATTTCACCGCGCTTAAAGAGCCTGTCTCAGCAAGTATTCAGAACTTCATTGCACAATATTCTGCTAAAATCGTCCGGTGTGTTGGTCTGATCTAAAATGTGCGCGGGCATGGTCTGTCTAATATAAATTGTCTTATTTTTACGTACATTTTTTATTGCTTTTCCTGCACCTAGTTGCAAAATTTTTGGTACTAATTAGAATCTACTCACTAGCCTTATTTCTCTTTGTACCTTTTTTTCGGTTAAGTAGATCAGCATTAGCTGGACTTCGCCAATTGATGTATTACATTCTTTGTTTCTACATATGGTACATGTGTACATGTATTTTCTTTTGTGTGCTTCAATAAAGCTTGTATTATTATTATTATTGTTATTATGTGGTTCCGAATTCCTAATGTAATAGTATTTAATATTGCTTCAAGTTCACGTGACATATTGTTATTAAAAAATTAATTTTTTAATTGAACACTGTACATTATTTTACTTTTGAATATTTGAAAAAATTCTAAACAAAATTATTAACATATTACTAGTCGAAAATCCACCATCTCATTATAGCAATCTTTAAAATGAAACCTTTTCTACACGCTGACGACTTAACAAGGGGAAACCGTCTTCAAAATCTTCATTCACAAAGACACAATCTCTGAGCCCATCAAGATGACTCGCCCTGTCTATGTACGCTTAAATATTTCGTTTGGCTTTTAATTAAAATGTCATTATTCTCAAATTGGAAAAGAACATGGTATTTCTGCCATGTAATGCTAATCTTAATTAAAATCAGTTCCATGAATTTAAATATTAAAAAGCCCTGTTCTGGCAAAACAACTGAGTTTTTATTAAGAATATTTTTAGATAAAAGAGTACTAAGCTTATAAAGCGTTGCCACTTAATTGGGAGCCAATGCAATGCTCTTTTTATGATTTCTATGATGGAAAATTAAACACAGAATTTTTAATCTGTTTTTGATTTTCCAAAATAAAAACTGAATGACATCTATGAATTATATTCGCAATAAATCTAACAAAATTGAATTTCAACTGCTAATTCGGCAAACTGTTTGTAAATCATCAGGAGACATTTACAGCCCAATTCAAACAAGAATTACAAATTCTAACTCTGATACGTTAACCCATTGCGTAAAAGGCCATGAACACGAGGTGAAATTATGGTAGATTATAAATAAACCTCATGGCTTGTCATTCTATATATATGTATGCATCATAGAATATTGGAAGTGTAACTATTCTCGTATTTAAATGGAATGCCAATTCTAAATTGCTACAACAGTTGTAAACACATTGCTATCATTAATAGCACAAACATAGAAGTGGATGCACTCTCAGAGATTAGCTAAAGCTCAAAGCTTGCGTGTGTTTCTATATAAAAGCTGTTACACATAAAGTGGAGTAAAAAAAGTGTGTTGTGGAACAAAGTAATCGATGCCACTAATCCATCAATAGGAGAACGCTTATTTGAAATGCACAATAGTACTATTTTTAATACATTGCGACACAAATAATAATTTACTTTGCTCATTTAGAGTACCAACTTTACATGAAGAGGTATTATTAGATACATATAATTGATACATATAATTGCTATTTTTCATTAACATGTTTTTACATTCTAGTAGAAATTGGTAAACAAAATATTTTAGTCTAAATACGCAAATGCTTACAAAAACCTACCCCCTTCGCATGTACATCATTTGTGTAATTTAAGTAGAGCTTTCCTACGAGACGATTCTCCAAAATGAAAGAGCCAATTAAATAACTACGAACCATACAACACCATACGTTTACCGAAAACTTGTACTGAAAATTACTTTGGACTGTTGCATGGGGATTTTCGTCTGCCTATACATGAGTATTATTAATGGCGTCACGAGTGAAAGTTGCTTCATCCGTAAAAATAACGCGCCATACAGCACGACGAATGTTATTTATCCACTGACAAAATTCTATACTTCTAGCATAATCATCTTCCAGTTATAGGTGCTGTATACGCTGAATACGGTATAGCCTTGATGGGGAGTGTATTTATTATTCTTTTTCGTAGAGTGCTCAATTGAGTATTGATTCTTCGTGAGCTTTCCGTCACTACATCTCCTACTAACGCCAGAATATTTTCTACTTCTTCTGAACCTTGTCAAGTAGCTCGTTCATATGTTATATTCGCACTGGGAGTCGGACAGTTTGTTGAAAACTCTGACAAATATGTCTTTACCAGGATTTTTGGGATGTGAAAATCGTTGGCGGCACTCTTCAATAGCAGTTGCAGCATTCTCATTGCAGAAACCATATAAGCAACCACCATATTTGCATATTCTGAATTTGAATAAATGTGTGGCATTTTCTAACAAAATAATGTACAAATTTGAAAATAAATGTTAAATCGCAATGCACTGACGCATATCAGAACAACAAAATTATTGAAATGATTTTGAGCCTCAAAAGGATTGATTCCAGTATGATAAGAAGCGAAAAGAGCCTTTGACGAAGAACGCACCTGAATATGGACTATTTACAAGAGCGCTAATTAAAAACTTTTAATTAGGCTGTATCTTAAAAACAAAAGGACATTGGAAAAACATATGAGCTTTTACATTCATTTCACGTGTACAGTACACTTCTGGAGTTTGGTCGGTTCGTCCTGACTCACCCTGTATATTCTATTCGGGTATAAAGTTAGTCTCTCAATATAAGTAACAGAATTGTCTTGAGTAACCTACTAATGAATTTAAGACTTCCATAACTTTATGTTGATTCTGTACTAAATTGATGTCGTTAAGTTGTTTTCACGATATGAGTCTTCTGAATGTGTATTAAACGTAAACAGTTAAATGGTCTTTTACATCAAGATGTATACGAACCTACGGTTCATTTTTATTCGCTCGGTATTCCATGTAATCTGCTAAAGCGTTTTCTTTATTGCCGTACGGTTGGAATATAGCTAGCGATACGCTCACATCTAAATAATGTAAATTTACGAAATTACTATCAAGATAAATTTATACATGGCAGTGCCTTGACGATTTGCATTAACGCTGTATCCACCTATTTAGATTTTACGATAAAGATACAGCGCGTATCTTTCGCCTTTTATTTTCGGACTAATTGTAAAATAACAAGAAATATGGAATTTTACGACGACATAAAGACCGGCGTATACGTTTAATAGAATTAAAGCTCGAATTAGAAACGCTTTATAAAGGAAATGAATTTTAAAATTAATTAAGTACGAGGAAATGACTTTTGTAGTTTACCTCCGTTTCGAATGACTGTAATTAAAACTTCGAATTTACAAGGCACATAGGTAGTAAACGTCGAATTACGAAAATTATTCAAAAATTTACAATTTTAAATAACAGACGTAGATACGTAATATATGGCTTACGCGAAAAGTTCTTGTCCTAGTTTAAAGTTATGGAAGAGTTCCAAAATCCTTGGAATGGAATAAATGTCGAGAAGTTCTTCGCAATGCATCATTGTTACACGGAAAGTGCACACAGTATCTATCGCGCTATTTTAGTTTAATGTGCGAATTGCACAGAATCGTAAATAGTTGGCCCATCGCGGAAACGACATGGAATTCTCAGCTGTCGTCAATAGATTGCAGTAGCAGGAAAAGATTTATGTTAAACAATTCCCACAAACTGCGACATTCTTTCCTCGAACAGAACCTGAGTATGATACGCGAGCGGACATTTCCATCAAAGAACCAATATAACTTAATTAACAGTTATATTGTTACCATTCATATCATTTCACGGAGATTTTTAACATGTCAACTATCGACAATGCGGCCCACGTAAGCTATGTTGTTTCAAGTTGGACATCTTAGATATTATATGGTTTTACACTATATCTTCAG
This sequence comes from Oryctes borbonicus, assembly GCA_902654985.2. NCBI lineage: Eukaryota > Metazoa > Arthropoda > Insecta > Coleoptera > Scarabaeidae > Oryctes > Oryctes borbonicus. The sequence continues at coordinate 8,973,670 of LR736859.1, read as the reverse complement.
TATCTTTTATTAGTTCCTGATTAAGCTTTGATTAAAACGTCAATGCTGCTATAGTAGCTATAGAGACACCTCATTAGTCTACTAAAATGGCTTAATGTTGTACAAGACGTTCTAAGTAAATTGACAAAATGAAGCTAATACCTAAAGCATTTATTTACCTTACGCTATATCTATCTGCAATATTTTAACAGATATTTCAGATATTAGAAAAGCTATATTTGTCGTACTTGACCAAATTGACCTGTGTTACTGTCTCTAGTTGCAGACTATTGATATTAATGTTGTTAAAACAATCACCTCCAAATTAAATCAAGCTTTAGACGTTCTAAGGAAAGTAAAGAAGTTGTGCAATACAAATACGTGCACAGCCTCGAGAATTTCGAGACAAACGATGGTGTGGATAAGAAATCTAGACCGTATTCGCTGCAACATGGCAAAATTAAACAAGTCTTTATAATTGCTGCGTTCACCTAGGTACAAAGGCATATAATTATTTACCAGCGAAGTTGAGGCTTGGGCAATTCGGATGTCGTCTTGAAGAGTTTTTAAAGAGCAAACCTTATTATACAGTCGACGAGTTTCTTTTCTTCTTATGACCTCCTGCTTGCTGGGCACTCTGAGACCAGGTAGCGTATGTTTCTAGTAGTTACACTTGTTGGGCTGTATTGTTATTAAATTTCACCGCTTTCTGTGCGCTTCACGAAATTAGCAGAGACTAGACAGACTCGTGCTTATTCGTCTCATGAGAATGGGTTCGAGTTGCTTAATAGTCTATGCTAATTTCGTGAAGCATTATGATCTTGTTGTTTATTGCGAAGCTTATGCTACTAGTACTGTGAATGAAAGTCTATCTGTGGATACAGGACCTTTTTAGTATTATAATTTGGAACGTTGTAGCAGTTGAAAATTGAAAAAATTTTGACAAGAACTAAGCAATCAATATTTGTAAAATGTGGTTTAAAATTAAAAATTTCACACAACTAAGTTTGAAATAGTTTTCATCAGCAAGCATGTTTGGACCTTCTATGTTTGAAAATTATTAACTACGAAGAAATTTTAAGAAAAAATAAATTTGGGGAAAAATTTGCAGGCAAAAAATATTTTGAAAACAGAAAGTTGTAGAAGATAACGTTTTTGTGAGTAGAAGAAAACGTTTTCGACCTATATTTTTACATTTTCAAATAGATTTAATGTAATTTAATAAAATAATTGTATCGGGGGAGTTTAAATTAGGCGATCGTAATGCTATATATTTCTTTGATGTAATATATTTTCATGTCTCGGCACTAAAATGTTATTTTCTGATGTCCCGCTTATTTAGCTATATATTTCAATTTTCCATGAGAAATAATAATAAATAGTCTCCCTTCATATTCTTCCTTCATCTCGTTTGGCTAGGTTCCAATTCAACGCTTTCTTCTTTAGAGCACTGGAGATGATACTATTCCAAGTTTTGCTGGTCGTGCTTCTCTCCTCATTTTCTACTCGAGAAACTTTTCATTGCACCTCCATTCTTGTATTTCCAATTTCTCTAATACACATTCTACTTTCAAAAATTTTCAAATTACTTCGCTCTTAATCATGTTCGCATCACTACCTTAATCTTTGTCAACATCGTCATTTCGCATGCTTCAACCTTTCTCTGTACCTTTTACGTCTGCGAACAAGTTTGTCCAGTAATAATTGCTGCTTTTACTATGTTACTGCTAAATGCTTAGTGGGTATCTTGCTTACTATACCCCCAGCAAATTAAAAGATAACCTAAACAAAATTAATAGGGAGACGAACTATTGTATATCGTTATATAGATGTCAACAATTTCAAGAAGGCAATACTAAATATAAAAACAACAGCAACAGCAACAACATCAGTTTCTTCATAGCTTCGTCCAATATAAACATAATAGTTCCGGTTTAGCGATAACGTTACGTTAACGTTGTCATCGTGTTTTACAACGACGGTATTCTCTGCGTGAAAAGTGGTTTGGTAAACAAATGTTCTAAGCGCCATTTCCCTGCAACATCACGTTTGTGTATGATAGTTATAAAATTTGTGGCCAACATAGACATACGGTCAAAGCAACGAGTATTTGTCCAATTTCTGCAGTTCCCATCGGAATTCTTGGCGATTAAGTACATGGCGGGTATTTACACAAATGCATGTGCTGTTGATCTAAACACTATCTGGAGGTGGACAGTCTATTGAAGACGAGAATCCGAAAATGGACCCGAAGGATCAAACAGGAAGCAAGAGACGGGTGTCTGATGCATGTGGCGAAAAGCAGGTGGCTTGCGTAGATGAACTGGTTTGCGGGATTCGACTGAGTAAACAGAACGACCCTCTGAAGGGATGGATGCTTCGCAAGAAGCACATTATCTATTTATTGTGTAATGAATACATACAGGATTGTGTAATAGATACATCCAGGAATCATTGCTACCTACATATACCAAATTATACAACAACATTTTAAGACAATGTAATGGTACTTGATGCCATTTAAAGAAATTGAACATGCAGAAGAACCAAAATATTACAAATAAAGACAGATTAGAATCATTGTATTTATGCGCATCGATGACCTGCTACAACTGTAAACATTAGAAGTTAATTACAACGGCGAAATAGGAGATGGAGGAAAGCTTTGCTAGAATACAGTTTAAACATAACATTGGCAAACACAAAATATAGTCGTAGAGTTTCCAGAAGATATTAAAACTGAGATCCAGTAGCAGAAAGTTGTAACTGGAGAAAAGGGGTTGAAATAAGCGCGTATAAATAGCACATACAATAAAAAAAGGCTTGATATTTGCAACGATATTTGGTACATTAGTTCCAGTACCCGTCTGACTTCTTCTTAATTTACTTGCATTGTTTTAGCAATATATTGCTATAATATTATTGTTGTTATAACAAGTTTCTAGCTCATTCTTTTTAGCCACCATGCTGTAAGCAAAATCTAGGTATTTTCCTGTCAACTACCTTGAGTAGTTGACTCAACCAACTTTGTTTGTTAAATATACTAAACATTTTATACGATGTAAAACAACTACAATAGGTTGAACCTTTTAAACTAGATCAACTTTAAAAGGAATGTTCACCAGTCCTATATTAGAATGTTGACAGGACGCAAAAAAATACATGGGTAGAATCAAAAATGAACACGTATGCATAAGGAAATAAATATTTTTGAAAACGGGAAGTGATTGTGGAAGTCTGAATGTGCGTTGTCTTAAATAAAGAAGAATGTTTTTATGGAATTCTATTTGCGTCTGTCGTGTGAAAAGAATTTTGTGGTTGATCTAAAGAGTAATATGTTTTGAAACACAACAAACGCAAATATTGGTTTGGTGTAACAAGAATAATTAAACCAAAGTTGCAAAGTAGACATATCTACTCGCTAAAATGTTAAACGAACACATTTTTAATTGAATGTACGCATGAATGTGTAACACTTCCTGATTTGTTGTGCACTCTCCGCCATAATACCCTTTGTACTTCGACTAAATATTCTGTTCTATCTTACTGCTAGTATATTATCCAATTAATATAGATAAAGGAAGCACACTGAAAAAGGATCTACAGTGTGTATTTTTTTACAAAATGTAAGTACACTGGACTACATTCAATCTTTGGACACAACATCGAACCGAACCTTCCCGAACCTATTACTGTCTCTCTCATACCCCCTCGCCTTCTACTACGCGTCTTAATACATTGGTAGGCATTCAGGTAGCCAGCATCAACAGCACGCGTTATGTCCGCGCCCTTGTATTTATCTTTTTATACATGGATATACATTTTGCACCGGATACATAAACCTTCACAGAACAGATTGACAAAAATATGAATTACGTTTTAGGAAATGTACGCAGTTAATATTTTCTAATTTTCTTTGTTCATGCAAATGTAAAAATTTTAATTTGTGATTATTATAATTATTACGTATACACACCAATTAGAAATTCTTTCAATCTCCGTACAAAAGTGTATAGTGAAGGATGAGTTGGATAATAACTTGGGAGTTGATGTGCAATATCGCCGGGATAAAAGGGACGGTAAAAATATGTGCTGTATATTTTAAACATCGCCGTGCACTGTTGCATGCATGCAAAGCAATTATCCAGTAATTGCTTTGTCAATAGAATAGAATAACATCGGAATTAAATTTCTTTTGAGGGAACTTATCTAGAAATTTAAGTGCTTTTTATTGATCCTGGCCGATTATAAATATTATTGTAAATTTGAGAATTGATCATTTATTTTCTCATTGAAATCTTGTGATACATATAAAAGCCTTGGAGTTGCACGTTTTATTAGTGCTTTCAATTGAATTTTTACATATACATTAATTTTAAATTCTTTCAATCCCTCTACGAAAGTGTATAGTGAAGGATGAGTTGGATAATTAGTTGCTAATTAGAACTTGGTGTGCAATACATCTCGGAGATTAAAGAGGGTAACATGAAGAAACTGTGGCTAACACTATCCGGCATTTTTGTATTTGGTCTCTACTCTGTTATTAGAAGTAATATCGACGGCTACAAGCCAGAAACCGCAACCAAGTCGCAAACTTCCTATATTATGTAATCGTAATAATATTTGTGTACTTTCAAACATTTTAAAATATATATTAAATATAAAATTACCTCCTTTTGTGTTTGCCAACTAAGATCTTACTGACTGAAATTTACATACAGGGTTTAGAATAGTTCCCGTGAGCGACCTACTTTACATTCGCCGTTGCCAACTGTCTTAGGCTTAACAGAGTAAAATTATTTTACAACTAACAAATACATCAATGAAATTAATAAATTTTAAGATTAACTGGATGGAAATCTAGAGTAAAATAATATATATACATAAATACACCATGATTAACTATGAAATGAAAGTTCATGCAATATTTCATAAATGACAATGACAACTTTCATAAAAAATGGATAGGAGTGCTATGTTAAGAACACAATTACCTTTTATTTATTTTTTTTTAAAATCTGAAATAACATACTTGGAGTGATTAGAATGCCTATCGCTAAATATTTTTTCTTTTTAATATCTAAAATTATGTTTTTTTTTTTATTCTGGTAACTAAAGCTACATTTGATCGATCTCGCAAAACTGCTTTTCTTTCTAAAATAAAATTCACTTTATTCCCCTTGTTTATTACCTAAATGTTGAATAAGCAGCGCGAAACAGCGTCACTAAATCTACATTAACTGCCATTAATTAATCTCATCTCTTCATACTATACCATTATACACAACAGTATACAATAATAATAGCACAACAGTAAACTAAATACACCCTTCGTAATTCTAAATGGATACATAATGTTATAAAAAAGAATAACTTTATTCCAAACGTTGCTGGTAAGGATCGGCACTAAACGATAGGAAATTCAAATAAATACATGGAACAACTGTGCAGAATTATAATAGGTAATAATAATTAAATTATTTTATTTTTATTTCTATATACGCTACTACCGAGTATTGTTGTTTTTGTTATGTTATATTACAATTGCAGATACTGCATTTCAGTACAAATTTCAGAACGCACGAATTTTATAACGCGCGTTCAGTACTGCTCCATGCACTCTTAAACCCCGCCGATACTGTTTCCCCATTCCCGTTTTCAAAATGTAATAAACTTGCCGATATCAGGTAAGCATAGTATACCGCTAACTATAAAATTTGGGGGCGAGGGGAGCGAGAGATAGCAATAGCTTCGGAAAGGTTCGGCTCGATGTTGTGTCCAAAGACTGAACGTCGTTCAGTGTACAAACAAAGGCGACATTTTTGAATCTCACTTTCTAAATCTCCAAGTAGATGCAAACCACCCTTTCTCATTATATTTGTTCGTGTTTGGTCAAATAATGACATTTTTGTACACTAATTAATGGATGAAACGACGCAGAAACGTTATATACTGTGTTTATTAGCAGTTTTTGCAATAAGCATGAGATCATAATGAATGTCCCATCCCATCAACATTCAAAATAAACAAGGCGACTATTTAAATTATTGGGGAAACCTTCACCCTGATTCCTTTCCATTATATACAAGAATGAATTTTGATTTATGTAAAAATTTACTAAAAATAGTAGAAGTAAATCAACGGTCTGACAAATATTTCGAGAAACATTTAGGCCGCTATAGATCATACCAACATATGGTATTCTTCTGATTGTATAGGTGCAGTAGAAGGCGTGCACGTTCATGCAGATCGGGGTTCAAACATGGGTAAAGCTGGAAAGTTACTAAAACAATCTTGTACCTGAATTTATTAGAAACAGTTATCCAAAAGTAGATCGATTAACAGTTTCTACCAAAAAGGGTTTCATTAAATCTCCCAAATGCATTCGTGAGTTTAAACAGGCTTCTCTGGGCACTCTTCGGCCACCACAGCCGGTGTTAACGGAATGAGGAACGTGACTTAAAGCTATTTTATATTATGAGAAATTTTTGCACATTATTAAACCTTGTATCTTAAATTTAAATCCGCAAGAAGCCCAAGTAATTTCAGTAAGCCAGCGACTGGTTTCAGATTCCTAAATTCATACTCAAATACAGCAAATTTTCAAAAATTACAGAATTCTTTTAAATATTCTTTCCACATTAGATGACGCCAAGCTTTCATTACATGAAGCGCCAAATATACTAGATGACCTCAAAACCTCGTTAAGAAATCTAACAGGTAATGTAGGAAGGTTAACAAACGATAAATTATGTGCGCTTACAAATAAGTATTCCGATTTTCAAACTATAGTAGTAACTAAGGATCACCAAACAGAAAAACTTCGAGTTGCATAAGAACTACACGTTGAGTCAATACTCTCCATCTTGTTGTAAACACTCTGGAGATAAAGGTAGACTAGCAAGCTCCTCTTTATAAACAGCAACGCGTAACATGACTTTAAGGAAAATCTAAAGACAAATTGCAGCGTACTAGTTATAATTAAATTGAGAAGAAGTACGGCTGTACTAGCTAGCTTCACAGGGAATGGATATTAAGAGCATTTTGAGCTTTCGCAATTAATTTGTTGCTTCTTCGGAAGATACCACTAAATTTATAAAGAAATTACAGTCTGTGCCACACTTACATGTGAGCGTGAATTGGCAGAAAAGTAGAAAAGTAGAAAAACATCGTGCCATCTCAAAAATTCAATAAAAGTTATTTAAAAGCGAGCAAGCAACTGACTCGGGAAATTTTGTAGAGAGGTTGGAAGCTAAAAGATTACTAGATGCAACAAGAACCAATGACATACAGGAATGCCCAAAAATAACCGCCTAACAAGGAAGGAGAAAAATGATCAAAGTTCAACTGAAAAAAACCAAATCCCAATGTACGGATTAATTAAATTTGTTTGTTCGTTAAGAAGCTAAGTTAACTAATATATACTGTGGATTATCCTTTACTTACAGTTTTTAATCAAACTTCACAAAATAAAGAATCATTATACACCATTATCAATTTTTCCCTATTTCTATAAATGTTTTCCTTAACTGGTAGCATGTAGGAATTCTTAACATCAACATTTAAATAATGATAGCAAGGATTGTGGCGTAGTATGGTGAACAACACATAAGTATCGGCACCCTCCGTACCACACAATTTTAATTTATTATATAGTAATATAATAAATAGTCCGGACTGTTTATTATATTACTATATAATAAATTAAACTTGTGTGGTGCAGAGGGTACCGATACTTATGTGTTGTTTATCAACACTTAAACTGCAACACTCTTCTCTTGTATGAGAGTCATAATTCCTCTGCTTATGTTCCCCACCTTGCTCCATTTTATTGACGCAATAAGAGAAATTGAAATGTTTAGTGAACAATACTAAAACGAAAGTAACTAATCGTACTCGTTGAATGCAAACCAACTCAGTAATTTTAAAACCCAAATGGTAATCCTAATTTGTTTGGCGAGACACATAGTTTATTACTTGTCTCTTTCAATATAACCTTCGTTTCTTTTATATATTAATATCATACTACAAACTACTGTCTGAAATATGTCTATACAAGAAAATCATGGTGAATTGTAAAATCTAAACGAAAAGGCCATTTTCTTTCTGAAAAGTCACTTTTGAGCAGGAAAAGGTAAAAATCTTAGATATTACCAAAAAAGCCAAAGAAGCAGACAACACATTTCCATAAATATTTGAACTCTACTTATAAATATGTTTTTCCTTTTATTTTTCACTGCGACTAAAATTGTATGCTATTATCTTTGCAGCAGAGATTTGGTAATCCGTTAATTTATTTGCTACTGCTTGTACTGCATTACCCGAGAAATTATGTTTCGTATTGGAATACATGTTCTTATTTATATCGTCGCCGTTTGTTTTATCTTACCGTAATCTTTCCTAACAACTAAAACTTTTAGTTTAATAAATTTAGTGCAAATATCAATGTTAAAAGTTCCTCAATGTTGTGTATGTCATAATTGAAATTTAATGTAAACATTTTGACAAGAAGGTGTTGCCATAATGAAAAGCTAACTTTTCCTGACAAGCACAAAGTTTAAACCCCTATCGTTGTCGGAAGGTTAGATATCTTGGCTTACGCTGTTGATGTTACCCAACTCTAAGATCCCTTCGACTTTTCCACTGTCTTGCTAAATTAAATCAACTCGTTTCTTTCTTTAACGAATTCCGTCCAATATTTACTCGAGTCTGGAAGGGAAGATTCAAACTTAACAACCTTTACTCAGTTCTGCTAGCTTTAAAATGGTGTCTGGATTAAAATTCGTTATATTTCCGTTCATTTGCTTAGCTTATAAAATGCAATACAATATTTATTAATACATTTATTCCGCTTGCGCATTTTACTAGCTTTTGCGATAAGAATCAGTGTACATTTTACATTGCATACATACATCGCCTTCTTTGTGGTCTAGGAACATTTGTATTTTACTCTCCCTCTTGTTCTCGCTGTCGTTCTTGACCTTCCGTCTTTGAAGTATTGGCCCCTACGCTTGTCAGGGTATCTTAAAGTTAACCCTCATCATCCAAACTTCAAAAACCGTAATCCAAACGAGACAACAAAGGCACTCCTGTGTAAACTGGCTTCAGTCTTACAACATTGTTTGAAAATTGCTGATGTATTTTCGTTCTTTTATTCATACTACTTTTATGCTATTTATTGTGACACATATGTAGTTTAATAGCTTATTTAAAGTTGCAAGGACCACAACTTACGCGACTACAAAACAGGATTAACATTTATACATATATAATACATATATACATATATATAATTGAATATAAGAAATACAAGGAACTGAATACCATATATAGTCCAATCTTTTTAAAACCGACCCCGTTCCTTCGCAGTTATTTCTAGTTGAGGTATTTGGTTATTTACAAATGATAATCCAACTTGCCTCCGTTGAGTTATTAGAGACTGTCTGCTTTAGAGGAATGTTACTGTATAATATCAGACTTAGACAATATATAAAAATACATAATGATCCTTATTTTGCAATACACAAATATGCAGCGTGAAACAAAGTAAGTCTACCGAAAAAGAGCAAGGAAAATCATCTAAAAATTCTCTTAGTTTATAGCAAATTGTAATCCAGTAACAATTTTTGCGGAAAACTATTAAAACGTCTACACCCCATGAGTATAAGGCTCTTCTAAAAAAAGGTATGGCGAGGAGATAAGAGATAATTGGCATTCCTTGCGCTGTAGTCATGATATTCGCGTTAACGCTGAATTGATTCGAATGCTTAAACAACAGAGCAAATAATTCTAGAAGGTACAGACCGCAAGTAATCAACATTTTGTTCATTTTTTGTGTTTTGCACAGATTCATAGTGGTCTAAATTAAAAATAGTCTTTAGCGCTCTTTTTTGAACTATAAATACTCTATCGATATCGCTGCAATGTCTCCAATAAAATGGCAACATGTCGGGTAAACTGAAAGGCGACACAATATTCTAAGATTGAATAAAGCAAAACGTAAACTTGATAAATTCCGACACAACAAACCTCTATGACGTGAATTTTATATTTGGCGCTGTTGCAAAAAAGAATACATTGGTTTTTTTGCGAATCCAGTATTAAACGATTAGTATCTACCCATCTTCATATTCTCCCAAAAATAATATCAAGTTCAACTGTAAGCTCTGAAAAAGTGGGAGCATTAATAATAACATTAATGACGCAAGCAGCGTATCAAGATGTAGAAATGGAAGTCAGTGTGATTAATCAAGTCGGTTACAAATATTACAAATAACGTAAGAACCAGTACCTAGTCTTGTGGAATGCCAAAATTAACAACTTTAAAGTCTGAACAAATATTATAATAAAGAACTTACTGTTCCTGTCTTGAAGGCAAGATTAAGGTTAATGCAAGCTTTTGACAAATCGATGCAAATTGTTAGATGATGTGTGTCTGGGTGATGTTTGGAAGTATTCTTTTGAGTAAACGATATAAAAGCACGGTATGAGTCGAATTGAAATAGAAAAGAAATAGAAAATGCTGGAAATAGTCCAAAAGTTTTCTATTTATTATTATTGCAAACATTTTAGCTAATGGAGATAACAAACTAATTGGGCCATAGTTGTTAATTCTATTATGCTCTCTCCCATTGAATATAGGTCTAACTACAGTGACTTTTAGAGCAGATAGAGAAACACTGGCGTCCATAGAGAAATTGAATAGGCAAAGTAGTGGCCGCAAAATGTTAGAAAAGCTGTGGTTAGTAAGAAAAGAAGAAATATTTCTATTACAACATGAAAACGAGCTATTGAGCTTAGAAACGGCCAGTATAATATCTGCTTCAGACATATTTGAAAAGGGAAATCATCAATTCAAAATCAATACTGTTTAAGTTGAAAGGTTGTTTTGGAAGATCGGCTATGACGTTAGTAAGAACTATATGAATTAATAAGCAAGAATTGTTATTCGATTGTTGTCATATCTCTATTTTTTTAATAAAACAAGCTTATAACATCTTTATAATAATGTCCGTCAAAGGTCCACCCTTAAAACTTATTTTTATTTTATTGCTCTTTCTACTGATTTAATTTGTTTTCCCAAATGTGCAAGTAAGATTGTTGGTATAATGGTTGCAATTTTCAACGGTACAAATATTTATTGTTATGGCAGTTCTTAGTCGTAAGGTGATCAAATGGTTTATGGTACCATAAAATTTGATAGCACCAAAACTAGGTTTTCTTATGCACCTCAAGTGTAATGTAATGTGCAAACATTGTAAGGGAGAACATTATCGTAAACAATGTATATACCTAATATTTTCTTTATTGGAGCTAGAGGGTAGGGTTAAATTTGGTAAAGTTACTAAATTTTGCCTCTGTTATGAAACTGAAAAGAAAATGAGCTGTGACAAATGACGTTCAAGTTTAAAAAAAATCCAAAAATGTTTTATTAATTAATTTTTTTTAATTAATTTTTATTCGGCGTTTTAGTTCGTTCTGGTCATCATTACTTTTTTCTTCTTTCCTATATGCGCCATATTGGATTTAGCTGCGTCTGAAACAGTCTTTTTGTTATTTCAATGATGTATAACACGTAAACAAATGTTTTTGATGTTACGTTTTAATTTATAAAATACATTTTCTTCTACTTCCCGACTAAGTTTCTAGATACTAAATCGTTTAACAGGCAGCGTAATGTTTTGATATTTGATTCAATGCTAAATTGTTTCCTAATAGCTCCAAGGTTGGATGACATCTTAACTACATAGGCTACATTCTCATTGATGGGTACTATTTTTTGGAAAAAAAGTTACAATCCGCATATTTAATCGAAATTGCCAATTCTGCAAAATTTCACATGTATCCGTTCAAAAATTTTCGAAGAATACTTACATTCAAGTATGATTAGAAATACTAGCACAGTTGCTTTGTGAAACAAACCTTAAATTTGAACTAGGGATTCAAAAATATAATAATATATAGCTTTTAGTATATTACCAAGTTTTCAGAACTCCCAATATGTGCTCTTTCATATCTCTGCAATTGCTCCTGGGATATCCTGTCTATTTTATGAATGATCCTAGGAAACACACAGGTCTTTATATCTGACGATTATAACTGTCCAACTTCAAAACCAAGTCTCCTTTGATTTTAGTGTAATGTGTGTGGACTGAGGCAATTGTGACTACTGTAATAAGACTACTGATAGCCCACAATGATTATCCCTATTTAAATTGATGGCGATTAAAAACAGTAAGATAGAAGTAGCAACAATGAAGATTCTAATTTAGAAAGTGAAATATTTTTATACTCAGTTGCAATAATTACACCATGTACAATTTCTTGTTTTTAATTTCTGGTCAATATAGGTACATATGTAATTCTTATTTTTGAGCATCTTATAATAAAATTTGTTCAGCAATATCTTCCTTAGTAAACTATTCAATTCCATATACCATCTCGCATGATAATTTACGAAAGCACTCGTACCAATTTATGAAAGCTCTCAGGAGGCCCACTTTTCTCTATAAAGTTAGTTGCAGTTATTACCTATTACAATTTACAGCATGCTACACTCAACAGAGGTCAATGTGCATGTGAAACTTCCTAATAAAACTACTCCTGATAAATGTTCGAATATTCCATATATATACGTATGTATGTCTGTGTAAGATACATCTGCCTGTTGTTGTACCATTAAATTAGTAACCAGCACTACAGATAATAACCGTACGATCATTTTAATAGCAATGTTCGACGGTTCAGACGTCCACAATATGTCTGCCTTCTCATTTGCGTGTATGAATAGATCATGTAATACTGTTAATATACATACATTACATGTGTCCTGTAACGTCCAGAGTATGGTGTTCGATGACCAATTAGAGCTACTACAAATATACGGCAATTTGCGTAAGCTCGACTACATCTCTCTAGCAGTAACTAAGCTATAGAAAGACAACAATGAGAATATGAATTTTTTTAAATTGCGTTAATTCGATCGAGTAGTGCCTCTTTTGTGTTCATTCGTGCATAAACTAATGATATAAGCCATCCCCAAAAGCTTTAAGGCTCATGCATTTTGTCTAATATTCAACGAAACATGGTCCAGTAAATCTATAAAATTATTTTCTGAAAATTCTAAATATGTAGCTCTTCTAACACGATTATTTAGCACAACTGGACGAAGTAGTTGATTGCTAATCGACACCACACGTTAATGCTGAACGTTACTTTCGACCGTGGCGTATGGATTGTCGTTTGACCAATGATGTTGATTGTCATTATTTATTACACTTTTTTGATCACTTATGTCCCCACAATACCTTCTTTGAATATTGGGGGTTCCTACCCAATCACTCTGTATGTGATACGGGGATTTACTGATATAAAGAATATATTTATTAATTAATGCAGAATTTCTGAAATTTGTTTCGCTTTACACAAAGTAAGTTAACAAATGGTCCTCTTTTATATGGATAAACAGATTTCAATTTGATAAACGTAGTTCATTGCTGTAATAAATATAATAGTTAATATAACAAAACCAAGTAAGTCAACGAAGACGAACTATTGAATCCATTTTTTCAGTGTATGCTAACTAAACGGAGTAGAATGGAATACGTTGTTGTAGGCTTCCGGTCGTTACTTGCTTTTAAAGAATTTAGGTTTCAGAGTTGAGACCGCGTCGTAATTGCATGAGTTTGTCGACGTTTCACTCTCAGTTACATGGAGCTTCTTCTGGGCTGCTGTATATTATATCGCACAGCAGCGATACAATATACAGCAGCCCAGAAGAACCTTCATGCGATTAAGAGCAAAACGTTAACAAAAACTCCCTGTAAGTAATGTGTCTAGGTGGGTCAAATTTGACGAATATGGTAGATGGGGCACCAATTCATACCGTAACTGGACTAGTATTGATGCCACAATTGAGGAAGCGCGTGCGGGCGTTGTCACGATGGAAGTGATTTTTCTTCTTCACTATGTGGGCCCCCTTTTCTTTAGTTCATCGTCGAATCTGCTCAATAAATCAGCATAGTACTGTCATGTACAGTGATTGTCCTTCCCTAAATGAAGACACTGTATTATCCAGTATTATTCTATTTCCATGATTCCACAAATACATAAACTTGCTCACTTTCAACAACTCTCAAAACAACACTAGCCGGTGAATCTCTCCGAAATTTTAACGGACGTCAACTAATGAATAGTCTTAGACTATTTATAACTGGAAGTGCATTCCCTAATCTACACACACACAAAGTCAGCAGTCGATAGCATCAAGAGAGAAAAACCAATCTCTGTCTGAGGTGTGGGCAAATTAATGATGAAGAGTGTAATGTGCGGACTCGCACAATTATGTTTGTGTTGGTTTACTTGCTTGGTTAAGTTTAATTATGTGTAAAACGGTAATATTACATTAGTGGTCTTGTAAAGATTTGTCTAGTGTCTGACAGAATTGTAATATTTTAAACACAGACTTCCTTAAATTTGATGCGTAATTGTACAGTTTGGCGTAAGAAATTTTGTTGTTGATTTCCATTCAATTTCCATTGAAACTACTACCCAAATATCACTTATTGCTAGTCAGTAAATATACTGTAGTAATATACTGTCAGTAAATATACTGACTAGCAAATACTGACTTAAAATATTAAGCACCACCGTGCAGTTTACACTCTATATGGTATGGACTTAAATTTTCAAATCTCTTTCTTTGTCGATTTTAGTGACTTCGAAGTTTGATTTCCATACTGCAGTACACACAGTCGGCAATGCAGGTTTTTGCACAAACCGCCATCTGTCTCCAAACACAGGTTACTTCAGATACTATCCTCGTAATTACGCTTTTAGTGAGAGATGAGTGAAAAACGTGAAAAGATAGGTGAAAATGAAATTGATAACATGTTGGATAAAAAAAAGCGCCTATTTATTGTGTGCTTGACGTTCGAACTGCTGGCACCGTTTCCTTTGCATGGCAATTTATTTTTTCAAAAACCATAGTAGTAATCAATAAAATATTTTTAAATAAAAATTGTTTCTTATTAATTAACCGGTATAATTTTCCTTTGCTTCTCCTAAGCAGGATCAAGTTACTTGCTTCTCTGTGCCTGTTTGATTGTACTCGATGTCTGCCGATGTCGTACTGCTATACCAAATAATGTAGAATGTAGCATTATTTGAATAGACCGTAAATCAAATATCGTAAATGTAGCAGCCAAAAATATATTATATACACATACACAACATGACATGTTTTGGTAATACTCAACACACCCATGTCAAAATATAAATATTTATGAATAATATGCGAGAAAGTTCTCCGGTCGCTATTGTATTTGAAATATTAGATTTTTGCGAGGGTACATGTTAAATATTAATATACGCACATATAATATATCAATGAAAGTACGTGCCCGAATAGTATCGATCCAAACTTCTTAACGTAATATTCCGGAATTTGATATCCTGCATATGTTCGAAGTAAAGTTGCGCTCTGTCAGTTTTAAGATATATATGGCCTACATAGCTTTGCCGGCCCGTGTTCGGTATAATATAAGACATATTTTGCGGTGTCGCATATTTACGCTGATATAAAGCCTAAGTACGTCTAATACGAATACTAGATTGTATAGTAGGGTTAATAAATTATCACAACAAATTAAGCATCTACATTCTTAAAATTTCGTTGTTTAGGCACATTTGCAACTTGTTTCTGTAATTTTTATACGGGAAGGCATTTTTCTTGTAGTTTTGCTAAAAATTTAATTGTTAAAATAACTAATAATTACATGTTGATTAATGTGTGTTTTTTTTTTTTCTGTATGCCGCGTGCTCCCCCACCCAGTGCGCGGACGCAAGAATATTCCTATCCTAAGCAATTTAGACAATTTAGAGAACGTCACAAGTTTCGTTTTTTAAATGGTTGCTCCTCTTCAATCTATACTTATTTAGTTTAGCTTTTGAAATAATTGAGATAATTTAAGATTTTTTTAAGAAATACAGTTATTTCTTTGAAAGGTACTAGGTGCTAGAACGGTGATTCAAATTCTCTTCAATTTAGTATTTGAAATTTTCAGCAGCACACTGAAAAAGCAATTATCTCAATTCGATTTTACAAAATGATCATCGACTCCATGTTCAATGTTTTGAATGGAAGACCTCGTATATTTTTCCAGAATCCGATGAAGAAGCTCCTCCAGGAATTTTTTTACATTTCCCGATATCCCTGTTCTTTAGTAAAATAAATATGAAACTATGCAGATACATTTTTCCTTTAAAAACATAGACTGCGTAACTTTTGCTTTGCTAAAGGTATTAAAAATGATGTGTGAACGTTGTCCTACAATTGCGGTGCTTACTCGAAGTAACCATCATATTACCTGGCAAGTTAACAAGCACATGTAGAAAATAAATAGCGAAAAGGAGCAGACAAATTTTGATTACAGTTGGGCATAAAACAACTAGGTTTATTTAAAGCATCACACAGTAAGCTTTTCGACAGTGAAAGAGATTAAAATGAGAACATACTGAAATTGTTTAAAACATTTTAATGGAGGTGAAAAACATTAGACCTAAAATGTTCAACAAAATGAAAAAAATTGTGTTCACTTCGAATAGAAATTATACGCGTAAATTATATTTTATATAAGAGATCTTTAGAAAAGCCATAATTTATAATAAGTAATCTAGGTTGACTTGGTGCGAGTAATTCATATTGAGGTAAATGGAAAAAAGGGGACCCAAATCTCACAAAACTCTTTAAAAAATAAAAAATAAAGCCGTTTAATTTATTTTAAATGTAGGAAAATATTGATAAAGAAATCTAGAAGTTTCTCTATCAGATTCTAAAAAATATAAAGGATGTTTGGCTAACATAAAAAAGATTTCGATAAATCGAGGCATTTCACAAGAATCTTAAATATCTTAAAAATTAATTACTAAAGTTCGCCACTTTCCGTGCGCTTCACAGGTGTCTATATGGGAGTGGTCGTTCGGGTGTGCGATTCGTAATATATGCGCAAATTTATGCGATGGAGTGTGGATGCGAAACGACCTTGTTACCGATGTAAGTGTAGAAGTAGGGAGATTTATTCTAGCTGGAAAAATGAAATGTGCATTTGTTTTTCTGCTATTAAAGCAATATGAATAAACATACCAAAAATGTGAATAATACATGTTATAGCAGCGTTGTATGTATGTATAAATAAATGAATAATGTATGAAATCAGTGATTTCAGAGTTGTGTTGCGTGGGTGAGTTGGAGTAGACGGCAGGGAAAAAAACACTTACCTTTGCACTTCCTACGTGGTCTTCGTATATTAAATCCGGAAAATCTTTATTAAATTGATTCACTTTACCTGAAAATGATCGTTTCCTTGATCGACTTATTGACGACAATTTCTTACGTATAACATATATGCAGCACTTCGCTAAGCTCGCGTACATTTTAACCGGCCACCAAACACATACTGGATGCGTTATTACTGCAATAAGATCACTTGCGCGTATATTACGAATCACACACCCGTACGACCACTCCGATACCGACGCCTGTGAAGCGCACGGAAAGTGGCGAACCTTACTAATTACCTTCCGCCCACGCAATTGATGGACACGCTGTACATTATTCCAAAAATCTTCAAAATGTTGACAGTGAACGTATAAATTGGCAAACAATCTAGGTAGTTGCTTTATTTGTCAAATTAACTAATATGAATCCTTTTGACAGCGTAAGTGCTTTTGATTTAATGGAAACTCATAAAGTTAGGCAATGTCGTTAGTATCTCATCGGTAACCGATATGTATTCCAGAGTATTATGGACTACATACATTGCATCAAGTTAATATTGACAACAGATTAAACTAAAAACGCCATCTATCTTAGAATATCGGATCCCATCCCAAGAACCAAGAGAATATTGTTATTGGTAAAGTAAAAAAGAACAATATTAACGTAGCTACTGTATAAACTTATATAAATAGAAAATAAAGTATAACGTATTAAATATTTTACATAGGAACGAATTGCTATGGATTAAATGGACTTTCGATCTAAAGTGTATAAACTACGTAATTATTTGAAGAGAATGTAGTGATGTTCCTTATATATGCACGGTGTGTTTTCTTTCTGCAGTCAATTCGTGGAAAACTCATTTATGAAGCTTCTGTTTTCCAACTTAATGTGAATGGGATTAAATAGACATACCCTTGCGACACATTTCACCGGAAAAGTCTGGCGCAGTTAATTAAGCTACAAACACAAAGCCCTTTCAAAATCATTGTTTTGCTGAGTATTCATAACTTTTGAAGTCACTATATTATGTTCCTTTCCCACTCAGGTAACTGTTGAAATAATTTGTGCACACAAAGCAGGTAAATAAGTTGCCATAAATCTTAATATAAAGCTACAACAGATGTAAAACACAAAACTATGTTCAAATATATACGATGTTCAGTTTAAGTTGCGCATTTAATGGAACGCTCTGTGTATTGACGCTTTCGAAGGCCTCTCTTCAATTCAGTTATATCAACCAGATTTTTGCAAGGTCTTTGATATTGTTGCCAAGTTTGATACATGTTGTTTCACTTTTTTTCAATGAGGCACCATGTAGATTCGTTCAAAATATAATAAAGGAGAATCCTTGATTTTTGCTTTAATAAAACATTTTGCATATTTATCCAAACCAAAGAAATGCTATAAAATGTTTCGCTAAGTATTCATTATAATTGATAATTGATGTGTAAACAATATGTTTCTTGTTTTCAACTCCGGCAAAAATAAAGTATAGACTAGAGCTTAGGATAAAAGAAATGTATTCGTTCTAAGCACGTAACACCAAATTTTTCAGCAGTAAAAAGTATAATGGCACATTAAATGTTAAACGTATTCCAACGCAATAATTCAGAACAATTTAAATTCGTAATTATTGTGATTTGGCCGAAAACTTCTAGGAAACCTATTATTTTATTACCCTGGTATTGGCATACTTTGGTTTCATATTCTGCAATGTTTCAAATAAAGTATTTAAAATTTAAGTTACCAGGCGCCGAGCTACTTTATCCATACGGATGGCACGCCCCTGACTGTATGCATAAATGACACTTTTATAGATTATTTTTAATTAATATCTTTATAAAAGTTTTATACTATTTGATCGCAGGCTCTATGTCTTTTGGCAAAAAAAAACTTGTTAATTTAAGGTATAAATCACTGCTGTAGCGTGTGAGGCGTTTAAGATATCAGTCGTCAAAGAAACATTTGATTTGACAGTAGTTAACATGAATCGAAGAAAGCATCCAAATACGTAATAATATACAGTGTGTTCGCTTTAAAGATACCAAATCTATATCGTGCATTGCGGTAACTGAATACCCAGTGCACTTGAATTTCTCTAAATTACTCAGAGTAGAAATTACCTTTCACTTCCACACACAATTATATTTAAAGTCAATGCGCATGTTCGGTGTCCTTTCGGAACTATTATCAAATTTCTCGGAAATAGCAACTCGAACTCTAAATATACTCAAAACTGTTAATATTAACATTTGTTACCCTATAGTTGTTATCCCCTTTACATTCTTTAGACAGCTGAAGGCTTATAACATGGTTATACATCAAATTTAAAGTTACGGTAAACTCAAACACAGCTGAAGGCTAAATAATATTAACGAAAATATATAAAATTTAACAGCCCTTCGGACTGCTACCTGATGGAATTGCAGTAGCGAGTTCCTTCCTACTGGTACGGTAGCTCTAATGAAGTTGTAGGTTTGTTGCGGATACTCGGGGCAGGTACCAAGTGTAGTAATGGGTACTAGCGACAATTCCTATCCAAGACGTAGACGAGGATCTCTTGTACGGACCCCTCGTACAAATACACGTACCAAATTAAAAAAAAAAAAAACCCTAAAAATACATTGCACAGCGTGGAATAAGTACTAACGTAGCGATAGAAATAAAATAAACCCACCTCTGGATGTAGTTGAGGGTACGCGAAAACTAGAAACACGTGCTCTTGCGGGTAGTCAAATCCCTACTAAAATCCCTTATCAAAAGGTAACGCTTACCACCAATCCAAATTGTCTCAACAAACAAGTGGTTAAGCTTAGGAGACACCAGTGACTATGAATCCTTAATTAAAGTTATACAACTTTGTACGGTAAAAGTATCACTGATCTTGACTACACGAGCGTCGCATTCAAAAATGATAACATGGATGCCCAACGACTTCCGAGGAGGTACGTCGAAAAAAAGAAAGCCGGAAACAGTGCAAATTCTAGAATTAACCTCTATCGCGAAACTTGTGTACAACTCAACAAATCGAAAGGAACTAACCACTTAAGAATATTAGCAGCCGAAAGGATAAAATTAAAGTGCGGGATTAAAAGAAAATACGTTTGATAAGAACCTATCTCTAAACAAAACCAAATATTACATTAATACGCGGATTTACACCTCGAAATAATAAATAAACAACCAACTGAATCCATAATATTGAACGCAGCCCTCTGTTCGATAAATACCGTTCAACTACCGCCTCTCACGTCGCTTCTATGAACTACGAATGTCTCTTAACCTAACAAAAGCAAAATAAACAATAGTCGAAAACCCAAAATAAATCGGAAAATACTCCAAAGTAAGGTAAGACATTACGTAAAATACAATAACTAAAATAGAAGAAACCATAGGAACAGCCCTATAACGAAATAAACCGATATTGAAGCGTAAATAAATGAGAGATTAGCGTTACAATGCACGAACGAGGCGTTCTGGAGAAAACATATGACTTACACCGCGATATACAGGTATGTTCATAAGTAAAGTACACCACAAATAGTTGCATTAAAATTAAAACAACTTCAGGTGACAAAAGGCACGTAACAATTCCCTCCCCTACCAGGGTAGAATTTTACAGGGCAACGGGAAAATTCTACATAGGTCATGCCACAATAGGAATGACTAGAAGAAATAAGCAAAGAAGGGGTTCCAAAAATTTACTATATTCCACTAAAATGAACCGAAAATTTAAATTCCCAAAGCGTAAGTCTTGAAAGTCTAACACTCGCAACACAACCACACAGTGCATCTCCATCGATCCTAACCACCACGTGGATCCTTCGGCAATCGGCCGGTACTCTAGGATAAGATAAGCTAACAAAGGAAAGGGTTCAGTTCTGATTGATGGCGCTCCCCGCTCGAGACACAGAATGGCTAAGTTCCATGCTCCCACCAAAATCGTTCGAAGAAAATCCTAAAGAAGGCGGAAGAAAGCGCGCATGAAGCACCGAAAAAAAAAGCTCAGACTGAGAGGTGATCATTACTCTCAGCGGCGAAAGAAGAAAAGCCACATCAGAGTAGGAGCCGGGTTCCCACCAAGCCACGTCCATCGCAACGAGCGACAACCATCAGCGTGACGAAGTCACGTCCGTGAAGCAGAACGTCACTTAGAACAAAAGAGAATAGGGCAAATAAAACAGGTTTATTACTACAGTACAGGGAAACAAAGCGGAGAAAGGATGAGGACGTTAAACGAGAGAGGTAAAACTATTGGAAATTGCACAGTATAAGAATCAGCGAAGTCATAAACTTCAACCACTCACGAAACAAAACAAAGGTCCAAATATTCGCTAAACAAACAAATCCCACGAAAGTTATATTTAAAGTCAATGCCAGCGTCGCAAAGACTGAAACTGGTGAGGCCAGAACACAAAAAGAAAGCTAAAGGGTTTGGCCAACAAACAGGGAAGCAAAACGGTTAAACGAGAAAGTCAGAAAGGGAACTTTAAAGTCGCAGTGGCCTACTGGACTGAAACAGCAAAAGCCGATACAAACAGAAACAAAAATAGTCTATCCATATTCCGGAACAAAATATCTTAACCGCGAGAGAAAATTACGAAGATAATAGCAGACTGCCGGAATTCAGCCGTAGGGATGGATGGTGAACGAAGTTAGTCCCACATAACCAACTCAAAGCTCCTATTCACGATAAGAAATGGGGAACTAAAAGTGCAAGGGAAGACTGAATGATTTCGATCGCCTCTTACGATCGGGTCATGACACCCACAGGAGTATTCGTCGGCCCACCTGTAGACCAAGACAACCTTAATCTTCGGAAGGATGCGCTTTCAGATGCTCACTAGACCAGGAACCTGGTAGGATATCGCCATCACAAGTTTTCAGTTCGTAGGTGTCGGTAGAAATTCGTTTATGTATCAGAAAAGGTCCCACATATTTATCAGCTAGCTTCGCCGAATAAAACTTAGCTGCGTCCGATAACGCAAAATTCTTCCTCCAAACCATTTGATTTGGTAAGTATTCAACTCTTCGTCGCCTCAAGTCATACTGCTGTAATCGAACAGCCCATCGAGCTAACCGTCCACTAGGGGAATTCAACTTGTTGAACCAACACAAAGAATAATGGTCGGTTACCACAGTAAAGTGTGAACCTTCCAAATAAGGACGTAATTTCTCTATTGCCCACAGGACAGCAAGACACTCTTTTTCAGTAGTAGAGTATTTTCTTTCCTGCGGAGTCAGGGACCTACTAAGGTAACAGATGACATTCTCCTGATCATTAACCCTCTGACTGAGTACGGCACCTAAGCCAAAATCTGAAGCATCCGTTTGCAAAACGAACTCTTTGTCAAAATCGGGGCAAGAAAGTATCGGAGCAGAAACTAACCGTTCTCTAATCTGCTGCCAAGCCTCTTCGCAGGCCTCATTCCAAACAAAGGGTCTGTTTTTACGCAATAAATTCGTAAGGGGAGCGATAACGGTAGCGAAATTGGGTACGAAACGTCGGTACCATGATGCCATACCAACAATACGTCTAACCTCAGTGACTGTTTTCGGTGTAGGTATCTCCAAAATAGCCTTAACCTTCCCAGGATCAACAAGAAGTCCACGATGGTTAACGACATATCCGAGATAATGTAGTTCTTCTCTACAAAATTGACACTTGTCACGACTCAAGGTTAATCCAGCTGCTCTTAAACGTTCGAAGACCTCACGTAAAGTTTCCAAGTGCTGCTCGAAAGTTTGGGTGACGACGATAATATCGTCCAGATACACGAATACCCTAGAATCTAATTCAGCACCAAGAACTTGGTCTATAAACCTTTGCCATGTGGCTGGCGCGTTATGCAACCCAAAAGGCATTCTTCTGAATTGGAAGAGTCCTCTATTAGGAACCGTAAAAGCAGTGAAGGGTCGAGAAGCTTCCGCCACAGGAATTTGCCAATAAGCCGACTTAATGTCTAATGACGTGAGAAACCTAGCATCTCTAAGTTTATCAAGCGTATGCGCTACGTAAGGTAGAGGATATGCGTCGCGCTCGGTGACTCGATTGAGCCTGCGAAAGTCAACACAAAAGCGGTAACTCTTGTCCTTCTTAGGGACTAAAAGAATAGGGGAAGACCACGGACTATTCGATCTTTCGACCACTCCAAGGTCTAACATTCTGTCCAGTTCAGCATTGACGATGTTCTGCATCGCTGGGGAAAGAGGGTAATATCTTTGCTTAATTGGAGGACCCTTCGCTAAAATATTGTGTTCCACAAGCGTGGTACATCCTAGTTCTACACCATCATTCGGAAAGGAAGTGCTCAAAAATCTTTCTAGACACTCACGTTGGGCAGCTGTCAAATGTGATTCAGCCTGCAATGAATCAACTACTGGAGGCTCTGAAGAGAAGACCCACTCGCCACGCCGTAAATCAGGTACAATACCCATAGTTTTCCAAAAATCAGTTCCGAGAATCAAAGTATGCGATAAGGTCGGTACAACTAGAATGTCGATAATCTTTTCACGTTTCTGGAGGCAAACGGGTACAGAAATTTCACCGATAACATTGCATTGTTGCCCATTAGCAACCGTACAAAAGGTAGATTTACGTTTCAACGGAATTCCTAGTGACTGTAGAATTTTCCAACCCGGTTCACCGACTATCGTGCAAGAAGCTCCGGAATCGAGTAAACCCAACAGGGTCTGACCAAAAATTGTAACAGAAAGGTAGGGTCGTTCATCCTCTTCTGCATGTGCCAAAATAAAATCGAGTTTAGTTTTCTGTTGGATAGCCGCTAAACTACCACGACGCCCTAAACGGCTACTTAGTGCGTCACGCTTCCGTTTCCCGAACATACAGGACACGTTGCGACCGTTACATTAGGTCTACCGCAACGGTAGCAATGTCGTTTACGAGGTTGTCGACATTCTGCAGACCTATGCCCATCACGCCTACAATTCCAGCACTTAATCGCGGGTTGATTGGGAGTTATGGAGTGACACGTTCGAGAGGGATTGTGCCCTTCAACGTAAGCAAGATCTGGTTCTAAAACCTTTGACCGATTAGGTGGAGGAACATACGCGTCCACTGAAGCTTTACGCGCTTCTATCTGACGTCCGTATTTCAAAAGCTGCGCAATTGATGGAATTTCTACAAGTCCAAGTTGTGTTTGGTAAAAAGGTAAAAGATTCTTCAATAGAATTTTCAACTGCGTTGACTCAGGGACTTTAACCGAAAGGCGCGAAAACAAATTTTTCATAACGGAGATATAAATGCCTATCGTCTCATGCGGACCCTGCGTACGTCGCTTAATCTCGTCAAAAAGCTTATCGTCGTAATCGGAAGTTAGAAATTCTGCGCGGAGACCGTCAACAATATTTAGAGTTGAGGTGATTTCAAGTTCCTTTTAAGTGTTTACATGCCCACACAACAGAAGATTTGGATAAAATATCGAATAATAATTTAATATGTCGTGGTACAGTATATTTTTATACAAGTTCAAAAAGCACATAGTTTAAGTGAAATTTACTTGGCACAGCTTTAAAAAATCAGCAAACCATTAAAACTCGCAGAGTTGAATATTACTCTAATAAAATATCTGTGAAACGTCGAAACGTATGTACATAATGGGATGTAATGTCTAGTAGATTGATCTATTTTAAAATCGAGCAAGCGTACAACGGACATCTGAAGAAATTGAAATATTAATCACACCAATTACCTTCCATCTTGGATCTGACAATTATTAATATTAATACATTCTTCGCTCCCGCTCGATTTATTTAAATAAAACACATAAATCAGAGAAGACGACGTCTAGCGAAAGCACACATCTGACAAGGGGAATTAATATATCCTCCAACGGATAATGTTCGTTCTTTTCTCACTTCTTCCGTTTCTCTTCCTCATCTTCTCATCACATTTTGGCCTAAGCAGCTATCGACATAGCGAGATAATAATAGCATCGTAGATACTTCCATTTCTTGTTCAAATTTGGGGAATGCATTTCGGCACATAAAATTTTCTATAATCTCGTTTTCTAACTTTCTCTTTTCCACTCGTTTGTTATTGACGCGAGTCGATTAGCCGAGCAAGTGAGTGACTTCAGCCGGTTCAAAGGTCTCGTGGAAATGCGGAACGCAAATATCGAGTCCTGACGTTAGCGAGTTCGGTTCTAATGTCATTTCACTACATTTCCCGTCGCCGCATATTTCTCCACTCGCAGACGTAAAGAAGAATGATATGCGAGAAAAAAATGATGGATTACCAATTCGAAAGTATTATATGTGCATGTGGGACACGTCAATCTTCAAACCAATAGCAGTTCGTAATAAATGGCAATTTTGATGTTAAGTCATACGATATCGTGATTGGTATCTACATATACCTGCGAAACGTTTCCTTTCTCGGAACACCTATAACACGAACATATGTAGTTACGTGATTTAAGCTTCAAATCTGAAATTATGCGTTAATGTTAATGAAAGTAAATACTAGGTTGGTTGGTAAAAATAAGTGTGAAATAATTATGAAGTTTTTCGTTTGGGACAAAAGAAAAGGATCTGAAAGGGGCTTAAGCAAATATCATCAAGTATGATTACGACACATCACCATGAACCACGCTATTACGAAGCTTTACAGTTCAAAGAAAACTTTGAGTAACTTCAGCAATGTGTACATTTAATTTAATTGGTCTTGGAATTGGAATTACACCTTAGAAGATCTATGGTTTAAAAAATAAACGGCTTCTTACAAGAAACACAATTCTGGTGGTTCTCAATTTCATTGTCTACCTACTTGAACACCGAAACATTTTACTGCTACCTTTACAATACTCCGCCAAATTAGTGCTCACATAGGATAGTGCGAAATTAGCGTAAGGATTAATGGAAAATATTGGACTAATTTCGCTGATATATCGACAGCTGATACTGAAAGATTTGCTTTGTTACCCAAAATTTTCTACTGATAATTTTCTTTATAACGCACGAAATTACACCGAAGTTATATGTAGAGACGAACAAGGTTGGTGAATTTTATAGTGACTAGACAGTCACGTGTTTTGTCGACCGTCTCATGAGTCGAGTAAACACGAGTCTGTCTAGTCACTGCGAAAATGTGTTAATTTCCCCTACCTTGGTCATCTCTAGTTATATGGTATGTTTGTTATCAGTAGAGATAAGCAAGGTAGGGGAATTTTGCAACGACTAAACAGATTTGTGTTTTATCGACTCTCCAGTAGGCAACACGAAGCCCCTCTCATGAGTCGAATAAACACGAGTCTATTTAGTCGCTGCAAAATAACAATAATAATAATTTGCCCCACCTTGGTCATCTCCAGTTATCAGTCTCTGCAGTAATGACACAAATTGAAAAACAAGTGTAGAAAGTATGGATAGAAATTAAAACGAAATTGATCAGCTGCATTCGCCGGTTGCATGGATGTAATACACGACATGTTCATAATTTCGAACTACACTATTTGAAGATTCTGCACTACACTCGTTTCACACTACTTCGTATTATAGCAGCTTAACACTAGAGGAGTTAATAGCTAAGTTATCGACTTCATCAGATTGAACCGGTTCAGTTTTGCTGCCGAAGACGATAATCCTGTCTTTTATATGTAAAATAACTTCTACATTTGTAGCAAATGCCACTACAGATAGCTCTAGCATCTGTGATGCAAGCAATTTGTAGCAACTAGTGAAGCAATATTATAGGAAACGAGAGTGGCAACGATTGCTACAATAAACTGCATTCCTTTTAACATGTGCGCAAGTGTATCTATCACGCTTATTGGAATACTAATATAACTTATATTATACTAATATAATTTATATTATTTAGCTTATTACACTATATTACACAGCTTATTACACTGCAACAATTATTTGATAACTAAAGCGTTTTATATCAAACTACCACAAATTGTGCAATATTCTTATAAATTGCAATGGTATTCCATCTCTTCGCAACTCCAACAGCTTCGCCACTTACTGGAAGCATCTGCGGTTCATAACAGCATTACACTGGCATGCTCGTAGATTTAACACGATTTTAATATTTTTATCCTAAAGATATTCTTAACCGGCATCCACACTTGTGAATTGATTTAACTAATTAAAATGTATAACCTGAGTTTTAGTTGAATTTTCTTTTTTATTTAGCCAAATAAATGTTGATACCTGCACTCAGGCGTTTCTCATCGAATTGAAGTACTTCTTGGTATTCTGGGTTCGATACTACAACCAATTCAAAGGCAAATATTTCTTTCTTCAAATTTTCTTCCGTCGATAATGATTTTGGTGAAATGGATTTGCGTAATGAAGTATTTGAGTTTTTCGATGAAATAGTTATATTAACTTATTTTAATGAGCAATTCTGAAAATAAGTCTTGCTGTCAAAGTTTGTTTATCCCGCGTTCCATTTGTTTCTTAATTCAAATCCCCAGTTTACTATCTTGATGACTTTAAAATACACTGAAAATGTCTTTGGCTTGTATGGTGATGTCTAAATTTCTACGTACAATAATGTCAGGTACAATGAATTGGAATGGTCACCATGAAAACAAAAAAAAAAATCAAAGTCGATTTGATGATAGCAGTGTGCTTGTCCATAATTTTAAGGTGAAGAAATGAAATTGAACTTTCCGTTAGTGAACTTCTTCTCTCGTACTAATAATTGTTTGCTGGACTGTTTTTTTTAACAAAAATATGTCTTATGTACATGTGTAGGACAAAGAAGAAAAATTAATCTGGGGGAAATTAGAATAAAAATGATCAATTACAATTAAATTAAATAAAATAAATAAATAAAACAATTAAATGTCAAAATAACGTTTTGATATTTCTCAGTACACTTGACGTATTCGGCGTATGCATATACCCGCCAAACATTGTTATTTACCAACGATTTTAATAAGCAGTTGTTTTTAATTTCGTTTTTCTGAAGCAAACCAATTTATTTTGCGTGATATATATGAAGAATAATTTAGCAAATCTAGTACTTAAGGATATTGAGCACATATCTATACTTGTTATACATTGAACATAAATTAAAGAAGATTTTTCACACATACAATCTGCTACGTTATGAAAACTTGAAGCTCATAACTACGACCATTAAATATGAGAAAACCTCTCAGAAAACAAAATTTATGGTCCTAAAATTTTCCAAAAAAGTTTTAAACAATATGGAAGGTAGTGGCGAAACTTTTTTCTGATTTATGTATTTGTTTCCGCATTGGAATTTCAGGCTGGCTTAAAGTGTTTTTTCCATTTCCAATTTTTACAGACATCACGTTCTGGCTTTTCTTTTAAACTCTGCGTTAAAAACGATTTGACTAACCTTTACGTTTTGCGCTGCGATCTAAAAAAAGAAGGTTATACATATTAATAATTGTAAAACAGTCCCGATTTGCTGCTAGCATGAATTGCCGCCGCCAGTACGTGAAATTATTACCTTCGACATTGAATTAAAAACTGAAAAAATAATTTTGTAATACTGGAAATATACGTGGTTAAACCAAGTCCGTTCGCGGCGTTCACGTCGCTTTCAGAGCCCATAAGTAATGAGTTTTATATCCGACCCCTTTCCAAACAACCATTCTTTTACATTTCGGTTTAAAATTCGACGTTCCGGTTATAACCTACCTAATATTTCATAGGTTTATTTTTGGTGAAATGCCGAAATACAAAATCATGTTTTCTGCGTCTGGGTTGCTCTCCGGTCCTTGATTTTTTTTGTTTATTTATGTAAGCGTATTGATTTTATGGTTTCAAGATATTACAGTGCCTTAGCGCAGTGTTGGATAGAATAAACACGAAATATACAGCATCTGAATGAAGCTTTAGACATCAAAGGAGTCGTTTATTTGGAATGTTTAATATTAGCGATTACACGTCTCTTTTAATTTTGCTATATGTATATAAATCTACAGGTTTTACTTATTTACCAGTGATTCCCGAGTGACCTAGCGCGGCATCCAACGCTCAGCAATCTTTTTCATACCTAAATCTTTAGTCAATATATAACAAACAGGTTCTTTCAAGATTTCCACAACCTCCACTATCTCTGTAACCTTAATTGGAAGGTTGTCACCATTTGCTGATCTTTTCTGATGTCACCGGTAGTGGTTGCAGTTTTTAGTAGTCCCAAACATCCATCATCAACCGAGTTGGTTTGAATTCAACTGACCAAAATTTCTCTTTGGTGACAGTGCAGAGTTTCCGTAGGCGGCGCCCGTTTGGGCTTTAATTTGTGTAGACGTGTTGCCTTTCAAATGCAAGAACTTAATGACAGCTCGACATTCGATATTTTCAATTTTTTACAGACACATCGATTGACACAAACGATTGCTAAACAACAATTAAGCGTACAACATGGTTAAAATTTTCAAAAATATTTTGTAATGCGTACGTAATTATATCTAACTAACTAGTTCCCTGGAATACGGCGCAACATTGGCTTATCTGCGAAATTCACCAGCTATAGCAGATGAATCTTAATTAAAATATCGTATCGTAAATTATTACCTAAAATATGCTTTGCTGTACCTGCGAACCAGACTTTCGCCCGATTTTCTTTGAAACTATAAATACAAACTTGGTTATTTTTTAACTATTCTGTGAACCCTTTCGAAATGTAGTATCCACTTATGAGAAACTTTAAAGTGAACTAACTGCATGTTTTTGTTTGCTTCTGCAGCTCATCGTTGTAAATCTAAGTCAGAGACAATCAATCAATTTCTTAACCAGCTTCAAACTTGTTAAATAACTCCGAAATTGTCAATAGCTTTTTGTTGATGTACGGTATTGTGTACTTTCTAGTGCTGACCCTCGTGCTTCTCACTTTTCCAACTGATTTCCACTTATATTCAAAGATAAACTACCTTCTGCATCGCTGGTACATGCTCCTCCCAGACATTTGTTTAATATTTTCCCGTAGTGGTTCATCCCCATCCAATATTTCTGGCACAATTTGTCAATGTTCATCCAAATAGTGTAATTCTTCCATTCCTTCAAATTTAAAACAAGTGTCCTTTACACATTGATCTATTTTCTTTGTGTCGTGAAGTTCATGCTGTTGCTTGCTTCGGTGTAGCGCTCTTTCTGGAAAATATTCGACGCCTATTCTGCGGTTCCAATGAAGCTGCTTAGACAGAAAAAGGTAGGTCCCTTTCGAATGATATGCCCAAGTGATTATAATCCCTTAAAAATGCTAAACGCATGTATGCACCGATCATTTTTATAAAATAGGAAGCAGTCAGCAATTAACGCAGACTACATCCTCCAAAACCGTTTCTGAGACTAAAAGGAGGCCTGCAAACCGCTCAAGTTTCATTCAATTCTGAAAGTGTGGGTTGGATACTTTTCTTTGCTAGTAAAAGTATTAATTACCATAATATAATGAGGTTGAGAGAAATACTAATCCAAATTTACTTCGAATGAATGGAATAAGAAGGATTTTTTGGATACGAAGGGCCTTGTAAAAATGTGGTAAAAATATAGTATATTATCCTTGAACCATAACTTAATATTTTAATTTTAGTACTATTCCGCAGTTTATGATCAATTTGATGAATGGCACGCAAATATTCGCGCGCACTTCAATATATGCTTCGATATACAACAACATTAAAAAGAAAACCATTGAATTCTTTGGTACATTGAAATTAACCTGTGCCGCTGTGATTATGCAAGCCTTTCGAAGTATGAATTGGGCATGCTATAGTAATTACCGTATATAATTGAAACTGGTCATCGGATTTTAAACAAGCGAAATGAGAAGAATTAAACATTTTGAATCGAAATACAGAGTCTTCAAGTTTATTTACGTGTTTAATTAGAAAGAAAATCTCGCCTATTTAGTTTTGCATTTTGATTTTTTCGTTACAATATGTTTATTTCCTGCAATACTTCCAACGTATGATTTAATATTTCTGGCTGAGGTTACTACTTCATGTAATGTGTGTTTCACACAATAACCGAATTAAATTTACTCTACGAACAAAATTATTTTCTATTGATTAACACAATAACTTTAAGTTAGAATTAAATTATTACTATTGTGGGTGTCAAATAATTGGTTCTACTATTGCGTGAAACTAAATTAAAAATTAATAAATGTACAGTATGCTCCAATGAGTTCCTGCGGCAGTATTCTACGTGGTTACTTTTGCAAAGTTGTTTTTATTTTGTAATTAAGTTTTTACAAAACAAATTTCAGGGACTCATTCGCAGCAATGCAGTAGTAATTTCCATATAATTCAGACCATAGAATGACTGTTTAATTTCCAGTTTCGGTATAAGAAAAAACATGTTTACTCACTAAATTGAGGAAATGGTACTACTAAATCGATAAACCTAGAAAATGAGAGTTGCGGTACACCATCTTCTCTAACCCTCCATTTGACAGCTTTTTGTTCATTAGCGCATATACGTAGTTTTGTACGGGTCTAATTCCAGGGGTAAATTTACATCTCCAACTAATTTGAAGTCCTCTGCTTTAGTGGTGTGCCCGATCTCGTTGTTCTATGTTTGGCGATTCAAATCTTCCCTAGCGATAATGTGCTGAGTGTTGTTTAATTATCATCTCCATTGAAACGCGTGTCACGTGTAAATGAATTAGTTTCTAATGTAAATTTAAATTTTCACTATTTGACTTTGGGATTATTTGGGAGAACTAACTTTACAATTCGAGATTAATAACTGCAACGTATTTAATAATCTCTGATCCCATCAATGAGAGTAGACTGAAATTTCGTCATTATTATAAATTACATTGTATTATAAATATGAATTCCAAAATAAACTTAATAATAATAACTATAGTAGAAATACCTTCCAAAATAACAGTAGAAATAGTTTCTATAGGGATGACTTGCTAAAATGGAAGTTTGCATGATGAGATAAAGTAGGAGTCCTTTTGTTTTAATTTTGTGAACTGCATTTCTATAATTGCAGTAGTACATTACGGTAATGAAAGTATATTAATTAGCGTAATTATAGCGGCAAAAATACGGAACATCTTGTAATTATATTGTTGTGTTACTTACAAAATTTTATTTCAAATTTAGACTCTATCTGCAACAGAATTAGTCTCTAATTTACGTAATTCTATTTTTTTAGGCTTTTACATAATTCCCCCTAAATTTAATTCTTAGTATGGCTCAATTCTTTTTCTTCTCACATCCCATAATCTTTATTTTTCGCTTTCGTAGAACACGTGCGTGAATAATATTGAGTGAGTAACTATCTCTTTGTTTTCAATTTGCTTCTCTTTATTGGCTTTTAATATCTAACCTTTTTCGGCTAAAGCTGTTAATTAACTTTTTTTAAATCCGAAATCTTATTAATGCAGGTGTCCCAACCTTCAAGAATTGTAGAGTCGTGCTTATTATGTAAATGGTAGGACTTCAAAATTTTCAGATGCAATAATATAACAGATACCATAGGGTACATGTAAAGAATATTTGCGTATCCACAAGGCGATCGATAAGTAGCAAACCAGTCACTTACTTTCTTATTATAAACGAAGTAGCTTGTATATTATTACGTATTAACTTTGACAAATGCAAACACCAGACCCGTCATCTTTTTAAATGGCACCGTATATTTCTTCTATATCCACTGCCTAGGGAGCCTGTGCCTCTAACTATCTTGTATGATGATTAAAACGCAATCCTCTCGCTTGCCTTCCAGTGGCGCCTAGCCGCGAAAGGTTGAAGGGATACAGAGTTGCCTCGTTACATGTCGACACTTCCCGGACTCCTATGCTGTGTGCTATGTGTAATACATATCGCAATGCGAAGTTGATAAGTGTCGGAATTGAACGCAAAGCATTAAAATTGTTGAAAATGCATCAACTTGTTTGTTTGCTAACAGGGTAAACATGTATTTATGGCATGTTTATTATGTTGGAAACCATATATATGTAGGAACCATGTAAATAGCGCAATACACAAATTTAAAAAAACCGGAAGGAGACCGTATAAAGAATTACTATGTGATTCAACGATGATGATAAGTGCGAGCAATATACCGTTTGCATAAATTGGACAAACGGTGTTTCATTGGTTTTGAAAGAAATACAACCTAACGAAAGAATTACCAAGTCCACAGGTGCTACGTAGGTATTTGTCGTCAGTGCCCGAGAAGGTTCAGAATTAAATGAAAACCGCAGCAAAACATGAACGGTTGTGGCTAACTATAGATGAAACTGCAGACATTAAAAATGTATGTTCACAATGTATTAGTTAGAACACTAGGCAACTTTGAAATTTCACCGAAGGAAGTGTTAATGATTTACGATTATACTTCGCACAGGTCAATTATTCAAAGCTGTTCAACCGAATTTGCTGCATATAACATGTCTGCTTCATGCTTTACACCTTGTAGCAGACGCTATACGAAAATGTTATCCCGATGTGGGAACTACTAGCACAGACGAAAGCGGTTTTTCTTATATCACCGAAACGTAGTCGGCTATTTCGGTCACAATGTCCTGACATACCGGAACTAGATTACGCCATCTTTTTAACAATAGTGTTGGGATCTCAAAGGGACCAGTGTAGAAACGTACGCTATGATATAGGTGTTGAATGTCTGACTTCTAGATTTCTTTTCAGCGATCTAAGCACATTCGGTAAGTTGTTTATTATATTATGTTTGCGTTTTCTCTTATTGTTTTTTGTTCTAACTAATGCAAACGTTTATTTCGGTTAACCCAGCGCAGTAACGCTACTGCTAGGCAATCGACTTGTTGCGCTCAAAATTGATGATACATATGTCTGACCTATGGAGTAAAATAGATATTTGCTGATAAACATAAGCTCCGTATTTGGTTATTGCATTCAAGTGGTGTTTGGTGTTAATATTGCTTGACTTGTGTGACAACAATAGACAAAATATACTGACATTGCTATTCTTACCTATTGATTCAAAACATTGTGCATTAGTAGCTACTTACTGAGAGCACTGCGTAAAAATAGAACTAATATTTATGATTTAGTTGCAGAACAGTTCTTGCAAACGTCTGTGTGTACGTATCGAGGTGAAGGGGCATTGGAGATAAATAAACAAATAACCAATTAACTATAATCATTTATTGCAATAAGAATTACCAAGGAAGTTTCTTAATAGTGTATGTTAATTGCGTTACATGTTTTTTTAAGTCAATTTTGTTTTCAAGTTTTTGTTGACATATTTACGTTTATATCACTTATCAGTAACCCGTAGGAACTTTTATTG
This sequence comes from Oryctes borbonicus, assembly GCA_902654985.2. Classification (NCBI taxonomy): domain Eukaryota; kingdom Metazoa; phylum Arthropoda; class Insecta; order Coleoptera; family Scarabaeidae; genus Oryctes; species Oryctes borbonicus. The sequence continues at coordinate 8,939,166 of LR736859.1, read as the reverse complement.
TGATACTATTTCCCTTCTTATTTTTCGCTAGAAAGATGTACTAGTACTACAGTTTCTCTTTTATTTCTACATCAATAGAAGTATAACATTAATTTGGCAAATGTTTTCGGTTGGGGGCATCATCGATCAGGATAGCGTAGCTTATACATAAATTATGCTCCTTCCTCAATGTTTGTAAGTTTTGTTTACTACTGTCATAGTAACGAAACTGTATTAATATCAGGAACCAGATGGATATAATTTCTAAATGTAAGACTCACCTGTGACCGTAAGTGACTGCTTGGACAGTAGCTTAAAAACGTCATTGTCCGTATCTCATTCGTTCATTGTTGTCATGGTAACAAACCAATACCAACACCAATTGCAGCACCAAATGCAGTCTCCAAAAGTAAGACTCGCGTGTAATTGTAATGTTAACTTTCGATCTAAGACATTCATCAGTATACAAAAATGTAAATATTCGTATGCGGTGAATACAAAGAAAAACATATGGTGCTATTTAAGAAAAAAAATAACGTTTCTAGCGATCAAGACCAAACACACTGTATATTTCAAAAAAGTTTTAATACCGTGTTTGGATAGAGGCAAGTACGAAATTTAATCTTGTAAACATTTAGGCTAGATGTCGGGTTGCCTAGGCGATTGAGTACAAAATTACAAATACCTCGAAATCTGAGAAATACTGATATGAAACCCATATTACGTTGGTTTATTTCTAGACAGAGAAACCAGAAATTAAGTAGTATACACGATGTTCTGTATAGAATAATAAAGTAAAAGAGAAAAATCCTCAATGTGATTTATTATCTCATCAGAAAACGTTAGCATCCTACTATTTACACATTAAGGGCAATTTTGTAATTCTAGAAGATTGGGACACTCAGTATGAGTCCAGAATAATTCATGATGACGATTGATTAGACGTTTCTCTCAGAATAACTAAACTACTTGAAATTTTGAATTTTCAGACATGTATATTATAGATTTTTTGCATCGCCCTGTTGAATGTAACTAAAAGAATGTAGCAGGTAGATTATAGGTCCAAGGTATATCAACTTTGGGAAATAATTTTTTTACAATTTTCAAATGCAAGGTTTCAATTTAAGCATCAATATACCTTCTTTACCTTTAGCCGAATACGGTGTCCGCGAAAGAGTCTGTATCATATGTAGTTTGTTTGTCCATTATTAGAAACCAGGAAATATTTCAAAGTATTTGTCACGTCGAACTCATTTATCATTTCAAATTTCCGAGAATGTCATTATTTAGCCAAATATGAACAAATGAGAAAAGAGTTGTTCGCATCTACTTATACGTTCCAAATCTAAAGTACGATTAAAAAATGTCTACTTTTGTTTTTTATTGCATTTTGTTAAAAATACACATTGTATATATTTTTTAGTGTATTTTCCTCATCAGTATCGGTTGGAAATCGAGGGTTCGTCTTTTCCTAACTGAAAATCTTAGTAGTACAGACATACTGATTTGAGAAGTAAATAAGTTAACAAGTTGGCTGAGAATACAATTACAAATTTTACAATTGACCAATTTTGGGTTGGTTAGCCAAATTTAATACTTCTAAAAATAAGTTTAAAATACGTAACTTGTACTAAATCTACTGTTTTTCTTTTAATTTTTCGCTCACCGTGAGAGAAAGTAGACAAAAAAATAGACATTTTAACATTTCTGAACCTTTAAGATCCTAAGGAAAGTTTTATCGGAAAAAAGATTTCTTGAAGCAAAATTTCGTTTGATCATAAAAAATCAAGCTTTTCATACTTCTCAGCCTATTGACTCCACTATTAGCATTTTCTGTTACAAAAACATGAAAATAGTTTAAGAGCGCCCTTAGGTTTCCTATGCAAAATCATTTAATTAGGAAAATAAACCTTCCTAACAAAAAATTAACTCAATTTTCTCCTTTCCAAGACGAACCCTCGATTTCGAACTGATACTGTGCATTTTTAACATGTAAGAAAAAACAAGATTAGACATTTTTGAATCACACTTTGTATTTGGAATCACCAGGCAGATGCGAACAACTTTTTCTTATGACTTTAATAGCTATAAGTAAATATCAAATCAATTCCACATATTTAAAGAGGAAAACATTCGATTTGATCAAGGGTGCCATGATTCATGAAATTGAAAATATTTTTAGAGCAAATTGGTACGCAAGATAACTAAATATCAGCTGATACCTATCTTGGAATAGTTTAGTGATTGAACACTTCAAAATGTCTTGCACAGAGTAGGGAAAATCGATAAGTTATTCTAGCCATTGTCATAGGATAACCGTCGTCTAGCTGCAAATCTGCACGCCAATCTGTATCCTGACCTGAGTGAAGACATGCAGATTATAAAACAATTCTAAGTTCGCAAGCTTACCTACTAAGGCATGGAAGTGTTAGAACTAGAACTAGAAAAAGAAAAAAACAGGAATAGAAACCGGAATGATGTAAAAAAGTTATGCCCTAAAATTTGTTGGTGTACACTGGAGCAAATCCAACTTCATCTACGTGAAATGATGTAACTTTTGCCTTTTCGGCCTAAACAGAAAAAATAGAACCGATGCTGTGCGCAGAATTAAACTATTTGTATGTGCGGCTGGTGAATTAAAAAAAAGCAAGCTTCTATTCGTTATCCCCATTGACTTTTTATCTTACTTATTCGACGAAAAATCGACCGTTGTGTATATATATAAAGCAATACAAAAATACATTACTATCAACCACAGTGGCTATAGAATTTGTGATTATTTGTTGTTGCTGGAGTATTTCATAATAAAATAGCTGACGGGCACATAAGATGCGGAGTATTTTTCTGCTGGGGCTTCAGCAGCTAATGCCTTCGTTATACTTCCAAGTAGATTTCATTTAACCGTACGAAAATATTGGCGGAATAAATGAATTAGGTTAGAACAAAGGATTTCAATATTTACGACAAAAGGCTACAACTGTTGTCAATATCAGGTAATTTAGAATGAACGTGCTTACATTTATATCCGCAGAACGTTTGGAACGATGCCTGCAAACGATTCGGAATATTATGAGCTTGCAAATAAAACAGAGAAGGTACAACATCGATTGTATTCGAAGGAGTAACCCGGGTCTTACGTCCGATAAAACAGATACATTTTTATAAGACAGCCTTTACATGTATAGCAGCAATATGATCCGAAACGCGGTCATAAGAAATTCAATTTAACGCCGCCTCCTTCTTAGTATTTTCGTCGCTCTCTTTTTTTCTACTGTACTCGATCATTTGCGTCACTAAATCTGCTTTACATCACAGAGAAACCAATTTTTTTTGTTGTCATTTTTGTGAAAAATATATTTCTGAAAGGTTCACCGCAAGAGGCCTTGCTATATATATATATATATATGGTATATATATATATATATATATATATATATATATGTACATAATGGAGTGTAATATGATATATTTTGTGGAGTATTGTTTTCACTTCTAGTTAATTTATATTTTGCCTAACGAGAAAGCTCGATAATTTTAGAATTCTCTGAAGAAGGCAGGTACTACGTCAATATAAAAAAAAATATGTTCACGGCATTATAATTTTGAGTACATACACGCTGAACTTTTCGCAGGATCATTACACTAAATTTCGCCAATAAACCTTTTATATGCCGTGTAGTGTCCTTTGAAGGTACCTGATGTATTTTATTTTTAGAGAACGCTTTCTGCAGTCGCGGTACAATGTATGTGTTAATAATTAAATTCAAATCGAGACGGCGCGCCACTGAAGTGAGGCAACCAATAAAACCTAAACCTAAAACAAGGCAGCATATTAGTGATTCGCAGTCTAGAAATTTTCTTAAATGTTTTTCGATGTTTATTTCATTATGCAGTGTTAGTTTTTTTTACAATTAAATACACGTAATTATTGCGTTAAACATGGTTACATGAAAAGGTTACGTGAACATTTGAGGAAATAACCGGAATCAGAATAAACGTTTGTCGTTCACTTGAGTTACTACGTCTCAAGGTGTCTGTACATGTAAATGATTCTCGCAAGTTTACCATGATAAATTAAAAGCACAGCAAGAAATACCCGTGAACAACAACCAAAAAATAATGCTAATATAGCATCTTTATGGCATTGATGGAATCGCTTACGGCAAAGGCAATGTGAGGAGAGAAGAAACTCTACCTTTTGCCGTGAGTGATTCCATCAGTACCACGAAGAAGTTATATCAGGGTTACTTTTTGGTAATTTTTTCTAATTTTCTGACATTTCTGTTGTGATTTTGGCAAGCCTCTGGGAATCATTTAGATGTACAGAATTTGATACCCAAAATTCTCATGTGCACACCATCGTGTTCAGGAGTCCAAGAACTGCTCTAGAGATAGCTTTTTGATTTTTGGCTGTTTGGCATTTTGGTTTTGTCGCTTTGTGCTTTGTAAACGGCAGACACTTGGCATTTCTTGGCGGTAGAGGACGGCGCGAAATACCTGGCTCGTAATTTCAAAAGGAAGTGCCATAAGCCGGGAGGTAAATAGCGATGTTGGGTGGAGAAAACGCACTCGAAGCCATGCTGATGACGTCGGGTAGGCATCATGTATCTATTACACTGCTTATGCTGTGAATGTTTCCATCAGTACCGTGAGGAAGCTATATTAGGATTATCTTTTGGTTAAAATATCTTATAACTGTTGTTCATAATTATGCTACCTTAATATACAGTGCCCGACACTTGATTACTCTCACATAGTGATTGATGTAATTTGGTTTAAAGATCACTGGTTAAAACCAAGCATATATTTAGATTACACATTTTAACAACGTTTACGCTCAACTTTGCTTCAAGATCTTGAATCGCTAATATTTTTGCCATTTTTAAAAGTTTCGTTATCATTTTTATTGCGACACTTGATTACTCTATATTTTTTAATTACAGTTAGCTAAAAGCCGTAAAATAAATGAAAACTACGTTGCTTAGCAACAAGTTAAGAATTGTTTCACAATAGTTATCAAGTTGTGACAGTACTCTTCGACAAGAAGGCTACTTGAATCGAGAAATCGCCAGAAAAATTGAACGAAGTACGTGGGTAGTTAACGCTTACCTGAAAAACATGGAAAACTATGGCAATAATCGGAAAGATCGCATTGCAACGGCAACAACAGCAAGGGAGAGTCGTACAATTTTGTGGATGGCGCCCAATTTTTGTGCTACAACTAAGCAAATTAGAGATAGAGTCGGAAGACATACTTCTGTACGAACCATCCAAAAGGCAATAAAGGAATGTCCACACTTGAAAAGAAAGAAACTGCGCAAGAGAGCCCTCCTGCTGCATAAGCAAACCCGATTAGAATTTGCTCACGATCATCGTGAATGGGTAGATGAGTGGAAAACAGTTGTCTTCAGTCATGAAAAAAAGTTTAATTTGGATGGACCTGATGGCTTCCAATATTATTCGCACGATTTGAGGTTGGCAGAACGATTTTTATCACGTCGTCATAGCCGAGCTGGATCAGTAATGATTTGGGGTGCGATTTCAAGTCGAGGAACAGTGGAACTAGAGATTCTGAAAGGAAGTCAGACTGCTCAAAAGTACCTGGAGTTGCTACAGAGACAAATCGCTTATATTGACTTGGTGTTTCCCGATGAAGAATGGACATTTCAACATGATAATGCGCCAATTCACACAGCAAGAATAATCAACACATGGATGAACCACAATATCAATGTCCTGAAATGACCTGCTCTTTCCCTAGACATAAATATTATAGAAAACTTATGGGGCTGGACGACGAGACAAGTTTTCAGCGAAGGAAGACAGTTTAATACTAGAGAAGAATTGATGCTAGCCATAAGAGGCACATGGGTAGCAATTCCAATGAATTTGCTAAATAATTTATTCACTTCGTTAGCAGTTATTGAGAAACGAGGAGGTATCACTCATTATTCAAATAAAAGATTGTTGCTTTATTTCTATTCCTTGTTGTTTTTTTTTGGGCGAGAGTAATCAATTGTTGCTTTAAAAATTACCATCAGAGTGAAAAAAATCCTCAAAAATTGGTTTTTGAAATTATTAAGGGAAACTGGTGTCTAGATTTGTAGAAGGGACCTAATTTAACTATTTTTATAGATATTCTAACTAAAACGTTAGTGTTTCAACGAAATGGCGTCAATTGAGGGGTGAGAGTAATCAAATGTCGGGCACTGTACATCATATGTATATTAAATTATATGCATTTATTTAATAAAAACTCGTTTTGGTTTGTACAACCATATACAACTAGCCCTATTATATCTAATACCTTTTGTAAGTATAGATATCAAATAATTAGCAAATCATACAGGTACCTATCGTCTATTTTATATTCTGAAGTATAATATCCTAATAAACCAGCACTACATTATATATAATGTAATTATACAGCAGGATAGTCAATACCGAAATAGCCAGATGGACTTCCTTCCTAATCGTTCAAGTCATGGTCAAATTCGGGCGCAATTTGTAATTACAATACACTGGCCGTAAGTACAAGTTACAAAGTTAATTGAATTGGATGTTTAGAGAACCGCTACAATTTTAAATTAAAGTGGATAAACGATTCTAGCTTCATGTCTGAATTTCCACATGCCGCTTGTAATATGATAAACTAAATAAGTAAATAAAATCCAGGCCACGTTCCTGGCAGTTTTGCTCTTTTAGTATCAAACATAATTTTTATGTGCTCATCAAAATAATCGATACATCTACAGATAAACAGACCAAGAAACCCGCCTTCATGTTTCTCTTGTGCACACAATCAAACAAATGGAACGTTCTACCAACCTCCAATAAAAGAACGGAAAACATTGCGGGTAACACAAAAGTATTGTCTGAGAGCTTGAGTAAATTTGCCTTAGAAACAAATTTCTTTTGTCTTCGAATACATTCCGGAGTATGGGAACGTAAATACATTGTGTTATTGTAGCTCTAACGAAGGATATTGGGTATATTGGGTATATTTTTCATGTTGATAGCGCTATAAATACAGACAAATTAGTGATACAGTATGATAATATACATCAGTTGCCGAAATAGCATCGATAATAACGCATTGTACAGAATAGAATAGAATGGAACAAAATTTTACTATGTAGACACAACTGTGCATATAAACGTTAAAATCATACTTGTAATTATAGTTTTTCAAACTGGTTTGTTGATTAAGTAATAATTAGAGCTGCTGAGTGGGAGAAGTTAACATTAACGGCGACCGCCGATCGGTGATGCATAAATCTGCCGTTAGATTTATTTAGCTCTTACGTTGTATAGGAATTTCAAAGATTATTTTAAGTATGACTGCCTTACATTGATAGATGAACGATCTTTCGCAAAATATAAGAACATATTTTCATCACGGCGAGCATTTTTAGTCGAGAGAAATGTGAAATATATGCATCATGCATCTCTTTTCGGCACGCGATGTTAGTATTCCCTTCTTCCGTCGGCATTCTGTTTATAGGTAGGCACATACTTACTACAATCCTGCCGCGACCCGCGGAAACGCCAGCTCTACTGATGCCAATATTAAAAATCAGTCGCAGTATGATTTGCTTTTCTAACGCCGAGGAATTTAATTGAAAGTGGTAAGGTATGTATGTATCTATTATGCGGTTAACAAAAAAAAATTTTTCCAGGTAGTAGCTACAACCACGCGTAATTTTAATATAAAGTACATCGACATCTACCTTTAAGCATGGCAGAGGAAAAAAATGAAATTCGGATAAGCAGGTACAGACTGTGCAAAGTAAGTTCGTATTCGAATATGGGGTAGAAAGGTGATGACAACGCACTGAGTGACGTTCGCATGGTTGTACGCGAGCTAAGTACTTGATTCTCATTTATGACGAAACAGAGGAAAAATAACCGTAACAAGAAACCGGTCATGGTTGATGATGAGGACCATTCGTGTCCTCGAAACAGCCGTCCCGGACTAATTATTATATTACTATATAATAAATTAAACTTGTGTGGTGCGGAGGCTGCCGATACTTATGTGTTGTTTACCATTCTCCGCCACAGTCCTTGCTATCATTATTGTAACAAGAAATGTTTACCGAAATCGGTCTCGCACAATCGTATTTAAACTTTTGGGAAAATAGATAGCCGCAATTAGAAAATATTCCTTTTTCGATTTGTGCACAGCTATGGCTTACGCATGATCAAACTCTACGTCACGTATTACGTGACATATCCAATATAGATTCAATCTGATGATTGTAGGTCGTGATTTGGACGTCGCCAGAACTTAAATGTGTTAGACTTTTTCATGAGACTATGAACCATTTAATATACGATAAAAGAGATGACATTGCAACAATAGACAACGCACCAACAATTCTCTGATACAGCAGCACCTGTCCGAAGAGATACAGAATTTTAATTTGCGTGGCGCGTATGGCCGTTTTCACATTTACGGAAAACAGCACCGACCAGATCACGGTACCGATACTAATACGACCATTCGTATTTACCGACCAGACATCAACAAATTTCGGTGTCAACTATTTTGTTTTTATTGTTTTCATTTCTTTTATTCCAAAAACACTAATTCTACATTAATGTCATCTGCTTTAGCTTATCAAGTGAAATAATAATAACCAAGCTTAAAGATGACACCTACAGAATGACTGATAGTGTTTTCACATCCACCGACGTGGTAGCAGCAGGACAACAACAACGATGCCGGTGTCTATCAAATCTCATGCATCAAATACATAAAGGGCGTTCTATCCAATGTGAATGACGTTGTGTTAGTACCGGACCATGCCGTGACCGTCTCGGTATTATTGTCGGTGAACGTGAAAACTCTCATTTTATCACTGACAGATCAACAATAGCAACGACACAACGCCGACATATCGTGAGTGGGACAGAATCCCTTTTATAGATATGAGATTTGATATCCACCGGCGTTATGCCGGTAGATGTGGAAGTGGCCTATGCAGATATTTCAAAGATCAACAATCGATACCTCCAAAAATAACTTCTAATCATACTCACTGTGAGTTCCGCACATTTATTTCCAAATTAACAAGTAAAATGAATATTTAAAAAGATACAATTGCAATGTCAATAAAAGCTATTAGAACGTACATTATTTATGTAAATAATTGAAATAATATGTTACTCTTCTAATTAACAACGAAAAGTCGCTGTCACCTCTGCTTTCGCTTACAATACGCACCTTCGTATACAAATACTACCTTAAGATACAATTTATTTCTAAGGCAGCAAAGAAACCATTAATCATATGTTTGATATTGAAATTGTCTCCTGACATTCTTATATTTCGTTAGGATATTTTCCGAAGGAAATTATAAGAGCTTAATACTACCGAAATCTCTATGACTGACCCGCGCAACATTTGTCGCATCACGTAGATTGTCAAAAATTGCACGTCTGTGTTCAAGGGCTGCAATAATCTCTAAACCAAACAATGATCGTATTCGATTTTCTAAAGCGTCTGCATTTTGGATAATAAATATCAATGCCTACTTGCATTTAAGTACATTGGTGGACGTGTAACGTGCACAGATTCGTAAATTTGTTAACATGTAAATTTTGCAAAAGACCCGATTTACAGTTCTGCACATTTATTGGAATTTTTAGCTTTTATTCTGCAACTATTAATTACCTCTTAAATATTGCGAGTTATTTCTAAAACATCCTGTATATGTACAAATATCTATACTGTAATTTCCAAAAGGTTTTGAAAATTGAAGATTTCCAGTATGTGTAGTACACATGGAGATGTCTATGTTAACGGAAACATTATCGATTGGTGTGCTCGAAGTTCTGGTTACCCTTCAGCGTTTGTGAAAAGCTTATTTTAAGTGAAAACCACCATTCTAATTTTAAGAAGTAATAACAAACACGTGAAACATTTTACATACACCATTTACACACTAAGGACTACTATAGTGTTATACATACAAAACAAAGTTATCCAAGAGGTTATCTGTCATCAGCGTCACCCACACATCTCATCTAGTGACTTCACCTTGTCCCCTTATCGACAGTAAAGGTACCTCCAGTAGTAAGAAGCTCGATTTAAAAAAAAAAGGTTCCTTTTCTGGGCTATTACCTTTAGAGTCTGGGTGGTACAAGGATATTATACAGGAAATTAGCAGTTGCAGCGGACAATGACACCGTAAGTTATCCATCTGTTGCCGCAAATGCGTTTAATAGATACTTTCAAGAGGCTCCAATCGCTACCTCTTGTTCTGTTCCTAATATTTCGATCCCCAACAATCAGTTTAAGCAAGTTTGACATTCAATGTACTTACTTCGCTATACTGAATCTAATATTCAATGAAATGAAGAATAAATTCACCTGTGGTTCCGATGGTATCTCTGCCTGCATCTTGAAAGAATTCAACGAACTTGTAACGCTTATAGCTTACCTGATTAATGAATCATTCGATAAAGGACTTTCTCCGAAATCTCTTGAGATCACATCTATAGAATCTGTCCCCAAAAAGGGAGATAACAAATCTCAAATTTCAGACCTATGGCACTTTCCTTATCCTTTACGAAGCTATTTGAATACGCCATGCCTAATCGCATGGACAGTTTTATAAATAAATTTGATATTTTATCCTCTTTTCAACACGGCTTCTGGACTGGCAAATCCATAACCACCGCTCTATTAGATCTCCACACCAACATAATTCGAAGCATTGAAGGTAGGTTATGGCCCTCGGGTATACTTTGCGATCTAACTAAAGCCTTCTATTGTGTTCAGCACAATTTGTTATTATATAAACTTAACTGTTTACATTTCATTTTCTCTTTTCCAAGTACAAACAGACACAGCGTCAAATTGCGCCAGTCTCCAAATTTCTCTAAACTTTCACTTTGTACTACAGTAAGTGGTGTAGAATGTCATCAAAGGACATAGAATCTCAGCTTCAGTTACATCGTTGCATGCTACATCAAAAATAAATAGTTTCGGTATATATTTTGACATCAATAAATTTTAAATTGTAAAAGTCATCAAAAGTGGCTGCGAAAATAAAACAATCGCCAACGCGATTAAACAATGGCTTTAAATGGGACTAATTCTATATTTGACTTTGAAAGACAAACACTTCACTGAAACTGTACGCACGTTTCGATAGCTAAGCTACCATCTTCAGTAGCAATACTGAACTCAGTTCAGTGTTTGTTGGAAAGGGGTAATAGTGAAGTGTTTCAGTGTTCCGGTGCCACAGTATTCGAGTACGTGATTTATTTGACTTTGAGTCTATCTGTCGTTTGTCAGCTAACTTGGTAAATCTCCAGTTAAAAGTTGGTTATTTGAAGAATTTCAATTGGATTTCAAGAACGAGTCAAAGTAGTTATTCAGAAGTAGCCGAGTTTTAAAAAGGAACACATAAACATATCTCATTCAAAGATTCATTTATCAATTCAAATAGAAATCTAAATTGCCGAAAGAGTGCTTTAGAGATACTAGAAAACCGTAGAATTTCGAAATTTTATCAATTTGTCCGCACGTTAAACATTACAATATGTATCAACGTTGTCCTGTAGAGGTCTGCCTCCCTACCGTCTTAATGTCCGCAATTTCTACTAGATTTAACTTAGTTTTCTTCTCAATTGATAAAGCGTCTGCATCCTGTCTTTCTGTTATTTTAATATTTCCTTTGTGAAAATCGATCATTCTCGAACTCATTTCTCAAGCTATTAGAAATTTGGTCGATAACAAACTAAAAAAAATACTTATTTTTTCGTGCTCTTAAAGTTATCGTGATCTATGTTCTACTCGTTTCTATTGTCTTCTCTGTTTCGTTCGAATCGAAATTGACCTTCAACCTTACAACTAACTTTTCATATGGTGGCACATACCATTTTACAATTTTCAGTACCTATATCGCTCATTATAGTAACTACATATTAACTGAATCTATTATTTCAATATATTCACTACGGATGTGTACATTCACATCAATACTCGCACTTTAATCAATTAAGGCAAGTGACAGTTGAAATGAGTAAGTTGTAGATAGTGAACATGGTAAATACTATAATTGAGCATAAATATATTTGGAGCATATCATGTATTTTACTTCGTTCTAATTTGCGGATATAAGACTGCTATCTCCGCTTAATACCAGTTATAATAATTTGCTGACGTCGGTGAGTGCCGTTCTGACAAGGAGATTTCGTTGACCCCTTTTCCCATGTCGAAATTGGGATACCCTTATTCGTAAAATACTCAATATCCCGAATTTCGCCCGAATGATATAGAATTGTCTCGTAAAAGAGCTGTCCTCGGGTGTTGGTCGTCAACCAAATAATTCAATTTCCAGGAACGCCATCTACGCCGAACTGGTCAGTTCAGTAGTTGACGGGATCAGAGGGCCGTGAAATGATAGGCTTGGCCTTCCACTTACCACGTTTATTGTAATGTGGATACGTTTACAAGATATATGCTATGCTGTAAATGCACCGCCAGTATTACGAGAGTGAAAATCGGTTGACATTAAATGTTCCGTTGATTTAAAAATGTTAAAAGAGTTTGTTTTATAAATAAATAGAAACACAAGGTTAATTGTATCCTTTTTAGCAAGTAATATTTTTCTCTAAGGATTTGTTTTAAGAAGTCTGGAAAACGTAGAGTTACTTTTCTGTCAAACTCCACAACTATATTTTTTTATTCACTAATCGCTTAGAAATGTTTGTAGATGTTATGATCTTCTGCACATCTTCTACAAATACGTACAATGTGTTTAGTTAGTCCGTGGGTAACTGTAAAATATTAACATCCACGCTACGGCGAATATTTTTGGGGGTATAACAACGAATATTTCAAAGAAATATTGATTACTAGTATAATCCCTTTTAAAAGTAATACTTCTGTTTATCCTCTCAACTTCTTAAAACACTTGTGTATGCTGAAAAGAAAGGAAATAGATATCTGGACTTGTGCCAAAGTCTGTGCTTCGTACGAAATCAATGTCATCCACAAATGCCCCTTAACGACTAACCGTAAAAATAAAAGGTTCAAGTGGGTTGAACAATTGAATGCAGGGCCAGTGGAAGACCGTGGTATGGTCCAATATATTAAAATTTGAGTTGCATGGTTATAAACGTCGAGTGGATTAATTAAAAGAAATCTTCCCAACAAAAAAAAATATTCGGTGACAAGTGCTGCACAACATAAAATTGTACTGAAGTATACAGGACGTAATGCACGATATAAGTTTGACTTTTTAAAAGGAACGCTCTATATATTATTTCGCCTTTGAATGTCTACGTTAACTTTCCCGAATATTTCTTGTACCTATCGCTAGTTTTTGAGATAAATTATTTAAGATTCATATGAAATGCCGTTGTATATTTAACGAACGATATCTTCAACACCTTGCACACTAGAAGGGGAATTCAAATGTCTGTAATACGCCGATTTTCTTAATATCAACTCGAGTCTACTGCCTTACCTTAGCTTCTTTTAACGGAATACTCCTTGAATCGAAATTATTGTCGAATTTTAATTAAATATAAAGTTGCACAGGTAGTTTTTTTCTTATTGCATAGTGCTGTGGTGCAATACTATAAACTTTTTTCGAAAGATATTCATTAAAATAATAAGTTTAATTTATGCATATAATGTCAGCGTCTATTGTTGAACATTTTTGAATAATATTTTGTATAATGTGTAACGTTTCACACTGCCTTCAAAAGACTTGCCAGAAAGTTTTTTCGTAAACTTTCGTAAATTTAGCTAAATTGCGACACTGTTTAAACGACTTTCAATATATTTTTATTACATTTTTTTACTGTGGAAAAGACTCAATGTGCGTCTTAAAAATCAATTCGTCTTATGCTGAACTTTAATCAACATTTGTCTGCTTATTTTCTTTGTTTATTGTTTCTAAGTGTTTCTTAACTTGCAAAACGATGTATGTATGATATTATTGTTATTGCAAGTAAATACCGGAATTGGTTTCATTTAATATCTTTAGCACAACAAAAGTTTATAGTATTTCTTCGCAGCCCTCAATGACTCAACAATTATCTGCATGATTTTAAACTTAATTTACTAGACAAGCACACATTTTAGGTAAAGGGAAATCTTTAAAAAGAAAGGTTAGAGGAGTTTCTGTATTCTGGAGAAATATGTAGGTTGTTTCATAAAAAAAAGAAATGGCTTGAATGAAACGACTTAACACAAAAAAATGTTCAATGTATTGCTGAAAACTTCAAGAACTATTCAATCGAGTAAAGTTTGAATTTTTCTTCAGCGTGTAAGGTGCTCAAGATATCGGTCATCAAAGTAATACCAGAATTTTGCAAATATCACAGATTATCTCAATTATCTTAGAAACCAAGGTAGGTGGATATAGGGAATATTGAAAATGGTCGTTTGAATTGAAAGAGTAAATTTGTACCGCTATTTGCGAAAACTGAACACCTTAAATACATGTTGTGTTATGTAGAATTTATCTGTGAACATTTTTACTTAAAATTTTCTTCGCAAAATTGTTCCCCACGCTATAGGTGGACGTATTATACAACAAATTAACACAAAGCTGGTGTATGCTTGATGTACGCTTGTAACTTTAGCAGTTGCCGCATTACGGCGACTATCATCATGATCGGTAGATGGATGATTGCGACACCGTGTGAGTAAGCATTAAGCGTTTAAGTTTGAATGTGTATCAAAGTGTTTATAAAGTGTCGTAATAAATACAAATGAAATTAAACATGCTAAAATTGGAAATAAAATGTGGATATATTCGTTCTCGTACATTTTTGAGCTACACTCAATTAAACTTGTGAGTGGTAATGTAACTTTTTTGAAGCTCAGAAGGTTTGCAAGATGTTCATAAAGCTAAACAAATTCTGAAATAATAACGTAGGCTGATTTATCGTGATCAACTACTTCCCGCTCAGTTAGTTTAACCTCTGGCGTGGTTTACACGTTGAGTTACCGTGCTAACTATTGCTTACTACCTTTTCCTCTCCTGAAGAAGCCCCATATGATTGTGGGTGAAACGTCGAGTTTTCAATTAACCATGATACGGTCCGAACCCGGAACACATTTGGTTTCAACTAAACAAATTCTATTATATAAAAAGTAAGAATTATTGATTTCAGAAATCTAATTGATAGATGTTCCTATAATAAGTATTTTGAGGAATAATGAACTATAAAGATCTATAAAAACGGTGCGGCACTCAGTTTCTGTACCGTGGTTTGTGTACCAAACTGCCGCAAGACTAACAGCAATGTCAAAATACTCTGATTTCTGAACCCCAAAAAATATACGACAATTTGTTCGTTGTCAGATTTAATATACTATTATTATTATTATTGTATCTTACAATGAAATAATGTGCTGTATAATAATAAATACCGTAGGTTCTCTGCTTACTTTTTTTCTTAATGTGTGTATAACTAAAAGTTATAAATTGCGGTTACATATTTCCACTAATGTATCGAGAATGGAAACTGTTTTGAAAAATTAAATGAAAATTTACTCTATCAATAGTATTTTTCTTTTAAATAGACCACCTTTAATTTCATAATTTCACGATTTTCGGAGGGTGCCTTACAACCTGAAATGCATGGGAAATTGCTATTTACATGAACAAATAAATTATTTAATCTACGGAAAAAATACTCTTGTTTTATACACCTTATGACGAACAAGGTGAGGCTATGATGAAGACAATGAAAGTCGGTACCACATCTATATCTATGGGTTCTTACACATTAGATTAAATAACTAGTTAAATTATTAATTAATTAAAATATGTTTTTAATCAAAATGTGTCGTTGCCGAATGTTTGGTTTAGGGGGCTTAGTTACAATTTCATTTAATTTAATAGATATGCTGCCTAATTATTATTGCATAGGTATTACATAAATCAATAACTGTAATGATATGATTCCTCCGTAATTATATCATAATTGATCGTCACATCCTATTATTACAAATTAATATCACCGGATGCCTTGCTATAACTATGATTGGTCAACATTTATTTACAATCAAATAGATTCAATTATATTCTAAAACTTGACAATGCATACAGTAGTTTGCAATAAATTAATGTAGGAAAGTATACGTTGAAACATTTGTTATTTTACTGGATGACCAAAAACAAATTTGGACAAAGCCTTTCACGTAGTTGCAACTTACAGAGGAATAGTAGTACAATCGCTAAAAGCATATATTAATTCAATGTGTAATAAGCTTATGTACAATGTTGAATGAATAAACAGTAGACAGAGATTAAAGAAATGACGGCATACATATAAAAATACTAAAGCAGTGTGCGTAATACTATTTAATGATTTTGGGTCTTTTACATTTTAAAACTTCCCTTTCCTTGATACTAGTTTCTTTGCGGGATTTTCATTTATTTAATACAGGTCTTCTGTTGATCTTCTAATATAAAGATAGCTGTTAGCTTTGTAAATACAGACGCCTGTTTCTCCCTCGCACCACCACCAGAGTCGTCGCCTTCGCGGTTTCCTAATAACTATAATAAAATAATAGAAGTAACGCAAAGTAAGATAAGACGGTGCCCTTCCGGTGCTAGATACAAAAAAGTTTTTAAGATGGTTTTTGTAGATTATGAACCGATCTCCATAAATTATCTCTTTGTTACTGAATGAACACGGGAAATTGCCATCTTTAGTCATATGTATAAAAAATAAAATCGAGAGTGTATGTAATTCGATGATTAAAGAAAAATTTACCGTTTTAAGCATCTTCCGTGACTTGAAAAACTGGAGAAGGGAGATTAATTATTTTTAACACAAGGTGCGTTTCCAAAGTTATTTTTGCAAAACGGGTCCGCCGTAAGGAAAATATGTTCTTGTGTAAAGAAAGCGATCACTCTACATCTAGTGATATTATATTTGCATAATTTAAAAAATCTTTGAAACAACTTAACGCATCTGTAGATGAACCTTCACAAATTTGTCTAAGTTTGACAAAATCTGAATCTTGTTTTGATAGCTGATCCCTGAAAGGACTCATTCAGATAGCGAGTACGCCGTATGTGAGGTTGCAAGGATATTTTATTAACTCGAAAATAAAAACTATTTACATGAACGCTAGTTGAAAATTTTTAATTCGGCTATAACTTCAAAACAAATAAAAGTCGGATAAGAACGTATGAGTTTATTTACTTTTTTAATTTATATTAATTTAATATGACATTATTTCTACGTGTACACTATACTAATGGAGTTTGGTCCGCTTCCCCCGACTCACCCTGTCGCCTACAATGCACTATTTATGAAACACTCACCCACCTAAACAATACTATCAGCTATATTTGCTCGACTAAACATCTGCTGCATTAAATATGTTCCTGCAGTTCTATCGGCGAAGTTTGCTTGTATGTGTTCGCACTTATTTGGCGCCTGTGTTTGGAAGGAGTAATAAAAGAAATGACGACAATGTTTATTTGTCTTCAAAAACAATTTGGTTAACAAATCCTTTATGACTTTCAGTTAATTATCAACACACACAAGATTTAGATTTTCAACTGTAAGTGCTTGTTTATTATTACAAAAGTTTGTAAGCATAAACAGAATCTCTGGCTTGTTCCTCGTGCTTGCATGTCTATTCGCAATGTGGGAAGAGCATGGTGGGAAGTAACAGAGCAAATACTTGGGGCGAACAAATTTCCTTTAACAAAGTAAATTTAGTCGATTTCAACATATATTGTATAAGGTGCCTGAAAATATACAAAAGAGAAGGTGGCTGTATCGCTATTAGCTTAATCTTAAAATATTTGTAAAGCTAATAAGCAATTAACATTATGCATTACAGAAAAAGACGTTCAGAGGTATGATTAATACCGCTGCTGGACAGGTAATTTAATCACAATGCGGCTTGCTGTAAATGAGCATATACCAGGTTATAAATTCGTCGTCATTAATTCAGCTGCGAGAAGTTGCTGCCGATCGCATCGTTAGAGATGCAATTACAAGCGAAATTAAAGCCGAGCTTACATCGCCGCGCACAATTATAACATATCTGAATGGTATTCCGCCTCAATCGTGTCCTGCAGACAATTTCCTCCGTCATGCCTCTCAAAGGATTTGCGGTGGAACTGTACGCTTCAGTTTCATAACAATGACGTCAATTTAATAAAAGGAAATGAATTGCAGTCGAAAGCATAGCCGGAAAATTTTCTTCCGCTTTCCTTTGAAGGCACGTCAATTTCGATATAATTTGCACAAATGTTATTCAATAAATCGTCAATCAATAAGACGGTAACTTGGATCAGTCTTATTGAAATTGATGTTGATATTTGAATGTCTCGGTGAGTACATTATCTCATTATATATCATGTTATGCATCGCATATGTTGGTGAAATTTTTATAATATTTTTAAGGACGGGAAATTTTATATAAAGAACTTCATATTGAACTGTTTCATGTTGATATCCCTAACTAGGTATTATTAAGCTCATTTCACACAACTCAGGATATGCCCAAGATAAATTATACCTCCTTAAAAAAGAGCAGTTATGTTTAACAGGTGGAACGAACTTGTTTATTTGCATCATATGCAATTTTTCGTCAGATCGTTGTAAAACTTCCTACAAATTAGAATTATGCAAGAATATTTATAATTTAGTTGGCAAAATGCTAAAAGTTAAATTGGACGCTTGTTTGCGAAAGAAAATGTTTTGGGAACTACCGTATCAAGAATGTGACGAAGGTATACCTTGTTAAAACCTGATGAAAAGTGATTGGCAGCGAACTTTGGCAAGAAAGGCTTTTGTAGTTTACCGAAACCCATATTCGTGCGTCTATCTGTAAACTTGCTCGTCGTTTGCACGTTTCTCACAGCACTAGTGTACGAGAGATTAAAACAAATAACATAGTAAATAAGAAAAATACGCCCAAACCAGTCACCATTATGGATGATGAAAGGTACTTTTCATTTTTCCTCGCGGATATTTCTGGTAATGCTGGCTTTTACGTTTAAGAGATGTTGATGAGATACCCAGCGAAGTAGAATACAAGACAACCAAATCCCTAGAGTAAGTCTGATGTCCTTTGTCATTCTGCATTATCAAAATTCCGAAATTATGTTCTGAGCAAACTTAGCTTCAAGTCATTACGGCCGATAGACAATGCAATGGATGCGCACAACATGCTTTTTTGCACGTGCCACAAACTAGGCGTATTCAAACATTTTGGGCTTTATTGAATGCGAAGATTGCCTGAGAGGGCTGGGAGACTGAAATTGAGGGTTGGTTAAGGTTGTTACGTCTTTTTTCTTATTTATCGATTTTAGGTTTTTAGTATATTCATACCTTAGGGATTAATTGTTAGTGTTAAGTTTGCATATGTTACTAAGTTGGTAGCGCGTATGTCAAGTGCAAGCGCAGATACTTTCGATTCGACAAGTATCGCTTCCAAGTGAAGTGTTAGCTATTTTGTGGTGATTAATTTTGATTTATGGTATTCAACGTTTGTATGGATTTGCGCCTGGTAGCCTGAAATTGCGGTAAATAATACCACTCCGATTTTGATGAAGCTAAGTATGTTTATACCCTACATTCAACTGCGCATTATCTATGACTAATCGCCAAAAGATCTGTATAGGAAAATATAACGAGGGGAGCCTACTTTTTATCTGAGACTTAGAAAAGTGACAAAGTCATGAACTCGTTCTTTTAGATGGTTACTGTATAGGTAATCAGACGGAAAGGAATACAGGCTGATCCATTTTCGATCCTTATCATACGGATCTCGCTTGTGAACATTGGACAAATGAAAAAAAAAGAAGAAAAATGGTCATTCAATAAGTCATTATCGACTTATTTCTTATCGTTGCCATAATGGATTTTAATACCGTCAAATAGAGTTTTCTGTTCTGACTTTAGCCATATATAACATGTTGACAAAAGTTTTTGTATCATCAGTGTGATATTTACCACTACTTCATTATTTGGAATAGTATGTCCGTATAATTATTATTAGATATTTATAACATGTATTTAGGTAATAATATTTATATCAGACGTTTTTATCAAATTCCAATTAAACATCACGTTACGTGTGTTGCGGACTTTGTATCGATTATGTTTTTCCTTTTGTAACTATCTGCTTCGCTAAAGCACCGCTATTACATGGTTTAAATGTAGCAATTTTGTACTAAAATATAATTGTGTAACCCATTGGAACGCCTCTCGAACACTTCAGAATTAGATCGACCGTCCATTTTCATCAACAAAACGCTTTCGCCTGCTATTATCAACGAGAGTATAGCATAAAAAGAACCATTTACATGATCTATCTTCTCCACCTACCACAATGAATAGCTATGTACGGCTCTCGTTTACTTTCGTAAATATTGCCGAAATTGATCCTTCACCAAAATTTATTTTCCGTGTGATACATTTTTCCAATTACCTTGATTCAGGGCCTAACATTGCGGCATGGCGATATCATAAAATGTTGCTAGTGGAAAGAGCGTAACAATTAAACTGCGCAAATTTTTGCACGGAAGCAGTTTGATGTCACGCTTGGTTAACTTCCGTATCGAGAAAATATGTGTATGTATGGCATTTAATATATTTAATAAACTACATCAGAGGAATATGTCACGTTTTGGATATGAAAGAAGAATAGAATAAAAATATAAATCGGGAGTTTACAATCGGCAATTAGGCTAAATTGGGCTAGGAAGGACAAATGGACAAAATTTTGTCCATTTGTGCGCAGAAGCGGGAAAGTCATCTCTTCAGTACAGGTTATTTTTTGCCAACTGCACAAACACAAACCTATTTCTCATGATACCTAAACTTATCCTGCTATACAGTAGAAAATTTGGGCGTAAAATATTTTCTTCATTTGAGAAAGAGCAGATCAAAGAGAAAATTAAGTAATATATATACTCCTAAAGAAGAGTAATAATATCGTTTACATTTATAGAACGTTCGTATGTATATTTTTTAACTTTTCTCAATTAAGCAAAACAACATTCTATTGAAGTTATGTAACTAGCAAGAATGTTCCCAATCAGTATTTGTTGTAGAAGCAAAGTTCTTGTGCCTTAACTTTCTGAAAAATATTATTAAGAACGTTGTATTTAAACCTTCAAAAATTTTACGTTACAGATTACCATAATCACTCGAAAAAGTGAACTTGCCTTTGGACGTTGATTGAGGATATCTTTTTTAGAATCGTATATAATGGAAAACTCGAAGGTAGAAAAATCTGTGGAATATTGGTCGGATAAAAAGCCAATCGCTTTCCATGATTCCAATATGAATCGAGCAAAATACTAGAAACTACTGAAGAAAACTGAAAATCGATATGTTGCCTTCGCGCAGTACAGAAACACTACAAAAACCTACTGTACCGGTTATTTTACTGCTTCTCAAATTTATTGCTTCGCTTTACAAATAATATAACAGACATGACTAAACGAACCTAATAAAAATTTAATGTTGCTGGATGGAAAGAAATGTATCAAATAAAGCGAGTCTAGGAACATTTCATTTGGCTGGTTGTCCGTGTATTTTTGCAAAAACGTTTAGCTGGAAATTTTATATTCCACGTTCTTGCAGAGTCAAGTCAACCTTACTCACAACTAATACCACACAGAGAACTTTCTCCCAATCATTACTTACTTCTAGAACGCAAATATTTCCTCCCACGGATGATTAAGCGAAAACTGCTTTATTTGTTCAAACTTTAACTACGTCTGAGTGTGTTTCCTAAAACGATTCTTAACGAAAATTTACTTCGTAAAGTCTCTAAGTGTATAATAAGGAAATATTATATCCCACTGCACTTACAATTACTAGAACATGCACATGCTTACACAACATTTCCATTTTAACAATATAAGGATACTTTGCATCGAACTTTTAAAGAGAAACGATTTATATATACAGACTGATTCATTTTCGACTATTTTCTCACCAAGATCTTACTTACTATTAGAAATGATGGGTACGTTCAAATTGGACAAAATTGCTAAATACCACAATGATAATAAATAAAGCAAACGAAAGTTTATGATTTCATGAGTAATTAGAAGCCTGTAAGGTGAATCTACTATTTCCAGTAGGTTTTCTATATGCTTCTTCTTCTAACTTATTTATATTATTACTAAATTATTAAGGAAAGAAATCCTATTGTCCTTTTCTTCTTCGTGTGGTAAATTTAATAGAATGAAATTTTTAATTTTGTTGCTCCAAGGAATCGCTGGTGTCAAAGAAATTAGCCATAAATAAGGTAACCCGTTACCTATTGCTGCTCCTTCAGTTTGTTGATATAAACTGTTGCCCAAGTTATGCCAAAGAAATTAAATTAACAACCACGTGGCAATACATTACCCAACGTTACCCAACAAAAATTTTTCTAAATAATCCAATGTTGAATCGACTGGACTACTAGGAAACAGAGAAGTTACATCAGGTTAGACTACAACTTCATTATTAGTAAGCTCAATGTATATGAGTTGTTAGTTGACAAAATCAGGGATCTGCATTGATAGCATGTTCAACTCTTCAGCCAACCACCTGAAAAACAAGTACGGTAGTCTACGGTACGCAACTCTATGGTACACGCGCGTTTGTCAAATTGACAGAGCTATGTCTGCAGGCGTTCCCAAGAGTGTAAGCGACGTTGTGTTATACAATTACCATTGGAGATGGGTATCTCAACGCGACGCAGGGAAAGATGTTCATAGTTGAGTACGTATTTTCGCTTATACGAAAGTGGTCGTGAGAGTGGACAACTTTCCAGGAAGAATCATTTCGTGTGGTACTAGTTTTCCATACCCGTCGCATTGCCCTGATTTTAGTCTATCTAATAACTGCTTGTACGTGTATGTTACAGGAGCATATGTTCAACTGTGAAGATTCGCCAAGAACTGTGCCTGCATTTCGAGAGCAAATCATCACCTTTTGTCAGAGTCTGCAGCAACCTTTGTTCTGGGATATGTTTAGGAATCTGCGTAAATGATATGAATTCTGTCTATAGCGGTGAACATTTCGAACACTCACAAAATATAACAAAGTAATTAAATATTTCAGTATTGTACATTTTGGCGCATATTATAAGTTGGCGATAGATGTTAGAAGGAATGAGTCTCATACTCTTTCCTAAATTATGCATTTTAGGTAAGCGATGCATTGCAAGTAACAGTAGATATCTTAAATCGTCACCAATAACAGCCTTACATACTGAACGACTACGTTTCGTTTTTGTGATCATTTCTGGCAGAGGATTTATGACGTTTCAAAGAGCCTTGTGATACTGCGTTGGCTCGATTGAAATTATCACTTTCTAAACTGACAACAGTGTTACCTTTGTCAGATTTTAGTTAAAGACAGTTCTTAGGATTATCATTAAAACAACTATATCAAGTATAATTTTTTCTTACTAAACTTGAAGGTGAATTTCAAACCTTTGTTGAATAAGTTGATTTGTTACTCACAAAGAAAGATAACTCACTTGATAATGTTCCGTAGTATTTTATTGAAATTCGATGTACATTTCGCCTTACGTCATCGTCAGGAGATTCAAAACTAAAACTTAAATTCTTAACAGCAAGTAGGTAAAATATGTAAAATGGTAATTAGAGGCGAAAAAGCGGAACATCTAATTTAGGGAAAAATACATTTTGAATGACCAAACAGATGTAATAAACTGTCCCTTAGTAAATCCTGCAATCGTTAAGAGGGTATCTTTTCCCGTGAAGACTAAATTAAATATACCGCCTTTTCGCTTCTAATTACCATTTTGTCACATTACAGTAGACTTTACCTCTAGTAAGCCACTTTCTTAGTAAAAATGGCACAATTAAGCGAGAAACAAAGAATTGAAGCGTTAGCGATGATCGGTTATGGCGACAGAATAAAATCACATCGAGAAGTATGTCAGATGTTTAGAGATAAGTATCCAAATCAGCCCATAAGTTAATCTACCGTTAGTAGAATCGAAATCAAATTTAGAGAATACGGCAATGTAAAGAATCTTCCAAAAAGTGGACGTAGAAATTGAAAATAATCCACATTCAACTAGCAGAAACATTCCTTTAGATTACAATGTAAGCCACACTCGGTTTTAAAATTTTTGAAAGTTAATGTATGGGCGACCAAATAATAGGCCCATTCTTTTTTGCAAATGATTTAACTGGAGAAAGATACCTGCAATTGTTACAGTTGAAACTGATGCCAGCATTAGCTGCATTACTTTCCAATGCAAACAATCCTGAACTACCAAACAATAGTGTTTGCCTACAACATGATGGCGCTTCGCCTTATTATGCAAATAATGTTTGACGCTATTTGGACCAAGTACTTCCAGAAAGATAGATTGGAAGGAGAGGTCCGACGGAACGGTCGGCTAGGTCTCCCGATGTGACACCTTTAGACTTCTTCCTGTGAGGGTACTTAGTATAAAGTGTATAAAAATTGATCGCATAATTTAGAAGATCTTAATCACCTCAAACACTCTAAAATGTAAGAAATTAATTTTATAATCGCTTTGGGTATTGTCAGATGGTACAGGGTCGTCATTTTGAACATCTAGTATACTGGAGTAAAAACTGTAATTTCTGTGCTTCTATTTGTAATTAATTTTATTGTTAAAGTTTTTTTCTGACCAATAAATTTAGTTTCTTTTTATTTTAACATTCGAACTTTGACACTATCTTTCTCAGTTTATTTCAAGTGACATATTAATTTTATTTCGTTGAAAACGGAATAAAAAGTACCACTGTAATTAATAATAAAAAATATAAGTTGTCATTAAAAAAAAAATTATGATAACGATGTAGTGTAAAGTAAAGTATTTGTCCCTTTGAGATTTCTTCAAAAAAAGAAATACTAAGAAAGACAATGAATTTATCCGTTACTTCCCTTCCACACCGAATTCTTGCGCTTATAAGAATTTTACTTTTAGTTTTGAACCTCCTGATGGTTGTGTAAAGCGACAGATTTGGTGTGCTGTGTGCTACTGTCATAAATTTTACGCTAAAATACGTGACAGCATAAATCCAACTGAAATTTTTGTTATGGCATCTACATATTTTATTAAATTAAATAACGTATTGTTATTTTTATTACAAATTGTTGTCCAAAATCTTTTTCTGCGTGGAACCAATAAAGTTCAGCCTTAATTTTTTTAATTATCTCTGTCATATTTTTGTTAAAGATTTATAATTATTCTGTAAAAAAAAATAAAACATACAGACATTGATTTACAAGAGTCTAATGAAATTTAAGAACCGCTGTGATAGAGAATAACTAAAATCATCAATTCTGAAATAACATATAAATATGTGCTTCTTCCTCAATCTTTGTTTTATAACTTATTTGAAAAATCAATAACTAGGTGAGAAACTGGGCAAAATACTTTTCTGTCAAACATCAATCCATTGCTCTAAAGGGCTTATCACAATTCTCAAACCTTGTTTGTTAAATCCTCTTTGCTCATCTGAGTATTGATTCAGATCACATCGCCATTCAATAAAATTCCCTTTTCGCCGGCCGTTCTCGAATTGGGTTAATAATTCAGAACTTTGTTCCTTCTCATCCGAGAAACTTTTTGTTTCTCTTTTTATTGAGATGTGTCACTGACGATTTTTCCGAGATGCCGACTTCTACCACTAAACTCATATAATGAAAAATGACTTCTGTGTGATTCCTCTCTTTTTCCCTTCGTTAAAATGAAACCGCTTGTAGGAACTTACTTTACTGATTACTATTATTAGGGAATACGAGACTGTAATGTGGGCTTGATATCGATTTTTGTTTTATAATTTGAAATTATAATATTTGTACGTGCCTTTTCAGTAATATCTGAGCTTAAATTTATCGCTGCTAAATGCGATATTCCCTAGTTTTACTTACTATTGCTTTTTTTGCAGATTACTACTTTAGAATGTCTTACGGGGTGAATTACGCCTGAAGGGCTAGAAGGATTTATCCTTTAGAAATGGCAGTTTATAAAGGCACAGATTTACATTTAGATAAGTTGATATTTCTTCAAAAGTATGCACTAGGCAGGTGTGATTTTTATCTAGGTTAAGCATAGGAGGACCTAATACGCAAACGTTTATGTAATTCTTAATTGCTAACGTGTTGCTTTAAGTTGTATGATATAGTTGGGTCAGTCATTTTCTTTAATGGAACATGCTGCCTAATACTTTTGTGCTGAATTTTTGGCGTAATTCTAAACAGAAAATGATTAGCACATTACTAGTGTAAAATCAAGCATTTTCTCGTTATAGCGATTTCTAAAACTAAACAACTGTTAATACATGTAAGACATTGAAACAATTACTGAATACGACTTAATGATGTGAAATTATTGTATGACTTTATTTAAAATAATAACAGATTCAGTTCAGTATTTATTTGCAGGGTCACATCTCTTAAAAGAATCTTCGCATTTATAAATGCCAATTTGTTTAATTTTCTATAAAAGAATATTAGCCCACGTAGCAAAATTATATCAAATTAAAGTATTTAATATTCAAAAGTGCTTTAACTTAGAGGTTCTTTCCATATGTCATATTTCTGTATTTAACTGGGAATCCATTGTTACTTCTTTTCAAAAAATAAAGTACTAAAGAAGCGAACAAATGCTAGGATTTTATGATAATAAATGGCTGAAAATGAAATACGTACCATTATTTCTGAGAATAATTATAGCTATAACTATAATATAATTAGATCCAAACGATGGGCAATTTAGAATAGATTACAAGGAATGATGCTACGCTTTGCTAAAACAAACAAAGAACAAAAGTTTTTTGGAACAAATCTTTTTATTTTGCAAAATATTCGCGAGTAAGGTTTACACTCTTCTAAATAACCAATGTGATCCTGTGAATTGGTTATATTAAAGGCAAAAAAATTAACGGTCCAATTTTCCCCATAAAATTCTATTCAAAAGCAATACTACCGGTTTCACGCTCGGCAGCGGATCTTCAGGTAGGCTGAAAATTATTTAACTCTATTTAGTCAATAAATAGATACAATAAGTAAATAAAAGTGCGTGATGCAAAAGGGTTACAGAGGTTTTATAAACCAATTAGAAGATACGTTAGGTCATTTATAAACTGAATTTAAGTGAAGTTAAAATTTGTTAAAAATGGCGAAAAGATTAAAATCTAATTAATTTATGACAAATAGTTGAGTGTAGGCTTTCACGATCGTAATCGATAGTAGAAAGAAGTTGTGACGTACTTGATGTTTGACTTGACGTTTCACTGATCAGCTTCTTCAGAAGATTTTTGAAGATTGGTGTTGTTGTCTCTAACTCCTCGTTATATATCCCATTTCCATTCCGCTTTGCTGATCCATAACCGTTCCGCTCCGATAAATCGCGTAGTTGGCTGTGTTACCACTCCGCAAGGCTAACTTCCTGCTGATTTTGTATCTATCTTCGCGATTGAAGTTGTTGGTATTATTCATTGTTTCTATCGACTGTTATCCTAGTGTAGCAGTGGCTGGTCGTGGCTAATACCTTAAGGTCGCTGTAAGTTATGCGGTGGTCTCCTTGTTGGTGCAGGTATTCTGCTACTGCAGATTTTTCAATATGCCTAAGGCGTGCGTCTCTCTCGTGTTCTTTCAGCCTGTACTGAATACTCCGTCCCGCTTGACCGATATAGCTTTTTCTACATTAGTATTTCAGTTCGTATATGCCTTTTGCTTGCAGTTTCGGTAACACGTCCTTGTTGGGAGGGAGTAGCTGGTCGATTTTGGTCACCGTGTTGAATCGTGTGGTGATGTTCTTTTCTTCTAGGGTCTTTTTCAGCCTGTCGGTGACTCCGGCTATGTATGGAAGGTATGCGTATCCTGCTGGTTGTTGTCGGTCTTCGTCCTTTTTGTGCTCTCGTAGTTTCCTTATATCCTTTCTACTGCAGCCGTTCTTCTGCAAAGCGTTTTTGACGTGTTATATTTCACTCTCTCTGTGATGTTTGTCACTGATTTTCTCTGCTCTTCTTAACAATGTGTTGACGAGGGATTTCTTCTGTTGTGGATGGTGGTGAGATGTTGTATGCAGGTACCGGTCTACTGCTGTTCTATGCAGTGCGCTCCACTAGGACATCTAGGAATGGTAAGGTACCGTCTTCTTCGATCTCCTTGGTGAAGCTGATATTTCAAGGTGTTGAAGATACTCGAAAGACATTTCTACTATGTGATGTATGGTTTCAAATTGATTAAATATATAATTTATTTTACGATCGAAAAAAAGAGATACTTATTTTTAGGCAATTTAAGAATAAGTCACTATCTAAAGCTATTGAATTGTAAAATATATATCTATAATGTACAACATGTAGAAACCTTACAATTACAGATATAAATAAAATTATTAGCACAATGAATTAGAATGACGAGTACCTGTATAAGACGAAGAAAGAAATAAGGGGGAGAGAGTGGGAAGAATGACAAGAAATATAAATCTGTGTGTCATCCACATAGCAATGATACTTTGAAGGGACTAGACATGAATGAAGGTTTAAAAAGAGTAGGAAGGACACTAATGGGCCGAATACTAAAGTAGTAGGGAATGCAATCTTGGGTAATGGAACTACGATAGCTTTTTCCAAGCGGAGGGAAAAACGGAGTTTGTCGGGCAAAAGTTAATAATAGAGTATCTAAGAAAAATTCATTCAAAATCTCGCAGTCAGCGACACTGAAGGTTAGTGATTTAGGCTTTTTACTAGTTACGTGAGGATTGCGCAAGGTGCGCTAGAGATTTCGTATACCATTGGTAGTAAGAGTAGAATCTAGATACGCCTTCTTTTTTCTTTTCCCTTCGCCGATCAGGAGCAGTGAAGTTACGAAGTTCTCTATAATTCTATCAATGTACCAAAGATTTTGATTTTTTAAATTTACACAGTGCTTGATGTTCCTGCTCCATCATATGTATTGTTCTTTATTGGACCTGACGGGAATCATGATTTATTATTACTAACGTTTTTTGTCTTTCCGGGATTATTAAGAAATCAAATACCCGTACAAATACTGAACGTCCCGGTTGTTCATTTTCATATGGTATACAAGGGCTAGATCAAGTAAAAGCTACAGTGAATTGAAAACAAGGTGGTCCGCAGTTGAAAGAGATCCTATATCCATATTTCAAACTTTTAATACTCCTTCCAGGATACATGCTGTAGTAGTAACACAGTAAATAACAGTTTGGAAGTTTAGAGTAGTATAGAGAAGAATATTTTCTGATCGAAAGAACTGCGGCATTATTATAATATACATAGAGTAAGTTGTCACTATTGTTATCTTTCTTGTTTTTTGAGCTATAGATGTTGGTTAAATCACTAAAATTGTATTTCTTTGAACGTTGAAATTTGAAGATAAGCTACAGGCAGATTATAATCTTTCCATCTTAGTTTTTATCTCCATTATATATCATCAAAAGGAATGCAATTCCTTTACAGGGAGGTCGGCTTCTGGTATAAGAAACCTGATCTGCTATCCGCACAATTTTGCTTCGAGATATATACCGTAGTATTCACGTCACTACATGAGTATTGAAAAGGACTCAGGCTGCTTGATCATCATGTGTCTCATGCTTTGGGGAAACTCGGCAGATGCATACAGGATCTTCAAGCTGCCAAGGAGATGTGTAAGATCACTGCTTAAACTGTGTTATAGACAATTATGTGTGGATGTGTTTATATATATATTACAAACTCTTAATTTTACTATATCACTGGACACTGGAATGTGCTGTGTTTGTCAAATTGCACTGCACGAACTTATGAATAGGGAGGAGCAAGGTAGGGGAATTTTCCAGCGAATAGACAAACTCGTGTTTTGTCGACTTTCGAGGAAATTAGGCTTAATCGACAAAAGCAATTAAGGCCTTCTCTTTTGAGAGTTTGGTCACGACTTTCGCCTCTGTGCGCGGTTGGATTTAGGAAAAGGATATTCTTAAAATAGTCTTAGAGAAAACTGATGTTCATGTGTGTTTAAGAAATTTACTTACAACACGAGACAGGCACCTTTAAAGTATTTTAAAAGATCAGATATTTATTCCTATAGATTGAAAACGTCGGCTATCGCATAAAACTTTTAACATAAACGATCCACCTCAAGGATTTTCTCTTTTAGGTTATTCAAATCAATCTTTCGAGCCAATTAACGTAACGGTATAAAATTTCCTACGCAGAAATTGTAGGAGATACAACCTTTGTTTGTCTTCAGCTTCAGAACTTGTCGGTACTCCCAAGAGATTTGTTGTTCGCTTTGTTTGAAGCAAGCAACTGTGTACTGTAATTAATTAATTATGCATTCTAAATATTTGTTGTTTCGAAACAACGCCTTGTACGTCTATACCCATTTACCCATTTAAATATTGCAGGATGAACTATCTTCCTTTCCTTCCCTTGTGTGTACTATCATCGGCTTCATGATTTGGTAATTATCAGATTAGCACACAATCTACGCATCTAAGTTCTTTATTATTATACATCAAACCTTTCCTCTTGACAAAGTTAAACAACAAAGATGAAGTTTCCTGTATCAATATATAGGAGTCTCCTAATGTAAATATCGTCACATTCTTAGTTATATCTAACAAATGAAAGTTGATATGTTGCAAATGACGATGCCTCTTTCCTAAAGAAATATTAAAGGGTCACCCAATTTGGGTTTCCTATATTGGCTATACGGTAAATTAGACAGTTGTTATTAATGGCATGTGTTTGATACATCAAATATTAGTCTGAAACAACATATCTACGAAATGGATCGGCTAGTTATCGCTCAACGCCTTAAAATTGTTCGATTGTTCTACAACAATAAACATTTTGTCGACGTTTACGGGAAGATTATGGTAAATTTAATCGTTCGAGTAAGTGAACAATTCGCAATTCGCGTGGTGAAAAAAATTGACGGAACTGGAAACATTGGAGACAGGGTAAGCCGTGTGCCTCATCGGGGCGTACGCTTAGCCTACAATATTGCCGCTGTGAGTGATTGTGTGACTGAAGACCGAGAATTATCAATTTCTCACCGTTCGTAGACTCTAAGCCTTTCTTATGGTTCCCTATGATGCATTTTGCATAAGGACTTGCACCTACACCCGTATAAAAGTTCAGTTAACACAAGAACTGAAGCCCCAAAGATCATGTTTCATTTTTCATGTCATTTTTCAACGAGAATTTTTTTCTCAGATGAGGCACATTTCCAACTTTTCGAGAATGTTAATAAACAAAATTGTCGCGTATGGGTCGTATACATGAGACACAATTGCAAAAAGTAACTGTCTGGTGCGCATTGTGGTCAAGCGGCGTAATTGGGCCTTGCCTTTTTGGAAACGGTAAAAGTCAGGTAGTAACAATCAACGGTAAGCGCTATGAGTGCATGTCAACCGATTATTTTTTATACGAAATCGAAGATTGATGTTGTAGACGTATGGTTGCAATAACTTGCCACACATCGCGTGTAACGTTAGATGTTTTGCGTAAAAAGTTCAAACGTTGCATTATTTCGCATGGGGATGACGTCAACTGGCTGCCAAGAATATGTGATTTGACGCCATTGGATTTTTTTGTGGGATTTTCTGAAGAGTCGCGTCTACTCCAACAAACCTGCAACGTTGGAACGCTTAAAAAAATAGGATTCCCCAAAACTTAGGAAAGTCATCGAAAATTACCTACAACGAATCAACTACTGCATGAGGTCCAGTAATGAATAATGCCGAATATTCGATTAGTAAAAAAAGATATTGTTACATTTTCTGTGTTTTTCCTTAAATAAAAGTTAGGAAACTGGAATTGGATCACCGTATATACTAATTCACATATTCCTTCAGGACAAGACTCAATCACTTTACTTTAAGTTGACTGCACAAATGTTAGATGTGCTTATAGAACGATTGAATGAGTTGCAACATGGCTTTTTTCAACCGGATAATGTACCACCCACTGCCCTAATTATTTGGAATATTTAAAATTCGTTGATAGTAAATTAATTTCTTCAAATTTATGGCCCACACGTTCGCCACGTGTTCCAGTAATTCAAAAGACCCGCAAACAGATCTTCAGAATGAAATAAATAACATTAATGTGGACGTGTTACAATGTCCCTTTGATCATCTGAAACGGCAAGTAAGTGTATGGTAAGTTACAAAGAGGTGTTAAAATTACAGAACGATCCATTTTATTGGTTAAAATTACATTTTTCTACTGTCTGCTACGTAAGTGAATCATTACTGGAATATCAGCCTTAAAGTACCGGCTTCAAACCGCGGGTTCGCATCTTGAGTAAAATTTTTAGTAAACTACTGAATGCCGAAGGCGACCATCTTAAGACGCTCTACGGAAGTGCATTGATAAGAGGGATATAACTGCTATTTACGTATGTATTTATGTATCTAATTGAATTTTACGTCCTTAGGAACTTAAAGTAATAATACATTAACATAATAATAAATATCAGTACATAATCTGAAATATTTTCGTAAAAATCTGACTTTTTTTCGAAATTTTGGACCGATAGTAGAAAACATATAATATGACACTCGCGGTCTAAGCGCTTGTGCAGTCTGCAAACAATAGCCTCAACTTTTATTAAAGTTATGTTGTGTAATGCCAGTTTGTAATATGGCATACATAGATAAAAGTTGCCACGTAGTTTTGAGGGCACTGTACACTACAGACGGCGCTACAGATATTAATCGTATAAATAAGTAATAAATCTACAATAGTTAGACATTTTATGGAAGTTCTTAATCTGCGCCAAATTAACGCGGTCACTAATTTAAATGGCAAGCTACTCGACTTGATATTACGAACTTGAATTGTGATCTGGAGGTAAATCGTGATATATCTCCACTGGTACCGGAGGATCCACATCACCCAGCTCTTGCTATTATCCTGTACTGTTCTGCTGCACAAAGGACATCTAATTTTCAATCAAATAACAATGTTCGTTATAACTATCACAGAGGTGATTTATTAACGCTTTACTCTAAATTAGCAAACTTTGACTGGTCTTTCCTCTTGGAGCATGGTGATGTTAATGTAGCAGTGAATGTTTTTTATGACACATTGTATTCCATCATTGATCGTTCTATACCTAAAGTTAAATTTGTTGGTCGTCACTCTCCTGCATGGTTCACGGAAAATATCAAGCAATTAATTAATATTAAGGAACACTACTTCAGAAAATGGAAAGCATCTAAATCAATGGCCTATTATGATGAATTTGGCAGACTTAGACAGCTGATTAAAAGGGAAGCTCGTGTGGCATATGTACACTATGAAACTCGTCTACAAAATGATATTGTAAGTAATCCGAAGAAGTTTTGGACATTCATCTCTGGCAAAAGATCTACATCTACGATTCCTGGGGTAATGATCTATGAAAATGAAGAACTTAATCAGCCGTTAGACATTGTGTACAAATTTGCTGAACATTTTTCCAAACCATTTTGTGCAAGTACCAGTGTAGTAACAGTTCCTTTTAGTTATTATCCCACTTTCAATATTGGAACCATTTATGAAAATGATGTTAGAGTGAGTGCGCAGCATCTTAAACCTGATATGACTGCTGGTAATGATTCCATACCAAGTTTCCTAGTGCGTGATTGTGCTTCTGTATCCGCCTCTCCACTAACTATACTGTTTAATCTAATTCTGTCAACATCTCAATTCCCTGATGTGTGGAAAATAAGCAACATTATACCTGTATTTAAAAAAGGTAACTACTCTGACATATCTAACTATAGACCCATAAACATCTTATCAAACTTTGCTAAGGTTCTTGAACGTATATTGTTTACTAAAATCTACATTAATGTTCAATCATACATATCTGAACAGCAACACGGATTCATAGCTGCAAGGTCAACCGTCTCAAACTTGACAAATATTACTCAATTCATTTCATCTGCAATTGACCATCGCAAGCAAGTTGATGTTATTTATACAGATTTTTCAAGAGCATTTGACTCTATCGACCACAATTTACTTCTTGCGAAACTAGACTATATTGGTTTCTGCCCTTCACTTCTAAGGTTAATGCCTTCTTACCTCAACAACAGATCTGATTATGTATTTTATAATGGGTTTTCATCTGAGCACTTTCTTATACCCTCTGGGGTACCGCAGGGATCAAACCTTGGTCCCTTATTATTTAACATTTTTTTGAATGATCTGCTTCTGAAATTAAACTGTGAGTCACTGGCATATGCAGATGATTTAAAAATATATAGCGTAATTAATACAGAAATGGATTGCGTAAAACTGCAGATCAATCTTTCCATTATTGATAATTGGTGTAAACAGAACAGAATCTCCCTGAATATTGCCAAGTGTTCAGTTGTATCTTACACTAGATGTATTTCTCCAGTATTTTTTAACTATTCTCTAAGCACAGAATCTATTATCAGAAAATTTGAAGTATCGGACTTGGGTGTATTATTTGATTCACAGCTTACTTTTTCTCAACATGTAATAACGCTTTGCTTGTCAGCGTCCAAATCTTTAGGTTTTCTTATAAGATCATCTAAGTCTTTCCATAATATATCTGCAATTAAAACTGTTTATTATGCTACTGTACGTAGTAAACTGGAATATGCATCCCTGGTATGGTTTCCCTACTACATTAATCAACAACTTTCTGTTGAAAGAATACAGAGAAAATTTCTCAAATATTTGTCTTTTAAGATCAGTGATGTGTACCCTGAAAGAAATGTAGATTACATTAGTTTGTTAAATCATCATAATGTTGAAAGTTTATCTCACCGCCGTGAGCGATGTAGTGCCACTTTCATGCTTAAATTGCTACAAAACAAAATTGATTCTCCATCCTTGCTTGCTGCGGTTAATTTTAATGTCCCAACGCATAGTACTAGATATGGTGCTATAATTAATACACCAAGGGCTAGGACGAACATTATGATGAAGTCTCCAATTTATGTTATGACAAAGAACTTTAATGTCTTCTATTCCAATTACTTGGAACTGTAAGTTATTTATGTTTCTTAGTACTAAGGTTTTTGTATTTTTGTATCGCTATTTTGCTCGCTTATTTATACTTTGTAGCAATTAGGATACTGCACATGTATTTTTTTTTCTTTTGTATTAAGTTGTCCTGTAATTGGCTTTCGCTGTTGGACGAATAAACTTATTATTATTATTATTATTATTATTAATAGTCATTGTTTAAAATAAATATGGATTTACTTACTTTTGCTTCTTAAATCCAAAAGTTGTTATATGTTACACAAATACGCCCCTCTAAAATGTATATGGC
Organism: Oryctes borbonicus; assembly: GCA_902654985.2. Lineage (NCBI taxonomy): Eukaryota > Metazoa > Arthropoda > Insecta > Coleoptera > Scarabaeidae > Oryctes > Oryctes borbonicus. The sequence goes on along the minus strand of LR736859.1, from coordinate 8,903,901 downwards.
AATAAGGAGTTGATGGTTTGTTCTAATGTAAACACATAACATACATTCTATCTACCAGTCTTTAAAAGTACGTATTAAATTTTTACGACAACCTGAATTCTCACATAATTTCACATAGAAGGTAAAGTTTTGCAGAAAAATTATTAATTTCAATGAGAATTACTTATATTTATATCGAAAATTCATAATACAAGGGTTTAAATTTATCCGCATTTCTTGTAGCGCAGAATATAAATGTAATTAATTCAAACAAAGTAGCTGTTGAAGTTCTTACAGGGTATTCTGTGCGTGTATTCGTGATAATTAAACTTTTCATTGAAAAGTGCTTAAAATTATTGCCCCAAGAGCAACGAATGAATGCGAAGCTATCACATTGAAGACAAGTATCCGGATATAGGAGATCTTAGTTTAAGAAAGCAAAGTAGGCTGTTCAAATGGTCATGGACCCCTATTCTCCGACAAAAGAGAAGGGAATATTCGATCAAAAGTAAGGATAGGTCCCATCATACTAATGTTCTCTCAATAATAACAAACTGTATTCTTGTATTTTAGAGGTTTGCACGTTGAGTAATTTGTTTCTTAGGTTATTTATAAGTTAACTCGCCACCTACAGGTGATTTTCTGTTGTTTCAAATTCACGGGTTTAGGTTTTCGACGGCATTTTCTCGAATCAATTATTTGTATGCAACCCCATGATATTTTATTTTAGCATAAAAATGCTTTATATTCTATCAAACAATTGAAGAAAATTGATAGGTCCATATTTAAAAAAGGACCCGACGACGTCATAATTAACAAACAATTGAACGAAAACCATTTATGCCAGTTGTGTCGATAAGAATTTCCTGCACATTTTTGTTTAATTTTCTTTTTTATAATACGTATAATAACGACAAAAAATGTACTCATCTTGTATACAGTCGTTTCTGACACAAACATACATATATTAGTATAACGGCTGGTTAGGTGAAAGTGATTTATCATTTCTTTTCATTCATCGTCAGAGTTACTAATAGATACCAGATGAGAAAATCGTGTAATAGAAAAATATAAATTTGGTTCCTGTTTGTTTAGTTACACGCACCATATAAAAATGTGCATTCAAAATCCTGAAATGTTTTGAAACAGCATTAAAAGATAAAGTGCTTTTACTTAAAACATTTCTTCGTATTGCTACAAAAGGAGTAGATGTAAGCGTAATAACCTTGTATACACCCTACTACAACTTCTGAATATGACACAGCTTTTGTATTTAACGTCTCCTTCTATCTTTCTTCGTTCTGAAATTGTCTTGAAAAACCGAAAATCAGCCAACTTTCGGAGTGGTACTCGCCCCTTGCAAGTGAAAGTGAATTTCACCAAATAAAAGAAACCTATATGCCTCAGCATGCTCTGCGTTTCCACCAAGTCTCATTAAAGTCTGAATCTGACACTCGGGAACCTTATAAAAGCGGGAGGTACTCGCGTAATTTTTCGGAGTTAATTACAGGAAAGGTGGACCGAGACTGTTTACAATATAAATACGACTTATCGCAGTCACTTTAGTCGAGAAAATGCTCGTAAATCTTTTAATATCCGAGTATTTCAACTCGGAAAACCTCTCTTAGCGCGGATCTTATCTTGCAGAATAACTGTTCTCTGATTACAAATTACTATTCAGTGGATACACAACCGAGTAGGTTAAAACAATTTTCGTTGGATAATTTCGTTACAACCGAGCAAAGACTTTATAAGAAAAGAATTGGCCAAGAGAAAACAATTCCGGCAAAGAGACTTAATTACTCGGTAGTACGCAGATTAATTTGTTTCGGGTCAGGTGGTAGCAGTTATAATTATATTCCTTTTTAGTCCTGTTTTGTGAATTTATTAAAATTTTGTTCCTTAACGGAATAGAGTAATTTTCCTTGAAAGTACTCACGAATAACTTTAACTTTTGAATAAGCACCAGCAAGAATTCGGGTGGTATATTAATGAAACAGTGTAATTAATAAATAACTAACAATTGTTACATATAAGTATTTCTCCTTTCCGATTCAATTGTTTAATTTAAATTTAAGTTTGGAATCCAAATTAATTCAAGAAATTGTTCTGCAAATTCTCTTAACTAGAAAATATTTATTTGTTTGTTAGCAATTTTAGTCCTATGCATTAAGCAATAATCGAAGAAGCGGCCACGATAAAAATAGAAACAAAAATATGGCGTTGAAATTCTTTTTAAACAAGAAGGCACAACGTGACATTGCATATGTGTTAACATTAGTCTATTACCGTTCTCCCCAAACAAAAACATTTGACCTTAAAGATCCCTATATCAAAATACTGTGATAGGAAGAAGTGTACTAATATTCCTACAGAAAGTACTTCAAAGTTGTGGTTAAGTTTCTATTGTATTGTTCCATGTAAATGTTTCACTTTCTTCCAACGGTGGTTGCGTCGAGATGTGCAGGAAAAGTTGTAACATTTTTTGATACAAAACTTCTTTTTTTTAACAATTCTGTTTCCAAATAAGTGGACTTAGTTAGATATTCCATCCAGTCTTCGCCGGATGTTATTGCGCATGCCACGATTTAACGCAAAAAATCTTTTACTGAAGTAATAAATGTAAACTTGTATGCGTTCTTCACTTTGAGTATCGTATCGTGGAGTTACTGCAAAAACCAAATAAGTCCACTTTGACTACTTTTAGTATACCTTTACATTTAAAAGCACAAATAGTCTCTACAGGAAAAACCAAATAAATCCTCACAGATACATTTAACTCAATTATTTTATTGGTTCGTGACGTGTTACTATTTACTAATGAATTGTGGTAACTGACCAGGCGTCTATAATTATTTTTTCTAATTTGGGCAATTGACCTATCTAGTTCTTACAGTAAGCCCACGGTACAAAACAAATCATTTCTAACTACAAAGAAGAATCTCAGTAATAAATGAATACTTTTGATTAGTAGTCTAATTTTTGAATTTTCGGTTGCATTTGCGTTAATCTAACAAATAAAAATAAGAAATTTAAGATAATGCTAGTTTGTTGACCTGCTACTGATCCTCAATGTCCAGAAATTTCATATTTTTTTAATTGCAATATTATTGGATTCATATTAAGCAAGTCTCGGGTTTTTCAGATTCTTGAGGATTGCCTTCAATAAATGTATTCCTTTGTACTTTGTAGTAAGGTCTTCTTGTCCAACTTATCCTAACCTGAAAATCCTTGGACAAATTTCATTTACGTATACCTACTTTAGTATTTTTGATCATTTATCATCACTATCCCCATCATAATTGTGCAGATATACATATTTTTAAACCAAATGTTTTCTCAATTCGGCTCTGTAGGAACATATGATTTCAAAGAGACTTATACCTAAAATTGATACTCACCAAGATTTTTTATTATTACAAATATAACAAATATCAAATATTATACAGCACAATTAAACCAATTATAGGAAATATTTGAACTAAAGAGTTGATTGAACATTGATATTACAAAAATACTTTTCTTTTTAAATAGTTGGATTTTAGTAATTATCCACACGTTAATCCAAAAGTATGTAAATATTGCTAATACTTTCGTAATTCTGTTAAAGTATTGGTTATGGTACATACAGTGTTTTTCGTAATTTCAATGTAAGAAATCATGAAAATATTTATAGAACATCAAAACGAAGTATGAAAAGAACTTTTAACATTTTGACAACTTTAACATATAGAAGAAGAATCAGAAGCAATAAACAAAAATTATTCTTGCTCTGTATTCGCAGCAATCTTCTAAACATGCTCAAAATAAGGTTTTCCAATGCTACTGAGAACTGGTAAGCTACTCTCTTTGAAAGGATTCAAAAAACTGTTCGTTCTCCCTATTTTCGCCAATTCCCATGTTGCAGTTGCAACTCCGCAAATTCTTAATTTTGAAGAAGACCACGTACTAATAGTATAATATAGGATCTGAGCATGAAATGTTATCCAATAGCTTCGACTTGCACAGCGGTATGGAAAGTCTCGCCTTTGTCTACAGTCTGATTAGTTTCGAATTAGGGTGAAGCTCAGATCTTTACTCAAATAGAAAGAGGACTGGGGCTCATTCATCATCTCTTTAGCTTACATAAGTCTCTACCCAAGCAATTCGAGGTGCGCGAATTGAAAAGGCAGATATTTGAGAGGTCGTTCGGTTGTTAGGCTACTCTCATATAACCCGCTTCTCACCATTGTAATGGATACTTACTTTAAAGGCTATTCCTAGTTGGTTTTCCAGATTCGATGAGATAACAAGAGGTTGCGGTCAGACGGATAACTAAAAAGGCGGTAATGTCTGGTGTCTCTGTATTTTTGCGGTATATGCTCAGTTTGATGAATCTATGTTGCATTCCTCTGTCCCAAAGAACTGTAGCTCTTAACATTTCATCATGAGTCAGATGTCGCCTGTGTTAACTGGTATCGCATTTGATGCTAAAATTTGTAGTTACCAACGAAGTATCTTCAAGGTGTGGAATTATCAAATATACCTTGGAACATTAGAAAAAAGCCAACCCTTGTAAAGTTAATTGTAGCGACGCTAATTCTTTGCAACATAAACAGTGCACAAACAGAAATAGATACGAAGTAAGCGTTAACACTTTCCGGCCATCTACCGCAGCAAATCGGATTATGCTAATATTGCTTTAATTGTAGTTTATTAATAATTTCATCAAGTTCATCACGATGTTAGCAATCACAAAAATTGAGCATTGAGCTGTGCTTGTTCGAAAAGGACTTTCTCCGCGAAGTGTCGAACATCGGCTGGATGGGATGTATGGAGAAAGTTTACCGTCCTATTCTGTAGTAAAGGATCGGCTAAAGCGGTTTCGAGTGGGGTACGGGTGCTACGAAGACGAAGCAAAACCAAGAATGACGGTGGAAGTGGTAATGAACGACAATTGACTATCTTTGCTTTTGAGATAATTAACGTAATTAATAGCGGATATGTTAAAGGTCTTACATGTTAGGCCGGTAATTTTGTTCGATTGAGCATTTCTTGAAATTTTTGGCGTTAGATCGGAAAATTGTTTTAGCAGCTAGCGTCCTCAAGAATTCTGGAATTGCACAAAGGCAAAAAAATATCTTTAATAAAACACATGGCAGCACATCAGGTCTTAAATGAAAACATATCTGCATAGTTCCACATTTAATTTACGACACGTTTTAGATATAGCGCAAATATCTATAAGAAAATGTTCCAGTTAAAAGAAAGTAGGTAGCACGAATCGTGGCAACGTTTTCTACGGCCATCTTGTAAATAACAAAGTTTTCAATGTAGTGTCGAAAATTCCAAGAATAACACAAAGAAACAAAATTTGATTGAAGATCTGCCGTTAAAGATACAGATATGGCATTTCGCAAACATTTCAAATTATATCAATTATCTCGAAAACAAAGGTAGAGTGGTAAAGAGTGGTGTAGAGTGGTAAAGAGTGGTGTAACGTGGTGTAGAGTGGTGTAGAGAATATAAAGTTGGCTTGAATTGAGGAGAGGCATCCAAAAATGTAACATACAAAGTGTTCTATTAAAAAAACTAAACTTGTATCATACACTGCGGAAACAGAACGGCCTATACACTTCGGTATAATTTTAGGTTCTGCAGCACTTGTCACCAAATATCTTTTACTTTTTTCTCTAAATAACTCCGGAAATAAATTATCTTCCGCTACGCATTAGGTATAACCGAAAAATGTACCCCCACAGTAGTTGGTCTTCTTTTATATCTTTTCCACACTATCATTAGGGCTCTATTTCACGAACACTGTACTTTTCTTCCTTCTGATATTTATTGGCAATTTTTTAAGTTAGAACATAAAATATTATGCGTCTTCAATAATACTCCCCGATGGAAAAGCTTAGTGTGGGGCAATGGAGCTTACGTGAGTGTAAACATTCATCTAACATTGGTTATCGAAAGAACAAGAGCACCATAATAACACTTCTTGACTGAAGAAAGTTTGAGATCACAAGATATTAAATTCATTACACTTCACTCTAGGTAGTAAACTTTTCTCGTTGCGCAGTTTGAAGTCCTACTTTATACGTAATAAATATGTGGATAAGAGGTGAAAGTATTGTTTTGCATAAAGACTTCTGAAGTGATAAATGTACCAGGTTATTTATTGTGGTATTGCAGTATGCTGTAGTACTGATATTTATCTTTAATTAACGTATATTATTGACAATAATGAACTATAGCAAATTAAATGAATTAGAGAAAGTAAAGGAATAGACAATTTATTATAGACATAGATCTACATAGTATAATACACTCAACGCTGACAATTTATTTCGTATATAATAAAAGTTATTGTTCAAATAATAAAATTTCGAGTCGAACGGGGTATAAAAGAATATGGGAATACAAATAACGTGGGTCCGACGCTTATTTCTTTAAAAGCGTACCCTTTTTAAAAGCAGTATATACAAAAGTCGGTCAGGGAATTACAAAAAAAAATGGTTAGAATCTAAATATGTAACAGCGTTTATACTTTAGTAATTCTATTGATGAAACATGCATTTGACAAAGGATCTAAATATTCCGTCGGGACCTTTCTTCGCCTAACATCAGCATACAAATTAAACGAAAATAATCATATCTATATCTTTAATATTCATTAATGTAAATGGAATATGTTAATTTACTAGTCCCTACAATGGCGCCCAATTAGAACCAACATGCATCAGATGGTATACACAACCGCAAATTTATTTTGCAGGTTTCGCATTGAAGTTAATAGAAATTATTATTAAATACAGAACTGGCATAATCATTATTCCAAATTTAATGACAACCCTTGTGTTTTAAAATTATAATTCATGGAATTTCAAGAATCAAAAAAGAATCAAAGTGCAACTAAACGTCTTACCTACAATTCTACTAAAATTTTGCCGATTCTAACCACTTCCTTAGGAACTTTTAATCTGCCAAACCCCATATTGACATGGGGCCTACGGTTTTGCTTCCTTAATCGAAGAAAAAGCAGACTCCCACTTTGAAAACCCAACTGTTCTCGCCGAGATTTGAGCCTGCTTCGTTCGGATCGAAAGGCACAGATACCAGGAATATAATTTGATTCGAAATTACCTTCAGTATAAGTTTCCAAACGACCTTCAAACATCATCTTTAAAGAACATCGAAGAAAAGCTGGCGCATAGTCGGCGAAATTTACATAAAAGACCACTGACTGTGCCGTATGAGTAATAATTAGGGCGCAACATTTTCGCTTACCTTCCAGTGCTGTTATATGTCGGCACTTTCCGGCCTTCTATCCTGTGTGCTCTGTGTAATATATCGCAATGCGAAGTTGATAAATGTCGGAATTGAACAGAAAGCATTAAAATTGTTAAAATGCACAGAAATTTACCTGTTTGCTAACAAGGTAAATACGTATTTATGATAATTTCCACGCTCAATACATAATGGTTAAGAAATCAGGTATTTAGTTTGCGATAAAAGTTTATTATGTTGGAAACCATATATGTGTAGGAACCATGTAAATAGCAATACACAAATTAAAAAAAAAAACGGAAGGAGACCGTAGAAAAAAATTTCGATATGATTTAACGATGATGTTAAGTGCGTGCAATATACCGTTTGCAAAAATCGGACAAACAATGTTCCGTTCCAGTTTTGGAAGAAATACAATCCAACGTGTGGAAATTACCAAGTCAGATGCTGCATAGGTATTTGCCGTCAGTGCGCGAGAAGATTGAGGATCATGTGAAAACCGCAGTAAAAAATGAAGGGTTGTGGCTAATTATAGATGAAACTACAGACATTAAAAAAATCCGTAGTATCGATTGTAGCACGGACAATGACCTTGAATGAACCGTCGCATCCTTATTTGCTAACCTGTAGAAGACAGCAAAGATGTACTGCCGAAGCTGTTCATAATGTATTAGTTAGAACACTAGACAACTTTGACATTTCACTAAAGCAAGTGTTAATGATGGTTACCGATGCTGCGCGGTTATGCTTCGCACCGGTCAATTATTCAAAGCTGTTCGACCGAATTTGCTGCGCATAACATGTCTGCTTCATGCTTTACATCTTGTAGCAGATACGAAAATGTTATCCCGATGTGGATCAGCTAATAGCACAGACGAAAGCGGTTTTTCTTAAATCACCGAAACGTATTCGGCTATTTCGTTCACAGTGTCCTAATATACCTGAACCACCGCAGCCAATTCTTACACGATGGGGTATATGGTTAGAAGCAGCAAGACAACAATAGCGTTGCGGAAGATCCGTTATGCGAATTCAAAGACCACTTTAAGTAGGCGAATATTACATCGGTAGATATAGAACGATCTTTTTCTGCGTATAAGCAGATATATACGCCACAACGGATGGACCACTGTAGAATCGTACGCTATGATACAGGTGTTGAAAGCCTCACTTCCGGATTCCCTTTCAGCCATCTAAGCATATTCGGTAAGTTGTTTACTATTTCATGTTTGCGTTTTCATAAATTCTCTTATTGTTTTTTGTTCTAAATAACGCGCACGTTTATTTCGGTTAGTCCAGCGCAGTGACGCTACTGCTAGGTAATCGACTTGTTGCGCTGTAGTAATAATGCTGCATTTCATGGTCAACAATGGTCAAAGCCTATGTTCATACAGTATTTATGCTATGTGCAACAATACGGATTAGTATTTTTAGTAATGCCCTCCTCGAAAATATTTAAAGAAAATTTTCCATATAACATTGGCAAAATTACGTAGTGTGGGGGTATTTCATATAACAATCTCGATGTGTTTTATAAAGGCGACATACTCCGAAGTGAATGCTATTATCTGTAGCATTCCTATGTTCGAATGCTTTCATATACTTTAAGAGTAAGGCTCCTGCTCAACGAAACTATTACAAGTGCTTACGAAATCTTGCGATTGAAGCAATACGAAGAAAGGGGTTATTTCCAATACGCAATTTGAAACGGAATAATAAAAATAAATGTCGGTTTTAAACAAAATACTAGTGTTCTACCGAAGCAATTACGCCTGACCACTTAAAAGATTTGGTTAATTCCTTCTTTACTAATTCTGTCCTAAATTTACCGCTGGCCTCTTATTTTTATTTAGATTCAGTTAGCACTATTATTGGTTTCATAGTTTAACTTATAGCAATTCTACAGGTATATGGTCTCTACATTAATTTAATTGAGTTGTGCTGTTCTTTTGTTTTTATCTTATGCCTTCTTACGTCATTAATTCGTGTTTACCGGTGTTGGGCAGTAATAAATTACAAGTTAATTGAATTACGTAATTAAGTGCAGAATAACTAATTAACATGGTAACTAGTTACATTCTCCAATTCAATTGCCTTGTAGTGTGGTTTTTGTAACGGTCCAATCACTCGCACAGTCCTAGTGCATGTCAGAAGCAGATGCATGCGGCCTTCGCTGAGGTATCAGCCAAAACTATCAACAGACTTATAACGCCTGTAATGTCTTGGAGATGGAAGGATTATTTAATCAGAGCCCCGCAATGATTTATTACTGGCGAAACTCTCCAATTTGCAATCCAATAGTAATACTATAAAATCATCCCAAAGTACTACAGTGAAATAATTTTGATAATAATAGGATAAATGATAACAAAAAACTAAGCGAATTTAAGGGTACCTTTAGAGAATTTAATGATTGGGGAAAAAGAATGTATTGATTTGAAAACTGAAAATCAGCTACTTAAAGCTGAAATTCATAATATACATAAAGACCTGGGAATTAATAATGTTGAATTGTCAAGTATTCCTCAGTCAAATAATTTAAATGTTTTAAAATTAGTTAAATCAGTTGCGACCGTTATTAATTTTAACCAGGATGAATTTATGATTGGTGCTCATCATCGAGTTCAGTCACTCATACAAAAAAATCAGGAACCCTTAAACATTCTGTAAAAATAATTCAATAGAATATTGTTGGACAAGGGACATGTTCGAAGAGATGATCGAAAGTTCGCTTAATCGCCAAAGAATCCCCGCTTGATATATCTATTCTCCGATGATGTACAGGTATAACACATGTCTTAATGTACGTTTTGCTTATAGAAAAACAATTGTCTTTCTTTCTGCAACATGGTTAAACGAATCTATTGATTGTGTGAAATGATTTGGAGAAGCTATTTGTCGTCGTGATCGTTCGAGTAAGACATCAAACGAAAGTAATGGTGGTGCAGTCCCTGGTGATTTTTGTGCTCCATGTCGGCATGAATAGTCTATAAACTGCAAATATATATGGCTAACACTATGGTTCTCCAACATCAAACTTCACATTTCTTGTGTCTACTAGAGTCCGGAACTTTCCCTTGCAAAATATCAATCTTTCTTTAAAAATCTTTGTAATATTGTTAATTATGACTGGAACGATCGTTTTTTGATTGTAGGAGATTTCAAGCAATATGGCATTGCATATGTTGGGTTTATAATAAATAGACCAATAGGACCAATATCATCAAACATACCAATCTCAGATGTTTCTATATCTGGAAATCCTATAATTGTTGAGGATAACCACCATAAAGCTTTTACCGTTTCTATAAACATTGCGATGAGTTTGGATTTTCACCTAGTGGTTCCTTATACATATATAAAATATAAATAGATAAGCCACTTATGATTTTATTAATAATTACATTGCGCATATTAATTAATACATATTTCCAATCAATTTTTCAACCTGCTTCGGTGGGTGTTTCCTGCGGTGGAATTACTCTTAAGAATACTAAAAGCAAAATCTCAATGTGAAGAAGGGCGCCGATTTTGATAATATGCACCCTTTCCCTATCAAATTCTGTGCTAATTTATTAGTATCTGTCTGCATATTCTGTTCAGTTATTAAGCCTATGGAGGACAACCCTAATGATTGATTCTTTTACCTAAATTCGTAAATTATCTTCTCAAATATGTTGGCGAATTAATTATAATGGAAGCTAGAAGCTAAAGAATACCCCAACAACATGGGTTTTGTAAAAATGGGTTAACCATTACAAATTCATTAGAATACAGCGACTTTTTATTCTCGGCGGTGGATTCGTTTGAGCAAATTGAGGTAATTCACAGGAATTCAGAGGAAGCTTGACAAAGTCGATCATTCTGCGTCTATTTCGATACTGAATTTCTTCTGAAACTAAACGTGTTCCGGGTTTGAACCGTGTCATGTCGTTGGTTAAAATAAAACTCGACGTTTCGCCCACAGTCGTATGGGGCTTCTTCTAGGCGAAACTAACTGAGCGGGAAGCAGTTGATCACGGTAACTCAGCACGTGAACCATGCCAGAGGCGAAAACCAACTGTGAAGAACGCGGGGAGCGGCACGCTTTTATGCCGGCGGTGTGTGGGACCTGTCGCTGATTGGTCGGGTGTGACGGTTACGGTTGAGCGGAGATAAGTCGTTACGGATGATGGGTTTCCATATGTCTGGGAGGGGGTAACCTGTGTCCCTATTGACATTCTTAGGATGTTTAAAGATCTCTATGGACTCCATAATTTTCCGATTGTAATAGTGAGAATAATTACAAAGTAATGAAGTTGCACTGGAAAATATCTGGTGGCCAGTGTCTAGATGATGTTCAGCGATAGCCGAATTCGTTGAAAGGCGCGTTCTAACGCAACGTTCGTGCTCTGTTAGACGAGTTTTGACAGAGCGTCCCGTTTCGCCGATATACACCAAACCACACGCACAAGGGATTTTATAAACACCTTTACTTACTAAGGGAGGAAATTTGTCTTTGGGAGATGGAAGAATTTCTGAAACCTTTGAGGGGGTTTGAAGATCGTTTGGAAGTTTTGTTTTTTCAAAATTTTACTGATTCTGTCCGTTACCTTGTGGATATGATGGATGGCAAGATTGGTGGTAGTGTTTTCGGTCGTTGGTTTACTAGTCGGATGGCATGGATTTGTTGATGGCTCTATTGATATCTTTGTTATGAAAACCATTGTTGTGGAGGGTCTTTCGTACGTGATTCAGTTCGGTGGGAAGGTTGTTGTCTTCAGAGATTGTCACTGCTCGGTGAACCAAGGAGTTGATCACTGAGAACTTATGTGCTGGATAATGATGTGAGGTGGCATTGAGATACCTGTCAGTGTGTGTAGGTTTTCGATAAACAGAGTGACCTAAGCTACCATCAGGGTTACGTGTGACCAGCACGTCAAGGAATGGGAGTGCACCGTTATGTTCCACCTCCACAGTGAAATTGATATCTGAGTGGTGACGATTAAGGTGGTCTAGGAAATCAGGTAAAGACTCTTTGCCACGGAGCCAGATGATGAAAAGGTGACATTGACATATCGGAACCATGTCTTGGGTTTCAGCTCTGCCGAATCAAGAGAAACGGATTCAAAAGATTCCATGAAGATATTACCCACGACTGGGGAGAGAGGAGAGCCCATGGCAGCACCGTGATCAACTGCTTCCCGCTCAGTTAGTTTCGCCTCTGGCGTGGTTCACACGTTGAGTTACCGTGCTAACTGTTGCCATCACTGTCCTGAAGAAGCCCCATACGATTGTGGGCGAAACGTCGAGTTTTATTTTAACCAACGACATGACACGGTTCAAACCCGGAACACGTTTAGTTTCAACTGACTTTGGCCGCGGAAGCCTACGTTTTTATTCTGAATTTCTTCTAATGGTGACATATTCACGCAAATTCACTCCTATAATGCAAAGAAAGCACAAACGGTTGTTGTAACCGGTGTACTATATTTTTAAAGAGTCCAGCTTCTTACTACGTGCAGATGATCTAACGTTATTTTACAAAATAAATAGTATTACAAAGTATTATGAAGCGACCTTAACAATTTCAACGATTACCGTAGTCGCCATGGAGTACGCATTAGCGTTAGTAAGTGTAAGTTTATTCATTTTCCAGAAAAAAAAATGCATTAATTTGATTACACTACTAATAATAATAAAATACAGCAACTTACATAAATGAAAAATCTCGATCGATTTTCGGTTCCAAATTTTCAGTTTCACATTGATAATGTAGTCAGAAATGCATTTAAATATTTTGGTTTCATCAAATCCTTTTCCAAACAAAAATGCATTTTACCAATCTTTATAAATCTCTAGTGATTGATACGCTAGAATATATAGTTGTGCAATCTGGGAACCTATACAAATTTCATATTTACAGAAAGAGAAAGTGCAGAAGAAATTTTAATAATAATACAATTTATTGCCCAACGGCACACTACAATTAATTTCAAATGTAAATACTTATACTAAATGGAATATAAGGAAACAAGAAAAAGAAAAAGAATTACCAAATATTTAAAATTTTTCAATTCTAGTTGCGCTTACAACGTTAATGACCCGAAATATAATTTATTTACTCTTGAAAACAGATGTTATATTAACGAACTGGTAGTGCTTTATAAATTATTAAATAATTTACCTAAAAATCCTGGTCTGCTCGCGACTTTGAGTTTTACTGCTCCAAGGTTCATCCAAGCATCAGGCACATTTTATTATGAAGTTCTATGTCGAATTCTCTTCTATGCAACAGAGCTGTGAATAATGTAGTCTGCGATGATTCAAATTGTCGGCCACTCATCGTTATTGCAGTTTATTATCTTAGCATAATTTCTAACTTAGTTTCCTTTTTCATTTTTAAACGCGCTAATGTGTGGAAACTCTTCTGGGTTCGCCTGTTTGCTTCTCTGATGTAAATAAAATAATATAAATAAAAATATATAAAATAGAACAAGAATATCTATAAATAAATGTATTAGCAATCACGGGATGGAATACTCAAATGCCGATAACATCAACACAGTAAGAAGTATTACCTAAGCCCAAAGGAAAGTATTAATATGCGTATTTGTTTAACAGAAAACTAATCTGTATATTTAAAATCACGCTTAACGAATAAGTATCTTCACATTACTATTGATACTATGTAATACGAATCGGTATACTAAGCAAGGCTAAAGGCGAGTTTTCCTCCAAATTCTCTCTTGGGTAGCAACTGCGAGCAGATAGCTGCTACCAATTCGCTAAGACATTAAGTGTTTTTCTAGAAACACGTCAAAAGCTCCAATCATAAAAATGTAACTCTGGAATTTTAATATATAATCTTTTTAAGGAATATCGGTCATACAAACAATGTTACATGAAAACTAAATGGAATTAACACCGCAAATTAGGGTATTTATTTTTCTCATGAAATTTAAAGAGCTTGCTGATTTTCGTTTAAATTACTGGACGCCGATCGTTCAACTACAAATTGGTTTGATGAGACTGTTTGATTGTGTACATCGTTGATTAGTACAGACAAATAGTAATCACGGGCATGTTCTTCTGTCAATAAAACGGAAATCTAACAATAGACAAAAGCCACGCTGCTACACAATAGTCAATTTGTAACATACCCTTCCTTTCTACAAATAAAGTCCACCACATCGTCCGCCGTGTTTAAAACGTCTGCAATGTAATCAACGAGATTCTCAATAATTGCATAACTGTCACACGTCAGCATTCCCAAGTGATGAATATTGTATGCACATCCATACCCACATCGCAAATTGTATCAGTGCTTTAGAGACATGTATGCGTACATATCGGTTTAAGACCAAATTGGACTCCTTATTTCCACATCAGCTATGTAGCGATAATAAGAGTAAACTAACTTAACTTTAAAGTTCTTGTAAATCACACTCATCGGAATCTATTTACCTACCTACAAAGTCCAGTATAAAAGTATAGAGTGTAACACTGAATTTTAATATGAAGAGAAGTAATTCAAGTAAGAAACGCGTTATAACTGCAAACAAGTAATATTAACTAAGGAATTATAGTACCCATATAAAGGATCTCCTCTAAATTTGTGAAGAAAATAGGTTTTGTTGAAAATGAAAAGAGTGAAGGTTGAAAATAAAAAAAGTGGGTGCTATCTCTCATAATTTTTTTTTTTAGTTACTGCAACCGATTTCGTGCATCAAAAAAAAACACATCATCATGCCATCCCGCTTCAAAACTTCTCGTCTGATGATTAGTCTTTTATATAAAAAACTGAAAAAACGAAACTGGTCGCAGCAGTTTCTAAAGGAATAAGGAATTTAGGAGAGATAGAACGCACTTCTTTATTTCCAATCCTATTATCACAACAGCACTTTAGGTATAGGGAAGCGTGAGGTGTAACATATAGAAAAGTTGTCCATATATTGAGGAAAACTCCAGCAGATGCTCAATCAAACAACATTTAAATCACCGCTCTAGTGAGCAAGTTAAGTATAAGATACGGCCGATAACATACGGTCAAATGACGTTAATAATCTCGAAAGATAAAAAATAATAAAAGATGATATGTAAAGAGAAAAGGCATCCATAAACGTAATTAATAATACAGTTCTCTATACGTCAGTTGAGGTTGAGAAAGTTGTGTTTGCGTTGGTTGAAACGAAAGTTTTTAATTTTTCCAAGTACTTACATAAGTGAAAAAATTGAATCAACTAGGAGGTATCTTTGAATCATATTTTACTATTGATGCCCGCAATATATACAAAAAAAATAAAAAAGCGCATAATTCATGGAAAATATGGAAATAAGAAATACTAGAACTTTTTTTCGCTTTAACCTAGTAAAACTAATTTTTCTGTTCAACCATTACTTTTCATCTCATATTTTTTAAAGCTTATTTTATCTGATTAAAGTTCATTCACAAACGCCCTTAATATGTCTGATTAGTAACTCACTAGATTGTAATCAAATTATGCTCTGCTTTTACACAAAACACTACACAGGCTCGTATAGTTTGGTTCTCTCCATTCTCTGGATATGGTGTTCATAATCCAACAGTTGAAGAACTTTTGTGTAGACATGGAGGTGAAGCTTGTATTCGTACTTCATAGCAAATGTTTTGGTCTCTTCTATTGCAGCTGGTTTTGCCATAGAGCATTAACCATGGCATGCAACACTTTGTTCTGGAAGGTCTGTATAGTGCTGCTATTGCTGTCCTTAGTACATCCCCATAGTTCTATACCAAATAACCAAGCAAACACCTGGTTGTAAATTAGAATCTCCTGTATTCTAAGTTTCTTTTTGGCATACTCTTTTCATCTTCATTTGGCACCTAGGCTCATCCCTAGATATTTCGCATTGTTTTCACATAAAACTCTCACAAAAAATATTCTTTTGTGTTTACGTACATTTTTTACAGCATAATTAACTATAAAAGGACTTTGCCATGAGTATTTTTCAAAGTTTCCTATTGAGAAATCGTTCGGCTTGTCTAGAAACATGTGGTTGTAAAAGTGAAAAGGTTCTTTCTATCTTGACGCTTGTTATAGGAGCATTCTTAAAACTAATGATGTGGTCTACTGTTCACTTACTATTTTCTATTAAATCACTATATAAGATTCTGACAATGTTCCTTAGCTTTTAAAACGCTCATTCTTTTCGATTACACTCACAAATTTTCCATATACAGTGTTTCCTACTATTCTTTTAATCTCGTAACATGACTTTCCTAATTTGTTTAATATTTCAACGCTTTCCATTAGTGGCATAATTCGAGAAAGGTAGTTTCAACCTCTAATGGAAAGAACTTTTTTTGTAGCAATTCACCGATGGGATAATGATTTTGGCAGCAAAAGAAGTGTTATCCAACATCGAAGCAGGACGTCCTTATACAGCCGTCACCGAAGACAATATTGTTGATGTTAATGAGATAATCGAAGAAGATAACGTAGCCACATAATATGCTGTAATGAACAACCCAAGATTGGATCCCCAATTTTTAAGGTAATTACACACAATCACCTGCAATTAAGAGAAAAACGCTGTAAGTCGTTTTGTGCCGCTGTCTGACTTTCAAAAAGCAGGGCGTGTGAGAATTTGTCATGAAACTTTAACTCTTCTGAAAAATTACGCACACCAATTTTTTTCTAAAATTGTAAAAAGTAATGAGAAAATAATAAAGAATAATAAAGAAATAGTGAATTACGGAAAGAAAAATAGAAAAGAAACTGCGAATTATGGAAAGAGCTGTGTATGCGGTGTTCTTTGGAAGTAGGTACGGGCCTGGTATGTGCAATTAAATGGGATGAATAGAAAGTAGGTACAACTAAATAGCACAGCGAAGACTGTTTGCCTATTGTACTCAGTAGAGTTTCTAAAAAGAGCATTATGTTATATCGCGATAACGCATGGTCCCATATCCCAACCCTTAGAATCCAATATTTAAATTTAATATAAAATATAAAAGTAATAGAACGTCCTCCGTACTTACCTGATTTGGCAACATGCCATTTTTGTTCTATGAGCTCAGACGACATTTATGAGGCACTTGTAAGCATTTGTAAGTGTTTTGCAAGTATTCCAAATGAAAATTGTTTGGCGGTTTTTAAGAAATGGAAATGGTTGACTGTGTTACCACTAAAGGAAATTACTTTGAATATATTCGAAGTAAAACATATTAACCGATTTTCTAATTTTCACTAATATCAACTTGACTCTCAAATCTAGGTTGAAATCGAATGAAATCAAACTTGTGCGTTGAGGAAATTGAACATCCTATATACTTGAACTTTAATGTTCACAGAATTTGTCTCCGAATATTATTATTATATTTGAAAGGTTTTTCTCTAAATTGCTCAGGAAAGGAATTATTCGCCCAGACAATAGGTAGACACCGTGGATACACCTATATTGAATTTCCATAAATAAAATAAGAACCTTGTAAGAAAACTAACAGGATGACATTTTGTGGCGCTAATTTTTGTATCCATTCACTGCACAGTACATAGAACAACACAGAAAAAATAAAATTAGGGTTTGTTATTATGAATGTACGTAAAGTAAACATATTTACACGTAAACAAAAGAAATCCCCCACATCTGCTTTTATCTGGAGTTACAGAGATTTCCCTAAGTATTGGAATATGCCCATCGAATGTGTCTGAATGAATACAGACACACTTCGACAATAATTTCTCAAATACTGTAGTGTGCCTTCACAAGTATATATGGATTAAAAAGGTTAATGCAAGAGGTAACTGGCAAATTTTAACACTACCGAAGAAACTTTAAAGGCTTATTTTGAGGTTGGAAAATCAGTAATATATACAGGTTGCTTTAGAATTTCAATGAGCAAGGTTTTTTTTTGTGCGTTACACTCACGGAGTAAAGTAAAATAGGAAACGAGCCTAGTAACACTGTTGCAATAAACTATATTGATGAAATAAATAACAATGTATTAGATTTCACCTTTGGTATAATCTCAGGAATATCCAACGGTGACTTTATTAGAAATCCTGAATCAGCTTGTGTAAAAGTTAATAGAAGCTGCATATGTTGAAGGATTTCATTTATTGTGTACCATAGGTTCGGTCTCCAGCCCAGAGGGAACTTAGATTTTCTTTTTTTATCGATATGAGTATTTGGATTTAAGCATAAGTTTACGTCAGAATTGACTACGCTAGGACTACTAGAACAGGATATTTATACATGACGTGGGCATGTACAATATATCCCATACCCAAACTTTGTACTGTTCGCTCCAACGGTTATCGCAACTAATCAAGCTTACTGAAACTCTAGTTAACCATAGATCCATTTTGCTCCAATTCTATTACGACAATGCAGTTGCATGGTATCAGCGATATTGATTGTAAGTACACATAACGCATAAATTTAATCTGCAGACAACATACAATATGCTTCACTTATAATTTCAGTGGTTATCAAGATTCTATGAATTTATTCAAATCTGTGTATTTTTAAGTCTGTTACACTTTGGAAACTTACATTAGTGATAACTAGGATATGTCACATTTGAAGATTGTGATTATAATTACAAAATTAAGTTTCTTAATCTCTGTTGCTAGATTGTTTTGCTAGATTTAGTAAAAATGAAGCAAATATGTTTCGCAATCAAGGTAAAAATACTATGTATGTACATATCTATTGAAACACCGGCAGCATGAACAAGGGATATTTCTGTGTTTGCGTTTTGCGGAGATACCTTGAATTAACTATAAAATTAAAAGATAATTTCATCTTTATTTTATTCTCAATAATCTACTTATAATCAATTTCGAAATACTTATAGCTACAGGAGTGGTATGTATATGTCTTTAATATCCCCTTTTCTTTTTTTCTCGGCGATGTTTTAGATCTCTCTGTTGTAAAATCCCCTTCAATTCTTTCTTCTATCTCTTTAGGTTAATTTTTTCGTATTCGTTTCTTTCAAATAGCTTTAGACTTCTTTTAACTGTTTTTATAACAAAATTACTGCGGATATTTGTTTTTCAATGAATTTCTAAATAATTTCATCATCTTGTTTACTCCGTTGTCACAGGAATATCAATCCAACGACTTCGATATTTTATGGCTGACCTAGCGATGATCATATCCCATTTTAGAGATGAAAAGGGTTTTGGTTATTAGAATTCATTTTATACAACAAATATTATTAAGAGATGGATTACTCAAAATAACTTGTGACTTTGATTAGTCCCCATAAATTAACATTTACGAAATCTTACCCTTAAAAAACAAAGCATTAACACTGCGTAGGTTTTCACGGCCAGTATATCTGTTCCTGCTATTAACTTTTTCCGAGTTTCGCCGTGTGTCAAAGCTTTCGCTCGACGTTTCGCCATTCATGCTGACGGTTTCTCCAGGATTACCGAACTGATTATCCGCTATCCCACATTCTTCTTATATACGCCGTTGGTGCATTCGACCGTGGAGTTTCCGCTCCATTCAGCGCGTAGTAGGCCCTTCCATGTGTTGCTAAGGTGGTACCCTTCTTCTCTGTTGACGGTCTTGTTTTTTCCGATTTTTATGGTTTTCCTGATGAGTCTTTTTCCGTAGCTCTTGGTGATGGCTATCACTTTTACGTTATTAAAGTCCATTTTATGTCCAGTCTCGTGTATATGTTCTGCCACCGCTGATTGCTCGATTCTTGTAAATCTTGCGTCCGACGAGGCTGGACATAAAACGGACTTTAACAACGTAAAACTGATAGCCACCACCAAGAACTACGAAAAGAGACTCATCAGAGAAGCCATAGAAATAGGAAAGGACAAGACCGTCAACAGAGACGAAGACTTTAGCAACACGTGGAAGTGTCTACTACGCAGAACGGAGTATCAGCGGAGTATCAATCCAGTTATCCTGAAGAAGCCCTCAGCATGAACGGCGGAACGTCGAGCGAAAGATTTGACACACGGCGAGACCAGAAAAAATTAATAGCAGTATATTATAATAAACGAAGAATTACTCATCAAAAGATTCGAATAATAACTAAAAATAATTCGCATTCTAAAAATATTAAATAAAGTTCTGGTAATTATTGAATATTCAAACTAAATTAATACAAATCCACCCACCCTACTCCATTATCCCGCTATAATAAACGCCTAACCCTTCAAAGGTATTATATAAGATTACCCACGACACCTTTTGGGTAATACCGAAATTCAATTTCGAGACCTATTACGTTTATAGTTTGTTGTGAGTAATTTTGCCAAATTTGGACTTTGAAGTATTCCGAGCCCATTTTCGAAAACCGTATTGCTGCTAGCCCTACGCAGCTGTCTGGGCAATCTAGGTCTGGACCTACCATCGTTAAACTTATGTCTTTCAACCATTGACTGAGTAATTGTTGCATCCTTTCCGAGACTAGTCCAGTAAATTTGCCTCAGCTTCGGTAACCTAGATCACAATTATAATTTGTACTGGTTGTATAGGCTTCTGCTTACTCACAAGCAAGGGCTTAGCACTCAATAGAAGCCAAAAATAACGTAATAATACGAATATAATAATTTGCATCTGGTAAATAATTTTTGCTTCTCTATCCCCACGGGAATTGTTGAGAGGGGTTCCTTGTTAAATAAAATTATTTACAAAGCAGATCCACAGTCATATTAAGTTTAGATGTTGATTTAAGAAAGCAATACTAGAATTATTGTATACGCCAGCCTTTGTCTTGTCAAACTGTTACTGCAAATGTGCACATTGTGACGTAATTTCTATTTTGTGTCTCGTTAATCCCATAGTAATATTGTGAATGGGAGCTGTCTGTAGTTACTAATACATATATGGATCTAGAAGGGGATATAGATAAGGATTTCCACAAAGTAGTTATCATTTATAATAATAGCAATTCTACATACTTTACGAGGTACATATATCAGCTTTATTGTCGATGTATACATGGAGGTTGCACTCGGAAACATTGGATATAAGCTAGCGCACTTCACATAAGAAGAAATAATTAATTGCTAACGAGATAAATCTCTACTAAAGCAGGGGTCCAATTAAACAGCTAGCGCTAAGTTTAATTAAGGTTTTACAATGACGACTCTCCGAGAAAAACCTAGTGTCACGCAGAAACTTACCAGTTAATTGAGTTGTAGTAGAAAACGCCTATGCGGGTTCCATTTCCATGTTTCATTTCATTGAAGTGCTTTTCTTTAGAGTAAAACTGATGGTGAAATAGAGATTGTTCTATTAACGTAACAATTTTACACATGCCCTATCTCTAAATGAAAATGAAATGGAATTTTTAGAAAACAGTAGTAAGTACCGACTGTATAACGTTAAAACATCAAAATCAGAAATACTGAAGATTGCAGTCGGGAAACTATTGGCTGGTTGTTTTTATACTCTGAGTTTTCGATTTCTTCTTTCGATGGTAAGTTGTAGAATTGTGATATGCTATAATTTCATTAACGGTAGAGGTAAATCGTTTTGGGAAGACACAGGCGCATAAACAGTTTTCGGACTTAGAAAAGAAAGTGTGTCCCAAACGAGAGGGAGAGAGAGAGATAGTTCTTGCATGTCAGTCTGAAAAATATTGACCGTAATATTCATTAGTTAGCATCCAGCGTTCATCGTGCGGTTTGGGTGTTGCATGTAGCGTAGAAGGCATTTATTCATTTAATTCACAACAAAATCAGTTTTTCTTCAAAACTATTTGGAATAGAAGGTCTTTATATCTGTAATTATTAAATTTGAATACGAATAATATCCTTTAACATAATTAATTTATTAAAATATTTGTTTTAAATATGAATACATTAATCTACCTTGAATCTACGTTGAAAATGTTGAAAGTAAATACATTAAAAAGGAACATATTATGGACCAGTACTGCCAGGAATTTGTCATAAGCTTGAATAGTGATTCAGAAGACACAGAAGATATTTTTGTTTTCTTTTTTACAGATAGGGATGAGGATTAATGTGTAATGTCATTGTAGAAGAATGTAATTGCATAAATAAATAAAGAATTTTATGATTTTCGTTGAACATCAACCGTGCAACAATGCTCATGTATATGCAATTAAATAAATACGAAAAAACTAATTCTCTAGAACACTTTTATTGTGTAATTTTAGAAATTATTGTATTGCAATTAAGGTATTGTTAAAGCTATTGTACCTAAATGGGACTAAAAAAATACTAATTAAGTACTAATAAGCTCATATAATATAATTTTACAAACTGCATTGTTATCTAAATAATTTTACATATATTTGTATAGCTAATTAAGATATCATTAGACCACTTTAATTGAATAAAGATCAACACAGGACAACAAAGCTATGTTCTACATTTAGACAAGCGACTCTGTAATATGTCATTTTTAGTTTTCTCTGTTTGGATAGTATCATTATACATATGTAAATATTAAAATTATAATAACAATAAATTAAATTAAACCATAAATTGTTGGTCGGTTCTTGATTATAAAGTCGCTTGAGGACTTGAACAAAATAACATTATATATTCACTCCATAATTTAGTTAAACAATAAAATGTGTTTATGACATTATATCTCATACAATAAATAAAATAATATGCCTGCATATTTAAAATTCATATTTTAAATATGCGCGCTAATGTGGACGCTAGCCCACCAAGGTTTTTCAGGCCGTTAATATTCATGTTGCCCGATTCACTCACGCAGGTTGGTGTCTTCTGAAAACGACAGACTTCTAGAACGTGCGATAACAGGGGAAGATAAACTGAATAAAATATACGTATATTTGACGTGTGGAACTGTGTATCTCTTTCACATTGTGTAATTCGATTCGCCAGCGTTTGATACAATTCAGACATAATGCATCTGGGTTTCCATCTTTGTTCCCGTCTTCTTTCCAAAGTTACTTACATCAGAGAGAGAATTATGCCTGAAATGTTTGATATGCCACAGCCATCAAATCTGAACCCGACTATTCTCTGTATCTTCAAATAAACAGAAGGCATAGTTGCGTACGGATATGGATGCAGTGAATTATTACAAGTAAGGAGTATTAAATTAAAACTCAACATCACCGCTGTGGGGGAAAAATTAACATTCCATTCATGGTTTGCAGTCAATTGGAACATATGTAATCTATTCTTCTCGCTAATTTAAAGCAAAAGTCCATATCTTCAATTGAAGCAGAGCATCAAATAAGAGCCATCCTTGTAAAACTCAACAGAATCCAATGCACATCATAAGCTCTTAACTTCATGACAAAATTAAACATCTGAAATACTTATAGGTATTACAAAGTGGATAACGTTTGCTGCAAAGTTAAACATATCCACAGCTTGGCTAAGGCGAGTTTTCCTCCAAATTCGCTGGTCGCTAACGATCGCGACCGGGTAGCTGCTACCAATTCGCCGATACTTGTACAATGCATTCTAAATTGAGAAATTGTTACCGTTGTTCGCTAACTGCCCGATTTCTGCAGCAGCAGACCAGCGCTTAAATTCGCTGTGAATGCAACTGTATTTAAATTGAGTTTGAAAGATATGCATTGCAACCATTTTATCTATCATTGTTTGCAAAACTTCTTTTCTTCCTGCTTCTCTCAATTTCTAGCATTAAAAGTAGAGCAAAAAATATTCCTCTTGACTCTGATAATCGAACAACACTAAAATAAGTGTCTTTCCAAAAGGTGATTTTTTTTGCTTAGATAAGAGTTACGATTGTCAAACGAGCTGTCATACTATGTTCACTTTTAACATTCATGATCAATATACCCTGGCAAGTCAAATTTATCTTTATTTTGAAAATCAGTCATCGATTCGCCCAACTTACATACAACTTCGTGAGCTCACCTTACCATCAATGGAGGTCGCTAACACACCATAATTATTGACATTTTGTTTGAGAATGAAACAGATGTGGTTTGAACAGGACGGCGCTACGTGGCATATGGTAACCATCGTCTTATTGCTATAAAAACTTGTCGAAAAATTAATTTCCAGGAATAGACCCTCCGAGGTCTTGAGATTTGATATCTTCCTATTATTACCTGTGGTGGTAAGAAAAGTCATTGGCTTATGCCAATAAATCAGCAATAATTAATACCTTAGACGTCAACATTCTTCGTGTTATCCGTAACATACGGCCAGCAGTGCTCGAGAAAGGAATCTAAAATTGGATGTACGGTATACGCTTCGCCAAGAGAAGCTGTGCTTTTAATACGATGGTTTCATCACTTCTTTAGCTGCAAGTATATTCAGAGTTGTTAGATATATTTTCGTCAGCATCTTCATGGGATACCAAGTTACACCGAGAGAAAAAGTTTGACAGTTTTACCAGAATTGTAAAAATTTGTAGCCCATTTCGTAGTACATATTGTGACGAGTTCAATGTTAATCATAGAAAAAGATAGAAAAACAAAGTATATTCTGTAGATTTTTATTTATTTTTATACACTTTGCCAAGCGTCTCTCCATCTGCAAAAGTTGAATTTCAGAAGGTCCTCAAAATAGACATCTGTTTGGCTGAGGCCCAAATCCGGTGAATGCGGTGGACGTTGTATTAATTAGAACTTTAATTCCATAATTTTGGTAATTGAAACTGTGCAGCAGTGCACCCGTGCATTGTATTGATGGAAGAGGATGAAGATGTTTTTTTCTCGATTTCTTGGCTCAACCAGTCCAATAACGACGCATAACACACTACAGTTATTGTTTGTCCTTTTTCGGAATAGTCGATGTAGATGCTTCTGCGTGCATCCCAAAAAAAAACCGAAGCCATCACCTTGTCGGCCGATTTCCTTCTTCGGAGCCAAAAGTTCACTCTTTTGACAGTTCCTCTGTCTTTGGAGTGTAGTGGTGTATCCAACCATAGTTATGTATCGACGGAGAAACTCGTCAGGATTGCGACGGGAAAACATCAAAACAGCCTCAGAGACGACCACACGATTGCATTTATTCTACACTGAGAGCAAACGACATGATTCGTGTGATAAATTGTAACTTGTTTTAGTTTACGTCAGTAAGTTCTTAATTGCATACAAAACATTGGTACCAAAGCTGTACAAAGTGGAAGATCTTTTTGATGAAACACAAATTTCTGATAAATAGTTTAGATATTTCAGAAAAAAATATATAAAAATTAATTTTTCCTTAATTCATCCGACGCAACTAAACTGATTAACGATAGTAAAATCTCAAAACGCCGATATTATTCGAACCTACGACTTCTGTTAGCCAAATGGACATGGTACTAACTATTCACTGAAGATATCCCTTATTATAATGTTTTCGAAATTAATTAAGTTTAGGTTTTGTGGAATTCTGAAGTGTTTCTAGAACATTCTTTAGGCAATCAAATAAACAACAATAAATGAATTTTAACGAGTATTGAAATTTGAAACGAGAAACGAGAAACCAACCATGATATTGCGACATTCCAACACATATAAATACTAAATGTTTATATGTTTCGTAGTGGGATCCAGCTTATTCAAACCGCCACACTTGGCATCACTTCGAGTTAATAGTAGAAGTCAAATTCTGAACACTTAGAAAATGGGAACACAATCAAACACGTGTTATCTCGATGAATAATAAATTCAAAGCCAGAAATACTTTTGTCTCCTCACTCCTTCATTTAATTCCGAAAATTACTTTAATAATGAAACTCAATCGAATATTTTTAGAAATAGCGTAAGACAAGCGAACAGGGACGAAAGTAAAGCACTGATTCTGTGTTATTCTGTGATATTTAATATCACCTGCAACTGTAGAATATTAAAATTTACTGACAAACAAAACGATTATTTGACGTCCGATATGTTACTTACGAAATTACAACTGAGATACAACTGGAATTATTCTGGAGATTGTTGTAGGGAAAGGTTATATTAAATCAGATGATTTAGGATGTGAAGAAATTGAATAGAAAGCAAGTTATTTTTCCCTGCCACCACCACCGTCATAGTCTCTTAACTTCACCTCTACTTCAAATAAAGCGGTTGAATCTACATAAAACGATCTCATAGTAGCCAGGCGGATTTTAACGTTGAACGAGTGAATATACTGAACTCACTATGCGTGGCGCTGATGACAGCTAAGCTCAGTGTTGTAAATTATAACATTAAACTATATTTAATTACTGAATTATATACCAGTGGTTACCCCTTTAGACGATTTATTTGGAATGAGTTTTGACACAAATGGTTTTATGGTATAACTTTTATAATTTATAACCATGTGTGTACAAAAATTTATAATAAAGTAACTAAGTAAAAACTAATTATTTATGAATTCATTTGTGCAAGAGACTTATCCACGTTAACGTTTGATACATCTGTCCGTCTATCAAATTAACGTGTGCCGTTCACAATATGCCTGTATACGATGCAGGTAGGAACAAAAGCATGTAATAGCGTACACGAGCTTTCAGATTCACACTAATAAATTTTATAACGGCGGAAACGTTTTGTTGCCCTTTGGAAACGCAAGAGAACAAAAAAAGAAACAATGACAAGTTGGAACGCTATTTAAACTCAGGGACGTATATAGCTTAAAATGCTTTTATTTAACAACATCTGCACTCTGAGTTAAAAGGAAGTTCGCTCTGCCATGCGCCATAAATAAATTAATTGAACAAGCTCATTCGTCTTATATCATGTTCGAGGTTACTCGGAGTATCATCAGCACGTCTATTATAAAAAATTTATTGTTCTTAAATATACGCGCCACATTGTATACTGCATCACAATTACGCAAATCGATAGGAATTCTTTCAGAATACCTGTTCCAGTTCATAAATATGTTTGTGTTATCATTTACCACAGGCTGTTCTATTAATAAAATCGACATAAATAAACAACAAACAGTTAGAAACGTAACGCGTTAAGGTTACTGGCATTTAAATATGTTGTTTGCGTACGCTCACATCATCTGCAATACTACGATAAATGCCTCGCAGGCTTAGATTATGCCACCATTTTCTAATGACACTATTATTTCTAAATTGAGATAAATTTAAAGAGAAACCTAGAATTACACTAGTAACTTCCAGCGCCTCCACCATTCCTACATTGAAATGAGTTTAGTGGAGAATGTAGCATTTAGTAATTTTGTGCAATATGCGCATGATATTATAATTGCTTGCTATAGTTTTATATACTTGTAGTACTTACTTTATTTCTAACACGTTGTTAATTGAAACCACAGAGCAATATGGGTACCTGCAGTGCGAGTCACTAGCAAATTTAAGGTTACCTTAATTGGTTAAAAAGTACCACAATGCGTAAAGCATACAGAGGCATTTTACGGGAAAAAAGGCAACCCTGTTTCTTTTCAGCGAATAAAAATACCGTAAGTAAAGCTTTTAAATACACTACATACTTATCAGGTGTCCGTTAGTTATGTTATAGTAGCACACTGATTTATTTGAATGCTTTATTGAAATAGATTGCAGTTGCATTTTATGCTTGATTGTTGTGAGTGTTTACTGGCAACATTAACTTGTGCAGAATATTTGCAGGAGATAGTCCTTCATTGTACATATAGATTTTGTATATAAACTTGGGATTCTTCGTAGAAACATATTGTATTTTTGAAAGAACACTAAAAGCCTTATTTATTATTCAAATTATTAAGAGCAACATTCATATGGCGACAAGTAACACGGTGGAAAGAAAATTTCCACCCAGAACCAACCATTAACGCATGTCAATGCTACCTATACAGGATAATAATTATCCCTTGATTGGCTGCTTTAGTAGGTAGCTTACTGGCGATTCAATCATAATCGATATAGAGCAAAGCAGCAGGCGATTGAATCCTCTTCACTTAAACAGGAGGAAGGAAAGCATTTGTTACAATAAAATATGTAACTAGTTTACTTACGCCAAGTGCATCTTTTGTTAAGAAAGCACTCCAAATTAAAAATAATGATAATATTGGAAAATGATATACGGACGCTTAAACTAAAGGAAAGTATCGAGGCGAAACTCTTTCACAATGTTATTCTATATTAGTCATACTGTTTATCCAAGTGCATTAGTTTGAGAAAGTAATTTTCACAAGACTACTAAAAATTAAATTTCGAAAAGGATAGAAGGCAAATTGAAAATTATGTTAATGTGATGGAACTCCAAGCACACTTTTCGAACAACGTAACAAACTATTTAAATGAACGGTTCGAAAATAGGTGTTTGGGGAGGACCTGCCGCATGATACCAAGATCACCTAATGCAACACCCATGGAGTTCTTTGTTTGGGAATATGTAAAAGATACTTTCTACGACATGGAACTTAATACAGAGAATAAACTTTGGCAAAGAATAGTAGACGGTTTCCAACAACTAAGAAATTAATCGTCGGCGGCTGTAACCTTGTTTGCAAGAGCA
Organism: Oryctes borbonicus; assembly: GCA_902654985.2. Taxonomy (NCBI): domain Eukaryota; kingdom Metazoa; phylum Arthropoda; class Insecta; order Coleoptera; family Scarabaeidae; genus Oryctes; species Oryctes borbonicus. The sequence goes on along the minus strand of LR736859.1, from coordinate 8,875,283 downwards.
AGGAAAACATTTTGCAAATCTTCCGTGATAACTTTAAAGTTAGAGTGCACCAAATGCGTTATTTGTTAAGTTTTTTTGTAAAAGCCGTATCCCAAAAACCAACGAGTATTGGACCTCAGTATATTAGAATTTATTTCCTCTGATCATCTACACTTATCAAAGTGTGTAAAGTGTATTTATTAACGCCCTATATATTCGAAAATGATAGCAATTTGCAGCAAAATTTTGCAATAAAATGAATATTCATAAAAAACAAATACTTATTCTTCGAGCGGGCTTAAGCAGTCGTTGATTTTTGTTTTCAGAAAGGTTTCCAGATTGAAACCGAGTCAACTGTGCATGAGTACACCGACATTTCACAATCTATTGCAACGAGTTTCTTCTGAGCTGCATCATATCAAATTCTTCTGGCAATCAACTGTTTGACGCGAAGAGCTACGATAGGCAGCTATTTTCTTGACATATTTTCCTGGCATCTCTAAAACAGTATAGTTTAGAATGGGTGCAATATTTGCCACTTTTATACACAAAAAAATTATTGCAGGATTTTAAGGCATTTGTTTATGCTTTAAAATTTATTAGCACTTACGATATTTAAGGCGTTGTGTGGGAAAATGCGAAAACATCATAAAATATATAATTTACTTAAGAAAATCATATGAAATCAGTTGCGTTAAACCGAACAAAATTCGGCGACAGCCATATGATCGACTTCACCCCAGTATTACAATTGCAATAGAAACCAAGCAGAAAGTAAATTTTAATTGTATTTTCTGGCCAGTCTTCACATATTGTACAAATTAAAATATGTTGTTCTTTAACTTTTTAATAACTTATGGAAAACTTGCTGTTCAGATTTGACTCGCATCTATGGAATCACGGTTGTTCGCCAGTCCTCTATAAAAGACAACTGATTGTACAGCAACGTACTAACGTTGTTGCTATACGCATCAAAAAATGTGGTGTACTGGTCTGTAATTTTTTTTATATTTTTTGTCATGTAAGGAAACATCTTCATTCTTGGTAGGCACTGCACATTTATGAATTTGTTTCATTGTTTTGGAGGCTGTAATCCAAGGCTTTCTTGAACTGTTATAAACTTTGAAACTATTGAAAAAGCAAAATTGATGTAGTATTGGAGAAAATGTATCGAGTAGATCAGTACTTGGTAGGACTATAATAAATATCAAACCGATCCTCATGTGAGATAATTAGCATTGTTGTAAATTCGCATCGGTGAATTTATTTACACACATAAATGTCTTAGACGTCTTCATGATATTGTTAGTATTAATTATTAACTATTCCCGAACGACCGGAAAATACCTTTTGATCAACTTTACATGCTACATTAGGAAAGACGGTACATGAGCTAATAGTAGTAGTATTAAGTTTTAGCCAATGTTCTGATAAAACCACAAAACCGTAAGGACGATTATCTAATATTATTTCTAACTAACCATATTTGCTATTAACATACACTGTACATCTTGGTATAGTATATTAAAACAACCTCTGAGATTCGAAAGCGCCTCCTGCTGTTTACCGTAACGAGCAAATAATTAGCGTTACAAAAATGTGCTGATTTAATAATTAAAATAACACTTCTAACACAAACTATAACTGTTCACTACACACCTTTTACACTAAAATTTGAGTCTTAAAAAGGGCTCTGATCACCGGGTAGTTAGACGCTTTTAGAAAGGTTTTTAATGGCAGAATAAAACTTGCCTTCATGAGATTTCGCGACGATTTATTACGATTTTGAAAGGGTTCCCTTATCTACAGACTAAATTTATCGAGATTGCTACAACATTGGTTTTCCAATGATTAGTATTCACTCAGTAATCCGAAAATATTCAGTTATTTATAACAGTCATTTACAAGTGATCAAGACAAGGATTATCTTTCCACACTTATTTAAACATTTCATCATCGATTCGCTAAATGTATGAATCTTTCATGAGATTACGATGAAAAAACAAAGTTATTGTTTTGAATATTTTATAAATTTCCAACGAACGCATTTATGTTTCTATCGGACGCCATTTCATATTAACACCAGAAAACGCAGATATTCCATTTTACCGTTCATGGAATACGTATGTAAATCGACATCCACATAACTATGGAATCGCTACACAATTTAACCGTGCAAATAAATATGTACGAGATACGAGCATGCATTGTTTTAAATGTAAAAATGAAATGTAACTGTAAAATGGTTTTATGGTTGGCATTATGTTTTACGCTTAGCCGTAAAATGTGCAAATAAATAGTTTTTGCACTAAAAATAAAGCTCTTCCGTATATATAGTTAATGGCTTTGCGAAACGGATCCGCTTAAACTTTAATATATCCTTTGCGTGGCTGAAGCGCATTAAAAATATTTTACCTACCAGCTCCACCGCTATTTTCTTCGTTCCTAAATAAAGATCTTTTATTTTAGGAAAAACGACTCCGTTTGTAGTTGTTTGTGTTACGAGGTAATCATTGGTTTTATTTTTACATGGCACTTCTAAGAAACATCCTTCCGGTAGTAATAATAATAATGTTTGCTATTTGCATAATTAATAGTTCTGCTATTATGGTAACCGCTAGAATGTTAATTACTGGTATCATTTTAGTATATTCTGCGCCACGTTGCAGAGGAGTAAATCACCAGGATATGTAACAGAAACTTTGCTTTAGAATTTTTACCACATATCTCGGCCTTTTTACATGAAAGCACGATGTAAGTTGTGATTTGGTTTTATTTTATCCTATTCACCATCCTCTTTTGCACTTTTAATACACTCCAAATTTATCACCCCCTTTTTCTGATTTTTGTATTCATTATTTCCAACTTCTTTGAACCTTTCACTATCAATGAATTTTACAAGCGCCGCTACCGTAAATGATTTACAAACTAATATAATGGAAATTAATAAAAAAAAATAACGAACTAGTGATGAAATTTAGCGAACAAAGTAAAAAAAACTGAAACAACAAAATAACATTAATCATAATCTACAAAATCTACAACAAATAGGACAGTCTCAAACCATTTCTGCATATGGTCCCAGAACAAGATCGAAAGTTTCGTCAGAGGTTATCAATAACATGACAAAAGATACTTCGATGTGTTGATTCAATCTCCGGACAAAAAGAAAAGAATACTAAACACTATTAAAAACAGCGATGATTTAAGAAGCACAGAAAGACGCACCAAAGATACAACTATTACAAAAACCCAGGAATCTCCTAAAGAAAACATCAAGAACAACTGAAAAAATATAAAAACAAGAAGAACTGTTCCAGGAAGGACAAATGATTCTATAACTACAGCAACCGAAATTAGAAAGTAGGTTTCTTTCTCAGCTAAATCATACTATCACTGAAGATGTTAAAAGCTATTTGCAGCAAAATAAGGTTGATATTATCGCATGTGATAAACTGGAAATAAGAAAAATAAATGTTATTGCTTTCAAAATAGCAGTAAAATAGGAGATTTATGAAGATATGTTTAACGGCGAACTATGGCTCTGTAATGCATTTATAAGACCAAACACACAAAAATTCACAAAAACGCTGAAACAACAGACACCCCCACACCATAACAACAAAAACAAAGGCATCAAAATATGCAATTACTTTACTTCGTCAAAACATACAAAGCATAAGAACTAGAAATAGACGTAATAGCTTTTATAAAACATTGTCAAACGTCAAGTAAAATATTAACTACACGACATCACCCGAAAGACACTTCTACTATGGATTACGGTCGTGAAAGCCTACACTCAACTAGTTTCACTTGAAGGCTATGAAGTCGCGCCATATTCTCCAGAACATCGAATCTCCATGGAGCTTCTTGCATAATCCTAAAGGAGAAAACAAAATCGAAATTGGAGAATTTGAAAGATGATATCAAAGAAATTATAGAACGCAGCGCGATTAAACTAAATAAATTCAAAACTGTAGTAATTAACATATATCGACCTCCAAATGGAAATCTAGAAGAATTCTTTACTACCTTGGACGGTATGTTGAGAAAAGTTCCACATATCTATCGAAAAGACCACTTCGCTCGACAACGATCAATGGCGAATGAACATCCAAAAAGATAATTTTTTTTAAAGTTCAGATTCGACCTTTTGCCCATAATAATTTTATACAGATAAAGCAACCTTTGAAAAAAACAGGCTGGTCGATCATATTAATTTGTGATGATCTAAATAATTGCTATGACAGTTTTCTGCGGATATTGCAAAATAAAGTTAAGAATAACTCACAAACAAAAGTCTTTGGACCTCAAAATAAAAGGGAAAATTGGCTACAGTTCAAATAAAAAGGATGTTAAGCACAAAGAAGCAACTATACGAAGGAAAACTGCAACAAAAAGTGAACAGAACAACATACAGATCTTTCTGTCAGCAAATAAAACAAAAAGTCGAAGAAACAAAGAAGAGCACATGTTTACATTACATTAATAAACTTTCAAAACAAAGTGAAATCCACTTGGAGTATCATAAATGAGGTGCAAAGAAAGGCAAGTCTGTTGATATAGTGGATTTTAAAGGAAGCAGCGAGGATAGTGCACATGTTTCAAGTGTTTTTAACAAGTATTTTATCAATGCTGGCCTTACTAAGGTAACCAGCATTACGTATTGTAGATAGGCATCTCGTTGTTTTTGACTGATTCTGCAGAAGTATGCCGTATACATTCTTTGAGTAATATATCGGCTATTGATCAAGATGAGATCCCTATAAAAGTTTTAAAATTTTGTTCAGATGTGCTCTTGATACTACTTCCGCATGTGAGTAGTGTTCGTCTTACAACAAGGCTATTTCAAAAAAATATGAAATACACCCTCTTGAAACCAATACTTAAATAGAATAGGGAATATATGCAATTTTTAAAACTATGGCCCAGTTGCTGTTACTTAAAACATATCGAAGATCATCGAAAGATCAGTATTCGTACGAATACTACGCTTTTGGTGAAAATAAAATTTTTAGTTATTCGCAAAATGGATACATTAAGAATATATCAACAATACGAAGAATTTTTCAGATCCTATAAGAAGTAATAACTGGTATAAGTTCAAAGAACTGCACAAGCGGTACATTCATTGATTTATCCAGAGCTTTTGATCGAGTTAATGATAAAATATTATTGATTAAATTGGAAAATACGAGGTTTAGAGGTGTTGCTTGCGATTGCTTTAAATAATATTTGTGCAACAGAACACAATGTATCCAAGAAGACAACCCTTCGAGTAAACATTGTAGATCGGAATAGGGTGGATATTGTTGTGAAGCACCTCCAGGCTCTATTTTGGGATCTCTTTTGTTCTTGTTATATAGAACATGCCAGAAGTAATGTAAAGTCATATGGTTTTATGTCCGATGATGCTTCTTTTGTAAACTCAACAAATGAATTGACAGTCGTAGCTTTGACTTAAATATTTTGCAAAAACGCAATTTATGACTTTCAACAATATTATGAAAGATATGGGTGTTAATATATCGGGAATACATTTACCTGGTCCAAAGAAGTTCCCTTCTTGGAAATGGTGTTTGATCTCTTCCTCTCCTGGAATGGCCTCATTGACCATCTGGCTTCGACACTGGCTAGATTTTGATACAATCTACCCACAAGCGTTTATAATGCATATATAAATTCGAGACTGTGGTACAGTGTGATTTTTTGGAGCAACTGTGGGGTGTAGACCGTATATTTACTGCAGCTGCAAAATCAAACTTACAGCAATTTTCAATCCAAAGTATTCTTTGGATTGAAAGTATTCTTTGGACTGTCTCTATTGAGACAGTTGTAAACTGCAGCTTAAAAACAATAATCTACTTAGTTTATGCATTATCTGTTAAACAGAAATATTCAGAAGCACTACAAATTATTTTTTACTTCAACTAAAGACACATTTAACAAAAATACAAAAAAAAATGTTTTACATCAATGTGTAAAGGTAAATAACCATGACACTATTAGAATTTTACCGTACAACTCTTATAAAAAAGAATTGCGACAACTGGTCGATAATGTGCTCTATAATGTTAATGAATTTGTCAGTTTATAATTGTTTGTTTGCGTATACATGAATATACTTTATGACGTTTTACGTATGAATTTCAGTAGTCACTTTATTGTTTTATGTACCTTTGTCGTATTTTGTGCTTTTTGCACTATAAAATAGTTTATTGTAATGTTTATGTACATGTTTTAGATTCTAACTGATGATGAAACTAGTCCCAGAGTAAACAGAAAAAAAATGTTTTATTTTAATATTTTTGAGCTTGGTCAACATTAACCATCTGTAAATAACTGTAATCTGTTGTCTCACGCCAAATTTCAATTGTGACGTATCATATATCGTATTTCCTCCGGGAATGCAACTGAACATTAATTTAAGTGTTTTGGTTAAATTATTAGCTATCCATTATAATATGCGTCAATATCCATCTGTTTGTTGGTAATATGGGTAGCAATAATGTGATTAACGTGAGCGGAAGTAACGGGTACACCTAACAAACTCAAACTCCTCAATGACGCTGGAATTGGAGCCCACTAATTGGGAACTGGACAGGTGAAAACTTGCGAAAAAGTTGCCTTAAATTATTTCTTTATCGTTTAATCGTCGAATTTTCGACTTCGAATTGTCATCAGGTCGTTGATCGAAAACCAATTAAGGAATCATGTAAATAAAAAAATTTCGTTGTCATTTTGCAAAAAAAGGAAATACATTTAAAAATGAATATGAGAAAAATGTCAATATATTAATCTAACAAATGAGGCGTTCTAGAACGTATTAAAACTACATACAAATATTTAAAGGATGAGTATGAGGGCACAAGGACGGGAAAACAGCAAAAAGAGGAGTTGTGGCAAAAATCTAAAACAGTAAAACCGGGAGAAGCAACAATATTACAACGTTTAAATAAAAATAAAGTTGTTGAGAGAGTAAATCAGTTTTTTTTCGGTAATTAATGAAATCCGAATTTCTACAAGATATCGTTTAAATTGATTACTTTCGACCTCGAAAATTCTCACGTCATCAATATCAAAAGTGTGACCCGTGCCTTCACAGTGAATGGAAAGGGCTGTATTAAGAGAGCCATAATGAACATAATAATGTGATTAAGATAATTATATAGAGAATGCTAATTCAATAGAAAGAATATAAAAGCTTTTAGGGATAATAACAGAATTCATTTCTATATTTACATCATAATGGACATTTTTATTTTTGAATAGCTGAATTAGTGGCAGCACTTATGTTTTAAAATTCAATGGTTTGGCGTCGAAAATTCGTCGCGGCTTTAAGCTAGTTTAATTCTACAGTGGTGGTAGATAAAGGAGAGGCAGTTAATTTAAGGAGAATTATTTGCAGTTAAGTATACTTTCACCACAAGATAGGAAAAAACATTACAACTAGTGTTTTCCTATTTTTGAGCATAAGTACTCCTTGTTTTATAACTGCTCCAGCTGCTCCACAAATTGTTATGATTATTATGCGGATTTATAGTCAATGTGTTATCAACAATGTCGCATTTCTTACGTATTAGCCTGATCTTATTTAATTGTTATAATTTAATCTAATTGTCAATGCTTTCTATAATACGTAAAATGTGTAAAAAACGTCAAAACATATGCAAACATTGTTAAAACACATACATGTATGACAAATAATTGTTAGTGCCAAGAGTGTTTGTAAGCAAACCCTCCTCCTGTGTATAGAAAGCATCAACTTCCTTTTGTGCACCTCTTAAACTGTTTTTCCCGTATGGCGATTTAACTACGCCCGGAGGATTATTAAATACTTTAATACATTGGCGTATTACACTTTTCTGCACTTTCGTTAGGTATGTGAATGGCAGAAGTAGTTGTTTAAGATGGATGCTGCGTATGCGTCTACTTACGACTTTTGGGAAATTTCTTTGTAATGCTCTTACATAAGCACGGTATATTCTAAGACATACATTGACGGCAAGTTTAACGTATTGTTTTTAAATGCTTACACGCATATGTCCCTTTATCCAATATCAAATATTGCTCGTACGCAGAGCTTTTGTATAATAAAAATTCTGCTAGCGTCTACCAAGCTGTCCCAAAATGTAATCCCGTATTTCAATCTTGAATGGACATTTGCGTAATATGTATGCGGACAACGCAGTTTCGACAATTACAGATGTTTTGATCGCTATTACTCCGCAACACGCACCGGACAAATTAGAAGTGAGCACTTTGACAAAATTCAATTAAAATAGATTAGCTTTGCTTTGCCTTTGATGCTAAGTATTAATTTGTTTCGGTACTTACAGATAAATTGTTTTCTACATTTTCTTCTATATATGCTCTGATGAATCCCTATCCGCGCGACAGACGGAGTGTCATCGGCAAACATTACGGTTAGGCTTTCGATAACGTTTAAGAACCATAACATTAGGAACCATATCGGATCTGACTATGTTCCTTTTATACAAGAGGAACATAGTCCTAATGATAACTGCCTATAGTACTTTGAGGTCTATTAGACAAAAAATTCAATTCAGCTAGGAACTATTCCACGAAAACCCATTGCTTCCAGATGATGAACACAGTAATGCTTTAGTCAGGTCAATCATCCTGTGTATTGTTTTTGGTTAAGATTCGTAATTGTGTCCTCAATTAATTGAAACTAGGCTCGACTGGTTGACCTACCTTTTATGTATCTGTTTTGACTGTTATTTAACATTTTGTACTTATTGCTAAGAAATGTATAATCGAAATAATAACGTAGACTTCCTACGACTAAACGTGTTATAGGTTTCGACCGTGTCATGGTAGATAATCAAAAACTCGACTTTTCGCTCACAATCATATCGGGCTGCTTCAGGAGAAGGCCTAGTTTACACATTGAGTTATCCTGTTAACTGAGGCCTACCACATTTCTTCTCCTAAAGAAGCCTCATAATTTGTTATCACGCTTGTGATTATGCTTTCTTAACCAGCCAGCCTGAAAAGAGTTATTGACGACGTGCGTTAATGGAACTGCGACTAAGTCTGAACTGTGCTTTAGAATTAATGCTGGAACTTCATCAAAGCCCACGGTACTGGCATCTTTTAAGTGGCTTATCGCATCTATCACTTCCGTGAAGTGTGTCGGGAAAAGCACGAAGGATTGAAGGATGCACTTTATTTGTTCTTTTTTATCTCTTTATCTGGTGCCGCGAGCACTGGAATGATTCTCCTGAACAAAGCCACATAATTCATATTTTATGTCATCTCCTATCAAAGTGGAGGTAAGATTTTAGCTTTCTTATTACATTTCCCACAATCAATTCTTCTTGTCTTGTAATTCTGTTTTATGCATTATTTGCTTGGACAGCCGCATTAGTTTTCTTCAATGGTATTTTTATATTTGCCACTCATACTTCAATTCCTTGTCTTTCTTCTCTTTTAATTTAACTCTTATTTAAACTTAAAACAAATCTTAAGGATTAATAATATTATGAAAAAAAAATTGTGAATCTGTAGTAAGTATTTGCACAACGTTATTTCATTAATATATAATATTGTCGTTTCTTTTCAACACATTTAATTCACTGCTTAAATAATTAGATAGTATTTCAGTCAATGTTCATATTTAAACTTAATTTATAATGTTTAAGAGTTTAATTTGAAAGAATATTTTTAGATTATGGCACATTGTTTGTGGATATTTTATTTGTTTTCTATGCAGATTTAGTACTTAGTATTTTCTGTGTGTTCTGTAGAGACCTAAAGTATCTTGATAAAACCATTTCAGAAAAGGAAATATTCTTTTCCCTTCTTAGATGTCATCTTCTTTACATCAAAATGTTCAAATAATCTCTTGTGCTATTTGTGCTTAAAAATCACTTTTAAGTAGAACTCACTTCTAATTACAAAAACCTGAGAAGTTCTCGTTTGTTTAAATATTCAATAGGCATTCTGTTCTAAGGAAATTAAATACTCGGTTTATGACATATGATACTGTAAATCTAACAAAATTGCTACTTAACTTCTAACAACGACGTTCTGTAATAAACTGAATGTATATAGACAAAAATGAATTCAATCCTAATCGGTAGGTGTTCTTTGCCTACACAAGGCAAGTTTTCAACATACACAAGTTCAACTTCACACTAAAATAAGGCGCCAAAATTGAAAGGGAATTGCAAACGTGTACGCCTTAATAAGTTTCACCGTATCTATACCTGCTAAAGCGTTATATATTCTTTTACGCTTTCCCTAAAGATTAATACATTATGCAAAAGTATTATCGCACTCGTAGATGTAAAATTGATACTAAACCAAATGGAAATGCGATTCCATAAAAACCTGAAAATTGCGTAAAAACGACGCTCTCCGCCTCGATAAGGTAAGATATCGAAAGGAAATGAACAAGAAAGATGCTCTACACAACATAAAATTATCCCTAAGTATACAGGATGTACAGTTTTCGCTACAAACAATACTAGTTTGTTTTTTTTTTAAATAGTACGTTTCATGTATTATTTAGTTTTTGGCTACCCCCTTTTCAGTTCACGTCAATTTCCTTCAATATTACGTTTATCCACCTACTTTAGTTTCCAAACTAATTTGAATGCACATCTGGTGAAGATGGAACAAAATGCACTAGTCAACAGAATAAGGGAAGCAGTAAAGGGAAAAAAAAAGAAGAGGAAGAGAGGTTTAGTATTAGTAGTAGTATTATTGGACAGAATAATGAAAGAATGACAACATATCAATACTGCAATGTTTAATGAAGCAATTTCAAGATTTCAATATAAATAATACAACAAATATAATTTATTCACCCTAGAAGTTAAAGATGTTTGTAAATGACAAGTCAGGTGGAATTTCTAATTCTTTGTGCCGCTATATTTTGTGTTGCTGTAGTCAATATTATTGCAAAGTACGATATATATATATCATACTTTGGCACTAAGGTTTTTAATAATGTCATGGTCTTTATTTCCAACAACATAGCAAGTTAAGTTTAAAAAAAAATGAGATATTTGAAACTTTTAAACCAACATCTTGATAATCAAGAAACGTCTGTTATTTATCAATAAACTAGGGCAAGGAGTGTCACTTTTAAAACGATTTAATCGATATAAAAATTACAGTTATTATTGTACTTTAAGAGTCTGTACAGGTTATAATTGGTCTATCGAGGTCTATTGCATATTCTATCTGATAATACTGTTTTATTTGCTGGTCACACTGTGGTCGCGATTCCAAACAGATTGCAAACTGGGATGCTGGAAGTTGTTACTGTTGTTGCTGCTTTTCAAGCGTGGAGTATCCGAACTATACTTAATGAAGATAAAATGAAAATAGGAGCATTACTTTCGAGCAAAGGTCTAATGCTATCTACTGCGTCCGGTCAATTATTTGGTTCGTATGTTTACTGAAAAAAGTCTAAAGTTTGGCACTCACCTTGAGATTGTGTGCAATAAGATTAATAAATCTTATTTCATATTACTACCATTCAAATCCGTCCTATCCGACCAGGTTAAACTTATATTATTCGTTGGCTTACATGTCACTCTGTGTTTGGATTGGGATCTCCTAACACTTATCAAAAAATATTTATGGAACTCTAACGTTTTTGTGTATATGCTTATATATAAGGAAGTACATTGAAAACGCAGTTTTTGACGGAATTCAAGAAGCAATATTCTTCACAATATGGTAGCATCTGCAAAAATATATTCTATATAGTGTCACCATTACTATAAGACCTTTTGATCTGATTTTCGCATTAGAAATGTCTTCTTTCGTTTATAACTGACACTTCGAACGTATCACTTCTTTGATCATACGACAAATAAATATTATTACAATAACTGATTTGACATTTAATGTTTTAATAATCTTCTCTTCTTATATTTGTGATGTAATAAATTGGGATGTAATGTATACAGCCATTAAGCTACCGTTTCGTCGGGTACGACAGCAACTCGAAACACCCATCTAGTTGTTCTGCACGGATTTCTTTTTATACGAGCATCTATAGTAGAAACACAGATGTCGGTAAGTTCCTACGATTAATCAAACGCAGAGGTCTGCGAAACTATTTCCCTTTTTTCACCAAAACTTGATTTTGTTTATGCGTTCGATATTCACCGTAATATATCCGACGATCACTATTACTGCCGTCATGTTGAGATATGTAGAAGATATATTAGAGAACTCTAGCACATATTCGATTAAACACAAGGCATGAAAATTTTTTAAATTTGTTGGTCTTTATGATTGTCTTCTATGCTCATGTAGCTTGTATGTAAGTACGAGGGCGGTTCAAGAAGTCCTCTGAAAATCTAAGAGGTGACGCTCGTAGTATTGAAAATGATTTGTTTCTAATAAGGACCATTAGTCACTAGACAGCTGTCAAAGAGACAGTTGTGTCCATCACACGGTTTCATTATTTTATTTTCATCATTTTCATTATCGATTTAAGCAAAGAATTTTTGTTTCTTTAGAAAAATGGAAAAAAGTGTGTTTCGTGGGCTGATTACACACTTATATTTAAAAGACTTAACATCGAAAGATATCAAAGCTGAATTTGATGAAGTTCATGGCACATCAGCTCCTGTGTTAGCAACTGTTTACAATTGGGCAAATGAGTTTAACCCTCAAGTGCTATCGTGGGGTGTTTCGGAACCCCAGAGGTCATTTTTTTTAAATTTTTTCTAAAACTATTTTTGTCACATTTCTAAGGTTCCAGGTATTCGCCTATGCAAATGAGATATGTAATATAGTGTAATTTATTATTTACCATATTCTACAGTTTTAGCAAAAAATAGCTTTTGGGGTGTCTCAACACCCCACGATAGCAATTACGTTTGTTTTTTTCAAAAATAGCGTAGTGTATTCTAACCAATGATTTAGAATTTTATAGTGATAATAGCCCTCGTCCTCTTTTGGGGAAATCACAGATGTTGTTGTGCATGTAAGTATAGGGGATTCACTTATATACGTTCCAATTCGGCGATTTTCATTATAGTACCTACATGTACAGGGGATTCACTCATTTATGTTCGACTTCGGTGATTTTTTACAAATCAAATAGTGGCATTTCCCCTGATTTCTGTACGGCGTATAAATATTCGACTCAAACAAATTTCTTACTCAGTTCCTCACAAACCAGAGCGTCGTCAACTTGTTCCTTATTTCCCTTCTATAATACGTGTATTGAATAGTAAAAACAATATGATAAAGTTTCTAACTGATGAACAATTAGCAAATCTTGCCGAAAACTTTTACGATGATGTTAGTGAAAGTGAATGCCCTGATGAACGTGATGATGATTTGAGTGATGCAGCATGCAGCGAACATAGTGATCACGACACATGTTCAGAATTTGAAGTCGAATCTGAAAACGAAAGTGAAGAAGACTTAGGTGATGTCAGTGCAAGAACAAGTTACTTCTATGGACGAAATCGATATAAGTGGTCCAAAAATCCTCCTGCTACTTCACGTACCAGATCTTCTAATATAGTCACTCTTCGACCGGGAGCAAAGGGTCCGGCAGTAAATACTCCTCCAAGAACACCTTCTGAAGCATTTTCTCTTTTCTTTACGGAAGAAATTCTAAATGAAATACTAGAGCATACAAATGCAAAAATAACGGAAACGAGTTCTTCTTATGGACCAACGGCAAGTTATGTTGAACATGTAGACATGATTGAATTGAAAGCATTTCTGGGACTTGTAATTTTGGCAGGAGTGTTTAAATCAAACCACGAAGATACTAGAAGTTTTTTTGCAACGGATGGTACGGGACGAGATATTTTTAGAGGTGTCATGTCTAAACAACGGTTTTTGTTTCTTTTGTCAGTGCTAAGATTTGACGATCAAACAACTAGAAGGAACAGGATTGACAATGGTGATAAACTTGCTGCCATTTCAAAAATTTATGAAATTTTCAACGCAAACTGTACGAATAATTACAGTTGCAGCGAATATGCTGTTGTAGATGAAATGCTTGTTGGATTTCGCGGCCGCTGCTCTTTTCGCCAATATATCAAGAGTAAACCAAAAAAATATGGCATCAAAATTATGTGCTTATGCGATTCGAAAACGCATTATCTGATCAATTCATTTATTTATACAGGAAAGACAACCGAACCCAATCCAAACAAACTTTCAGTTCCAACACGTAGTGTACTCAAATTAATTTCTCCGATCATCAATACAAATCGAAATCTAACAGGAGATAATTGGTTTTCTTCTATAGAGCTGTTGAATGAATTGAAACGGGTTGGTATAACGTATGTTGGAACACTTCGTAAGAATAAGCGCGAAATTCCGCCAGCATTTTTACAAACTAAACAGCAACCAATAAACACCTGTAAATTTGGATTTACGCACGATAATACGTTGGTTTCCTTCATACCAAAAAAGAACAACTGTGTCTTGTTGGTTTCGTCTTTGCATCACAATGGAAATGTTGAAGTAAATGCAAAACCTGAAATAATAAATTTCTACAATTGTACCAAAGGGGGAGTTGATGCTTTAGACCAGAAGTGTATGACGTACTCCTGCCAAAGACGAACCAGACGATGGCCAATGGCTATATTAGGAGCAATGGTAGACATTTCACGTGTCAACAGTTACATAATTTTCTTAGCCACTTCAGACCATACAGTTAACATGACACGAAGAGAATTTTATATTCGTCTAGGAAGAGAACTCGTCAATGACCACGTAAAAAGACGATACCAAACAAAAGAATTGTCAACTAAGCTAAACTCAATTATCAAAAATTTACTAGGCTTAGAAACACCACAACAACAGCCACAAGAAGCAGAACCTTCAAGAACCTACAAAAGGTGTCACGTCTGCGGGCGAAATAGAGACAAGAAAATAAAAACCACGTGTCATAGATGTCATCAGCATGTCTGCAAGGAACATTCTGAGCAACTTGTAAAATGCGCAGAATGCTTACAAAGGTAAATTGTAAGAAATTTATAAAAATCTGATTACATGAAATAACACATTACATGTTTTTTGTCAAATAAAATGTACGCCTCACAACGTCATTGTCAGAATTTTTATGTGAAATGCTAATGGCATTTTCTTTTACAGGGAGTAAGACCATAGTTTCCAGTAACAGAAAAAACCAAGACATCTTAACAATACAGAACACAATTTTGTAAAAAGAAAAAATTGTACGAAGAAATACTTTTTACATAATTTTTATGAATGTAACATTTCCTCCTAATTTTCTGTTTTGCTTTAAATAAAGTTTTGTTTTTCCTTACAACAATCGCAAGATAAAGGTCTAGTTATTACACTGTGGGTTTAAAAGTGAAAAAAAAAAGATAACTAACAAAAAAAAGCTAAATTTAAAGAGTGGGGTGTAAAACACCCCACGATAGCAGTTGTGTTACCTGAAAACACGATAGTACTTGAGGGTTAAACGTACCTTCACAAAAGATGAATATCGTTCTGGACCTCAAAGGCAAATGACTACCCCCGAAATGATTGACAAAATCCACGATATGGTTTTGAATGATCGACGACTCAAAATGCTTATAATCTTTAATATAATGTTAACAGGCTTTATTATATTTGCATAACCTGTCTTACCTTTTAATGCATTGTATGTAATTTATACGAAGGAAAAATTCGAAAATAAAGATTAGCGAATGAAACTTCGTGTTCGTTAAAAGATTTTATTTGAGGTTTGGACAAGAGGGTTCACAAAATATACTCGGCACTGAGCACAAACTTTGATTAATTAGTTGATATTAAAGCTAACATTATTTAGATCGTCTTATATAGGTATTAAGAACGGTTACTTAGATATTAGTTATCTTTTGCGAGGCGCTTCTACTATCCTTTATTCTTTGCTTTTACAATAATAGTTCTTTCCTTTTTTTGATATGGTAAAGCATAACAATTACAATAATGACATAAAAAAGAAAATAATATATAACGTAGTTAGATATAATGACAATTACTTAAGGCATTCAACAATATTTCGCAATTATTAATTTCTTTGGAAATACTGTACAAGGTGACCCATTTTCGTTGGAATTGAAGACTACAAGCTAAAGAGGCACCGTTGTATGAAGATTTATTATCTTCGTTAATTTCATTTTTGAAATTAACCTATTTCTGTTGGTCCCTGTATATCATTTGTGTAAGCTATACGAATATATAAGAGGCATCAAAAATATTTTTATATAAAATATGCACCATTTTTCATGTAGAATGCAGTGGCGAGCGATGTATTCTTCGGGAGTTAATATTTTCTGCTGAGTTACCGTGATCAACTGTTTCCCGCTTAGTTATTTCGCCTCTGGCGTGGTTTACACGTTGAGTTACCGTGCTAACTGTTGCCTACCACCTTTCCCTCTCCTGAAAAAGCCCCACATGATTGTGGGCGAAATGTCGAGTTTTCGTTAAACCATGACACGGTCCGAACCCGGAACACGTTTAGTTTTCACTGACTCTGGCCGTGGAAGTCTGCGTTATTATTATGTAAACCTGTATAAAATAGCAGTACCAACAATTTCAAGAGAAAATTGAAGTTAATCGGATAACAAACTGGAATAAATATAATTAAGAGAACTTTTTTGTTTTACAATGACACATTCACATTCAGTTTTTTAATTTTTCTGAAGTTTGCTCTACGTAAGAACCTTCGCAATCATTGCAAGCAATAACATACACGACACCAGACTTGTCAAGAGGGTGTATCTCATCTTTTAGTTTCAGAAAGTTGTTAAGTTTTTCAATCGAATAAGTAACTTTCATAATACCGCTGTAAGTTTGAAATAAGGCCATTATTCTGTTACTCCGTTGGAGAATATATTGTAGTTTTTCGTAAACTCTTTAATTACTGTCGTTAGTAATTGTATTAAGGTTGGTAATTCTATGTTTTAAAGATAAAATCAAATTAATTTTAAATTTGAGGGGATAGTAGGATTTGAAATTAATGTAACGACTTGATTCGAGAAAAGTATTATATTTATCATACCTCGTAGTGTCTGGGCAACTGAGTGTAACACAGCAAAACTCGTCTTCTCTCAAACGAAATTTCGAATTAAAACACTTTGGTTTCCTTGGGTCCTCTTCAATGATCTGTTTCCGCTAGTTTTTATCTGTTTCCAACCGCAGCCAACTACAATGCGGTTTTCACCAGAAACTGTAATAAGTACGATGATTACAATAACTCCTAACTAAGTTATTATTACACTTTGTAGGACCCCAAATTTCCACAATTTAGGTTGCTTTCATTAGAATCGTGACAGCTATTGTTTTATGACTATTTCCCTCGAAATCTGAAATATACCATTTGTTCAACTTTCTAAATGTCACTCGTTTTCTGCTTATTAAAACACGGTAAACGTTGCAGAAATAATATTTCATGAAAAATACTAAACTTAAGATCCATTTATTTTATGGCAGTTATTGTATACGGAACTTCAGAAATAAATCAATAAGGACGTTCTTTGTACTTAAAGCGAAATGCACATGTTTCTGATGGCTCCGTCCTTGGTTTCAAAGGGAGCCTTTGTAGAAAATTATCTGCATGTACTTTGTCTACCAGCATAATTTATATTAAAACTTGGTTAATACTGTACTGCAGATGTGAAAACCGTTTCGCAAATATTAGAATCTGGCACGAATGAGCAAAGGCAGGCTGTTTCTATAAAAGCGCAAAGCATTTGACAATAAAGACATATACACTAAGTAAATACAAAGGCCAAACAAGTTATAGAAAGCCAATAGTCACAGCTTATACATAATATGTAGTAATGAAAACCATGGCATGGTCACACGATTTTCAAAGCTACACCGGGTAAAATTTTCATTTGTGGATGTCACAATTTGGGAATATAATGTATCGAATTTGATTTCATTTTATGATAAATTGCACGAAGATCGATACAACAACATTCAGAGTAACAAAAGAACTAACAGAAGGGTTTAATAATGTATTAGACGGTTAGGGTGGTAATTAAGTACAATAAATTTTGCAATACTCTAGCCGATTTCACAAGATCGAAATATTACTCTTATGGAGATAAATGTTGTCAGGTTTCCAACAGAGCGGTTACATAGTAGTAGATTAGTATTACTGGTTACTGGCATGAGGAATTATTAGAAAAATTCTGCTCTATAGGTTATTGTTATATACGAGTACGATTTCAATGTAAATTATAAGTTTAAATGCGCGAAAGCCAATCACATTGGGATGTTTCGAATGAAATATAAAATTTAAAATAATCACTGGTCTTAACAGAGACACATCAGAAAATGCCGAGAAACAATAACCAAAACAATAATGCTAAAATAGCTTCCTCATGGTATTGATGGAATTATTCACGGTAAATGCAACACAGGTAGAAAAACATACACTACCCACGGACATGTTTTTGCCTACTCGGCGTCATCAGCGTGGTTCCGAGAATATCTTATCTCTACCTTCTATCGATGTTGCTTCGCAGTTAATGCCACTACATTTCGAAACCACAAGTCAGACATTTCTTGGGGCCCTCTAGTGCCAAACTGGGTACTGTTCCCCAAGCTATCCATCGCGCAGCTCTCGGACTGCTTAATCACGAGATGGCGGCGCAAGTAGCGCTTTGGGAAACTGCACATGTGAATATTCCGACAGGCTTACCATGATGTATATAACAGAGCACATCAGAAAATACCTAAAAACAACAACCAAAAAATAATGCTAGAATGGCTTCCTTTTGGTATTGATGGAATCATTTACGACAAACGCAACACAAGGAGAAAAAAAAATACCCTACCTGTATTGCCGTGAATAGTTTAATTTATTTTAGCATTATTTTTTTGGTTAGCGTTTCTAAGCATTTCCTTTGAAATATTCACATGTCCAGTTTCCCAAAGCGCTACTTGCGCCTCCATCTCGTGGGTAAGCAGTCCGAGAGCTGCCTTGGGGAGCAGTACCCGGTTTATGCTGCTACTTTCTAAATCGCAGGTACTCGGGCTAGGCAGAAACATTTCCGTGGGTAGGTTAATTTTTTCTCTCCATGTGTTGCGTTTGTCGTGAATAATTCCATTAATATCATGAGGAAGCTAATTTAGGGTTATTTTTTTTGGTTATCACCATTTTTATTGTCAACAAGTTACAATCAATTTTTGAAAGAAACTACTTATAGCTGTAAGTATGGTATATGTGTGAGTCTTAAACTCCCACATCAAATCCTTTTTTCTTTCTTTATCTTAGGCCCTATTATTTTCTTCTAAGTGTCTTTAGACTATTGCTGGCTGCTTTTTTTGATAATCAAAATACTTTTATGTCTGTTTCAAACTGATTTTCAACCGATATTTGTCTGTTTTCAAAAATGTCTCGTGGTGTATGTAGTACGTCGTTGTCACAAGAATGCTAATGACCTAATATTTTTATGGTCGGCCTATCGACGATCGCATCGGATATGACATCGGGTATTACCATGGTGTTGTGCATGATTTTTCTGTATTTTTTAGAAAAAAAAAATTATTAACCCAGCAGCAGGTATGTGGAGAAAAGTTACCTCAGTAGGTACATTGGGTGTGTAGAACCTACACGTTTAAATTTCACTAAATCCAGTACAAATCCAATAAAAAGCATTATTTTTGTAACAAAACCAATTTGTAAGCAAATAATCGGCTAGAAGTTAGAAACTGCACCAAGATGTACTCTGCGTCCCACAAACCTGGCGTACCCGCTGCCAAGTTAGTCTTTTCTGAAGAAACAAGGAATTAATATAAATCAGCAAAATGCCATAATTCTGTAAATATAAGAGGAAACAATGATAATTTAAAAGATTCCAAATGCAATATAAAAGACTGAATTAAGGTGTAAATGTACGCACTTCATCTCAGTGTCCCAGTATAATATATAGAATGAAATAAACCAGATTGGGCGTTTTCTAATTTCTAAAGCAGTTGTATTCTATTGATTATACAAAACATAGGTAGGTTATATATTGTTTATATGTACCAAAATAATTATACAACAAATTATTTTCACCAGATTATAATAACGTAGGCTTCCACGACCAGAGTTCAGAACAGAGACGTTTCCATATCCTTCTGCTTTTTTCTTTCGGCATTTCGTTAGCTTTAATTTTTTTTTAACTTACCGCTACTATCTCAATTCGATTTAAAATACACTCGTAAGGAGGCGTATGCAGTATGGTATCTTCTAAGGCAGCAGCTGCTACAGCAGTTACATTATTCTGCAGATATAATTTGTAGCAAATTACCCTGTAACAGTGCTTCTCCAAAAGGAATGCAATGTCATCTTTCTTAGTGGCCATAGTGCCTACCTAATTCCATCTTACCGAATTGGCAAGTAACTAAACGATTTAAGAATTACTTCTCATATAATTCATCATGAGCATCTATGGTTTTCTTTTTTACAAAGGGAATAGCATTCAACAACAATAAGGCTGCTTGTCAAGATGTGCTTGCAGTGACAGATATAGAGTGACCAATCATTCATATGTGAATACAATGTTTCTCATTTCATTACGGTAACTTCTGATGTATTGTAAATACTCGTGGCGTCTCCTTATTATGTCATCACAATCCATCAACATACTTCCTTGCCCACCTCTTCGAAAGCGAAACAATATGTAAAATGTTGTCCTCTCATTTTGCAAAACATGTGAAGGTATTGAAAATCATTTGGTTTCCTCTTGTGGGCTTCAATCTTGAAAACCTATAACTGTATCATATTTTCATATGACAATAATTAGTTATAATGCTATATCTACAATGAAGCTGAGAAAGAGCACTGACTGTACACTATTTTGGACTGCAGAAAAATTATTGGCGAATACAGTCAAAATTGAATTGAAGGAGTAAATAAAATTTTCTTTTAAAGTTCTCCAAGCTTTTGAATTCAACTCTAATTCTCCATCAAAGAACAGTTAGGAGAGTAAGGGAACTGTAGCAGTAAACCGTCAAACATCATTCAAAAAACTGATATTATTCATAATGATACGTTAAAATTATTGATTTACAGTTACATTATTAACAGTACCAGTAGTTAAAAAGAAAAAGGGATGGATCCACTCAAAAATAGATGCATTTTGGGAGAAAGAAACCGGAGAAATAAATAGTAGAAGTAATAACAAGGCAAACGATGAATTGAAATTGATAGATGCCCTAGTTATAAAGCCGGCCATTTAACTTAACAGTACTCTCCGCTCTAGAAAAGGATAGTTATATTCAAATAGATGTAGACTAGTAAATGAAGGCAATAAGATCTAATATTTCGATCTAACGTGTAACTTGCTAGAGTCTATTTATTTTTAAAAAAATTTATTTCTTCTTTATTATAAGTGATACTTACTACTTGGGTATTTATTAGAAATTTAAAAAAAAATAACTGTATCAGTATATGATCAGCACA
Source organism: Oryctes borbonicus (assembly GCA_902654985.2). NCBI lineage: Eukaryota > Metazoa > Arthropoda > Insecta > Coleoptera > Scarabaeidae > Oryctes > Oryctes borbonicus. Next base: position 8,853,883 of record LR736859.1, on the reverse strand, counting down.
CTTTGTTTCTAAAGAGTAAATAATAGATCATTTTTCTTAATTGTGCTCGCCAGAAAAACTGTTACTATTCCAAACTAAGTCTGGAACGCACGTTTCCTAACTCGTTCACAATCGGAAGTAAACCATTTTATGATTGGACCAATGCGCCCTTTCAATCGTTTTAACACCACCTATTATGCTTATAATGCGATAAGTAGAAAAAAGGTGTGGGCAAAGTAATGCGATTTATTTTCCAATCCCTTCGTTGTAAAAAATACGAAAATTATAAGCGCGCTGTATTTATCAGAACAAAATTCTGCAACATTATCAACATTAAACTTACAGTCTGGTTCTGTCTAACAATAATAAATATGACCTGCGTAGTCTGTGAGTTGGGTAACTTGCGTGTCCTCCAAATGTAATATTTTAATGAGGTTTGCTTTATACGTGACAATTTATCAAGTAGAGGTTGGCAGAGTCAAACTAAATTTATGTACTATGTGTTAACAATGCCCATAGGTAGACGAAAATGTGGTTTCACCAAAATCCTTCATATTATTACAGTTTGCTAAGGAACAATAAACCATGTAAAATAACTAACTTTGGTAACGTGTGTGACCCTGTATTATGCGTGCTAAACCCCACGCGACAGCATACGCTAACACTTTAAAAGCCAGTGTTATCCTTTAATGAAAGTACTTTTTTGCCGACCTTCGGTGAGACTATCTACGAAGTTACTGTCGCCTCTGATACGCCGAGATCCCTTTAGACATATTTGTATAGCAACCTTCCATCGTGTTCATGCGAGGTGTGGAATCGCAATTTTCCCATAAATTAAGCTGTCGTTCCTTTATAATAAATTTGTAATTACTCGCTCTTCGCACTATTACCCCCTAACGACCGAATATAATTAATGACCTATCACAATATACATAAACACTATATTATAAAATGATCTTTCAATGTACTGCAAATACCATAGAAACCGAATTGAAATTAAGGTTTCCGGTGCCGTTATTAATGAACTTCCAACGAGGTGACCTTGTATTAAAAATCTCTCTGTAAAGTTACCGAGAGTTATTGAATTTACGGCGCACGGCGGAAATTGGATACCTTTTCATAGAATAGTTTCTACCATAATCGCCGGTATATGTTTAAACCGATTCTTGTATTGAATTTGCTCTTTCTGATCCGATAATTTCGAAAATCAACAGCGAGAAATAATTTCCCAATTCCCTACAGGAGCTAAAACCTACCTTATTGCAGCATTACGGCCACAAACTGGGAATTATACTTTAAAGTTTTATTATTGCTTAAGCTCTTGCAATAGCATAAACTATTTTAATACAAGTTAATTTTATTTATATTGCACATGCGGGTTAACTTTTAAAAGTAGGTAACTTTATACACTTTTAGAGTCAATGTGTACCTTTACTCATGGCGATAAGGAGGTAACGTACATGTCATCTGTTCGGTTGTTATAGCACCAATAAATGACAGTCCACTGTTTTTCGTTAAATATTAAAAGATAGTCTGCGTCTTTACGTCAACTATATGTATACTCATCTCTCAATACTCATCATATGTTCCCAATATTTTTGAAAAAGAAGCCCTTTTAAAGTATTAACTCACTAAATGAAAACATTCTAGAAACAGAAAATTAATCACACCTAATAATTTCGAAAAATAGAATATTTTCAAATGCAAAATATATATATTGCCGACTCATCTATTTGGAAGATGTTCGTGTTAAAACTAAATGCGTTAATCCAACGTGTATCAAAAAGTACACACCATATGACATTTTCTTTTATTACGTTTATAAAACTACAATAATGCAAAAAGTTTGAGCATATTTTAAAGCCAACTTAACACCCATTAAACGTACTGTATTGTAATGTTCGGCCCCACGTTAACAGCCAAAGTTGTAATGTTTTAACGTGATTAAATTTTCTAAATTTTACAAAAGTCTTAAATTAACAGAAATTCAGGGTCGTTAATCCAGGAATGTCCCTAGCCACTCTTTCGGCAGATGAAAAGAGACGTGTTAAGACGTAGAAATGAAAATAACTACCAACCTTAAATTTTCCAAATATTTCACCACATAAACACAATGTCCTTCTTCGACCACAACTTCTTCAATATTATACTATTGAACACATTTTAAAAATTCTGACTCGGAATATTTAAATAACCACAGTAAAGTTGGAGGAACTTAAGATACAAGATGCCTAGACGACAGGTACACATAAAGTCACAAATAAAATTGGCGTTGTTTATAACCATTGTTTTGTCGTGTTGGTAATTGTTTTGTTCCATTGTCACCTAAGATAATTTTTTTTCCATTTAAAATATATTATGATAGAAATAGATGCCGAAACCAACGATTTTTTATGTAGCATGATGTAGCGACGCAACTGATGATAAAATTCTGTGTTCTTTGATGACACTCTTGACCTATACTAGAACGTTAAAAGACAGTGAGAATTTTGATGAAACTGACCGAATGACTTTTAATTGACAAAGATAACTTTTATACGGCTAACGTATACACTGGACCTTACTGTAGAAACTTCTGACATTAATTTGATGAAAACAGAATGACAGACAAAAGTAGTTAATATAAGTCTTCCCCACGATTGTCGTTGGCTGGACTTATATTATTTTCTATATTCATTTTATTACTTTTACGCCACTTTAGATATTCGACTAAAAACAGTAATCTTTTTATAGTGATCGGGCTTTCTACCAATAAATGGACCCTTATACACGATAGGTGGACAATGCAAAATGCCAAGAAGAGATGTGAATATAGCGCTGGTAACAGCTAACCCCGTTGCTGTTTATTTGTAACATTACAGTATCTTCTACCGTATACAGGCTGGGTATTTAAAATTGAAAGAGGCTCAAGAGTAAAGTACCGTTATTTTGCAAAATAGAAGACAATGTTATTAAAAAAAGTTGATCAGAACTAACAGTTACGCAACAAAAAAAAAAGAGAAATGCCTTGTTTTCCTGGATCACCTTTATGCGTTCCACATTTACACCTAGTATTCACACTTAATTTTGATATAACCAACAAAAAAAAAACGGGAATTAGTGGCATTCCATAAATTATTGAAATTTACGTGTTCAGGTATTTTTTGGTGCATTTTGTTCATATGCTCGATGAATTAGGGCCTCAATGGAAAATATTCGAGAGATTACACTTTAAGATAAATGATGTTTCAAATTACAATCTTTTTTCGTTTGTGTGTTTTATATGCTTCATTTTGTATACTTAAGATACGTCCTTTGCAAAACAAAACAGAAATCATATTACTTTGTAGTCAATTAACTGCACACAGAGAAGTAGTTAGAATTTTTGGCGAAAGACACCCTTCCAAAATTTGTGAAAATGTAAGCACCGATTCTATTAAAAATGGGTTCAGAGAACCTCATGATCAATAAGTGACTGTCACTGTTTTATTGGATGTTACTGAAAATGACTAAACACCGTTACAAAAGCTTTCTGCCAGAAGAACTATATCAGTTAAGAGTTGCAGACGAATCCCCAAAAAAATCGGTAATCGAGAAGATAACAGAATGTTTCCAAATCAAATTTCAAATATAGTCAAACGAGGCCATTTTTAACGGCAGCGCGCATTCTCAGAACTGCGGCTGATGGACCCATGAAAATCCCAATTTAATTATAGAATGGAATATTCATTTAAAAGTGTTTGGTGTGGTATTTTAAATAACAAAATAATTGGCATATTTTTCTTTCGCGAAAACCAACTCAACAACTTTTATTAATATTATTTTCCCCGATTTTGAAAAAAGAGGGTGCTCTACTCTTGAGCATCTTTCAATTTTAAATAACCACTCTGTATACGGTAGAAAATAAATTGCATTTGAAAGGCACTCAAACATTCTGCGTTATTCCAATTTTATAACAAAAAGGATCCCATATGGTATCTACTTGTTGATTGTTTATTTATCTGCTTGAAGACCTAAACTTTCGAAATAAATTTAATTAAAAAAATGTTAGTTGTAAAATCTGACAGAGCAAAATACAAAAGTGCTTAAGGAGACCTTAGTAGTCCCTGTACAGTGATCCATTTCGAAAGAGTGTCCCTAATTCCCGTTTCTATATTTTAGTATACTTTTTTTAATAACATTTTCGGCTATTTTGAAAAATAAGGGTACTTTGAGCTTCTAAATTTTAAATGCGCACCTACATACTGTAGAAGATAAATTGCGTTTAATAACAAATATACCTTTGTTTCCTCGTACAATCATGTCAATGGGAAAATATACGGCTTTTAGTAAATGTTTTTGCCGTTAATTTTCACATTCTTGCTAGGCGTTCCATACAGATTTTTGCAACACCATGTTATCCATATTGTATTACATACTGTTTCACTCTGAACAAACCCACTGCATACAGTTCTTACCTGTTGTATATCTACAATTCCAGCATATAATGAATCTACAATGGAGAAGATAAGTCGAATGCGATGTGAAAGCTATACAAAGTATTTTCCTGTGGTTCAATGTTCATAAACGATCCTTTCGCCAATGAAATCCCTTTCTGCCTTGCCTTTTAGTAATTCTCAGCAGGCCTTTAGTGCAATACAACTGTAAACGTCACAACGTGGGCCATTGTATATTGTGCAGTTTAAAATATTTCAGAAACTAAAACGAAAATAAGTCTCCAAAAACATATTTTATTGTAAGGGGTACATGCTTTCACTTCAAGGATATAAATGCAAATGGTGGAGAGTTATGTTGCGTACCTTACATCCCGAAAACGGGCGATTAGGTAGAAAAAAAAATTACCCCTGCTCTTCCACTAAATTGGTGTATAAACTCAGAAAGTTTAATTTAAATCTGTGAGTATCAACTACCGCTGTTCCCTTGTTGCTAAATGCTTAGTTATAAGCTGAAAATGACAATGTAAACCCTTTTCGGTTTTAAACTCGTTTATTTCATTTACTCTTCTTTTAAGGAAAGCTGATCCACACTGAATTGTATAATATATTTTCTCTTATATTCTCTCTTGATAACAACATCATTGTGCTAGTTTTCTTCTAGAGAATTGGCTTGTTCTTAAGAACTCGCGTTGATTCTTGGCAATTATGTAAATGCCAAATAAGTCACAGAATATCTTTTGCTCAAACCAGGTTTTCATATTACCAATAATAATTACAATATTAAGTATAAATGCACACAACTGCGTAAAACGTAATTAGAGTGAACCCAGCTGTATACTTTATGACACATAAACCTATTCTAAATTGTTAGATAAATTGTATTCCGTTCGCGACTTTGGCTACGTAATCTCAATATCTAGGTAATCTCTGTTTCTACCTAAGCCGTTATAGGGGTTTCACTCTGAGCGAAGCAGGTTCGCAGGCACACTATGGTTATACTTCAGATTTATCTAAGAATGTGTTATGGATGCTCGCCCGAGCTAACCTCGACGCTCTCTCACGGTATTCTTGGAATCGTAGGTTGTATTTCGCAATCGCTTTCTATTATAATTGTAATTGTAGCCAAATAATTACCAACTTATCTCGAGAATATTCGCATATTATATTTTCATATTCAACATAATATGCAAAAACCCATAGCTACATTGGTAACATCTTATATGTTATAACCAATCCATCGAAATGCTGCTATTTCTATTACAGCCGATATCTTTTACCCGCTAGTGCGGTGATTCGAATCTTATTCAATTCAATACTTATTGGGGTTTTCGAAAACACATCGAAACATTTTTTACGTCGATTATAGCATCCACAAAATGATCATCTAGATCAGGGGTCTGTAACCTACGGCCCACGGGCCAAGACCGACCCGCCAGCATCACTAATCCAGCTCGCCGTAGCACGCCAGATATACATATCAAGCGGCTCGCCTCACTTATTTAACTGCGTTAAAGAGATACAAAAAATATAAAAAAATTGTATTTACTATCCAACTAAAATACAATGGTATGTATAATATACAGGAAATGAAATTTAAACATTATAATCAATCAGATCTATGTAGTTATGATTTTCCACTGACGATTGTACTTGTGAACCGAATTTACTGGTGCCAATTATCAAAAGCGATTTAAGATGCTTATCGGTTAACTTGGATCTGAACATACTTTGTGTATTTCATTTTGGAGAATGAATTTTCACACAAATAAGTACTGCCGAAAGCAGAGAAGTATCCACAGGAAAATTAATGCAATTTATCAAATTGTGCGAATGGAAGACTCTTTTAAAATTCGAACAAAGATGAGTTTCGATATTTGTGCTTGAATACATCACCGCACTGCAAATCAATAATTTCCATTTGAAAAAGTCAACGGAGAATGGCGCCTTAGTTTCTAAGCTGAATGTTTGACATGCTTTAAATTATGTGAAACATTTTTTATTTAATTGAGATTGAAACATTTTCTGTCGAAATTACTTTATATGAGTGTATAAATCAGGCAGAAGCTCCTTGTAGCCCGAAATTAAGTTCATTCATATATTTTGTCAAATCTGCATAAAATGTTAACTTCCGTAACCACTCGTTGTTTCGTAACCCGGAAAGAGGTCGATTTTTTTCATTCAAAAATATTTCAATTATTGCTCGAAGCTCAAAAAACCACCAAGAACCTTTCCAAAACTAAGGCAGCGTACTCCAGTATAATATGGTAAGTTGGCTTCTTCAATCTTTTCAATAAACTTGCGGAATTGTTGATGATTCAGTGCATGGGATCTAATAAAATTAATAGCTGATATGACGGGTTTTAGACATATTTAAGCATATTCCACACAAGGACTGTTGATGAATAATACAATGTATGATAAATGATTTTAAACCACCGTCATTTGTACAGCCTCTGACGCAAGGGCAACCACTGCCACCACGTGTTTTTGCCTAGATTTTCCATTGAAGGCAATTTTTATTAATAGCATTTTCAAGTCCTTTAAAAATATCTTACCTAGTGGTCGTGCCGTGAATACTGTGAACGTCAAGAAGTTCTTCAAACACTTCATATTTTGTATCTCCCCCCCCAATAAAAATCGACGCCACAGCAGTATTTGACATATCTGTCGACTCATCCAAGGCCAAGAAAACCAATCTTTTCAGACAGTCGAGACGATATATTTGCTGCAATGTCACCTATTCTCCAAGCCACAGCAAATTTCTGCTACTACTGCAATTATGCAATCTTTAATTAATTAATCCATCAGTGGATGGCTTGCCAGGTCTTGCAATTACATGAGCCACTCGAAAACTGGCACAAGTTGCTGCCCCTTGTTCAGCAGACTTTAGAAAACAAGGATTGCTGAGATTTTAACCCGCGTATCAGAGATTCAAATTTTTCTATCCACAAGTTTCCTGTATATTTTGAATAATTTTGAGAATGTTTAGTATCACAATGACGTTTAATGTTGTATTCTTTGAGAACGGCTATCGCTTCATTGCAAATTAAACACAAATTAAGCACCTTATTACTTGCCTCAATCACGCAATATTGAGACTTACATTGATTTTTGAATGTTCTACACTCACCGTCGACTTTTCTTTTCCTTTCCAGATGGGTTACATAGGTTTTTGGCCCTCGGGAAGTTGTGGCGCAATTTATGTGGCCAAATTTTTCAATTGAACTCCTGTACATTTCTCCAGAGAAATTGCTCTAGACCTTTTTTTTTATAAATATTTTCGTACATCTAAAATGTATCCTTCTTTAGTAAATTAAATATAAAGCTTTGTACATAAGTTTTTCGTTTAGAATAGAAAGATGCAACGTTAAAATTAATGTGTAAACTTTCTTGTTTAACAATTCCACCGCCTACTCGAAGTAACATACATTGTCTAGCAATTTAAAAGGCATCTGTAAATAATAAATAGCGCAAATGTTCCAAAGTGTTGATTAGAGTTCAGCATAAAATGAATGAAAACATCGCACTCTAAGTTTTTCAGCAGTAAAGAATCTAATAAAAATATTCTTTTCTAAAAAATTCTTTTCCACTGTTTAAGTGAAGTATACGAAAAGCTTTTCGGATGAATTTCTAACGTGGACATCACACAGTGTATTACTTTAAAAATAATTGAAACAATCATGGATACAAACATATATTCTTTACATGAGTTTAACCTGCTATCAAGAAACCAACACTGCTTTATTCCTAAGCGATCAACCAATACTGCCTTATAGTAGCATTTATAAATCGGTTGATTCTGGGACGGCTTACGTGGCAATACTCATCGATCTGTCGAGAGCTATCGACTGCACTAATCATTTCATTTTATTGCATAAGTTAGAAAGGTATGGTATCAATGGAATATGCCAAAAGTGGTTTAAATCCTATTTAACTGATCGCCAGCAGAGAGTCGTTCGTGGTGGTGTTCGTTCGAGTGCCACAGAGGTGCCTCAAGGATCTATTCTTGAACCAACTTTATTTGTGACCTATATGAATTACCAACTTTATTAGGTCTGGATTTCAATTTAACTCTTTATGCAGACGACATTAGCATCGTTGACACTTCTAGTAATCTGAACGAGCTATTGCAACAAGTAAATAGCATATTTATGACTGTTCAAAATTGGATGTATAAAAATCAATTGAAACTAAATTCTGATAGAACAGAATTTTTTTTATTTAATAGAAAGAGATACAATATATCCTGTTTTCCCTTAAATATTACTTGACGTATTGATATACGTTAAATGAATACGTTAGTTGGGCAAACCATGTAGAGACTTTATGTTGCGAGTTGTCACGAACTGGTTATGCCTTGTATAATTTGAGGAGGAGGAATTTAAAAAGTTTCAACTATTCTAGCTTTTGGTCTTGAATGACTTATACAGTTATTCATTGGGAAATGAGCAGTAATGTCACTAGAGTCTTTGATTTACAAAAGAGAGCCATAAGATTGCTAGCAGGACTCAGTTGGAGAAGTTCCTGTAGAGGCGCCTTTAAAGAATACGGTATCTTAACTTTTTTATGGTTCATATATTTATGAAGTGTTATTTTTTGTTTATAGATACCGCGATGAGTTTATTACTAACTCGTCGCATTTACACAACGCAAGAAATGTGAACTATCTGCTACCACCCAAACACAAAACAACCACCTTCAGAAATATTTGAACTTCGCGGGATGCAGGCCGTATAATAAGTTGTCCACTAACATCAAACAACTTAACAATTTTAAAATTTTCCAAAGTCAGGTGTTATCTTTTAAGCATCAATCAACTATTCTATCAATGATTACATTAATGCAACCATGTAATTGCTTATATGTTTATTTGTATGTATTTTCTATTTTTGATTCCACGTATCTGTGACGTGGTTCGTTAGTATTACTTGTTATTATTCGAAATAAATGCACATTAATATTATTATTACTATTATTATATTACTCCTAAAATACTTGTAAATGTTTAACAAAATACAAGGAAGCGGATTTAAATTCGTTTGAAGGAAAATGATCGAAAAATGCGAAATGCCCAGATCGAAAAAATGTAGAAATTACATATATGCGTGAATTAAATTTTACATATCATTTTTATTGAATATTTTTAGAAAAGTCCAAGATTATAACATATTTTGTTGCAACACTCTAAGCATCTCAGCAAATAACTCTCTTCATACTTCATTTATTAGGACGACACATTTTGTGTATACGGAAAATGCATATAAAAAAATCGAGAACAATCTTTCAGATTCTTGAAAACCATACAGGCTGTTCCACTTAAAAGCTAAATAGCAGGAATCAAACATAGCAAAAATTTCGAGGTATTTCATGAAGGAACTCTATGTTTTTAAGGGGAAAACTTATTTGCATGGTTTCATCTTTAATTTATTTAAAAAGGTCACATTTTAGGTACAGCAAAATGTTTGTAAAAAGAATCTAGAAGAACCTCCATAACAAATTCTGAAAAAATATACAGGATGTTATACGTCAAATTAACGTGAGTGAGACATTTGGAACACGGGGTGTTCTATTTAAGAAACTTGTATCGTGCACAACGGAAATTGAACACACCGTATACGTGAGTTCAATTTTGCGTTGAGCAGCGCTTGGTTCCGCATATTCTTTATTTGAAAACTTTTTCTCTAAATTACTCAGGAAAAGTTATCTTAAACCCTCGCACTACGTGGACACGCTACATATGTAAATTACAACCGGATTATATTTCAAATATATACTTTTACATACAGGACAAAATTCCACCATCTTGCACAATATATATTTCGTTCTAACAAAACTTGAGATAAAGTAATACCGTTGTGCAAGAAGGAGCGTCTCTTGAAGTTTAAATTTTCGTAATTTATTCGAGAACAAATCCTCAAAGCTTTACGACAAACTGGGGCAATTTATAGAAATGCACAGCAATCTATTGCTACAATGCAATCTTCACTAGACACGAAGCAAGACTAATTTCTCTGTATATCTTTCGCTATTCTTACTTCGAAATTAAGACATACAAGAGGATCCAAAAACCAATAAGCATTTACAATCCCTAGAGTACCTTTTGTCTTGCTTAAAACTGTAATAAGTAAAGCTGATACACTACGTTCGATCTTATTACTGCGTTTAATCACAATTGAAAATAAGTTTACCCTTTGTTATTATTCTTCATTTAGCGTGAAATTCATGTTGATCAAGATATTTTGTTGTAGATACTGGCAGATATTCAGACAACGACAAAGTTGTGAATGGCCATGTGTAGGTCAATGAAGATACGCTATCGAACGGAAAATATATATGTTCCTACAAGGGTAATCTAAAATGTTTCAAACCTTAACACGAAATTACTCTTCAGCTGTTGCACGTTCGGTTGTTGCTAAACGTTGTTTGTGTCATTCGATGTTAGTGTTTCTATACAAATGGAAAAAATCGAATATCGAATCGATCACTGAATTCCTGCATTTCAAAGGCAATATGTCTACGCAAATTAAAGCGGAGATGGACGCTATTTACTGGGACTTGCTACAGTAAAATTTTGGCCAACTAAATTGAAATGTGGTTTTGTCAGCTTGGTTGGCGATGAATGTTCGAGTCGGTCAAAAACTGTGGCTGCTACCGATAACATCAGAAAACCTCATCGAATGATGCTAGACGACAGCCTATTCAAATTAAAATTTTCAAAGTCCTGTTGAAGCAGCTTAAACATCAGTCGGAGTTTTGATGTCGCTTAATAGCTATAGCTGGAACGTGGATGCACCAGTATACTACTGAAACCAAGGCACAGTCGAAACAGTGGACTGTGAAGGGTGAATCGTCTCCTAAAGCGGTTAGGATTATTCAATCGACCGGGGAAGTGATGCCAACTGTTTTTTTTTGGGGTAGTCATGGTGTTAGTGTTAATCGGCTGGACTTAGAGGAGAAAACACAAAATGGGAACATATTATCATCATTACTTGGGAGCATGAAGGCAGAAATTGCCAAGAAACAATCGCATTTGAAGAAAAGAAAGTATTATTCCACCAAGACAACAGATCCTCTCACGCTTCAGGGGTCGCTAATGCAAAAATTCACGAATTGGGGTTGGAATTAATAGACCATCCATCCTATTCACGATCTTTTGAATGAAGGGGCTCACATTTGTAAATGTCTATTTTGTAAAACAAGTACTATTTAGACGGATTAAAGCGAATGGAACATCGCTGTACAGACTTATATGGAGACTATGTTGTGTCCTGATGTCTACCAAGATAACACATATTTGGCTGAGATTTTAACTTCAGTGTTCAACGATTAAATCTCTATAATTAACACGAAGTAGGTACTTGGTATTTAATTTAAATTCGTATAAATAATTAATTAACTTGTATCAGTTTTCGTCTCAATTTCCCCTCTTTAAAACATTTCCGTACATGCGTACCTTTTGTAACAATTAGTGTTTTATCAGTATGTTATTTTCAGTAGAATATCCTAGATGGTATTACGTTTTTAATTCCCCCTTCTAGATGTAAACTAACATCGTTTTTTATATGTCTATTTCTAACAAATTTTGAGATATTCATAATTTTTGTCCCAATGGCCAAAATTTAGAGATATCTATTTTCTTCAAAAAATCCGCCTTCGAAATATACGAGATGTTCAGTATTGAACAGCAAACTTTACCACATTCATCGGCATTTATCCATCGGCAGCGGTCGCTACATCAATAGCAGTTCGTCAGCTGGCTGTTACATTTCATGTCACTGTTGGAAGCCATACTGCTAAATATGTTCCAGCTTAATAGCGAAAAATAAGAGCGCTACAAAGTATGGTCATCCGCTCCTCAAAGCTGTCGATTTATTATGATGCAACATTCGATGTAAGGTAAGCATAGCATTATCGTTCTCACAACTGTTCCACAACTGTTGCATTCGCTAAATGCGAACCAATGACAATCTTAAATTGTTGATTCAAAATGTTGAACCTGAGTAAAGAGGGGTTAAGCAATAGGTACAATTTACGTATTAGGAAAAAATGAAAGAAATGGTGCATTTTAGCTAATAGGATCTATAACCTGATTGACGATGTCTACAATCGAAAACATTTGTCAAATTGGAGATAAGATTTGATGCTAGTGGAAACATTCGTTATGTCCAAGCAGAAAGAAGAAAAAATGTAATATATCTTGTAAACACACTTACATCAGATAAGATTACGAGAACATAAGAAGCAACAGTAACATGCAACATGGTGTAAACAGATTGTAAACAAGTTAATAATCTTCGTTGTAACCTTTATTGTGTAATTAATCTTTCTTTCGCCTCAATGTATCTGCGTAATCGCTTATAAAATTTGTTCCGCATTCTTTTTAGCACACTAAGTGTTGCACTTCAGAATGCTTGCGTTATCCTCCGCTTCGTACATAAATTATACCTACCTATTTCATTTCACAAGTAGCCGCTTAGGATAAAAACTTCGATTCAACAGTTAAGAACAACAATGTCAGTATGTTTTGTATACTGTTGCCATGATGGTGATACCAAATGCAGGACTCGCGTTTAACTGTAAATAACCTCTTTAGTTTCAGTGTTAGACATATGCATTGTTACACAAAGGTGGACACAGAAAAAGTATGCGACGCTGTCAGCAGGAACGAAATTTAAAATATTACGTTCCTGCTGAGTTTGGTAGACACCCTGCATATTTCGAGGGAGTCTAATCCAATATGTAAATAAAGCCAAATGTGTAATTTAATCATCTAAGACTTTACGCTAAAACGTGCGTTTTTAGAACAAACTAAATATATTTAAATTTGGGCGACTGAGAACAAAATTATAAATACCTGGAAATCTCTTAGAAATAACTGCTGATAAAATCCATATTATGTTTGTTTATTTCTAGATGGAGACACCAAAAACGTGGTAACGTACACAGTATTACATTTGAAAGAACAAAGTAAGTGTCTGGTTTGCTACCTATCGATCACCCCTGCGTATACAGAAATATTTTCTCAAGGTACTCTATGTTGCCTATTATCTCATCAGAATGTTTTAGCTTCCTACTGCTCACACAGTAAACGCAAATTTACAAAGGTTGTGTATATTTCAAAGGTATAATGCAAACTCTTTTATTACTACGCGAATTTGAAATGAAGATATACTGCCATTTACTGAAGAATTGACTTCATTTTCTACAGAGAAATGTTCATGAAGAATTGTCTTAACTTTATCTATCAAACTTTAAAAAACCGTACAAGGTGAACATTACGTAACGTAAATAAAAATTCCCAACAATTTCAATTATTGGATTGGATAAACATCCGCCTTTCGAAATAAAAACAAATTATCTTAATTACCTCAAAAGCTAAGCTACATAAGCAACAGAAATACAAAACAAAATTACCATACTGCTAATACATCATTATTTTACTTATTGTGTCTGGAGATCTTTTGATGTGTTTTTCTAAAGTTACCAGGAAGACTTTGCGGAAAGAATCATCCTGTGCCCACGCACTAAGCCGACACGCTATATATTAACAAATGATCCTGTTTCATTTCTTAGAAGAATTGGTTTGGACACATCTACATGATTACAGAATGTCTTTCAGACAAGGAACACTTCCCTGAAGCAAAATAGCCTCATCTATATATAGACATATAAATTCTTACTAGCAATCGAATGAGAACTTCGGGAATTAATTGCGACGAAATGTATGAAATCGTAAACAATTTAATGACGTTCGTGTTGGTGTATCAAGTGCAGTTCCGTATTGCATGTCTGCCAGAAACTGTAACCATTAAGTACTTTACATTGAATGCCGCCCTCTGCGCGAGTTAGTCGAGTGCCAAGTGGCGGCAATGTACTAATCTTTGTTGGCGTACGGAAGATGCATGGCCAAACGTGACTGAATTTGAGGAGCGGTGGATATGGGTATGTCTACATAGGGACCACTTCATCTAAACATAAATTGTCTTGTCGCTCGTTCCAATCTCGTATTCCATGTTCAATTGTGTTTGACGTTAATACGTGTACACAAGCGTAAACAATCATCTACATAAATACTCTTGTTTATTGTAGCAATCGCTTTATTTTTCTTCTTCCTAGACTCCAACATCTCGAGAAGGTGGGATCAGTAGGACAGATTTATTTAACCCTATGCATATGTACGAGATTAATCTGAAACAATACTTCTCTCTGACTATGTTAACTCTGTCTAATTAGCCTTCGATATCTATGAAAATATCAATTAAAAATCACCTAATTCAGCCGTTTAGTACCGTTAATGGAACACATTTGTTCAAAATATGGTGCTATGGTACTAAGTATTGTTAATGTCCTATGTGGGAAACATTGAGGAAATTAGCTACTTCAGAAATTAAACTTCTTCAATTAGAATTCTTCAAACTAACAGAAATATTCTCAAACACAAGTCACCTCAGTGGCAGATAGACTCAAAGGCAAATATAAATTTAGGGTCACCTTGCCATTGTTTTATCTTGTTGACAATTGTTTTGTTTGTATACAATACAAACGGAAACTATTCATCTTAGATGTAGCATGGTGTAAATGATACAGGGACGCAACTATAACATATACATTCTATGCTTTTACATTTACGCCACGTACAACTCTACAACGTGACATTGTACGGAAAATTTTGAGGAAAACCAACCAAACCATTTTTAATAAATAAAATTATACTTTGATATGCCTAATTTTATACTAGGTCTTATAGAAAGATGAGAAGTTATGGAAAATGAGACGATGGAATACAAAAAAAGTTATTGATCTGCTTCACCACTACCGTTGTTGTCTAGACTTATAATATCCATCCACGCTCCAAAGCTAACACGCCAGAAAAAAGAAGTTTGTTGTAGAAATCGAGCTCTCGGCTACTATTACTTCGGATAGGTAGATAAGCTGAAGCCACTCGGCGAGATGTGTGGGTGGCGCTGATGACAGATAACCTCAGAGATGTTAATTGTGACATTATAATATGTACTAGAAGTTAATATCAAACTGTACATGTAATGTAACTACCTACATACATGCAAGTTTTGAGAAAAATTAAAAATGTTTTATATCTCCCTACTATAAATAAAGTAATTCATTTCCAAGTCCGTTTTTTTAAGTTTTTTTGTATTAAAACTATATTAGTAAACCAAAAAAATGCTGCGTAATTTAATAATATAAAACATAGAAATAGACAAGGAAACTTAAACAAATATGTAATTACATGATTTCTTAAAACAACAAAAACATAACATTAATAAAAAGCATACTGAGATAAGAGCAACAAAGATAATGAATAAACGTCTATGATTGATAAGTTTACTTAATTCAAAAACGTGCAACTATTAAGTAAGGTGTCTTCTATAACTAGCATCGTAACATAGATCGCTGTTACATCAAACTATAAACCAGGAGCTATATATCGCCTAAAACCCGATTCAACTGTCTTTGACCTATAAGCAAGGTTTAGAAAAGAGAGTGGCATATCCTCCCTGCATGAGGGCTGTAAAACACCAATCAACACGACCATAATACTGCGATTTGATGAAGAAAGTACACACTAATAGCGTTAGAAATTGAATACCATTTTAGGGTAATGCCTAATACAAAATAAATACCACTTTAAACAGCATATTTATGCTACAGTCTATTGCATTATGTAAGGGTAGTTTCAAAAGCTTCAAGTCCCAACATGAATATGGCCTTACTCGCCAAAAATTTTCTGGTAATATATTTGTTCAAGCGTTGAAAGCTACTTCTGACTTAGTTACTGCTTAAGAGTCGTTTATCCCTCGATGTCAGTGTTGCTGTAAAAATGGAAAAGATCGAATCGAGCCTTTATTAAATTCACGCATTTGAAAGGCAATACGCCTACGAAACTTAAAGCCGAGATAGACGCTGTTTACTAGAACTCTGCACCATTGTTTGCCACAGTGAAATTTTGAGCAACAGCTGAATTTAAGTGTGGTTTTTCAGCTTGGTTCGGGACGCCCAAAATACATAACCGCTACCGATAACATCAAGTTTACCAAATGGTGCTAAACGTGTCGTCAAATTAAGATTAAAGAGATAACAAAAGCTGTGGGCGTTTCGAAAGAACGTGCTTGTCATATATTGACTGAAGATTCGTTACACCAAAAGAACACACTTCATGATTGCCGTGGTAAAAAAAACAAACACGAGCTAGGGTTCGAATTGATATGCCGTCCACCCTATTTATCAGATCTAGCACTCAGCGGCTTTTGTCTGTTTTCTAGGCTCAAAAAAGGACAGAGATTTTCATCAAATGAGAAAGCCGCCACATTCGGAAATGCCTATTTAGCAAAAGATGACCACTACTATTTGGACAGACTATAGAGAAGAGAACATTACCGGGAAAAGTGTATAGACTAGCGAGGAGACCATGTTGAGGAATAAAACTGCATTTAATAAAAAAAACTGTTGTTTCTGTGTTATGCTGGTAACTCTAATCTCAATATCTCTAGAAACCCCAGAGATATTTATTTGATTTGAAATTCTCCTATCACTGTAGATGGATACTATATATGTGAGTCAAATATTACGGAATCTCATTTTTTTGGCACCGGCAGTTACTGTTGCTCGTTCCTTTTTCGAGAGATTTTCTGCATTATTATTAAAGCGATGGCAATTGAAAAAATCCTGAAATGAAAGTACAACACAATAGCTCGATGATCGAATGTCAACTCTGGAATCATGAAATGAATTTTTTACATTTGGTAATAATTAAAACACACATTTGTCATCTACATGAATACAATATATAAAGCGCAGATGTTTTTTTAATTGCCCCAGCCTCTGATCGATCAGCGGATGTAATTCCTATTTTACTCGCTTTAGAAAGAACGCATTTGTGTTTCCTCGAACTGTTCGACGAAAGGTTTGAGCAATTAAAAACACAGCTTTACTCTTCTTGGTAGCTGTAGTTGTTACCCTGAAACTATTTAACGTATATATGAACTTCGGAGAAAAAGGCTATAATTTTAGTTATACAAAAAGTATATTGCAACCAAACATTGCAGAATATTGCTTATTGACAACAACAATAAAAGAAGGCACAAACAAGAATTATCGAAGTGAATATCTGAAACTCTCACATTATGATCTAAGAAGATGAATCTAAGTAATGCCTGATTAATGCTGTAGAAATATTGAAATTAACAAACAGAGAAGTCCCAATCTGCTACAGGAAACTTTTAAGGTTGATGAAAACGTTAATATATGTCATTTTCATTAACTACTGAAGTAAGCGTAGTGATGTTCTTTGTGAGAATCTTAGTCGATTTTCTGTTGTGCAATAATTCCTCTCTGTATACGAAGTTTCAAGAGCACCTGCGCTGTCTCAAACCATCCACCAGCAATACCGCCAACCCCATATTCCTCCAATTTATGCATAAGAATCGAATGATACCAGGCGCCTTCACTAAATCTATAAAGAGGCTTAAGTAAGGGTAGTTTGAGTCAAAAGCGTCATATAGCTACCTAAAGAAACAAAACAAAGCGATATCCGCAGATTAACTTCTAAAAACGTAGAGTATTTCTCATAGCTAAAATATCGGGAAACCCAAAATACTCCACGAAATTTACATTCGACATATGGAAACAGGAACATGGAACGGATGTCAGCAAAATTGTTGAAAGCTACCTCGGGATGGTTGCATTTACATGCATTTCACCATAATTCTCTGGACAAAAATAAACCAAAAGGTACAACGTAATCTTCACAATATTTCCATTTATAGATGTATTCAGTCGTTACAGTCTTTTTTTGTATCGCTAGCTTTAATATCTGACCATAGTTGAATAAGTTAGAATCCAAACATCTTACACTAGACACATTAAAACCTATGTTCACAAAAAAATTGTCTAAATGGCACGATGTAGTATCAACGGCGCGCGAGGAAACATTTATTACAGGATGAAGATTAATGGAAGCAAGCAGATCTATAAGATTTGTGCCGTTTCAATGTATTCGGAAAATAATCCTGAGTCTAGAAGGTACTTATAGCCGCTGGTGTGTAATAAATTCCCGATTTTCAATTAACGGAAGAAGTCGATGTACTTGAGTTCAGAAAGTTGGGAGAAGACATAGTAGTTACACTCACTTTAGCATTTACTTCTAAATTTAATAATAAGTTAAGTACATTCATAATTTAATACTGAAAAAAATTTTTAAAAACAACAAAGTATTCACCTCAAGAGACATTTTTAAATTTCGCGGACAATTTAAGTTGGTAATTCCGGCAATAATGCTCATATTCGTTTATTTCTTAGTATACTAAAACGAGAATAAAATCTTGATTGCCGGAATTACCAACTGCTCCCCAACTGCGACTGATGACGCAATAGTGTACCGGACCCATTAAGAAAATTTGATTCTGGAGGGACTCGAACACACAGCGCCCGCTTGTTTTAGATAATGAAATAAATGAAGAATGCTTCAATAACTTAAGTTTAGACGAGATTAGGGACCTTATACTTGCACTGAACGTTAGAAAAATATTCGAATCTAATGTCATATTACAATAATTATTGTTTACATATAAACAAAACTTTACATTAGAAGATGAGCGCGAGGGATGTTTCCAAAGTCCTGGGAATTTAGTTTTAATTTTATTTTGTCAATTTTCATCAATATTACAATGTAGTTTTTCTATATAATCTCCATTTAGCTCAATACATTTATCCCCAATGACAAACTATTTTTTTAAGCCGTCTTCAAAGAACTTTTTCGGTGTCTCCGCAGTCCACCTACTTAAGGCACGTTTTACGTCAGTTAAACACAAAAATCGAACTCCCAAAAGGTTTTTTCAAAACTAGGAACAGTTGAAAATCACTGGGTGCAAAATCTGGCGAGTAAGGTGGATGCGGAAGCGATTCCAGCCGTAAATCATTCAAATTCAATTGTCTTTCTTGTGGTTTGCCTTTCCAACAGACGGAACTGCACGCGTTTTGTGGAGGCCCTTCCTCCGGTTTACGCCATTCATTGTATTGAGTTTTGGTCTTAAGATTGAAGATTGAAATAAGGAACACACGTTTCGTCAATGGTTGTTATCCGTTGTCAAAATTCATCACCGCAACGGGCTAACAGCTCTTGAAGTTGACGATAAGTGTCAGATCTATCGAGTTTCTGTTCCGGTCGCAACAGTCTTGGCACTTAGCGGGCCAAAACCTTGCTTACGCCCAAACAATCATGTGAGATGTCATGAACTTGTCGTGTGCCTATTCCTAGGCGTACACTAATTTGACGAATAGTCATTCACCATTCACAAGGCAGTAATGTTTCTTTCGCTTACCGACGTACTCGGACGACTGCGTGGATCGTCTTCTAATGATGTTCCACCAGTTTTAAAACGATCGATCCACCGATATACACCACTATTAGATTTGGTGTCTATAGTTGTAATAATCTTACAACAAAGATGCGATGATAAAATTTTACAAACCGGCGAGGATAATAGTTTTAAATAGACCGCTACTTATTAGTTTGAGAAGAGAATGTAGAATAGATATAAAACTAAATTCCACCATGATATTTACATAAATAACTATTATTAATTTGGAGATTTCATGGTAGGTCTTAGAAACCTATCTAGAATCAAACGGCTTAAT
This sequence comes from Oryctes borbonicus, assembly GCA_902654985.2. Classification (NCBI taxonomy): domain Eukaryota; kingdom Metazoa; phylum Arthropoda; class Insecta; order Coleoptera; family Scarabaeidae; genus Oryctes; species Oryctes borbonicus. The sequence goes on along the minus strand of LR736859.1, from coordinate 8,833,835 downwards.
AATAATACCCAGAAGCTAATTAAGATAATCTTTGGGCTCGACTGATGTACAGAATTCAATTTTCATATTTATTCTATAGATAACAAAGCTACTAGCAACCACTAGATTTGACTTGGGAAGAATTAAAGCTTCCAATAGAGATATGTATAGGGACCGTATAGTTTGCTAGGATTCATGCACTGGGTTTACACAGGTACGAATGTATGTGTATCTAAAACAAACGAACACGATCATTGTAACGAAGCTGTGTATGAACATTTCCATAGAGGAATCATAGTTACGCAAGCGTTACTGTTGATATTGAACGGCAGCTGATAATATAATCGGTACTAAATTCCAAATTGTAGTGAATAACGAGTTACTTAAAGGAATCCAAGTTCGCGAGATGTTAATGGAATATCTATACATGTAGCTTACTGTTAGTGATAGTGCAGACAAATACCTCTAACGAACAAATATATTCAGCTAAGGATGTTGATTACAAGCAGCGCTTAAAAAACAAGTTATATATGCACATTATCTGAGTCTATTAGCTGCCAATTGTTAACTCCACTACTGTTGCTATTTATTACTAAGCAATGTGCCACCTGATGGCACTTTTCTTTATTTGTGCTTTTTACTCTTATCTAAAAATTTCATAAGCAATCCAATCAGTTGATTATTGTCACAAATATCACACACATGCTAAAGGAAGCACTTATGGCGAATCTTTGGGCCTACGGGCGTTCCGTACAACCTATAACACCAGAACACGTCGTTGCTGTCCAAAATACAATTGCGAATGATCGCAAGGAAACCATTCAACACATATTGTGGCGTACATCAACGCATTTTGTCGAAAAAATTCGACGTGAGAAGGAGCTTCGAATTGAAGCAGATTTTCTTTGTAAGATTGTCACAAGGTTTATGCCTATGATCCCGAGACCAAACAACAATCATTCAAACGGAAAAGTCAATTTTTTGGGCGACCAAAGAAAGCACGTTGAGTCAAAGGCAACAAGAGTTCGTAGCTTCAGATCAGATGATTAAGGCAGAGTTTTGCCGGCATATCCAAAGGCGACAAAGGAAGGATATGAAACGGAATTCTAATGTTCTTGTTCTAAATTAAACTGTGACTTAGTATACGTGGTGGTTTCGTTAAAAACTTACTTTTAATACAAATATATTGCAAAGAAAATGTCAATTACCATCAAGGAAAAGGATCACACAAATTCTCTAATTAAATTATTTTCGTTATTCCATTGATAACAAAAGTAGCAGAGGGTAGGTAACTTCGGTCACCTGAACATTTCGTTCAAAACTGGCTTACAGTGTAAGAGAGTGTCTAATCGTAAGAACGAATGGAAAAGGCAACGGAAGAAAAGCGCGATCTTGTAGAAACGACGTCAGAAAACTTTACATAATTGGGTGTTTGTGTTTTCAACGACTCGTCTGGAGAATAGATAGGAGTGAAACTTACTTACATTTGCATGTGTACCATTACCACATTCCCTTCATACTGTAGAGGTATAAGGGATGTTCAAATTTCTTCTTGAATGTTAGTGTTGTTTATTGTGGTAATCTGCTCAACAAATCGAAAAGTAGTTATAGAATGGCTCTGCTAGCGTTTCTTTTTTATTTGTACACTATGTATAAGAAATTCTAAGTATATCAGCAAATCACAGGGTGAGGTTTAGATAAAGTTTGCTTTATAACATTAACCTTAATTTTAAGAGCTGACAAATGAAACAAATAGTAATAAATATTCCTACTTTACAGCATCAATACAGATAGTATAAGAAAATGATCTTTCAAAAAGGAAACTTATATGCGCATCTGGTCAAATAGGAGTGTCGTAATGGGTAGTAATACTATATAGATCGCGAAAGAAATCTGATTCTCTAATATGGGTGCGGATTTCATATTTTTTGTAAGTTAAAATTAAACATGTTCCGGGTTTAAGCCGTATCATGGTTGTTGATCGAAATTTCGTCTTTTAAATTGAACACCGAGTATATTGCTGCGCCTCTGGATGCATCTCTTCAATTTATATCAATTTTCGCCAATATTTCCCATACCTGTATCGTAGTTTCTGAGATAATTGACGTAATTTGAGATTTCTGCGAAATTGTGAGCGAGTAATTTCTAATTCTGTGTGTATGATGTAATAATAGTTCAACATATAAAAAACAATAATAGATTAACCGCAAATAAACATGGAAATTATGTAAATGCAAATCAAATATATAATAAAAGCCCTAAACGTTTTTACTTATGCTTTTACTAGTTCGCATGTGGATCTAACCTTAAAATTCGGAGATGATGAGTAGAGATGGTGATTTTTGTTGGCACGCAGCGGCAGACCATACAAGGTCGGCCGATGTTATATATATATGTACAGAAATCAGTTTGGTCGCATCACTTCTACTGTGCAGATGAAACCAACCGTGTACTACAAAAACGGTGCGTATGCGACAACACAGATAGCATGGAATACACGAGATCAAAAAGTACATACATCGGTATTCGTTTTCAAAATATCATAGCCGTTCCGCAAAATGTAATGCTTATGGTTTTCAACGAACAGCAGTGCAAATAGCACGTGGAATCAGCGAAACAGGAAAAATGTAGAAAATGATATACCATACCGGATTTTCGAGACAGAGTTTATTCTCATGTTAAGTGTTTGGAATGTCCCACAAACCATTGTGCGTTCATTTTGGGGAAAATAAGTTCCTGCTTGGAACTGAGCAGAAACCACCTGCGATGGTATTTTCCGCGCGTAATATTACAAGTTAGAAGTGCCGTAAAGGATATTATTAAAAATAAGAAAATATGGATAAACGTAGACGAAATAACAAGCGCTAACAAAGACAGTGTAATTACATAACAGTCATTTTCCATCTCATCTACAATCTCTTCGAACCATTAACTGCCTACTAAAATTCTAAAGAACGTTTCTTTCAAATTATGTCAACTTTAGAACGGTTATTGAAGGCAGATTATGTAATTATTAAGGGTCACTAAGTCAGAAGAACTCCAACACTTAAGTATACAGCTTTTCTATGATTAGGCTAATTATTACGAAATATTAAAACTAGGAAGACAGTCGACAGATTAGTTATGTGGTATGCTCGTTATTAATAATACCGACATTCCAACACGACATAAAACAAACTTAATACCTTAGGTTGTTAAGTACTTAAGGTAATGTTCCAATTTCCCTTTTATCCCCTTCGAAATGTATTTTCGTTCATTTTGAGGGACTTTTCGAGATACACGCAGCACTTCAACAAATTGAATTTGACTACATTTACGACCGTCGGAAAAGAAATAAAAAAAAAATTCCAGGAGAAGAAAACGCTGGTTTACAATTAGTGACTGACACGTGACACTTAATTTATGGATTTTACAATTCCACCTCCTTGTGAACCAACACACGTAAACAGTATCCAGGAATTTTAAAAGTTATAAACATGTTCCATTTATAAGGTGCGACATTTACCTTTAGTCAATCTTACATTTTACATTACACAACAAACACAATAGAATATTGGAATATAAGGACGCGTAAATTATAAAACGAAAAGATCAGGTACCACACAGTAATAAGAAGTTATTGCGAAAGAGGGACAGAGAGATAATATGGACGAAAAAAGAATGTGGGATAATTTTAAGGAGGTGATCACAATAAATATAACAAATGAAACAACGAATAAGAAGAAACTCACGCATTGGTGGAATAACGACATAAAAGCAGAAATAAGATAAAAAGGAAAATAAATCACGTAAAACATAAACAGCTAAAAACAAGAACCAAGACAACTACCAGTACCATAAAACTCGAAGAGGGACAGTGTAGAATACGGTGGAAGATGCCGAAGCTCAATCCTGAGAAAATTTTTTTTTTTTAACGAGAAATGCAACTGGAAATACCAAGTACCATATACTTCAACATATAGAAAGGGAGCTAAAAGACGTAAAAGATGAAAGAAGGCAAATAATTATAGACGGAGAAAATATAATAGAAAGATGGGAGGAATACTTTGAAGAAGTACTGGAAACAAAAGGCACAGAGCAAGGCAATATAGTAGAAGAACTTAAAACATTAGAATAACAAGAACAAAACGAAGAAGAAGAAATTAATAGTTCAGAACGAACTGAGGCAATATTCAAACTTAGAACAGCGAAAGCACTAGTGACAGATGGAGTAAGAACCGAAGATGTTAAAATATATGGCCGAAGATGGCATTTATTACACAGAATACTGAAACTAGTTCGGAATGCATAAAACATTACAAAGTCACGAAGTACTGCAATAACAAAGCCAATACATAAGTAAGTACGCTCTGTGCTACTATCTCTACTATGCACACGCTAGAAAATCTATCAATGGATTCTTAAAAGGCGACTAAAAGAAGAATGAAGGCAACTTTAAGTTATGAATAAGCCACTTTTCAAATAAGTAGGTTGCCTCAAGACTGGATTTCCGTAATTAGATGAAAAAAAAATTACAGATAGGAATAAAAGATGTATATAATTTTTAATAGCCTTAAACGAGAAGAGATAGGGGATATAGTAAGAACAGAGAAATTAAATGATTACAATTCAATTGAAAATGTTTACAAAAACACATAAAGCGACATATGTAGCGGAAGGAAAGCATCAGAAAGTTTTTAGGACAAGGAGAGGAGTTGGACAATTCCTTAGTTCCTTGCTATTTCATAACAATAATGGATAAATATCAAGACACGCACAGAACAACTAAAAACACACACTTAGGATTCTTAAAACCAACACCAGGTGTTGATGGTCAGATGTGAACATAGGGATTTCCTGCTTATTTCCTGCTTTCCTGCTATTTACTCTGCGACAAAAACTGGAGGATGTAAAGTTGTTTAGAATTAAATGTTGCACACAAAACTGTAATATATAATATTATATTTTTTAATAAAATTTTGATTTATTCAGAATTAAAAAAATATTTTTTTGTTAATCAGTAACAATAGCCGTGATTTTTTTTTCTGTTCCTTATAAATTATTTATAAACATCAACCAGCAACCTAACTTGATAGTTGAAACAAGAAGAAAAGGAACAGAACCATTGCTTCTACACCAATGGTACAAGAAGTCGAGGAGAAGTAAATAATTTTAATAAGAGGTACATGGATTTAAACTCGTTTGTAATTTGTTTCTGCATACAATACAGTTAGGCACAATATGCTTTCCTTAAATATTCTATTTCCCCAATTAAACAAAATTCAGAAATATAATTTATTAATTCTTTTATATAGCGAAACGCAAGTGAAACAAAACGCCTGTTTGTTGGTGAGAAGTAATCTCCCTTAACTAATTATGATTAATGTCGACCACGGTTTAGCTCAGCTTTTGTTAGCAGATAATTATATACAATGCGATAATCTTCGGTGACGTATAAAGCGCATATTATCGTAAAATATATCGCGCAATTAGCATGTTCGTCTATCCTGATAATTGATTTATTACCAACGGAAGTTTTATAAAGTTTATGCGCTAAAACAAATTGTTTCCCGTTAGTGTTATTTTAATATTTAAGTTATATTGTGGAAACCCATATTAAAGCATGACTTCTCTTCACCGCAAGCAACCTGCTGAAATATTGAACTAGAATATTGAATTAGAGTAAACCATAAAGTTTGCCGCTTAATCGTTAGATTACTTTATACGCATAAATGTATATGCTTATCTAAAACAAATTGAAATTTCCTGTAACTAAACAAGAAATTAATTTGAATCCGCTCCCTTTTAGGGTATATCATGTACTCCTTGATTGCATGCTTTAAGAGTTAGTCTTTTTAGCTTTGTAGAATCGATCATATCACTAGCAAATATAGCTAATGATTTTGCTAATTAAAAATTATTTTAAAGAAAACGAATATTTTGTAATATGTATTTTCTATTTTGAAAGATAGTTATATACGTGCAGACCGTCCCAACCGTCTATAATTATAAAGTCGCAGTTATTGTGTCAACAGTAGGAGCTTCTTGGTAACCCGTCTATGCAACGTAGCGAACCAGTAACTTATGTTGTAGAACGTTCTGAATACTGTTAAGTTTCTCCATCTAAAAATAAACCCACGCAAGATGGATTTCATATATCTACTTCTCGCAGATTTGAAGATATTTAAAATCCGGTCCACAAAAACCATACATACTTCCTCCAAAAAAATCCAACCTGCAAATGCTTCCTAGCATTTTTTATTCGGTTCTACATAGACATTTCGCTTTCGAAATGTAGAGGTTGCCCGATACTATACTCCAAACTTTGACAAATTTAAACTCCAAATGATGGTATGATGATGCAAACGGTTTCTGGAGTTAATTTTGTTTAACTGTAATGACAACAAAACATACTAACATTGACGATCTTAGACTGTTGATTCAAAATGTTGTGCTTAAGTAAGGAAAAGTTAGGTAATAGGTATAACTCATGTATTAGGAGATGATGTATTTTATACTATCTAGAAATTTTGATTTCTTACAAAATGGGCGCAATTCTACGATTCCATAAGACTATTCCGCACCGACATATATTGAGTTAAAATTGATCAACAAATGACTCTTATCACACGTAACATTACACAGAATAACACTGCGTAGGCTTTCAAGGCATGTATAACTGTTACTGCTATGAAATCTGCCCTTCCTGGATGTAATGGTAAAGAAAACGGAAGAGGGAATACTACAACACGCAGCATTTAGAAAGACGACGCACAACGGTAGATATCTATATGCGAGGTCTCAACATCATCCAATGCAGAAGGCGACGGTAATGAAGAGCTTACTACCCAAAACCAAAACCATCAGTGATGATTTACATCTAGCCAGTGAGAAGATACATCTAGAGAAAACACTGAAGAAAAATGATTATACTGACATTGACATAAGAAAAGTCACTAGGAAAAAGATGCCTCTAAAGACGACTACAGTACCACAGAGTCACCGAGAAGTAGGACGAATCCTAATGAAATCGACATAGAATTATGTTTCGGATCTGCAAAGTCAATCCAATAGCATCTACCGACCGCTAAGGACAGAACAGCCAAAAATCGCACAGAAGGTATCTAGAAGATGACATGTCAATGCGGGCAGTGCTAGGTTGAACGAACAGGAAGAGCTATCGCGGTAAGAATAAAGGAACGCGAAGAGGACGCATGATCTAAAAGAATTGAGCAATCGGCAGTGGCAGAATGTGGCATGAGACTAGACATAAAATGGACTTCAACAACGTAAAAGTGATAGTCACCACCAAGAACTACGGAAAAAGACTCATCAGGGAAGCCATAGAAATAGAAAGGAACAAGACTGTCAAGAGAGAAGAAAGATACCATCTTAGCAACATGTGGAAGAGTCTACTACACAGAATCGTCATGCTCAAGTGGAGCGGAATCTTCACGAATGCTCCCATGGTGTATACAAGAAGAATGTCGGACAACGGAGGGAGAATCAGTTCAATTATCCTGAAGAAGCCGACAACATAAACGGCTCAACGTCGAGCGAAAGCTTTGACATATAGCGAAACCCGAAAGAAGTCAATAGTAGTAACAATTACACAGAATATTTACAAACTAACTAGTCGCACCAACTAACAAAGAAGATTTTGTAGTTATTTTGGCTTAGAAGTAAAATGTGTATGGTAAGTTGCATGAACGTACCCTAAACGGGTAAGATGCAACGAAATACAAAAGTTTCCGTTAAAGAACAATACTAAGTAAGTAGTAAGTCATCCAAAAAATAAAATATTCAAAAGAAGACATGAGTAAAATTAATTGATCTACTCTTTTACAAAGCTAAGTAAATTTATTTCGTAGGCTTCCGGGGTCGTCAATAATACTATTATCTTGATTTCCGAGTTGGGCCGTTGTTGTCATAGTTTCTACCGACGTTTCGTCCTCATTCTTGTGGCACATTTTCAGGGTTAGTACTGTTCACTGACTATTATTGTTAGATTCGGAGGAGCTTATATAGAGCTTGTTCCGTGCTACCGGATAAGTGAACCGTGGCGATTGCTAAGAAGTTCAATCACTTGGGATTTCAAGTATGGTTGGGATATTTGAAGATTTCTATAGATTCACAGACTTTCCTACATAGTAGCGGGGGTTGCGAGACAAGATGCGATTGCATTTGGTTGCTAGTTTCCAGTCTATGCTAAGTCAGCGCAGACCTAGTTACACACAATAGCAACGTACAATCCTCATGTTCAGTAACACGAATGCTGACCGAGCACCGCACGAGCATGGAATTTGGTAAACAACAGGGGCTTCCAGAAAATTGCGGTGCTGGATCGGAAAGTAGCCTCAGAGTATGAAACTGAGTTTGAAGATGGTTTTTATTGCTTGTTGCTTGCTCTAGGGTAGATATACTTTCTTACGGAAATTAGGATTAAACGAGCGGAGTTGTGGAAAACGGTTGATGTAGTGATTAATGATAGCTAGAATATTTTTCCTAGAATATATTCCGGATCAGAGTTTCGGTGATGTGGTTCAATTCTTGAGGAAGTGAACTGGGTTCAAATATAGAAGTGGTTCTTTGGATGAGCGAATTTATAACGCCGCGTTTTTGGCCTAGATAATGGTGTGAGGCGCCACTGAGATATCTATCTGTGCGCGTGGGTTTTCGGTAAGCGAAATGTCCCAACGCACCGTCAGGACACCGCTGTACGGGAACATCTAGAATATCAGAGTAATACCTTAAGATTGATAGGTTTAACTATGAGGGTATCAAAGAAAAATTACAGTTAGCTTACTGATAATGCATGTATTTGCTAAACGTAATCGTGACGTAATTAACATTTCCATTTCTTTCGAAATTTAATTTTCGCTGATTTTGGGAAATTTCTTGCGTTACAGGCAGTGTTTCATATACGAAATAAAAAAAAGCTATTCACAAGAAGGAAACGCCGATTTTCAAGGCTGACACCTGACCTCTAATTTATAAATTGTACAATCCCAATCCTTTCTAAACCCACAAGTAAGCAGTATCATGGAATTTTAAATGTCCTATAACTTTTTATTATTTGTTTCAGAAACGTACTTTACCAAAACTTGCAAATAAAACTCTCATTTTTTAAAATTTACTGTTTCTTTTTCTTGTTACAATCAGCCTTACAAACAATTGGCTGTTTCGGCAATTTCTCACTTTGTATTACCAGTAACGGAGATAGCAACAATGCGCCCTTCGTGGGACTAGAACTATAACAACCCATATATTCCTATAGGCATTTTATTAGAATACTATTTAGCACCCTATTCCGCAAAGCAAAACAGAGTACATCACACTGAGCGAAAAATATGCAAACGTTGTGAATATGTATGAAGTGCATAGCTAAAGCATAATGTAGTGTCGTTGCAAAACGAAAACATCAGATTTGTAGTTTTAAACCAGGTCACAGTGTTATGCCAAAACTAAATATTTTTCACGGTGTACTCCATCCACACTTACATATGGTTACATAATTTTGTTAAAGCTGCTTAAATCGATATAGTAAAAAGTCTGAATTGCTGATTTTATATTTCATCATGTTAGACATATTTTGTACTGTTCAATCTTTAATTGTAATAAAAAAACCAATACCTCTGTGTAAAGTGGTTGTTCAGGTATTCAATACAGCAGAATTAAAAGTTTCCGTTTATTTCCAATTATATTTCCTAAGTTGTTTACTGACAAGGAAACACGGGCAAGTATGTCTCACCGATTTAAATGAAACTTAGTAAGTTTATAGACTGGTATAGTGTAAGAACAACGATAACTTTCTTAGCTAGCTGCTAAATCGCCCGTTTTTGGAAGGTGGAGCGCCCTATCGGCAACATTACCCTTCGCTACTTGCATTAATACCTTCAAAATTATGAGACGTATCAAAAACATATTTAACTGTTTTAGCAGGATATGTATTAAACATGTCAAAAAATAACTCAATTTATAGAAGAAAAAACATAGCTCGAATATTGTGTATCTACGTATATATATTTGATGTACATATATATAAATAACGATAGTACTTATTGTTACTTATGTAAAAAAAATCGTAAGTAAAGTGGTTACCTAAATGTCTTTAATATCATTTAGAGCATTTATGTAATACATGATTCCTATTGTATTATCCAGATTAAGTATTTGAATATCTTACATGCCACAAGTCCTTGTGTCTTTTCGAAATACATATATGCAGAGCAAGAGACGTTAAGAGTTGCAGTTCAGCACGACTACATTTCACGATTTACTATTACTACTAGTGTCGCCTTTTTTTAAAATATTACCTGCGCCACTGACTAAGTAAAACTTTGATTATCTTGCTAGATTCCTTGTTCTATTTAGACCAAAAGAAGTTCCTTTTTCTCGTAGAATTCACAGTGTTCAGAGCATTAAACTACGTATGAACCAAACTTTAGACAATTTAATGTGTAAGATTTATTGTAATTGATAATTAGTTGGTTAGATTGATTGAATTGAGATTTTTTTGTAACTTATGATACAAAAAAATCTCAATTTAAGGAATAAATTAATTTATATAATTAAAGCAATCGCCCAAGATGAAATATCAATTAACAGTGACCGATTCTTGGTGCTGATTTCCCCTCATTTCCAAGCAAGCTTGTTGAAGTCTGCAAAAAAGATGATCCCCGTTTGTAGCGAGCGTAACATGCACATTGTCTTTTAAACATCGCCACGTGTAAAAACCTAGGGCTAAGCTGCTGTACTTCTTCCTAACTGGGGACCATTGTTTTTTCGCGGAACGATTCCCCACTTAATTTTCTTGGCAAGAAATAAGGACCGCAAACTTAACCAAACATTCGCACAAAATTTTTGCTGGAACGATCAAGGGCGACTAAATTTTCTTGGGACCACATATGCAGATTATGGCAATTAGCTATTCCAATTGTGGTAAAAGTTGCATTACGGATCTATGATGTCTTCTGTAAAATCTGCAGATTCACTACCATTGAATTCAATAACCATTGGCGTTTTTATGCATCCCCGGGATGTAAATATTGCACAGCTTATAAACGATAGGTTCTCCTGTGTGTATGTGCATTGATACTGTGAGGAATTTCGCATAATTGTAATTAGCCATTTTTCAAATATTTAGGGAACATTATCTTTTTCCACAATATTTAGTTCCCTGTTTCTTGAAAACTAAAGCTCCGAAAGCCTTCACTAAAACTAAAACTAAAAAGAAATCGTCAGTGACATTTCCATAGATAAAATCTGGATCAGCTGTATAAACATATGCATCATAGAAACAAATAAGCTCAATTATTTGAAGCAAGAATAATTCTGAGCCAAATGAAAACTAATTGAAAGTTACAGTTATAACATCCGAGTGAATATGTAGCGCATTATATGAATATTTCTGTGAATATACGTCGAATTTGACCAACTAGTACGTCATCCTCACCAGAATACATTTTCAAATTTTTAATGCTTATAGGCTCCGGGTCAGATGTGTCAGATGGCGCTTGCATTACATAATGAGGTATTATTAAAATTTTCAGCAGACAAACCATTAGAATGACATTCGTTTCACCCACCATTTAATTAAGAGCTACTTTGTACAATGGAAGGTGCACAGGTTGATAGTGCTTGCTTAAAGCAGGATGTCAATGAACCCTCGTTTATATTATACTATCATTAACACTAAGCAGCCAAAATAATTATATGATTATATTTCATTTCGAACAGATGTGCATCACTTGAGTTTGAGATTTTCTGGAGATACAATAACACTTCCACGCACATAGATCCGCGTTATATGAGCGGAGCTTTTCGTAGTGGATTGCCACGGTATACAGGGTTTCTCACGGTAGCCGTTCGTTGGAAGTTTCCGTGGTTAGAAAAAACTTAGAATTCTGAATTTTTGGACTCGAGGGCTAGTCAAGATTCTCTTTCATTTTTAAATATTTTCAAGGTTGTACTACTTCCGGTTATACTGGAAGTCACCATTAACTTTCTTGGTAAACAACACATAAGTATCGGCACCCTCCGCACCACACAATTTTAATTTATTATATAGTAATATAATAATTAGTCGGGGACGGTCGTTTCGAGGACCATTCGTGTCCTCGAAACGGCCGTCCCGGACTAATTATTATATTACTATATAATAAATTAAACTTGTGTGGTGCGGAGGGTGCCGATACTTATGTGTTGTTTACCATACTACGCCACAGTCCTTGCTATCATTATTAACTTTCTTATTTTAAATGGAACACCCGATATACATATTATCTCATTTGTGGATTCCTGAGAAAATTAGATGATGCGTTCCATCTGGTTTTCCTATATCTATTTTCATTTGTTTCTTAGATATCTTGATTGCTTTGAAAATTTTGAAATACGTAGCATTATCTGTAATACTGCGCCTTTTACCCATTTTCGATCGGTGGTAAGCACTTCTGGGGTAGACAAAAGCACAAGAATGATAGTTTCGAAATCCACATTGACAATCGATTTATCGCATACAGGCTGTCCAAAATTTAATGACCAATTACATCGTCTTCAAAATTAAAAAAGTTCGGTTTTTCAAACGTGACATCCTGTATATTATTAGATGGTCGGATGCAGAATTTAATTCTGCATACATTCTGTCATCAGCGTCACCCTCACATCTCTTCTTATTGTCTCACTTTGTCCACCCATCGAAAGTAGGAGTCTATTTAGTGGTAGAAAACTCAATTTCTAAAAGAAAATTCCTTTTTTAGCCAAATATCCTTGAGGCGTAGGTAGTAGGAAAATATTATAGGTCCAGCCAACGACGATTGTGAGAAAAACAGGCATTAACTGCTTTCATATTTCATTTTCTCTTTCTCAAATTCTTCTAAATTAATATGAACTCTGTACCGCTAGAATCAGCGTATATTTCAGTCATCTAAAAAGTTAGTTTCGTCAAATTAAAAATCGTTCGGTCAATCATCTTCAAAATTCTCATATTTTTGTAGTGTTGTATATGGGATACAACTACTACTAGCTTGAAATAAAGCAAATTTTTGGCCAATGGCACAGCTCCAAAACCAATAACAATAACAATAATAACTCTAATTTTATTTTTGACTTGTCTAACTGTCGTCCAGACATCTTGTATCTCGGTACCTCCAGTTAAAAAGTAATTTGTTTATTTTAAATTTTAAAAAGTTCAGAAGTGGTTTACTGTAAATAAATTTGAAGTAGCCAAGTTCGACAGGAGCAAGAGAAGCGGAATTTTCGAAAATTAAAGTTAGTTGTCATTTACATCTCTACATCTCATTAAAAGTTACACTTATCAATTTATAAATTGCCGAAAAAGTGTTTAGGGACACTCCCAAATTTCATGACCCTAATTTCCATAATTTTCCGAAAAATGTCGAAATGTTTTCAAATTCTCTCCAAGAAAAACATACAGCATGTTGCACATCCCAAGACTTTAATTAGGTTAGTTTACTAGCCATTAACAAAATTAATTAAAAAAGTGACTACTTAGTTAACTAAAGTAATACTCATGGTAGTAACGGAACAGTAGGTGCTAGTTTCTATCACTGAATTGCCTCTCTATGATTTTTAGTTCCCGAGCAAAATTAAATTATGTTACAATGATTATTGTAATTTATGAACTTAAATAAAGCGAGTTGTTATTATTATTAATAAACGCATGGGTAGGAATTTTATTGAACATTGCACCGTATTCAATTATTATTTTGAACTGCTTTTTAAGAAATTCATTCGTATAAACAATTCTATTCTTAAATCGTTATGACCGGAGTTGAGTTTGAAAAACCATACATAATTACGTCATAAAACAATTACAATTGACTTGATAAACACCTGTAATAGGATTTCCCTGATATGTGAACAATACCTGCGATTCATTATGGTTGAACCAAGCACAAAGCGAATTAAGTTACGAATATCACTGAACGGAAAAGCGTTTCTTTCCGTTTTAACCCTAATTTTCGAAACAAAGCTACATTTACAATGTTGAAGTCCGACCTAATTTACAATATAAAGGCTATAATTTCATTTCATAACCAAAATATGCTCGGCTAAATACGCTACGCGCTTTAATTCCAGATATATGTGCGTATTTCATTTATTTGTAAAGATCTACACAGCATAACGTTTTCAGTAGCGTAACTTCCAGAGTTCGGAATTAAACGACACTGCGTTAATATTATATTTCGGCTGAAAAAGTTATATCATGGCTTAATATAAGTCTTGCTAGAATTACGAATGTTATCCTTTCGCCCCTTTAACGTATATAAAATTTATGTTTCATCTGTCACGTGAGTGTAAATACGTTGTTAATGCCTCCTTACCTTCGCAATTATTAAAAATATAAATTACGCACTGTTTGTGAAGGATTAATTTATTCTTCCCTACAAACGTCCTAAATCTTTCGGAATCCTTTGTTTTGTTTCTGATTGTTTTGCCACATGTAAGCATATTTTCGCATAACAATAACTCATTGTTCGCTATATATAGATTTTGCTTCAAATAACATATTCACAATCAAAATGTAAAACACCAAACGTACACATTTATCTCCCTATCCTCTCTGACGCTTTTATGTCACGCTCGAATAAATTGTAACATTAAGAACACGACGAAGTACGGAAAGTTAATTACGACTGTGAATCATTTACAACATTCATGAACTTCGTTGTAATTAAATTGTACGTTATTGCTAACTCTTAGCCTAGAATACTAAGTGCAGCTGCCCCAATTTTAAGTGGACTCGTTATCATACTTCGATTTTAAGGATCAAATAAATCCTTCTCGTATAAAAACCGACGTTAGCGTGAAGAAAGCAGTTCATTAGCAGACGGTTAGGCAACAGTTAAGATGAGCTGGGTTATTAATATTAAAAGTTGAAACAATTAAGAGTGAACACGTTTGGAAGTGAAATAAACACTTAACAAAAGCAAACTACAAATACAGGTGTCCTGTGTCACTGTATATTGCGCAGGCTCAAAACTACAAAGGCTGAATATACTACGAAGGCTGAGTATAAATAATGAACAAAAAAGAAATCAACTCATAAACCTACCATCCATCAAAGTAAATGCCATCCATTCAGTTCTTGGCAAGAGTAAAGACGGATCATTTCGACATTCCAAGGTTATGCGCTCCAGTAATTCCTCGAATGTCCTAAGTCATTGGACGAATACTTGCGACTTTAGATACTCAGAGAAAAATCTAACAGCATCGTCGGGCCATTCAACAATGGCACGTCTACCTGTCCAGCGATTAGGAACTATATCATTCAGGTATTACCTGACAGGTCCTCCTGATATCCGAGAGACGCATCAGGAATATGATATTTTTGATCTAAGCAAAAACCCACTATTGGATTTATGTTGATGTTATACGTTTTTGTAGTGTTGTGTGATTTTGGGAGTTCTAGTACAAAATCTACTCATCTCAAACCCCATTATGGAGTGTTGCCACATTCATAAAACAAGGCACTTCCAATCGATCTCCTCAAAATATGTGTATCTTTTTATAAAATTTATAATGACGTCACCACTTCGAAGAAAGGGAGAACAACATACACACATAAAACATGCTAAATTAAAATTAAAAATTGATCTGTCTGAGCATTTTCTTAGATTGACCTCTCTAAGAAATTATAAATGTTATTCCATGATTTCACTGTATACAAGCTTCATTTATATTTAAAACTTGTTTGACGGGCAAGATAAGGGAGAAATAAGATATAACAACTCAAGTTAAAATCATATATATTGTAATGTTTTGCGAGGGGAAAAATTGAGAAAATTTAGAAATTGTGGGGTTTCGGTAATTATTTGGAGAAAATTTAGTCATCGAATATGGGAATGTCTCTAAAACATTCTTTTGGCAATAATGATAGCAAGGACTGTGGCGTAGTATGGTAAACAACACATAAGTATCGGCACCCTCCGCACCACACAAATTTACCAGTTGACCGGTCACCGGTTGATGATGAGGACCATTCGTGTCCTCGAAACGGCCGTTCCGGACTAATTATTATATTACTATATAATAAATTAAAGTTGTGTGGTGCGGAGGGTGCCAATACTTATGTGTTGTTTACCATTCTTTTAGCAATTTTAGAATTGGTTTGTTGGTTTACATATAACCCCTCTAAAATTTCATTTTAGAGGGGTTATATTTAAATTTAAATCTTGGGAAACGAGAAAATAGAATACATAAGAAGTAATTGTCCGTTTTCACCACTACCGTCGTTGGCTTGACTGTTATCCTTCTACCATCCACGCTCTAAAAATAACAGGCCAGAAGAGGAAATTTTCTTGCAGAAATCGCGCTTTCTGCCACTAGAGGGATCTTTACTTTCAACAGGTGAACAAACCGAAGTCAGTAGACGAGATGTGTAGGTGACGCTGATGACAGATAACTTCATGGACGTTAGTTTGTAACATTACAAAACATACATACGACTATAC
This sequence comes from Oryctes borbonicus, assembly GCA_902654985.2. Taxonomy (NCBI): domain Eukaryota; kingdom Metazoa; phylum Arthropoda; class Insecta; order Coleoptera; family Scarabaeidae; genus Oryctes; species Oryctes borbonicus. The sequence continues at coordinate 8,817,402 of LR736859.1, read as the reverse complement.
TGATTTCAGCTGTGATACTTCATTTTCGTCAATAGAGAAAGCTTTCCCTATTGTTTCTTTTCCTATTTTACGAATGATTTAAGTATGGTAATGTAAATCAATATAACTATAAAAGTTGAACATCGAAATCACACAAATATCTTTATTTAATGGTTTCGTACGCACATCCCCCATCATCAGGCCCAAACTAAAATGGATAATTTCGGGTAAATTTTAGGCAAACATGTCAATGTGTTAGTGAATTGATTGAATGGTAGTTCTCTACATTTACTATTTTCGACGAAGATTACAAGTACATCCAAATATCAACAGATATAATCAAGCTAATATTGCACAGTGTTATTTAAAACAAGTAATTTTATAAAAATAAAACAAGGAATCAAAAGACTATTGTTTAAATGAGACGGCACCACATCATCACAAAATTGTTTCAACGTGTGGAGATTTATTCATTGTTTTATTTTACAAGATTACTGGTAAAATTATGTATTTACGTATTTGTTTTCAGCCTAGAATTAGATTCTTGAAGAACTTGTTTGTACCAAATAATGCTTTTCGCATAATCTTTCAAAGAAGTAGTTACAGCTTCAATACGCTCCAAAATTTGCTTCACAGAAGAAAGTAGGTTGTAGTCATCTCCGCCGTGATAATGATAATTGCAGGCGAGAGAGGAAGATCTGGGCATTTTTCTCTATGTACTGTGATAGTGCTTTTAAAAACTTTTCACAAGATCTGTCAACAGTTTCAGATTCGTTTCTAACGTAGGTACTCACAAATGCGGTGAAAACTGTAAGCAATCACGTCACATGTAGCATATAAGAGAACACACTAGTTATCTAGAAGTAGTATCTACCCAACATGGTTTTTACACGGTCTACAACTACTTTCGCAATAATCTCATCGCTGCTCGATGAATACTCACCTAAAATGTGGACCTCTGTAATCATGATAAGGCCCCCGTCCATAATAGTGCTACTGTTTCTGTGCAGGAAGGCGCGATGATCGTTACAATCAACCTATCCTCGTAAAGTTTCAACAAAAAGGAACTGCAACGTCTTTCAATTCTATTTATTTTGGTTTCCTTCTGACTCGCTGCATCCGTTATATAAATACAACTCTCATCTGTTTTAATACATACTTATAAATAAGGTATATAATATTTTTCGTTTTGTTATATCCCAAAGAAACAATACTGTAAATTGATTTTGTTATTACAGGAAAATAAATATTTAAAAATGTGTTATTCCCCAAAGGCACGATTTGTCTTTCCCAAAATGAATTTAGATAACTGTGGAGTGGGGTACAAACGCAATAAGAATTAAAGGTATACCTCCTGCTTTTTTCCTGACTTCTTTCATGTAAAAGAATATATCCATCAAACACACTTTTCTTTATAGCTAAGCACAATGCGAACTTTAACTTACAAACCTAGTCGCTTCCACAATAAGAAACTTAGTAAATAGAAATAAATGGATATATATCACTCAAAGAATACCTTCAGTTTTAAAAAGAAGCATTGAAAATACACTCCGTTCCAAATCGATTACTGACCTCCTTCGAGAAAATTTATATCTTGACTTTCTAGCAGCGCAATTATTGGATGAAAGTGGTTGACGTTTCTAGAGTAAAACTTTAGTTTGGTTATCGAACTTTTTGTAGATTTCTGCTATTACGATTATGGTCGTCGAACCATCGAATTGATGTAGGTCGTGATATACTTAGTGTACTCCAACGAACACAGATAATTCTACGTTCTTAAACAACAAATAAAACAACCCAAATGTTTGTGTCCTCGTTTCTTTGTTATTTAACGAATTTAACAAATCGAGTACACGTTTACATACCTCCGGAGTTTTTTCACGTTTCCATCACGTAGTTCTATGGGCTTCTTTTGGCATTAAAATTTTGCGAGAAAATGTTATCGTGAAGTATGTATGTTAAAAGATGCATTTATCCTCTTGAATGTAAAGGAAGTCTTACATTTCATATTATATTAATATAATAACATAATATAACATGAGATAAGAAAATACGATTTCCTTTAAAATGTATTTTCAATCTTACACCACCGCCTCGGGTAAATACAAAAAAATAATGCTGTTGTATATGTTCGACGCACTTGGCTTCACACTTCGCAATATATTTACCCGTGGTATGATTTCAGGCGCCAGAGAAGGCTTACCAAGTCTGCGTATCGTTCCAATTCGAACAATGAAAGTAGCCGAACAATCCTGTTTTCTGTTTCTTTTGAATGAACATACAAGCATCTAATATATACGCAAAATTATTTCGCATGAATATTGCTTTGGTGTTGTAAAAAGCATATTATTACGGCAAAAATCACCCACCGGATAAAAATATGTGGAAGATCTCTGGAAATACTACATAAATTAAATTTAAAATTGTTTTATTAGCTTACCAATAAATATATTGCGCGTTAACTTAAAATACCTTGAATAATAGGATATTAAAACATTTATTTTTTTGTGTGGTTCTCATTTAACGACTTGCATGATACCATGCGAACAGAGGATACGCCAAACGCACATAAAGTTGGCAATTAGTACTTGTAAAGGATAAATTATACAGCTCTTCCGATAAGAATTATGGGATCCCTAAAAACCGGTCGGTACCCTTTGGTATTACGTATACCTAGCGACCTTAATTTTACTTGTATATGTAGTTCATAAAAAAGCTGTTAAGTTTTAAGATAACTAATCACATTAAAGCGCTGTTTCCATGCTTCCTTTCTTTTTACTTATGCATAATTGGAAAACTATTACCCCGCACTCTACAGGGAGAGTCGTGCCTGCGGAAGAATGCGCCTTTGCGCATTCTCGAACGAAGAATGGCTTAAAATTACATTGAGCACACTTGATACGCTGTCTTTATAAGCTCGTAGCCACCCATAGTTGCGATTATCCCAATGGACATGTTACATATTATTGCATTTTTGGAGTCCATATTGAATTCTAGAGTAAAAAATAATAAGGTATTCTTTCCTTAAAGTTATGAGTTTGAGACCTATCAGGTTTACTTTGAAAAGACGCTGTATATAGAAATCTATGCCTTCAAATCCTTGACAACCTGTAATCCTTACCACTCATGCTGAATTAAAGAAACATCTACAGAAATAGGGACTCAAACACGAAGGAGTGCTGTTTGTGTTTGGAAGAGGTGGAGATAGTTCAGCGCACATTTGAGTCCTGCCCTCTGCAAAATCAGATTTTCTCTGTTTGGTGAAGCTTTCGTAACAGAGAGTCTGAAGTTTGAGCTGGTTGAGCTTCTGAAATTTGTCAGTTTTCTCGTATAAAATATATTGCTTTGCCAAAATACGCGTTATTTTACTTTGATTGCCAGTGATTCATATTTCGTTTGTTTAATTAAAATACTTTTTATAGTTGCAACTAGCTATCGCTTCAATATTTAAATATTATTGGGTCTTTATGTATTAACTATACGTAAACCCAAATCTCAAGGGTTTGAACAGGAACATTTACAAAGTTATACAAAAGGATATCAGATGCACTTTATTCAACTCCAAGTCTGCCGTTAAAACTGCCGTACTGATTAACGCTGTATTCGCCGCCGTCGCGAATATACCGCCCGCTTACGACGACCCTACATAAACCAGCACACTTTCTTTTAAAAATCGGTACGGGCAAATTTTGCTCCTTTTCAGTCCCCCTGCTATCTCATTCGCGCCCACTACGGACCGCCTTTATTACCGCAACTAGGAACGTGTGGTCATTGACATCAACTATTAGACTTTCTTCGTTAATTTCTGTCTTTTACCAACTTGCTTGCTATGTGTCTTTTTTCCAGTACATTCCTTATTGCACTATTCTACGTTTGCTTGAGTCCCCTTTTGTTCTTTTCGTAATGTTTCTTGCTTCCCATGTAGCTTTCACGTGTCTCTTTCCTTTCATTCTTATAATGACCAAACTATTTCAGTGTAGTGGCTTAGAGACACAAAAGATGGATCCAAGGTAACTTTTAAAGATAGAGCTCAAGAAAATTCGGGACTTTTTAAAGGCTACGGGATTAAGAAATTACAGGAATCCTCTTTACTTCTTTGTTGCATCAACTAGTTTGCCTTTTGTTTTTATTTTAAGTTTTCATCAATAATGTAATTTCACACAGCACACGACCTTATTAATACACCAAAGGCAGCACATAACCTTTGCAGAGAGACAATTTAAAACCATAATTATGTAACTTCTATGTAACTGTTGAACTATGATTTAGATTTATGGCTTGGCTTCTGAGTGTCTCCCCTTTAAGAATAAATCTAATAGAATCTATTTTGGGGAAGTGGAATAATTTGAAGGATGTGACGGAGGTAATTCTTGATCCTTTTACTTCGTTGTGAAATAAAATTTTTTTCAAATAAATCTATACAATGTGTTATTTACGTGTGAATTCATGCTATTATTGTTTTATTTAAAATATATGTGTACAAAAATTTAGTGATTCCCAATGACGAAATTCTATCCTTAGTAATGTAAACTATACTCACAATAGTACCAAATTATCATTTTTATAAAAAAAAAAACCTTAAGTAAATTGTGCTTGTATGCTGTAGTGCTCTTCCTTTTCGTTATTTCAAAAGAAATACAGACTATTCTAGTTTCCTACAGAATATAAAACTACATTTCTGCATTTTATTTACAGCAGATTTTCTTTATATTAAACTTCGTACTATGAAGATATTTTAGAGCGAAATGCAGGCTTAAAACGAAAATATGATTATTCCAGTTTGAATATTTAACAACTGTTGCATATATGAATGCATTACTTTGATCCGCAGCAACCAACGTTTTCATACGAAAGTTCTCAGTTTAATATGTCTCAAGTATTCCAATTAAATTAAACAGAAACATGTAGAATACTTAAATTTTAGAGAATACGGATGTTTCCTGATTCGTCGACGTAAATTGATTAAGCAATTTCAACCAACCGGGGGCATTAATTATAAGAGAGTAGATCCTTGTGAGAGTGCTATCCATGCTAAAATAAAGAGGCAAACATATTAGAGTAGCTATTGCACCAGCTGCATCTAAAAATCTCGACTCTTGGTATAATTAAATTTATCCTGGAGAGGGAAATATCTGAGTTTATACTCCCGCAAAAGATATATTGGTTGTGCTTCTAAGGTATGTACATGTAAGGTTTGGATTTTAGATCTTTTTGATGCCGAACTTCTGCGTAGGCGGGTAGCAGTAGTGAATAGCAGATAACTTTAGAACTGACCTAATTTTATATGTGCTGTGAACTCTCATCTTGAGTAAGCGAAATTGTATACGCTGTCGTTTTCAAGCTCGTTTCAGAGTAAATTAGCGTAAATGCTGGAATTACTTCCGACTTCACATGAGTGTAGGTCTTAGGTGTGTAATCAATTTAGCGTGTACTTTTAAATATTTCTTACGTGCTAACGCGTACATAATGCGCAACCAAACGAATTTGTTGGTAGATCAATTTCTAAACATAACACGTTAAAGATTGTGTTCTTCCAGGGTTGGTGTTTGAAACCACTTGAATGCATGTGGCTGTTCCACTAAAATTGATACTTTTTAAACATATAACACTTTAGCTACACGTCGAGTTTCTACGTCCAATTCTGTTCAAGAAATCAATCAATCAAATTAATTCATTTCGTAATTGAAATATAATTAATTATTTCACAAAAAATAGTTTCGAGCTCTGAGCATATGCTCTCTATCTACATAAACAAACGAGTAACCTCAAACTTTAATAATCGATTTGCACCTGGCGCATCCACCAATTATTGTTATAGAAAGTTAGCCCGGTCAGTAGCGTAGTAAACACGGATAAAGGGAATGGTGTCAGCTAATTCAAGCTGTTGAATTCAATGATATATAATTTGAATTGAAAATGCAAGAAAATTGGGAAAAAAATTGTTTTTGAAATCCTTTTCCTCCGGTTTTAATAGATGCCAACGCAGAAATCATATTTTCAGAATTTATGCTTTGTATTTCATGTTCGATATCCATAATGGCAAGATTGTTTAGTCTCGCTTTGCCCATTGTAAATCTGAAGTAGTTTTTAGGATGAAGCAACTGATACGTAAATTTTCATAACTAAATAGAGGATGGCCGAGATTTGGAAGGGATTCCACAAAATCCCATTCTAGAAAGAATTTTAAAAATCTAAACTTAGTCAATAATTCGCAAGAATCACGCTGACTGCTTTTAAATGCTTTCTCAATCTTGGTCCTCCCGGGAGAAGTTCTGTTTCTGATACCGCGTTATAAAGGGCAGCAAATTTGGATACGACTATTTTAACTCCTCCATTGGAGGTTGTCCATTGTTGGGAACCTCCAACAATGTACTCATACCATTGAAGGCACTCCAACATATCTTTTCCATTTTCAGCTCTCATTGTAACTCCTACTTCTGTGGCACCTTCACCGACCATTTGTTTCATATAACAAACTTTTCATTCTGTTGAAATATCGTAGTCCTCCGATTTTCTTGTAGTAAGACCTATTGGTCCTTCTACAGTATGACGACGATTTTCTTCAATACAAAGACGTAATGCCTCTATTTTTACGACCAATTGGTCAATGCTTATTTTACTTTGTAATGCATTGCACTTCTTTTAGAACATCATTTCCAAAGAAAGGATAGCAAAGAAATATAAAATTACATACGGTCGGCTCCAGATTCTGTACAACGCCTTCGATGTCACCATTCGCTTATCCATCAGATGACTCTTCAGTTCATCAAAATTACCCGCTAGTACTTTTACTGAAGCACTTCAACGGGCTGGAGCTCTTTCGCAGATGTCTTGCCCTGCTTCCTGGCGAAAATTGATTTATTGTTTTTTTCTTTGATAATGGCTTGTACTCCACCATACACCCTATACGACACTTCGCAATATCCAAGCTTCATAAAAATGTCGTTACGTATAGCAGCAGTGTTACCCTCCAAAAGACACACGGGATGGGCTAATCCCACCACCCTCACCTAGCTACTGTCTCCAGATATCATTTAATTTTGTTGTTAACACCAGAAGTAAACACAGAGGCTGATTTACTATGCATTTTAACCTTGAACTTTCTCCGAACGTTAACGCCTCTCATTTTCTGTGTGATTAGTCAACGAAAAGCTGTTCAGTGCATTTAATAACAATCAAACATCGACAGTGAATTTTTGTTTTTCATTATGAAACTTTATTAAGGTTTGACTACTCTAAAAATCTCTCCTTGTTTTCGCTTATGTGGATAGACTCCTGCTTAAACCTTAACCCTTTAGCTGGTCAACCAAACTAGTCTCTAGGTTAGGACGTTGCTTTGAGTAATGGCAGCATGATCCCTCAGAATGGCGCCAACGCAAGACGCTCGCTTGCAAATGAAATATTCCACTGTTTCGTCTCCAGATTGGCAGACCATTCATCACAGCTTAGCAGGCCATACATCATCCTGTTAATCGTACCCCGAAGGAGTTCTACCTAGCCGACAAAAATCCAGCAAGAATCCCAACAATTAAACGAAGATCCCTTCTGAACAGTTTTATATATCTGTAACATACCGGTGCGATAGAGACTAGCTCCATTCCATCCCTTTTTAGTCAGTCCGTTCCCTTGTTCAGTGTTGAGCTTTCCATTGTGACTCATCTGCCATATTACATTGGTCTCTGTTTCAAAGACTAAATATAGAACTCTGTGATTTGCTCTCAGTAAACAGGTTGATGTTTCTATCTACAATCTTGATATAAGTTAAGTGATACATAACTATCTGGCTGACCTTAATTACGGCCAGCGGCATAATTTCCGCACGGACAACCACGGGGCGGTGTCATTTAAGAAATCAAAGTGTAAGAGTACTCAATTTAAAATTGCAAAAAACATAGAAAATAGTAAATACAGGGCGACGCATCCCAGCGATGTCAAAATATTGTGCCTTTTTGAATCAAGATTATAAATAAAGCCCAGAATATACGTAAAAAATGAAAATATGTAGGTTTCCTGGATTATCATGGAAAACATGCAAATAATAAATATTAGGAATAGAAAGAAATCTAGATAAAGATAAGAGAGCTGTTGTTTAATACCGCCATTACTTTCAGTAGAACGGAGTACTTTAGTAAATTATTTCGCACAACCTGTCACGCGGTTGATAATGAGGATCCACGCATCCTCGCAACAGCTGTTCCGGATTAGTTAATTAAACTTGTGAAAAACCGAAAATACCCCCCAAACAACAAACACATGAAATTCGTTTGTCCCCTCAATATCAATAATTACCTTTTGCAGCATTTTCTTAAACACCGTTTGATTATTAAGGTATTTTACATTATCAATTGAACAGTCCACCCAGTATACATATATTCTTACATAACATTTAATACAGAAACTTTAAAAAAGTGTTATGCTCAACTTTTTGCTCTGCAGCAGTAGACTCCTCTAGTTTTGTTTGGATGGAAAATATTCCTCGGCGCCACGTCAGAACTTCAATATTTTACTCGGTTTATCTCTAGAGAGATTCGCCAACATTATTGTGTGCTTACATGATAAACTCGCCTATGAAGCAATAAATTCAAGGTTTGCCCAGAAACCGCTTTATCGATGACGTAGGTTAAAAATAAAACACGACTCTTAATCATTCAATTACATTTATATTGTATCGACAGCTATCCGTAAGTTTGATCGATAGATTTTGTAGCCTATAATATGTTTAAAAATAAATCTGTTGAAAAGACAAAGGTTACTACTTACAACAGACGTTAGTATACATAATATATAGAAGGATGATAGACGAAAAAGTGAAATACTTGCCTTGTTAGCTTCTAAAACAATTGTGATGTTTAATCTTAATGTTGCTCCACCTTAGCTGCGACTGAATGTAGTTGTTTTGAAAGCGATTTCTGTAATGCGGAATAATTTTAGCTACATATGCGTGTAAAGTTGACAAACACTACAACCACCTAAGTCCAATATCGAAGAGTTATTTGATTATCAGCATATAGCAGATGCCCTGATGTAATGTTAGAATATCTGTATATTTTGTTTTTTAATTAAATTAGTTAAATAGCTACTGATACCGACAAATAAATGCGAAGGTTTACATTTATGAATTATTTACATTACATACATTTACATTTACATTTTATGAAAAAGAAAATTACAGCTTACGACATACACAGAGACATTATTGCACGTATATAATGCAACAGTTGGCATAATTCAATATTTAAAATATGGTCGTTTGTAAAAAAAAAAAGAAACTCAATGATGTAGTTTGCCAACTGTCAACAAAGATAAGGACGAAGCTGACATTTTCACGAATAAACAAATCCAGTAAACCCCAAAACATAAAACATGCACTGTTATTTAAGGAAATCTATCTGGAATTAACTAGAGACCAATTTCGAATCAACACAAAACAGATATGGTAAGTTTAGATTAAACGTTTGGTGAAAACGCATTTGTTTGATTGCAATTTTCCAATAGCATAATGACTTGAACGCGAAAGAAATTCTGTTCGACACCAAAAAGCAGATGCCACTAAAAAATATTAGAACAAGACAACCGAGTCACGTATGCTGTAATAGAGTTCAATAAGTCAGGATTGGATCTTTAGCTGTTAAAACAATCATGCACGTCCACCACCTTCATTGCCAATTGTTTTGTGTGGCGTCAGCTTTCTGACATTCAAAATGCAGGGCGCGTAAGAATTTACCATGGAACTTTAACTGTGTGACGTGAGTAACGTGATGAAATGAATATTCCGTTTTTCGACGTACCTACCTGTAAAGATGGTCGTGTATGGTTCCATGAAGATGCAGAAGTACCGATGATAACAAAGAAGCGGCGAGCAATTAAAAACATTATGTATACGGATCTGGTATGTGCAATCAAATTGGATGAACAAAAAGCAGTTACAGCTTAATAGTACATTGAAAAATATTTGCTTAAGATGTTTCCTAACTCAATTCCTAACAAGGTGTCACGTTCTTCCTCCTTTTCACTAATAAAAATAAACGAATCCGAACCTGCTCTACCCGGCAAAGATTAAAATGTCCTAGTTTCTCAGTGAAAATGGCAGTGCGTATTGGATTTTAATATAAAAATTTTCAGGGCACCACACAGTTTCAAAACTCGAGGTTGCCTACCTTAACGGCAAAAGTGGGAGGTGTCCAGTAAAACAGTGTTGTACAAATACCAGTAAGTGTTTGAAAGTAAACTGAGTCTCGTATTTTCGTAACTGAAAATCTTAATAACTGCAAGAATTGCAAGAATTGACAATATTGTTTATTAACTTTTAAGATTCCAGTATAGTCTTATCGGAAAAAGGCTTCATCGTAATTTTTGAACATTTAACATTTTTAAATCGATTCAAATATGACGGAACAAATATTTTTGAACAAAACTGAATAAATGCGATTGATAATTTTAAATGCAACAGGTGTTTGATTAAAAAAAAATACACAAGGGAACCGACATTTATAAATTAAAAAAAAACGAATGAATATGTCTATTGGAAGGGAGAAAGCTAGAGCTTAGTTAGTTAAAGGTCTCTACAAGGAAATACTCCCACCACCGGGTGATACACGTAAGCACGTAGTTAGAGTCTGGAATTTCTGACAGCTGGAATGCAAATGCTAATTACTTCTATCCGTCACGAGAACGCTGTTAAAGCATATGGTTCCCAAAATATCTGTTATTAAAACGTCGTTGGCAAAAAGCTCACAATACCAAACGTCGTTGCAACAATAAAACCATCGTGAGCACACCGTGACTCTAAAAAGAAAGAACAATTACTGTTGGGGAAATTTGGAAAATCGAAAATTTTACACAAGGGAAGTTGGAATTGGCCGTAATAAAAAACATGCAGAAATGCGTTTCCACCAAGCGTTACTTGTTTGTTACTGTTATTCTGTAGAACGCTTATTTCTGGAGTCAAAAGGCATTTGCAAAGTACGCGATTTTCGTCTGAAGAAGATATTGCTACTGCCACTGCTATTAACTTCTTCCGAGTTTCGCCGTGTGTCAAAATTTTCGCTCGACGTTTTGCCGTTCGTGCTGACGGCTTCTTCAGGATAACTGAAATGATTCTTTGTTGTTCGACATTCTTCTTATATAGGCCGGTGGTGCATTCAACCGTGGCGTTTTCGATCCATTGAGCATGGCGGTTCTGTGTAGTAGACTCTTCCACGTATTGCTAACGTGGTACCCTTCTTCTCTGTTGATGGTCTAGTTGTTTTCTATTTCTGTGACTTCCCCGATGAGTCTTTTTCCGTAGTTCTTGGTGGCGGCTATCACTTTTACGCTGTTGAAGTCCATTTTATGTCTAGTCTCGTGTATATGTTCTGCCACCGCTGATTGCTCGATTCTTTTAAATCATGCGTCCCTTTCGTGTTCCTTTATTCTTACCGCGATAGCTCTTCCTGTTTGTCCGGCGTAGCACTTCCCGCATTGGTATGTTATCTTGTAGATACCTTCTGTCCTTAGCGGTAGATGCTGCTGGATTGACTTTGCAGTTTCGAAACGTTTCCTCGGGATTCGTTTCATTTTTTCGGTAACTCCCGCTACGTATGGTAAACACGCCATCCCTCTCTGCGGTTTTGTAGTTATCTTTAGAGACGTCTTCTTCTTAGTGGCTTTTCTTATGTCAATGTCAGTGTAACTATTCTTCTTCGATACTTTCTCCAGATGTACCTTCTCACTGACTAGATGTAGCTCATCACTGATGGTTTCGGCTCTGGATAGTAGGGTTTTAATTGCCGTCGACTTCTGCATCGGATGATGGTGAGATCTCGCATGTAGATATTTATCGGTGTGCCTCTTCTTTCTAAATACTGCGTGTTGTAGTATTCCCTCTTCCGCTCTCTTCACCATTACATCCAGGAAGGGCAGATTTCCATAACCTTCTTTCTCCATGGTGAATTTGATGGGTGCTGCGAGTTGAGGTGTTTCAAAAAATGTGCAATTTATCTTCTCCAAGTTCCCATATTACAAAAGTGTCGTTGAGAGCACTTGATTTCGTTTTGCTCAAGGTTATGGCTTCTTCTTCAAATGCTTCCATAAGCAAATTGGCTAGGGGATAGAGGGCTTCCCATTGCGGTTCCACTCTTCTGTTCGTTGTACTTTCCGTTGTACAAGAAATATGTCGTGGATAAACATACCTTTACTAATTCAATGACATCATTTTGCAGTCCAAGTTTTGCTAGTGTGGCAGATGTGTCCTCTCTAGGTATGTTAGTAAGTAGCGATGTGACGTCAGAACTTACTAGAATGTTTGTAGGCTTAGTCTTCAGTGTGGACAAAATATCTACGAAGTGTTTTGAATTCTTCGTATATGAGGTAGTTTGTCCGGCACATGGTTCTAGTAAATTTGTTGAGTACTTTGACAAATCATAGGTCGGTGATTCAATATTGCTTACAATCGGTTTTAGTGGCGCTCCTTCTTTATGTATTTTTTGTATTCAGTACAACCTGGGTGGTCTAGTGGCTCCTGGTGGTAGTTTGTTCTGCATCTCTTTGAATATGGATGAATTCTTTATATTCTCTTTTATTGCTTTTCAGACCTTCTCCGTTGAATCCTTTCCTACTTCCTTGTAGATGTTTCCGTCAAGAACTTCACTTATCTTCTTCCGGTAATCCTCTTTATTCAGCAGTACAGTGGTATTGCCTTTGTCTGCTTTGAGGATGACAATGTTTTTTTCAGTTTTCAAATTTGTTAGAGCTGCTTCTTCCTCCCGGGAAAAGTTACGTTTCGGTTTTTTTGACTTCTTCAATGCTCTGTTTTCTTCTTGTTGCACTTTTTCTACTTCGACGTTTCGAATTCGTTTGATAGCTGCTTCTACCTCTGTGATGATTTCTTCTGTAGGTATTTTCTTGGGTGTACTGACGTAGTTCATCCCCAGGGCAAGTATTTTCAACTCGTCTGCAGATAGTTGCCTCGTTGATAGATTAACCACAACGTTCTTCAGTGCTTCGGGTTGCTCCTTGGTCTTATTTTCTTTCATCCTTGCGAACTTCTTCATTTGCGTTGTTCTGGATCTCTCGAACTGAACTTCTGCCGCGTGCCAGATGCTCTCTGGCAATAAAGAAAGTTTTCATTATAACACACTTTGATGCCTTATTTTCAAAAAATTTCTTACTTTTTTTAAGAAATCATAACATGAATTGCATTCTGGAAGTTATTGACAACAAAATAAAGAAATAAAAACGGTCCGGTACCTTGTTCACTTTGTGTTCCTTTCATGTAATAAAACACTATGTTAAGATCAAACTTTAAAGTATAGACATTTATGTATTAACAACAAAGCAAATGATACAATGTCTTCCATAAATTTAATAGAAAGCTTAAAAAAAAGATATTGTTCTTTTTCCTTTTGAGGAAAGGCAACACTATTTTGCCGGAAGGCCAAAAGGACGAAAACAATTTGTTTTTTCCTTCCTACCATTGACCAGGGAAACTTTTTTCCAAGGAAAATTTATCCTACTTCTTAATAACAAAGCAAATATACATAAAAAATAGAAGGTAAGATGTTAACTATTTAAGCAATGCTTTTTGATTTTGTTAATTTTGCATAGCAAGCAAATGCTGTAAGCGTAAATTCATTCCAACAAGTGAACAATTCAACGGTTGTCTAATAAATCACACGAAATTTGCAATTATTCAGTAAAATGGGCAATAAGCTACATCCTGTAGTAAGCATTCAATCTTTTATAGAGAAAATTATTAAAGAATTTTATCTGAAAGGGAGATACTGTTATTATGTAACCGTTCTATTTCACGCTCGCGGTAATATTTTACAGAAAGGGAAGAAGATGGCGTTTTCGATATAGCAGTTACGGCCAGAAAATCGAATAGAGCTACTACTGCTTTGTACCATGTGTCGTCAGAGACTACAGATAAATATGTATGTATATAAAAACCACCACAATGTTCACTCGGAACAAAAACAATGTGGGTAAAATTAACATCTGGGATCTTACTTATGGATCTACCTATGAATAATTGAAACATTCCCTTTTATGTTACAATTGCATAAACCTATTTCTTTAAAACCTTAAAAAAATGAGGACATGGCTTTACTGATGCAATAAACGTTTGCTTAATAATAAATAATCCTAGCTCCTCCAAAGACACAAGTAACTTCCCTCGAAGAAAGGCACAATTCCTAAGGATAAGCATAACTGGTATAAAGATACCTTTTAAAGTTATGATGTGCACCTCGGGTATTTTTACGCTGGCAATAAAAAAAGGTAGAAAAATGTTAAAATTAACTCCAGATTTTTATGTGCGTATAACGTACAGCTCAAGCAATGTTTAAAGTTAACAATTAAGAATGACTTAAACGTGAACTATTTACAGGGAAAATGAATCAAGTAGATATCCGAAATGAGCTACTATCGTTTATGAAGTAATATAATAATACCTATTCCAGAGTTCTGGGAATTGTGCTGTAATTAAATTACGCAGAACATATAGGCAACGGTGATAGACAAGTCTTGACATATCTATAGTGCAACATAGATTATATAGACGCGTTTCCGTAGCACTGTTTTTGTAACCTTGGGAGATGCGGTTAAATCTCAAAGACCAATAACTTTCTGTTTGTAAAAAGATGGTGTGAAAACTTTTATTATTTACTTAACTTATTCGACGTCTGCAAGGAGTGTTTGGTGAGTTTGCAGAATCTAAAAATAGTATATGTCGGTGGATCGATTGTTTTAAAGCTAGTAGAACATCATTAGAAAGCGATCCACGCAATGGTCGCTCGAGTACGTCGGTAAACGAAAGAAACATTGCTGCCGTGAAGGACCTACTGAAAGAGGACAGGCGAATGATTAATTGTCAAATTAGTGTACGTCTAGAAATAGGTACACGTCAAGTTAAATAGGTCTGACACTTGTCGTCAACTTCAAGAGCTGTTAGATGTTGATGAATTTTGGTAACGGATAATAGCCACTGACGAAACGTGGATTCCTTATTTCAATCCTGAGACCAAAAGTCAATCCAAAGAATGGCGTAAACCGGAAGAAGGGCCTCCACTTCAGTGCAGTTCCGTTTGTTGGAGAGGTAATGCTTACTGTATCGAGGGATTGTGAAGGGATTATTTTTATGGATTATCTGGCGGAAGGTAGTACAATTAACGTACAATATTGTTCAAATTTATTATCTGAACCACTGGGACAAGCACTTGTCAGAAAATAGTCTAGAAAGTTGCATGAGCGTCCATTATTGCAACAGGACCATACCGCAAGAAAGACAAAGGATGTTTTGAATAATTTACGCTTCCACATCGACCTTACTCACCAGATCTCGCACCCCTTGATTTTCATCTGTTCCCAGTTTTGAAAAAACCTTTACGAGGTGTTTGATTTTAGTGAAGTAATACGTGTGATAAATAGGCGGACTGCGGAGACACCGAAAGAGTTCTTTGAGTAAGGTTGAAAAAATTAGTTTATCGTTGGGATAAATGTATTCAGTTAAATCGGGGTTATGTAGAAAAATTACATTGTAATACTGATGGAAATTGACAAAATAAAAAATATATAGCTAAATTCCCAGAACTTTGAAAACGTCACTCGTACAATTTACGTCCTAAAAAATAAACGCTTTTCTGAAATAAGCAATTCTAGACAATTAAACATGAAAAATGTAGATATCTGTCTAAAATTAAAACATGGAATTTTTAGAATGTAGACTCCATCAAAAATTCCATGTGATGTGGAAGTACCCCTACATGACTCCTGCCAATAAAAACCAAAAATAATCCTCTTAGCCCGTTCCTGTAGCAAAAACGGGGAGTTACAACTGCAATGTGTTAGTTATACCACATGTCACTTAAGAATAGAGAATGGAACTGTAACAGGTTTTTAAAACACTCCAACTGTAAAATCTGAAGTTGCACAAAATATATCAAAGCTTAAACAATTCATTGGGGAGGCTGTTAACGTGGTCACCCGATTTAAAGTCTTCGTCGACAAAAATACTCAAGACTGCATAAAGTTCTACAGTACTCTCATTTGAAACGTTAAAAAGTTATTTACATTGTAAGGCTTTATGGAGTAAAATATATTTAGTTTTACAACTGTTAATTACGTTTCGTTCGTTGACCGTCGACTGCTAGTAACTAAGCTGAAATGAATGTTTTGATAACCGTCACCAAGTTGATGTTGTTTACACTGATTTTAGCAAATCATTCGATGCGATAAGTCATGACATTCTAACATCCAAACTCTTACATTCATTATCTATCATGTTACGTCTATTATAATGGATTTTCGTCTAGAACTTTCATATAGCATCTATACAGACGACCTGCAAAGTACTTGCTTATGCAGATGACCTAAAAACATCTGTGTCTGATTCGCAATTCTTGCAGAAAAATACTATTACTATTAATGATTGGTGCTCTACCAATAAAGTTCATGTAAACATTGACAAGTGTGCTGTACTCAGCTTCACGCGTTCTTGTAATTCACAATGTTTAATCACATCGTCTCCAATACCCTATGTTCTTATTCGATTCATAATTATCATCTTCTCCTCATATAGATGCAACCACTTGGTTGGCACCCAAATTTGGATTTTAGTTTAAAACACGTAAAAATTAATATTCATTTGTCCGCTCTAAATTGAAATAGGCCTCAATTGTTTGGTACCCACACTACTATTATTATCAGTTATCTATCAAAAGTCTTCAGAAATAATTTGTCAAATATTCATTATACAGATCCGATGGTACTTACCCTTCTCAAGGTACAGATTACACTAACTTACTTCTCAGACATGATGTCGAGTCGTTGGCAGTTTATTATAAAATTTGTTAATAATCAGCCAGATTTACCTTCCTTACTATGTCAAGTCAGTCTTACCATACCCCAATACAATTGCAGAGCCCCTGACATGTTTTATGTGCTCACTGCACGGGCCAATATTTTTCTAAAAGCACCCCTACATCATATGTGTGCAGTGCAGGAATGCTAACCGAGCGAATTACGGTCCTTTCTTCTTTCTCGCATAGGTTATAAGGTATCTGTATTTTTAGGTTTAAGGTTTATATAAAATAGAAACAAATTTTTTTTGTACAATTTACTTTTGTTTGTATAATTGGATTTTTCTTATGTTAAATTTGTTAGTCAAATAAAGTTTATTATTATTATTAACTTGCTAAATGATAACAATTGATACAGCTACAAAGTTTGATCGACAAGCATCTTCTGTTGACGATTTCGTAAGTAGCTTCATGTTGATCCATTTTATAAAGAAGAATACCATGGTTAACATTAGAAGTGCCTTCGGTAAATCAATAAGAACAGCAACTCAAGGTATATTGGAGTCAACATTGATTGAAATTTGCCTTAAAAACTAAATCGAGCTCCAGTAGTGGAATGACTTGGGTGAAAGAATAATGGATTCGAAAATATTTTTTACTACTAAAATTTCCATACGTATTGCAATTTTACGCACCTAATTTAACAATAATATAGTATTAATTATACTTTCACAAGATAAGAAATTGGAGAAATTGATAATGTTGCTTCTCGTAAAAAAATATAAATACAAAAAGTAAATAGCGCATGAAAAATATTAGCAATGTGTGAGACGATATGAACTGATTGCAAGAAAATCCGTATTGGATCGAAACAAAGAACAACTGCGACCAGTCCAGGGATTCGTAACATATTGCCGTTATTGAGCAACCTAAGCGATTAAATATGATACAGATAAAACTAAAAAAAAATCAGAAATAGGATAAGAATGATACAATCAGAAACTTACGTTCACAAATTCACCAAAACAATGTTTGAAGTTTTTACACAGCATATACATATATTTTTAAGGCCAGCGGATGTTGTTGTGCGCCTTTTGAAATCATAAATAACTTTATTATGTCTACGACGTAATTTGTAGAAAGAACTTATTTTTTTGCTACAATGCTTTCTTTTAGTATTCCTTATACTTACAAATTTCTCCACTACTGTCAATTCTTTTACGTTCGGTGACGTTTCAACAGGGTTTGCCAAAGCGCAGTAGCCTCTACTGCCTAAACGGTACGTGTAAAGTGTTTCATAACGTTCCAATATCATCCCCCGGCGTAAATAGAGCCATTAGTAGTTCTCCAACATGCGAACGGTAAGCCGACTTGTGCCAGATCTACTACAAAGAAATTACCACTGACTTTGGTCGTACTCAAACGTCACGCCCTCTTTTCATTGAGTCACTACACCGTCTCAAAATAGATACACTGAAGTCCTAAAGTATTCCCGCATTCTAACCTCTGAATGACCAAAGCTAGCGTTTTCAGAAACAACCGTACAATTTTTTAATGAGATCACTAATTTAACTGTATCACCGGAAGTAATGTAAGCTTTTGCGTTCAGTATAACTTCCTATATGTTTTTACACTTTTGTAAAGGCAATCCAAAGGCGAATACAATCAATGTAAACGTCAATTGTCTCATGTGACGCCAAGTCGGTCCAAGAAGCTCGTCGCTAGACAGAACAATTGTTAACAATTGTTTTCGTTCTTTATTGTTATTATTTCTTCTATCTTTCGTATTTTCTTTTTTTTTTCCTACCATTACTTTCTCTTATTTTTAGCCTGTTTTGTTAATTCTTATTATTTCTTCACTTTATCGAAATCTCCTGTAATTATAGTAAATTTGTTTAAATTTGTTAGAATTTGACAGAAAATATGTTTACTTTTCAGTCTCTTATGTTGTAGGTTTTTGCAGTTGCCTACGCATGGATCAAATAATTTCAATTTTCGGTGAATTTAGACAAAATTACCACGAAGTAGAGTATAATAAACTCTACCCTTGTAAAGCCGGAAATATGAACTGCTTTGACAAAAAGTACAAAATTGTAATTATTGGACAGTTTATTGTGCAAACTTGGCCAATAGCCAGACTTGCTGAATATTAAAATTGCCGCGACACCTGCAGGATTCGTAAGCAAATCATTCTAAAAATAACCAAAAGTAATAAAAAGATAGTAGGACTTCACTGTATATTAATATCTGGCGATATTAAAAGATTTCCTAGAAAGAAGTAAATGCATATTTAACAATTCATCTATAGAAGGTGCATGTAGTGTGATCCCTTGAAAAATCCTTCGAAAACGCAACAGTTAATACAAAAAGGGTAAATGCAAAGAGGTACTATGTTATTTAGTAATTCATTTCAATAACTGTTTTGTAATTGTCAATATGTCAAATAAATGTGCTTTTGAGAAAAAAGTGTATTAAGGTGTTGTTAAAAGGATCTTTAAATACAAATAACGTCAGTGACTTTCTAGTCTAGCTAACATTCATATACAGCCTACATAACTATTAATATTCATTTTAATGTTGTTCCATCAGATTAAGATTGAATTGAATTAAAGTAATACGACAATAGTCAACGAAAGAGCTGTACATCTATTGGAGAGTAGGTATGAGAGAAAAGTGTCTTATAGAGGCAACAACTTCTCAACAAACTTGGATGTTTCTATTAATAATTTTTGCCTGAGTACATTCTTGTCCTAGTTTCTTACTTTTCATTATAGTTCCGAATCCCGAGCTGCATACTATATTTTGCTCTGTTCCGAACTCAAATTTTCTAGAAAGTAAATTGGTAACTTGAAATAGAGGTAGTGTTCTCCCCTACATAACAAAAGCAACAAAAAGATGAATCACTGTAAATATGAAATCTTGCCATCTAGTCACGGCAGTATATCAAATGATTCCATAGTAAGTTGTTTACAGGGTGCATCAACTACGTCCGTGTTTTATTACTCGGGCTGTATACCAGATAACAATTTAGTACTTTGGGGTTGTAATGCAATGTTAATTGTGCATCTTTAGAAGGTAGCATAGTAAAGTTCATTTTTCTAAATGGAACATCCTGTATATTTTTACATTATTGAAAATGTAGCTTCACTTCAGTTATTCCAGATTATGAAAATAAGCTGTTTTGTGGTTTCTATTAAAAAACTAAAAAATCCTAATCCCAAACAAAAATATTCCTATAGGTCCAGACGCTTTCAAATGTAGCAATAAAATTTGGTTGAGATTGGGTAACGATATCAGTAAATTGTTTTTACGTATCACCGGACAAGATGGTATAAGGAAAGTATTGACTTTAAACCGTATTGAGTCAGAATGCAGTAATAGCCTTGAAAATGTCCCATCAGAGTGAGGGCGAAACCTCGGTAGAAGCTGCAACAACGACACGGTTTAAATCCAGAAACCAAAATTACAGTATTAACCTTACCAATTTCGAAACAAGTTTTGCGGGTTTTGTTATATGGAACAGAAGTGAAACAGAATTACATTATATATCAATTTATATTGGGTTTCCCGATACCTATTTCTAACGGTTTACGGTTACAATAATCCAGATTGTTAAGAAAAATTTATGTAAATTAATTTAAAGAAAAAGCGAACGAAAGTTCTTTCCTCGTAAGAAAAACGTACCTACTAATATCAAACTTCATTGAATCGCAAAAATATAAACAAAGTATTGCCATGTATTATTAAAAGTAATTTAAAGCTTAACGAAATCCATAAAATACTATTCCGTACTTAATTTAATTTGAAGTAATAGTTGAATATAATGATGAAAAGTGTGAAATGGGCAACGGATGTTAGAACGCCGTCTTTCCTGTTACAAACAAAAACTCGCTATATTTGTGAATGCTCTTTAGGCTCTCCTTAATTTTTCAGACGTTATGGTTGGAAAAGCATTAATAAATCTCTGTTTAATGTGCTTTATTGTCTGGACCTGGAGTCTCAGCATATGCAATATGTTTAACACCTCCCCATAAATAAAAATCAGGATGTGTTAGCTACGGAGATTTGGGGCGCTATCTTACGGGACCATTAACGCCAAACCATCTTTCGGGATAGGTGCTATTCAGATAATCTAATAGAGCAATAAAGAGCAATAGAGACGGTACTCCATGCTGTAGCCACATTTCTTCCTGGATTTTAGAAAGAATATTTACCAATAATTGTGGTAGTTCATAGGTGGGTAGAACTCCAAGTACGCAGATCCATTTAAATTATTAAAAAAAAAATAATAATAAGGTCCTACAATATACTCGCCGATTATAAAGTAAAATAGAGATTGTCTTGTAATTCATCTACTACTATCGGCTCAGTTACAGAACTGAAGTCGTTTTTGGAAATTCCTTTCAGTAAGTTCCTGACGTAACTGAATATTTTTGTTTAATATTCGTAGAACAGATCATCCACTTACTCCATATTCTTCCTTATATTTCCTTGGTTTGTATTTCGATCTTCAGTAACTGCCAACTAAGCGTTTAATTCATTTCCTTAATTTCTTCCATATTTTTCACTATAAATTCTACTGGCTAAAAAATAATTCCTTTCTACATCGCCCATTATTACAATCACTTCTACTCAATCATTTTTAGAGTAATTCACATTTATGTAAAACGAACGCTCTTCAGTGCACTTTCATACTTTTTAACAACCTGCCATTTGCTTCATTTCTTATTAGCTGCTAATGTGGGTACATTAACTTTATTAAAACTCTAAAATTTGGTTGTTCTAGACAATTGCAGAAAAAGTCTACCTAGTTTTAGGCATAAGGAAATCTGATATGGATTAATGCAGTGATGTAATTTTTTATCACCTCTAGCCGTAATAGCAATTTGTGATAGATGTGACAAAATGATTTGTTTGAAGAAACTAATATTTGTTTCCCCATATACAGAGAGATCTAAAAGTCATGCACATCAAAATATATGTTTCCATAAGTAATAGTTTCGTTGAATTATTTATATCGATTACCATAAGATATCATCACCAGTATTATCGACAACAAACCTAGACGCCATTATAATGGGCATTTGACGCACGACGTTTATAGCAGTGCGGAGTTCACTGCTTCGCAAACATGTTGTTTTCCCAAGATCGATGAATTTTCATTGTCGAACAGTATTTTTCTAAAATAAAAACGTAGGCTTCCACGGCCAGAGTCAGTTGAAACTAAACGTGTTTCGGGTTTGAACCGTGTCATGTTGTGTCACGTTGGTTAAAATAAAACTCGACGTTTCGCCCACAGTCGTATGGGGCTTCTTCAGGAGAGTGATGAAATATCGTTTACCAGGAAGAGCAAAATGGGCAAGAAAAGAAGAATATTTGTTACTTCAACAAAATATTAATTTACTTTTCTTCTGCTGATAGTCTCCTCAGGCCTTTTGAAGGCGAACGCAGCAACTGGTCCGCATTCACGGAAGCGGATTATTAATCTCGTTATTGCTGAGTTGTTGTGCACTGCAGTATCTGGATATTTCTTACGAAATTCGTCAACGATAGGTGCATACGAACGACTAGAAAAATACTGAAACTAAACGTGTTCTGGGTTTGAACCGTATCATGTTGTTGGTTAAAATAAAACTCGACGTTTCTCCCACAATCGTATCGGGCTTCTTCAGGAAAATGATGGCAATAGTTAGCACGGTAACTCAACGTGTGAACCACGCCAGAGGCGAAAATAACTGAACGGGAAGCAGTTGATCAGCATACCGTTCACCGAGCTTACCGTGATCAACTGCTTCCCGCTCAGTTAGTTTCGCCTCTGACGTGGTTGTGGCAGAAACGTCGAGCTTTATTTTAACCAACAGCATGACACGGTTCAAACCCAGAACACGTTTAGTTTCAGTATTTTTCTAGTCGTTCGTATGCACTTATCGTTGACGAATTTCGTAAGAAATATCCAGATACTGCAGTGCACAACAACTCAGCAATAACGAGATTAATAATCCGCTTCCGTGAATGCGGACCAGTTGCTGCGTTCGCCTTCAAAAGGCCTGAGGAGACTATCAGCAGAAGAAAAGTAAATTAATATTTTGTTGAAGTAACAAATATTCTTCTTTTCTTGCCCATTTTGCTCTTCCTGGTAAACGATATTTCATATTTTAATAAATTTCGTTTCTTAAAAACTCTTCTGCTAACCAAAAATGTATTCCTTTTTGTTTCGCCCAGTATAAAAATCGTATCCGTACAGTGATATTTTTATACAAAACGAATGCTCCTCAGTGTACTTTTCATACTTTGACAACATGCCATTTTCATTTCTTATTAGCCGAAAACTTGACAATTTCTTTAAGTATATTCATTTGAAATTATTGTGTTATTATAGAAATTGTTAAAACTAGGAATAAGGAAATCTGATATGGATTGATCTATGGTGTAATTCTGCATCTTCTTCAGTCATAATATAGAGGGTGCTCCATTTAACAAGACCGAGAAAGATCGATTGGTAAAATCAATATTAACCTGATGACCATACTATAGATCCGGTGATGAAAACAATTTACTAACATCATCACCCAAACTCAGCTATCGCCTCCAACAAATTTTACTGGTAAATATGAAAGCGTTTGGAAATAGGAATACTTTCTTTGAGACACGTGATTTTTCAATTTTTTAACAGAAACTCTCACAATCTGGGATAAATGGAGCGTAGTTAGGGATCTTAATGTAAAAATATACAATATGTTCCGTTTTACTGTGCCACCTTTTTTTATAAAACAACCAGTATATCGGATTATTTTCTAAAGATGCACACATCCCTAAAATATTTAATTGCTGTCTAGCATACAGCCCGGATAACAAACGACGGATGTACTCTTGGTGCGCCCTATCTATGCCTGTATCTACGATTTTTTAAATCAATCAAATAGACGTAGGTACATACCTACGTAGCATACCTAGATTGCGAAGTAATTATTGAACGTAAACTAAGCATCAAGAAACACGTTTATACTCATTCAAAATTTAGGTAAAGCGCCGTAACGTTTTTGCGAGTGAGGTTAGCAAATTTCCATCAATAATTTTAGTAGCAGTAATTTCCTTTCAGCTTGCTTGAATTATTCATGAACAAATCACTACCCACGAAAGTAAGTGACAACTGTGGTATTATACTAACGAAAGTACTAATCACTCAGTTATTCACGTTTTACGTTCTACTATTGCAACATCAAGTAAACGACTATACTTTAAGTATTCTTAATTATAAGGATTCGAAAATTATAAACACATTCGCCTTGTTGTAATAAAATATTTTTAGCTAAGAATAACTTTTGGTTATAACGGAGATCAAAGATCTTTTAATATGTCATTTTGTTAATCGCTTCTTTAAATTTCATGTTGTCATGTTGCATAGATTGATTTGTATTAAAGTAGTCTACATCGAAGATCGACAGTTTTTGAGTTATTTCGATGTTTGTATTTAATAAGAGTAATATTGTACCAATTATTCTATCTCACAGAGGATGTTTGGAATTTTGAGATCCTATCTAATGATATTTAATTCAACGAGTTCGAATTTTTGTCAATAGAATACGCTATATTCCATCGCGCTATCATCTGTATCAAAGTAATGCTTAGAAGTTGCAAACAGCTATTTACAGCAATTGAAAATTTGCAAGTAATAATGAACCTAGCTTCAATTTCTCTTAAAAGGACGACATATTCCTTTTAATGTTCGATTACATTTCACGAATATAAAATAAATTTCAAACAAGGTTGCTAGTCAATGTTCTCAATGATCTTTAACAATACAACCGTTCCTCGCAAAAATATCAGGATTTATTTGTAAAGAAACGCCATCGAAAGGGCTGTTTCTTTTTAAGTATCTTTGTGAATTGGTTGCAACTACCTGTTATAATTAAATCCAAGATTAAAACTTTAAAACAGATCACCGCTACTTTCTTGTAAACTTTTACGAGAAAGTGTTGATAAAAGAATGCTTGGTAGTCTACGAACTGTGTACATCAGAAGCATGTATGTATAAGCTTTGAAGGCGAGCACTAACAACTGAAAAGAAATTGAAAAAAATATTTGGAGATTAGAAATTTTAAATATTTTCTCTCGGTTCGTTGTATCAATAAAGATTCTTGACAAATACCGAAACATTTCAATATCATGCAGCAATTGCGGTATTAAGCTGATAATTACAGATCGGGAAGCCATCATTTCCTCTTAGGAACTACAATAGCGTGTGCCATGCAGCGATAACGATATTAAGCTGCAGTAGTAAAAAAAAGACAATTCATGTTCATTATGCTAAAAGGTGAAACCATACTACCATTATCCAGTACGTTTTACTCCCGCGAATGAAAATCATATTTTTAATAATTGCTTGCTTGATAACTTCCATAAAAGAAACAATAGAAAAGCTCTCCCGTAAAAGCCAGTTCTATTTTCGCAAAATACAAAAAAGAACAGAATAAGGAGTGATTTCATGCAATTTTATGGATGAATTCCGCCTTCCGTTTCCAGGTTTTGCGGTATCATATCTTGGTTCACATAGTAGGTAGTAAATTCGACGACGGTAGACTCAGTAAAACTACTCAAACTATTACGAATGTGAAAAAGCGTGTAGACCATTCCCTAAGAAAGTTTCACCAGTACGCAACTAATTTGTCATATGGTACTTGATATCTTATTATTAAGTAAGATCTTGAGAAATATCCATGTAAAATGGTTCTATAAGAACTCAAACCCATTGGCCACGTAGTGTAAATGCAGTACTGAAAATCATATGAACGATGATAATATTCTTGGCAGATACTTCTTCTCAGACGGAGTTTGGTTTTATTAGCAAGCAAAAAAGGCATACCTAATGCAGTAAAAACTCTTATGTCGCAGAAGCTATTCCGTTTTGAAACCGTGTTGAATTAGTGTTTGGATCGCATTTTGGATTGGATTTTTTCGTGAAACTATAAAAGCAGAAATTTCCCAAATCAATTACGTCACAATTGCACCACAACTCACCAAACACTACAAATAATGGACTTCTTACTTAAATATTTTGATAACCATACAGTAGATTTTCCTAGACGTTCTCCTTATTTTAGATAATTTTATTTTTCCACGCCTAAAATACACGGCTTTTAATAATACACCGCACACAATACAACGTGCCAAAGCAATTCAAAATCATTGCGACACGATAACGCCTCAACCCTTCGTCAAGGCATGTAACAACACGAAACGACGGGATTTGTTGCGAAGCCAATCATTTTAAGCATTTATTATAATTGTTTGCTAAATTTTTCTTTTTACATTCACTAGGAAATATTTTTTCCATTCTGCTAGCCTTATTATTATTGACTTAGATTATCATATGTTCGAATACATGAATTAGTATGACTAAAAGGCAAGTTTAATACATTAGTTTCTATCGGTTACATTTTTTAAAACTTAATTTTCTGGTATATAGTATACAACATATACAGAATTCTTCTTAAATTCCTAACACACTTTAGAAAACATACCTATAACTTGTATAATAAATTCCAAGAGCTGCCTTATACTTACTCAACACAATTTAGACATTAAAATAAAAGAGGGCCATCAAGGATGTACACCTGGGACACATATTTCATAAGCTTAAAAGTACCACTTATTATCTGCATTATTAATAAAATTCTGTCCCTATAGATACTGCATAATATATTAGCATTTTTAATTATTTATTATTAATTTCCTAACAAAAAACGGTGCTTATAATACGTCTAAAATTCCTTTAAAGTTAAACATGAGCCATTTTAGGTCGCTGCTTAATTAACATTGCTAACATCCTCGTCGGAGATTCGAAAATTGTGAGATCTTGCACGTAATTTGCTAATACATTGCGATTTTATGCTTACATAATAGTTTTGCCTGCGTAATTAGGATCTATAAAAGCAAGAAGAGAATTATTATTAGCTCAATTTCTTTCTTTCTTTTTTTTCTTATTTTTATATATAATATTTCGATTTTCTTCGTAAGCAATGCGGGAAAAAGCAATTGCATCAAAAATGAATCTGCTACTACTTTGATTTCTCGCTTAGAATCAGATAAACATTCTTTTCTCTCCTTACATTAAAGCTAGTATTTAAGTAATTTCACATGAAAATTATTGAAAAGTTTAAGTACTTCGTGTATGAAACCATTAGTTTTGTTGCTTCCAATACGACAGATCAAAATAACCTATTTTTGCAGTAAATATACAAGGCAAAGTTTAACTAACTTGAATGTTTTCCTTGTCGTAATATCAATAAAAAGGATTTATACACCTAGTATTGATTTTATTGATGCGACTATTTAACAAAATAATTACCATGTTTCCGTAATTTAATTATCTTCATTCGAAGCTAAAGCACAGAATTACACAAACGGAATAATACCAACATATTAAGAGACCCGTTTAAATTTGTTATCGTTCATTGCTGGAAAATCAAAATCCTCATTGTGTGAACAAACCCAAAGCTGCTCCACCTCCGTAAACGACTTCAATATATGCAGAGAATTGCCTTGTTTATAGAGAAATTATCACTGCGGTGCAGACAAATATGTAGAGAAATATAGTTTGATTACAATATTTAGAACACCTCCATAAAACAGGCACCATGCAGATAAAATATTTTTCATAATGTTTTCTTTTTTAAAAGATGTTTGCTTTTGTCAAAAAGAGGGAGTAAAATGCGTAAATGTTTAACTTCTATTCTCTTTATCATATTCTTTTTATCACGAAGGTGTTGGCATGTTTATTTCTTTGTTTTCAATTTGCTTCTTTATCCTATATTTCTATTCTATTTAAATTGAATTTAAAAGAATGCTCTGTAATGTTTCTTGACTGAAGACTGCAAGGAATTTTGTTTTTAAATATCATGTAGACAGAATTCCAATTGTGTTAGTTTTCGAATGTAATTTCAAAGTTTAAAGGTAAAGATGTTTTTCAGATAAACATGTTTCTTATAGTTTTGTTTTATAATATATAAGGGGTAATTTTTTTCGATGAGTGAAAGCGTAATTTCTTGTAAAACTTTTTTATGATTAAGCTACTGACCTGACAAAAAATAAACATATGTCTCAGAAGCATTCGGTTTACTGCAAATTTTGGTTTGTAAGTTTTATTAGTGAAAAATATAAGAAATTAGTAGTATCTTGATGTCTTTTAATGTACACCTTATTTTTGGATGATAAACATTGAATTTTCTTAATGCGTATTGTATTTAATTTGGAAGTAAAATCAAAAAGCAATCGTCAACATATCGCTTGAATAAAATGAACGACATTTTCTTCGAGAACTGATTCAGATATTACACCAAACATGGAAGCACGCATTGCTTGGACTTCTCTTTATTTGTAGGATTTCATATTAAATTAAAATTATGTACCATCAAAAGTTAATTTAGTTACTTTAATGAACTTTACCAGAGGGAAAATTGTCTGTTATTTAGTATATTCTCGCCTATTTTGGAGCATTTGTTTGGCCCAGTCTATTAAAATATTTGTTTATAGAGACTATATTAAAAGAAATCATTTTTTCGTTAATTCCTACTTTTAATATAGTGATTTAAACGATTTTTTTTTTAAACGCTCATTTTTACTGACGACATGACGTTTTTTAGTGAATTGCTTAAGAATTTGGAAATTCACAGAAATTCAGAGAAATGAATTTTTACATTTGTTTGGTTTTGTGTTGTATAGCCTTCGCTTCTAACAAAGACAATTTAATTGTAACATCATCATAATTACTGTTAAGTAGTGACATCAATAAAATCGATATTTTCGAGAAGTATCAGCCTTATTTGTTACCTCTTAGCATCTTATATGCGGGGGTTAAACCAACAATTAGCATTTAATGCAGGGTATGGCTAAGGTATGAAATAACACTTGATCTAAAAATCTCGATTCTCGATATATAAATACCTATATATTCACTCAATCTCTACATTGTAATATGAGCTAGCATCATGTTTCTATGTCCCAAAAATAACGAAAAATATAAACAATAAAGACTACAAAATTTTATTAACCGTCAGTAACTTACCTTTCTTAAATTAAACTAAAATATAATATCAGTTCAATTAAACTGGTAATCTTTGCTGCTCTTATATAAAATAATTTAGTAACTTTAAGTAATGCAAAGTTAATCCCATTTTAAATAACACCAATGTTGTAAAAATTGCTGATTTTCAAATATTTGTCAATTAATCACGAATATTATTAACTAATTCAAAAGCTTACCGAGGTTGAGATTACCTTTTAATGCAATAAATATGAAGAAAACTAAAATTTTATTCATCAATGGACTTAAAACTCTTTAGCGTTTTAAGTAACAACGAACATGACTGAAGATTCTAAGAATATACTTAAGCCAAGTTACAAATCAGGTAAGAGCACTTATTTTTATACTCCGTTGTCAAATTAAAAGGGAACGTTTGATTTAATAGAATTACATAAAATTGCATTCCAATTTCATCAACAATGTTAAGAATTGCTACCTTCATCTCCTGAGGAAATTATTAAATATTTATTAAACGTGTCAAAATGCAAATAGAGCGGGTTTATAAGTAATAGACGGAATGAAATGTTAAAATTATTTTTGAGCCAACATCATCATAGCTATCCCATTAGTTTCCCCCTTGCCTAAATATGCAATTAACTTCGTATGCAAATAGACGCCCAAACGGCCAATATCTGAAAATTATTCCGCCGTTCTCCTATCTTCCAATCCCGTATAATTTATTATTCAGCACTTTCCCATTGTTTTATTTATTGTTCGGCCACCTTAAAGAATATGGGCCGAGTTTCCGGGATTTTCCGCGTAGACATGAAAACAAATTGATTTTGCGTTTGAGAGGAACATTTCCCTTAAAACATACAAAAGAATACGAGCAACACAAGAAACATTTTTGGGAATAAAAGCACAAACCTTGTATTTCCTAAAAAATATCCAGATATGTTGCCGGCTACATCATCCCCATTATCACTCTTCTACATTTTGGATGTTTGCGGATCTTGAAAGCGAGAGACGCACTGAACACTAACGCTTCACGTTTTACTACATTATTTAAATTAAGCACAGAAACCTCGCTTTAACTTTCACATACTTCGGAAACTATTTTGGGTTTTAGCTATATTTCAGTAGTATTGTTTTCAAAATCGTTATGTTTGTTGTCTGTTATCTCATAATATTTTTTATACTAACTCTTAGTTGTGCAAATTATAATAGCGTCCAATGTCAATTCTTAGCTATCTATTACGGAGTCACTTCGTTAAAACTTGTTTTGCATTAGTTCGTGTAACGAACTTTCCGCCGGAAATACCGCTTACGAGAGTTGCGTATCCGTTCTTGGACCGGCAAAGGGTATCCAGTTAGCAATGCGACCAACTTTGTCGGACCACCGCACATTACTGAAACTTCAGCCGTTGTTCCGTTTTCAGACGTTCCGTGTTTTGTGCCAGGCTCTGTTTGGAGGGTTGCGCGCGTACATAGAACCCGTCGAACCGGGTACGAATTTTCCGTCTGCGCAATTTCTGTTCGCGTGATTTGTCTATTCACCGCGATTTATTATTTATATACTAAATCCTTGAAGAATTTTATTTTCTATTTATTTATTCAACCGCAATAAGTAGAACCCGCACCTTTAGAAAGTATTACGTGTCTGTTTGGCAAATACCTTGTAAGGTTTCTAGGTTTTCGCAAACTGACTTCCTAGAACGTTGAAAATCAGATTTAGATCTATTAAAAGTTTAATATATATTTTATATTAACACTAATCTAAAAAACGAGTTGGTCGTTTAATAAAGAGTGTTAATACTTTGACTTGAAATCAAATTGAGTATGTAGTACAACTAATTTTCTTGAGTTAGGCAAATGCTTTTCGCGCTAATTCCACAAAACCATAACATCGTATTATTCTATTGTTGGGTGACAGGACAAATATTAATCATACAAGGGAACGGCAAGAACCCGAATATTCAGATTTCGATGATACCTTAGATAGTAGAACAGTACTTTTGCATAAGAATAATACAATTCTTTTAGCGTCTGAATTGTCCGGTTTCTCGGAAACTCTAACAGATATTGCTACACCTTTCAATCTATAGTCAAGGGGGGGAGGACAAGGAAAAATTGCTATAAATCTACTCTTAACAACAGTCGCATCTACCTACCGTATACTCAGAGTTTCACTTATGCGCTCTTCTGGAAGTCGCTGTTCAGAAGGGAAACATTCGTGACCGCTAAGCCCAGTAGCAGATGGTGGTTCAGATAGAGGCAGTGGCCACCTTGACCTAGTCACCATCCACTATATTTCACCAATGCCCTTCGGTAAACCTTGGTCGTGGAAACCGAGATTCAAATCCAAAATAGTCGCACAGAATAACAAGGTTAGGCGACAGCTCAGCTCAAGTAGTTCAATCAGTTAGAGAACCGTAGCCACCAAAGGTGATGAGTAAATTAAAAGAAAAAGCAGAAAAAGTTATCAAGATCCGATTACCTGACAGAAATTAGGAGACCTGTTTAAATAGGTTCAAATGTACGCTCTAGCTTTGCGTGGCGTTTAACTATCTTAGTCTAAATAGTTAAAAAGTTATTTAAGAAAATTGTTATTCGTGAGTAAGCATACGCGGTTTACGGTTGCGTTTCAAGATCTTGTTGGCTCACACATATAAATTTGACTCTTATAGCAAGTAACTACTAAGACCAAAGAATATTGCTAACCAAAAGTAGCGGCAATGATATTTTATTTATTGGATCGGTTCAGTTGGAAAGGAACTACTTAGCTGTTAAGTTGGACAGACTGTAGATCATCTGCAGAAGCTGGGTACACTAGCAGGGCATTGTTTCACTGACGCTCTCCGTAATCGCAACTTGTTTTTTTTATTTACCCGCCAAAAGAACTCTAATGCTTCTTAAAGTTCCCGCACAAAAAAAATACCATTTCGCAGGCCTAAGCGTTGAAGTTCGGCAACTCAAGCCATAACAGTTGCATCGTTTTTCAATGCTCGATATTCAAGAAAACTATGTTTTCGTAAGCAGATAAACTATACTTCTTCTCTAGGCCGAATAAAGCCGCAACATTCAGCATAAAACTTTCCTTAAGGCATACCACACAAAGAGAACTTCGCGTACACACACAACTCGTGTCAAATCTATACGGAAAAGAGCTGCAAAAATGAGAATCCTGAACTTCTATAACAAAATAGTTTTTGTGACACACAAGTGAACTAATCAGAGAAGTTATCGAAAAATACCCAACATGATACGACGTCTGTTGAAGGAAAATAAACTGCCAACATTTTTCTAGATAGATTTGACATCGCAAGACATTGGGTTCCATGATGACTTTGAAAGATATGATCGTATGTGCTCAACAAGAAAGCATGTTCTCTTTTGAATATGTAACATGAACAATTAGAACAGAATTTGTGAAACATGTAGCAGAAGTTGAGGAAGACTCTTTCGAAGATACTGCATGTGTTCCTAAAGGAAG
Source organism: Oryctes borbonicus (assembly GCA_902654985.2). Classification (NCBI taxonomy): domain Eukaryota; kingdom Metazoa; phylum Arthropoda; class Insecta; order Coleoptera; family Scarabaeidae; genus Oryctes; species Oryctes borbonicus. The sequence goes on along the minus strand of LR736859.1, from coordinate 8,785,130 downwards.
AGGACCTAGATTACATAGCTAAAGCTGTACAATACTGGAAAAATTACAAAACCAAGGGACGTCCGTCGAATGTTTTAAAAAAACAATTTATAAATGTATACAGGGAAAGTTCTTTTTGCCCAAAGAAGTGTATTAAATATTTGAATGAAGAGTACGTAAGAGTAAATCATTTTTCGGCAAGAAAATGATTTACTCTTTTCTTTTTAATTCAAGTTATCAACGGAGAAACTAAGGTTAATATCATCACTCGCCTATTGCTGCCACTCCAATATACAGAAACATCTAATAACTTCTTATAATTCTTGAGTACATAAATTGATTCTCTCTGACAATTAAAGATGAGTTAAAAATAAAGATATCATCTATATAATAAAGATACAGTAGCTCTTCTCAATTTAGAGTAAGGTAGGATTCCAGAAATAGGGATTACAAGAGAAAAGAGTATTCTACAAAGATATACAACAAAATATGCCAAACTTCATAATCATTACATGTAACAAACACTTCGGACATTGTTTAAAAAAAGTCACCTTGCAAAAATACTTGGTACGAACAGTATATGAAATCACGGAATTAAACATTCTCTCATAACATTCAAATGTCAAATTGTAAATTCATTTTCATTTGAAAAATAGGCTTTGTCAAAGCAATGACAACGCCTCATTAACAAAGTTAATTGCCAAACATCCAACAAATTAGTTTCTTTTTCTTGATTATTAATTAAGTTCCTGTCGACACTACCTAATGCGGTCAATCTAAAAATGCATGTTTATCGGCCTGTCTAAAACTAATCTGAGCTATTTCCCGGGCAGCGTGGATTAATTACAGTGTAATATTGAGTGCAAGGTTTCGCATCGATATTAGTCATTAGGTAGTTCCAATGAAGTTAATACAGTCAGTGTGGATCAAATTATCCTAGTTTAGGCGACGTACGTATAATTAACAAACTATAGACGAGTGTTTCTAAGTAGGAGAATAATTAATAAAAAATATAAACATATTAAAGCTCGAATATTTAAGGAATTATTTGTAATAAATTGTGTATCAAGTTAGATGTACGTATATTTAGTTTCAATTCTCATGAACATATTGTCTATAAGGTCTATGTGGTCATAACAGTAACCAACAAGGGAACACTGGTACACGATACTTACCCATTTAAATGAAACTTTCTATGTTTATGGACCAATTTAATGTAATTGGTGTAAGGACAGTAGTAACTTTGCAGCCCATTTTCGGGATGGAGGACACCTTAAACGCAAACCTTGCTATTTGCGCCAATAAAATGTCTTTGAAACTATGGATATTAAAGTATTGAACAGTATTTGGACAACTTTTTCACAGTTTATATATTGTAATGTTTTACGCGGGGAAAAATTGAGAGAATGTCGAAATTTTATCGGGAGTGTCTCAATTTGAATTGATAAATGAATTTTTGAATGAGATATAGAAATTTAAACGACAACTAAGCTTATTGCTTTTGTATAGAGGCATATTGATGATTTAATTATCGAAACGTACTTCAACGCATGGACTAATATTTCTTTCCGTAGGACTAGGATATTTGTGCATCTCGCAAACGAAAACTTCATTCTTTTCCAATGAACGATCTTTTTATATAGTCAAATCATTTTCATAATTAATCGCACGCGTCCATCTACCGGACTTGGAGCTCTGAGCCCGAATACCGGACTCGCGACCCTCCTCTCAGAGTAAAGCCCTCCGCAGTTTGCCTTTAAATTTTTGCGAATGTTTGCGGGGTAAACATTTGTTATGACGCTCTACCTGCACTGGCGTAATACTCTGATGACCGCCGGGCAATGCTATTATAAATGCAAAAGCATGGATTACTTATTATTTCGTCTACTCGTTCTTTCATCCATTATTATTTGTAACCGTAACAACGCTGCATAAAGGGGTAGTTGTAAATATAGATTGTTTTGAGTATTCAAATAATTGTTGCAATTTCTTTACCATTAACTTGTGGTTTATAGTTAAATTCATTGCTATGACAGCCTAAGAGTTTTTAAAATTCATTTTCATGTCAATAAGTACGATAGATACACTTGCATAATTGCTGAAAAGTATTCAGTAAGTGAAGCAATATAAATACGTTAATATCAAGTTTTACACTGCTCCTGTTTTCTGCAATATTGTTTCTTACAAATTACTACAAATTGCCCGCGCCACGGCTGCAAAATTTATTTGTAGCTGTATTTGCTGCAATTATAGAGTAATTCAATTTTTTTCTGTATATTTTTGGTTGTCATATCGCAGCAATTTAATTAACACCAGCGCCAAAACTAGCGCTCGCTTCGATCCATCTACTTATCAGATTTGTATTTGCAATTTACTTCGTCTCCATTCCTCCTAATTCAAAATTATCTTGAAATATTTGTCATAGAAAACCTTGGAAGTTATTCTATATCCAAGATGAAGTGTGATTCTTTTATTTCTCTTTTGATACATTCCAAACCACTCCGAGTTCTCCAGTTGCTTTAGACTTCCGTGTTTGTCTATTCTTTGATGCGGATGTCAAAACGAGTAGGTTAGATACTGCTATTAAAGCAAATACTGTAACAAAACAAACGAAGGAACTTAGAATTGATTTTCAGGATGTACACTACCGTTCCGGAAGTTTGGCCAAGGAAGAAAGTTTTACAATACCTTAATTTAATAAGTTTTATTGCATTCAACCATCATAATATTAATATATATTTGTATTAGGTACACTTGTAACTTAAATAACCAACGATAAATTTAATTTAACATTTTATGTTCCAGAACACTCAACTGCACCCACTTATTGTCCTCTGCCACGTCTTTTTGATGGGACCAGGCGGTAAGGATTTTAAGGAATGCTCTCTTTGGCTTAGCATTTAGAATTTTTTAGTGCAGTTTTAGTTATTGTTTGAGTATTATTGTGTTAAGCGGCACTGCAAGGTAGCTACAGTGTTCGAAATGCCTCGTGGTAAATCAATAGATATTGATAAACAATTCAGCGTTATAACTTTACATAGAGAAGGTTATTCCTGCAGACAAATCGATGAAATCGTCGACAATAATATATACCATTCGCCGATATTGACAAGCAGGCGATTTGGAAACCGTGACCGTCCAGGTCCCAGCAGATGATCGTCTACTACATTTGATAAGTAAAAGAAATCGCACAAGATCTGCACCAAAAATAATAAGAGAATTCAGTCACGGACGTCAGCATTCGATTTCAGTTACCACAATCCAACGACGAGGTAACCGCTTGAAGAGGTTACACTGGGCCCGAGATCATCGTGCTGGACGGTAGAGCAGTGGAAAAATATTTTATGTACCGATGAATCAATATTTAAAGTGTTAGGTCAAAGCAGAAGGGTGTTTGTCAGACGGTCTGCTAAAAAGAGAATGCTTCCCCCAGTGCATTGTACCAACAATAAAACACGGTGGTTGTTCAGTTACATTGTGGGATTGCTCTTCTTACTCCTGAACAGAAACATTACACCGAATCGAAGGAATAATGCGGAAGGAGGACTACCGCAAAATATTAGAATACCATGTCATTACTTCTGCGCTGCGAGTAATCGACGAGAATTTCACTTTTATGCACAACAACGATCCGATGCATACAGCCCGAATATGCACACAGTGTCTGAATGAGCAAAAAAGAAGCAAATATTTTGCAAATTATAACATGGCCACCACAGACTCTCGATCTCGTTACTGTGGGATGAGCTCGATAGAAATATCCGAAATTTATGGTACTGCTTCCAAGATCCAATTCTAGAATGATCTCCAACAAGAGTGCAATAACATCTCAGGCAATACACTAAGAAAATGAATCCAAAGGATCCCGCGAAAAGTAGTTCTCAATGCAAAGGGAGGATTTTTTGACGAGAGGAATACTTAGGAATTTCCTTAACAATGAATAATAGACATTTTTTTTAAATTTTAGTTGCCTTTTATTTTTTGATCCCTTAGCTTGTTATTACTTGCCCAAACTTCAATAGACGGCAATGTATGTAGATCTTCTTGTTGTATAAACTGCATCTGAGGTTTGTAAGCCAGCGAATGTCTGTTATACCGAATACAAGTCTACGGCGTTGTTCATCTGTTGCCGTATTTCGTACGTCAAAGATTACGCAGTTTTATCTTTTAATGCATGAAAAATATTCGATTGCTTGATACTGTTTCTGCGGAATTGGTACTGGCACTAAACTGCTAAAACAGAATACAATTCCTTTCATATGCAGCTACTCATCATAAATAAAATGCATTATCAATGCTCAAATATAAAGCACTAGCACTAGCACAGGCTATTTCGTGTAGAACTTAGAATACGGGGAAATAATGACTTTTCCCCATAACACCTATGAGTGGGACTCTACGGAATCTTCTTGGTTAATATTAATTTAAAACTTCTTTGTACCAAGTCCGAAATACAGATGGAAGCCTGTAAATTGCATCAAATGAATCTAATCAGTTATTGTGTCTACTTATTTCGCGAATAGTGGCTTCCTGAATATCCAAATATTTCGTATTTTATTTAATACATATAACTGTCATGCCCAGACGCAACGTTGATACAAAAATTATACAAATTGTATTTTGCGGTCCATGCATATCCAACATGTTAGGTTAGGTTGGCCTATCCAACTACGGCACGCTGACACACAATCGAGTACTCTGTGTATAATATTGGCTTGCAAACGCAGACAGTAAGGTCCGAATTTGTCATTATTTAAATCTGGTGTTTGTGGAGCATTTAATGAATAGTATACGCTGCTAACCACAACAGTCAGCTACTAACCTGCTATACCAACAAAAATAACAGAAAAAAATTCGGTTTCAAAAGAAGACATCGATGTGAAAGTATAATTAGCAACGTGATTATATAATTCTTGACAATGTTAAACGGTAACGTAAACATGCTGAATTTCACAGCATATTGCCTATTGTCCAATTTCTCTTTTAAGAAAAGGTCTCTTATCCTTTTGGCATTTAAGGAGCTTTACCGTCATTAATGTTGGTTCTAATTCCCGTTTTTTCCCCGACTTTAGCTTTATTTATGATGCCATTATATGTACATATGTTTATCAACCAAAATGAAATTGAATTAAATCTCTCTTTTCATGTTTTCTTTTCCCTTCCAGGTTTTTTTGCTTCATCTGTTTGTCATGTAAACAGATTCTTCCTTATTAAATGATAGAAAGTGAGCTTTCGACCTCGTATTGATGTTTGTCAAGAAAATGTATGTTTACCTTGCTTTCTAAGTGATTTTGTTGTAAAAATTTACTAAAACTTTTCATTTCTTGTACACATTTTCATATAATCTCCGTTAAATAGCAACGACGTAAAAGAGACGATCGAGAATGTTGAGCAATTACCTGCGCAAAGCAGGGTGATTTCTTTAACGACGTACTTAGAATGATCTAAGAACCATTCACGTGGAATTTATAAGAAATATTTTCAAAATGACAAAGTATTTATATCATTTGCCTCAGGGTTCAGTCCTTGCGCCTCCTCCCTGGTTAAATTCCACAATGGGTGCCGCGCAAATGGTTTATATTTGAATTTAAATAGAAACCAAATGTATCCTTTTCTGCACTCTTCAAAAAAGAATTAGTTTATTTCCAGGCATATATGTATCCAATATAAACAGTAGGCAAAATAAGTTACATCTCTTCCTGTCGGCCACAGATTACCAATATTACTTCCCGCACATCAGAGGTAACGAAGAGCAAAAGCAAATGTAATTATGAATTACTTAGAAATTTCTTATCTATATATTAACAATTCTAGGAACTGTGTTTACTTTTCTTTAAAATAGTAAGAGATCGTTCAATAAGTCCTTAGGAAAAGATAGAAAAACAAAGTGTTTTCTGTAGATTTTTATTTATTTTTCAACATAATCTTTATTTAACTCTCTATACACTTTTCCAAAAATTTTTCCAGCTTTTTTACTCCAAAAAGTAAGATTTCGGGAAATCTTCAAAATAGGCATGTATTTGGGCGACGTTCGACGTGAACCGCACAATTGCATTTATTCTCCACCGAGAGCCAACGCGGCACTCATTTGAGCCAGATATTTTTCACTCTAAATTTCTTACGTAAAAATGAAAACACTGTACTTTGCGATATGTGGCTTCAGCTATTTCGCGCGGTGATTCGTCGATCATTCAAAACCATATCGTGGGCTTTGTCAATCACTTCGGGGGTAGTCACTTCCACTAGACGCTCAGAACGAGTTGCCAACACAGGAGCAGATGTGTCGTGAGCCTCATCTAACTCAGCTTTGATCTCTTTCGGTGATTTTCGATAGTACGAGCGCCATCTTTTAGATTTTCTAAGGACTTCTACCCTCGTATGTTTAATGCGAGAGGATAAATACATATTTCAAAATGCACACTGTTAATTTGAAATATGACAGATATTTCATCATAGATCGGCTTGAAAGCAGTCCAAAACATTTTATGGAAATGAGAGTTAATGCTAAATGTAGTATAAAAAACAAAAAAAAAAAACTTTGTATTTTTGAACTAGTATAACAGAGTAAAATAACATACACTGAGGTTTATATAGTTAAATTCTACTTTACTCTGAGCGGTGACGCATAAAAAGTTATGCGTACATTGTTGATAATCTTTTAGAAAAATTACATTATAGAAATCATAAAGTGTAAGATGTATTACGTGTAACTTACTCGCTATTGAAAATTAATGCAACTTTACATTGATGCCTTAAATGAACTTTGTATGAATCATATACATGCATTACAATTATAGTATGCATTACAATTACATGCATACAATAATTAATTAACCGATTTAGTATTGTATACACAATTACTTCAAAATGTTAACATGGAGAAGATTTTTTGCTTTTTATTGTTCTTTGTTGTCTTTTCTATTTTCTTCGGAGAACTTGGAAAGTGCTTCATAATTGTACGCAGCACGCGTACAAGAGTTTCCTTAAGAAGTATTTACCGATCGTTAATATAAAAACTACTTTATAAGGTCGCTATTATTAAGAATTTAAATTTCATTGTATTCTTGTGAACACTTCTACTGAAGTGTTTCAGTACTAGTTAAGCATAACGACTTCATTTCTTTTCTGCAAATATTGACAGAGGAATATCAGAAATAAAACATCTTTCCTACTAAAGGCCGCGTAAATCAACCATTACCGCCCTGATTGAAGGGACGCACTTAAGTGCGGTTTACGAGTTATTTACTTTGGTTGCCTTTGACAGCGGAATGCAATGGAATTTTGGTTCCTGGGGGTGTAATACGATACATTAATGTAGCACTAGGTGGAAATGCAAAACATTGACAATTATCAGAGCACACTTAAGTAATTGTCAAATATTTTCGTAAAGTGCAGACTTTTTCAAAAGTTTGGGCCGGTAATAGGAAAAATATATGACAGCGTAAGTGCTCTTGAGGTCACAACCAAAACATTTACATCCCTTGTGATGTAAATAACTATTTCTTAGATAGTAACCTCAATTTTTGAATTCATTCTTGACGAAGCTTCTATCATGATCTAACGATGTGGTTGTTGTTGTTCTGAATACCGTAGCAAAATATTTTGCACTCGCTACTGTATATCGGTTCGATGAATAAAAAATACTTAACATACCTCATTTCTCTTCGTTGGCGTACGACATTTTTCTATTACTAATGCACGAAATGTTTGACGGTATGAAGTTTCATTTTTATTTAATCTCTAAATGATTTTCTCATCAATTAGAGCATAGTATCGAAAACTTTTGTCAACAAGAAATGGTGAAAATCAGAAGGGAAAGTTCTTTCTGATGCAGTTAAAATCCAATATTCCGCCGATAGAAAATAAGAAAATTGGTGATGGCCAGTAAGAGCCATATAAACATTTCAAGTACACCATTAGATAGGAGTTCAAAAGTGGTCTTGAGAAGCTAGATCTCCTTAGTGAGGGTCGAACATGAATCAGCTTTTGCATAACATTTTACACTAAGTACTAAAATGAATATCATAATGAACAGGGACATTAGTTAACATATCTACATTAAATAGAAGGAGTAGAGATAAACACTCAGACAAAGTCACCATCGATTATATGCCTACATTAGTTGTTTCCATCCCATTTAACGGTCTAAACTTCATACTAGTAGTATTGTGGATTCGAGTCTCACCAGGGTCAACCGGCTGACTTTTCTGGTGGATCCAGTACAATCTCGAGTTACTAGTCATATATTGCGGTAGACTAACTATACTTCTAACGATTCTAATAATTCTTGCCAAAGTTTCGGTATTTGAAATCCTCTTCGACCTTGAGTAGTAGTAACTTTCACAATTCCGTCTCATAAATCTGTTCCAACGTCTGTTCGATGTTAGAATTGGAAGCGATGGACAGAAGAATTTATACTTCCCGAGCTATTCATTTCTAAGGCATACTGTCAAATCTCCATTAATCCTCAATTTGATGACATAAATTTTATCTTTTATTTTACTTCAAGTAAGTTGCGGCAATTCCGGCTCCTATCTTTTTTTGTTGTTGTCCCACACCAATCCGCACTCAGTCTGTTACTAGGTTGAACTTGAAAGAAACAATGAAAAATTGTTTTTAAAGATCGCTACTTCGGCTCGGAAAACAAAAACGTTTTATACGTTAAATTAATTCGCACGGAGAGTATTACGCCAATGTAATAACGAATGTGAAGTTGATGGATTGATGAATGGCGAAGCGATACACATGTTACGCAAAAGTGTAAACACCTCGAAAGTCATTTGCTGTTTGGCTTTTGTTTGACGTGTTAACGAAGTCTTCACTGACCAAAAACCTAATTGTACACGTAGCACGAGTTGTTCTCGATTATCACGTATTTAATGCGTATTTTCACAATACCTGGTTGATGCGGTTTAATCGTTAATGCTGTTTAGGGAGTGTTTCAAATATTAAATACCCGAGGTAGGAACTGCACTCTAAAAAAAAAACAAGGCATTCTATCCCATTAATGTGATAAAATTCACCTAAATTTGGAGAGGACCTTTTGTGGGGAAAAACAGAAACTGGGACAATTTTACTTAAAAATATCAGAATCTAAGATAAAATTCGCCCCAAGTGGGATATGTGCGTAAATACAACCTACGGGGAACAAAACATGTGTTTGGTGTTGTATACCGTGTATCGTGACAAGTCGTGAGCGCCAATGTGTCATAATCTGATGAATCAACGAAATATTAGTGCATAAACTTTAGTTGAATGGTTGAGTGAAGAAGTTGTGGTTTACTAACCAACCACAACACTAATAAAAGTAGTAGTTAACAATACGCGGGTTAATGAACACGATGATGCTACTGCGGCATGGTTGACAGATCGAATGCGAAATTTACGTCAGTTGTAATTTGAACTTCCAGGAAGCAGAAGGTGTTTTCCTTACGATAGCTTGTTTAAACGTTTATTAACGCAAGTTAGAAATAGATAGATAGAGCCTGCAACAGTCTCGGGTACTGTCAGTGTTGCAGAACTAAGATCGTATATTAAGACTGAAACTTTAAGTGCTACGAATCCGACTGAAATCCGAAATGGAAGATGTGGGACATGTTTTCGCGAATAACTTTTGATACTTTTCCCATTTGAAAGTTTAATCATAATTGTTGGATATAGTGTATAATGTTTTACAAAAATTAATTCGCTTTTTAATCTTACCTTATGCGGTTCAGCAAAATTTTAATTTTCGAATTGGTTTTATCAAACGAACCTCAAAATTGAGGTGGGAATTCAAAAATGTCAAATATATAAGGTGTTCCGTACGAAATAAAGTTAACAGCTACTTCCCGTATTCAGATGTTTTCGATTAATACTTTTTCATATATCGATCGAAGCAGTTCCTGCTGTATAACTAACAATTTCCTGCACTCGGGATTCTAAATTACACTACGTTTTTGTACCGCTGAATGCTGTAATCCTGTATACAAATAGTACTAAATACTATTTGTATAAAAGAAATGAACGTGAAAACAAATTTCGTTTTCACGCTCATTTTGTTAATCGACCGTTTCATCGCATAAAAAATGTACGGTTTTGTGCATTTGCGGGTTTTATTTCCCGTTTCATTTGCATTTTTGTTCAATTAAAAGCATGTCTAGTAGAGTGTCAGTAAAAACATGTTACATTCGATGCAGGCTGAATTCACAGTCAACAAAGAAAGTTTCCCTTGTAATAATTTTAGAATTGTATACAACTGCATTTTCAATGGCATTTTATTTCTTGCACCGTTTCAATGGTAAACTGCTCTTTGAATAAAATATCTTAACGTTTATACAAAAATTCACAAAAAAGACAAGATTTACCGTAGCTAAATCTCAAGAAGAATTCCCTTGCGTACACTATCAATACAAATATTTAAATAATTTATGCACCTACGTCGAACATACATTCGCGAGCGGTTAGTATCTAGCCATACATAAATAATGAAACATTTTGCAGTGTGCAGAAACTGCGTTTTCTGATTGGGGAAACAGAACACGGCAGAAGAACGTGTTTCGTTTGCACAGCTTTTCGTTCACTTGCTCGTAACAATATTCGAACTAATTTAAAATTATAATAGGAAATGTAATCCATCACTTTTTGAATCTTTCGTGTATTATTTCGTAAGGATACTGCTAACCCTAAGGATTATTTTATTTTTGTTACATGAGAAGGACATTGAAAACATACGATCTTATAGTTAAATCAACTATGCCGTACTCTATTTAAATGCAAATTATATTTGGAAAAGAAGGTATGATAAACGATAGTACCAATAACCAATGCTTTCACAAGTGCACTTGGATATTTTCAATAAAATATAAAATCCTTTTCCAGTATATTTCGGAACAAGAAGGAATATAGCGTTTCCTTCTTGTACGACTTTGAACACAAAAACTCATTTTGTTGCTCGCGTGACTTTAACATTGATTGATGAAGACAATCAAAGACTCAAATTATTTTCAATAATTTACATCTTGGTGTAAAAGCACACAAAACCCATTATATGGAATCCAGCAGCCTAAATTCACATAACATCAGAAACGTGTGAAAAGTATGAAGTCGTTGGATTGGTATTCCTGGGACGACGAGTACACAAGTGGACAAATAGAAAAACACATTTTTTTATAACAAATATTTTTCGAAAAAAGTATCCAGAAAGTCTATTTCAATCAACGGTGAAAGCATCGTATTCATTTAAAATTGATAAAAGTATTTCAAAGAGAATGAACAAGAAAACTACCTCGAAAAGCTAAAGAATATAACCAGAGGGGGTCTAGAAAAAAAGGAGTTGGGACAAAGGGAGAAAGCAGGATTTCAAAGAAGGATTTTAAAGCAAACACGAAACACTTACTGTAAGTAAATCAAACTATTTTGTAAAAGGCGTTGAAAATAAGACGGGGACTTGATTATCATTTAAATCGATTTTCTTTTACCGGAACATATCAATATCCATGGTGTCTCCATTAACAAATGTTTGTTTACACGGCAGTTCATTTTTCTTGTTTTTTGTTTTAATGCTCTCAATACTCTCAATGCTCTCAGAGCGTGATCCACCATGCCCCAGAATTACAGTTATATGCAAGGATGTTGTGGAAATTCCCAAAGTAAGTCAATCTAGCTGCCTGGTGATTAGAGCTAATTATAATTCTTCTTATATTATAAATAGCAGCCAATATTTCTTTCGCTAATTCGTCGATATCGATATTTACAAACTAATTAAGTCTAGCTTATACCCACAATCCAAGGACCTAATTGCTGGTGCTCTCCTATTCATGCCAACTCCAAGTGTTAGGTTTTATTAATATTTGGTTTTAATTTATTGGACTCGAGTTACTTCCCCATTTGTTCCATAACCAGCTCAAGTTTGATAGATTTACTATGTCTTATTTTTTCTTTTATTATTTACTATTATAAGCAAATATTATCAGCAACACGTCCAAGTCATTGACAGTGGCCTGTGGCTGGATCCGAGTGACTAAAGATCGTCAGAGGTGATTGGTCCTTTTTTTTATATTTAGTCTATGATGAGGTGTTTGTTTATACTTTTTGTTATCCCAGTTGTGTATTGGGATCAGATGTTTGGATGTGTGTAGGCAACAAACTTTCCTTTTCCTGTCCTCTCCGATTGTTAGTCCGAGGGCATTAGTTTTGTAAGACCACAGTTAATAATCAATCACCTTCATCCTTTTTTTTTCATATACCCACCTCATATTTCATTCTCGCGCATTCCTTTCTCTGGGCCTGTATATTTCTATTTTAGGACGTAGTACATTACACTGCAACCTGCACAAAATTGTTTTTGCCTAATTTTATATTATACCGTATCGCTTAACCATTTTTCTTTAGTCTCGTGCACATGTTGCAATGATCTGCCTACCTCTAATGTTCTTTTAGTGCTAATTTGTAACGTTCAATAATTATTTTACAGTTAAAATTTCTTGTAATTTAAATTATTTTACTAAGTACTCAAGTTTATTGTTATTTTTTTTTTCTTCTTTGGCTTCGTTATTCATTTTTACATGTTTTTTGTTTTATTTCTCTCCCTAAATTCTGTCTCTTAGCTTCTCTTTGCTGGCTATTTTACATCTTCAGGTATTTGGAAGAGAATCAAGTATCACGGCACAGTGATTCAAGGTACCCATATACAGGATGAGACGGACAATTCGAGATGCCAGCACAGCTAACCGGGACAACTACCTGCGATCATTGGTTTTTTTAATTATTTTATCTCTTTGTTTTTCTTATTATTATTCAAATTATTAGAATAACCCTTTACACATACAATGAAAATAAATTTATTGATTAAGTTTATGTTAATGACAAGTTATATCTTCCCACAAATTAAGAGGAGGTGCAACAAAGTTTTTTTTATATAACAAAACTCCTGATGCCCTTCTAATAATTTATTTAAATAAGAACTTTGACTCTGCCATACCCTAGCCTGAACGCTGCTCTAGTTGGAGACACAAGGTGTACCATTTCGGTTATAACACCATATGGGAAGTTCTTTTTTATTTTTAAAGTAACTGTGTTTGTAGTTTGTCTGTGCATCATTAGAAACCAAACAATGTTGCAAAATATTTGTCCCATCGTATTCTTTTCAATACGTAAATATCACTTATTATCAAAAGAAACTCTCCTTCGGGAAATCTTTTCCTTTTCTATTCTTACATTTAACCAAATTACCACAATTAAATAAAAGAAATCGTTTTAATTTCTGTTGATCGTAAAAAAGTCAGAGTCATTTTCTAACTTTTCAGCGCAGTATGACTCCACTTTTAACATTTTCAGTTGAGAAAATAGTCCACGAGCGTCATTAAGTTTTATATGCAAAATGATTTAATTTGGGAAAATTAACCTTATCAAAAAATAAATTACTTTTTTTTGTTTTTTAAGACGAACCCTCGATTTGCAACTAGTACTTATGAAGAAAATAATAAGTTGACACTTTAAATTGTGAATCTCTAGGTAGATGCGAACAACTATTTCTTAGATGGTATTTACGTATTGATGCGAATGGGATAGGTCAAACATTTTCTGGTTTCTAATGATGCGCAGATAAACCACAAACACAGGTACTTTAGAACGGAAGAAATAAAAAAGTATATGGTGCAGACTTTTTAACGGACACTGTATAAAAAAGAGAAGAGGATCTAACATAATTAACATGTTAAAATGGATGTAGGCCAGTTGCTTTTAGGGCTGTTTGTATCCAAATTCTTGCACATTGGGATATTGTTAATTTCTGTAAATTTAGGAAAACAGCCCTCTATCACAATGGATATAATTGGATTCGGAATGCAAATAGCAACAACTTTAAAAAACGTGGTAGATATTCCACAAAGGATGCTTATTTTTCATGCCTTTCAACTTTGTTGATATTTCCGTAGACGAGGTAGACGACTCTACACCTCGGTTTATAAAACAATTATTCATATCACTAAGGTCACTTTATGTTTTTTATTTGGTTTCTTAAACCTTTGTTAGCTCTTTATTTATTTTCCAGATGATGTTTTGTCAGTTTTTTAAATTTCCTACTAGGTTAATATAATCTTCTTCGATATTCTTTATAAGTACGTTTTTCTAGATAATTTTGCTTTGACGGTATTCGTTATAAAGCGCAGGTCCCCCTGTAGTCAATATGTTAAACTTTTGGTACTGGGCCAACAAAAATATTTGTAAATTGCACCAACGACCGCTACATGTTCAAAAGGCGACATGGTGAACAAGTTCATTCTTTTCCACAAAAGGATATGTAGCCTAGAGTGTGGTTCAAACTAAATAGAACCATACTCCATTGGCAGTTCTTCCGCAAGTACACCCCAACATATTATTTTTGTTTAAACAACGTTTCCTGTGATGAAACTTGTTTAAACAATGTTTCGTAGTTTGTTGAATAAATAGATTAATTATTTGACCAACTAATAAATGTTGCAATAGAACCCTTATAGTGTTCTCTTATTGCTATCGCATTTGGGCTGAGATATTTTAAAGTGAGTTTACATTAACCTACAATGTGGTAATATGAGATTTGCGATGACAACGGCGAGTAGGATACTGTGGTTGATATTACAAAAGATGTTCTCGTAATGCTTCTAAACGAAGAAAAACAACAATAATAACGATGTAAGTTATTACAAATTCCACTACGATAGCTAAGCAAAGATCGTAAATCCGCTTTATGTCTAGCTGTGGTATCACCCTTTACATTTATTCAACCTACAGTGTAAAATTAAAGCGCTCAAATAGAAATACACACCCCGCCGAATCTAAAGGAATGCGCCTAGCAAAAAATTCCCTTCGTTTCTCGTTTTGTTAGTTACGTCCGGTGCACCCATTATAAAATATCATTTTTCGATCTAGCGTAGCGTTAACACTTTCATTTTTTACAGTGTAATCTCTATAATATTAACACGCAATAGTCTAAACATCTAATAATCCGAACAAGCTCCAATTAAATTTCTCCTTAAAACGACCACCCTCTAATGCAGTTAGCAATTATATCAAATGGTGCACAAAACAAAGCATCTGATCGCGGCGAGGGTCGTTCGGGTACAGAATGCAGGCAATAATAAAAAGTAAGAAGAAACTCTAAATATTGCAACAAACAGAAATAAACAATGAAATTGTCATACACACAGGTTGTCACAATCTTCTGGAATTGTAGAATTGTGCTTACTGGGTATATGGTAGAAGGGCAACATTTTGAAATAATTTAATTCACATCATTTGGTACGTTTCAAAAAATATTTCTGGATGTACAAATATTTTCGTATATATAGGCGATCGGTAAGTAGTGAACCAAAGACCTACGTTGCTGGTTTAAAGAGAACGCTCTGTATTTTACTACGCTCCTAGTTTCTTCACCTTGAAGTAACTAACGTATTATGAGTTTTATATGTCTATTTCTAGCAGATTTCGAGCTTTTTATAATTCTGTATTCAATTACCCGAACATTATTTATTTAATTTTGCCATATTCCAGAACGCTGGAAAATGGCAGAATGGCACGAAACTTTATAAAATACGACTAGCCGCTATTGTTTTTGTCGCAATAATTTTCAATAGTCCAAATTGTCGGCAGTTCATGAAGGAAAATTCCCATTTTATTTCCATTAATTTGAAATTGCCAATATAACGTAAAACAGCGGAGCACGACAAATTTTACAAACGGAAGCAATTTTAGTAAAACATCTGAAGGCCAAGTACATTGTATTGGAAAATAAGGGGATAGGTGATTATTTTCTTATTTAAATCGGCTCCTCAGAATGATAATTGAAAGTAATTAACTCTTTGATGACCTGAAAGAACTTCGACACCAGTGCCAACCTTCGGGTGAGACAGACCCAAAATTATGATAAATTATAAAAAAATATATAAAATTATACAAAGCAGATTAACTTAATTTCACATAATCAAACAATCAGTAGTAAATCTGAAACCAATTAAATAAACATCTTTCTTACTATTCCTAAATTAAAAAGAATCTCGAAACCTTTAACTAATTTCTAGACACGAAACAGAATGAAATGTACTTTTCACCACTGAAAAGTTAATAGCACTAGATGCTCATGACCTCAACTAACAAAAACTAAAATAATAAAAAAAAGCTGTTATGAAGCATACGCACATTACCTGCACCTATTTGCAAAATTAACTGTTACTCTAAATTTGGCAAGCGATTTGCATCTATGTACAACACCAACATAAGCAAATCAAGATTCCAAATATAGCCGTATCAAATGCAAGCCGTATCTACCACCTCATAAGTTATTTTAATTGCAAGAACGGTAATTCAATAAAACAAGAGGATAATTGGCCGTCTTTAGTCGACCGCCTGATGGAACACTATATTTTCTTCATTAATCGCGAATCACATTCTTGAATAAACATCTTTTCATTACACACGTAATTGGATGTCGCAAGTTTATAACTTCAAAGAAAATTTTAATCAAACATTAGAAATATATACTTGTCACCCTACTGCCTGAAGAGATTTTTATTAAACGCGTTCAATTAACCTGAATAATTTGAACCATTTTGCATTGTATAGAGTGTTAGAGGACGCTAAGACTTCTATTTGCAATGCAGGAAAGTGAACATAAAATACAGTCACTTTGTGTAATTTACTCACGTTCGGTCACAAAGGTATAGTCGGAATTAAACCGCTAAATTTTGACCGAAATTGCAATACCGTTATTTCAACAAAAGCGAAGCACTATTCAAATGTAGTTCCATTAAAATTATATGTGTGGTTTTCAACGAATTCGTCGCCTAAATTAGTTTCTCTATTTAGACGGAAAAAGTGATATCCTTCTTTACGCAAATATAATGCATTTCAGTTCAAACAATATGTTGTTGTGATATCATTCATTTTGGTTGAGAAGTGTTGAGGGTTTGGGTTTTCAGCTTCGTAAGATAGGATTTCATAGAAAAAATTAAAAGAGTCCATTAAACAACCTGCGTTGCAAAAAATCAAAACTATCGACGCACATTTCTTAATATGAAAATTTTATTCGAAATTTTACATGTACATCAACGGTGTCACGTGACTTCGACTTTTTTAGCAATTTATGGATGGAATTTAGAAAAATAATCGAGGGATAGAAAATCCTTTTTCAACAACGACGTTTTTTTAAAAATTTTCTGAAAAAAAAGTTTAAAATTAAATATTTTAATGGTATCTTTTTCATAAATACCGAAAATCAATTAATTTGGCCAAAAGAAAACATAAATTCAATTTTCTTTAATCATCAACTTCTAAATTTAATTCGTTCAACGGATAGGTATTACAAAAATTTTCTAAATTTTTTAGGGAAATATAATTGCAAAACTTCACATAAAATAAAATAGTATTTTTCACAGATGATATGTTTGATTTATCTCTTAATCGTTTTCCAATTTGCAAAGAAACAATTCAAATACAAAGAAACCGAGAATTTTTAATTTTATTCATTTTTAAAAGGTGTCTCGTTACAGTATATTACGCAGGATCCTCAAAACTTATTGAGTTTGGAAAAGTTAAACAAGTTCTGCGAGCGCAAAGGACGTCCCTATGGGTTATTGCATAAATTATTCAGCTCGGTAACAGAATGAACTCTTCAAGAATTTATTGTAAATAAGTAGACAAACAATCGCGATGATTGCTAATTATAAGTGCAATAATTTGTACTATATAAAATGACGAACTCATCAGAATGTTAACGGTTGGGTAAATGGATTGAATTTTTCAATCTATCCTTCTTAAAGGCATTTATTCAAGGCAACTATTCCCTTCTTTCTTCCACTGTTTCTTCAACATTTCACTGTATCAAATCCGTATTTGTTTTAAAAAATTTTGTATTCATCAACCTCTCCGTTAAGTGTAGCCCCCACTACTCTCGTAGTATTTTCTCTGGTTCTATCGTACAATTTGGAAACTCCCCATTATTTACCATAAAATTACAACAACTTTGAGCACATTAACATCCCCCTCGTTCTGTAACGTTGTATACAACTTCTTGATACCTTAATCTCGCAAGGGCTCTGACTCTGACCTCATTCACATTGAGTTATGCACTAGGTCATGGTCAATGGGAAGGTAGCAAAGTCAGTTGATGGCAAATTAGAAAAACGATGAAAGGTCAGTATTAAATAATTTTATGAAAGGTGTTCAAAATGAAATGCGTTAACCTCAACGCAAACCAGTAAATCAATCGTGCCGAATATTTGTATTGGATTTTCTTAATTCTTAAGGCGGCCAGTGTTCATATACAAAAATTCCTACTAAAAGCTACAAAAAAATACTTTTCTAAATAATGGTAATTTGTAATCTAAATCGAAACTAGTTAACCATTTTACTTTATCGAAATCTTATTTTTATTAATGCCAATATTAAAAAACTGGATGGATAGCGTTAACCGTTAAGCGTTGGGCTTTGAACATTAAAAGGTGGGCACGTAGTTGTACTTTGCTTACTGTTCATTATGTGATATATATGTATTTATTTTAAGTTTTAAGAGTGCTAGTTGCTTAGTATTTATTAAGTCACAGGATTATCTGTGCTGATATCTCGACCTCGTTGATACCAATTACTGGTTTACATGTTAATAACAAAATATATATCGCAATGTAGTTTATATTTATAAACTATTAATATTATTAATATTCATCCCTTTTTTTCCAGATTACCTACCACGTTAACAGTGCCAAATGGTATCGCTTGTGTTTTGAGGCTACTTAGATTCAAAGATCACGCAAAAATTAATATAAATGTGACAAATGCTTATTCACTAACATTTATAATTCACCCGAAACATTGGCACTTTCAAATTTCAGACCATAGACATTTGCTTTAAAAATTAGTGAAAACTAATTCATTATTTAGTTTCCCTGGGGGGTTCTTATATATCTACATACAATATGCGTGCGTGTAGGTGTATATTTACTAAATTCAAGTATTTTGTGCTAACTAAATAAATATAAAGTAAATTACATAACTAAGTTGATTTCTGATAGATTTTACAAATATTTTTGAAATGTAATATTATTCTACAATATTTCAGGAAATATTTTATTTTGCTATGATTTCCCTAGGTACTTCTCCGGATAGCCGAAAAGAAAGAGATTAGATTCCAAAAGTTCAACTTCAATTTCATCGGTAGACATTTGCGGATATTTTTTTATCATTTTGAAATAAAATTGGAAAGTTTGGAAAATAGAAAATAAACAGAAAAAATACAATAAAGGATAAACAATATACATGTTTTATCGAATATTGCAGTAAAATATATTATGCTTGCGTTCTATGCTAACGTCATGATTGATTGCGTAAGAGTAATTCTATTTTGTACTGAACAATAAAATGCACATTGCCATTGGAGATAAAAGCGGCTTCTCAACTTTATCAAGGGTTATTCGTCTTATTATTCTTGCTGTTCGTTTATTGAAGAGTGTATGAAGTTTAGGAACTAATTAATTATCGCCAGCAAACTTTCGCCGTTGTCCACGAGTCAGCCATGCGCTAACTGAAAACAAATGTATCATTCAAATTTATCTGCCATTTGCATATTTCGCACGGGCTTGTCGAAAACAGTACCTCAGAAATAATAATGCTGTATTTAATTAGTTAAAGTACACATTAACCCAAAATTATTGTACAAAAAGGACACTTAAGTCCACAAATATATTCTCCTACAATCCACTGGTCTTAATCATAACTATAATCTTCTAAATTTTTAAGCATATATTTTTGAAAAATATCGAAGAAAGGGAGGGACTTTATCAAACAATACAGAGGTATAAATTTTGTTAGAATTTTCAATTGAAAATATTTTGCAATATGGTAATCAAGTAAGAACTAAGAGCCATATTGGTTTTTATAGAAAATCAACTCAACAAGTTTTCTATTATACTTTAATCAGAAGTACGAATTTCTGCATAGTCCTGCTGAAACGCATTGGTTTTCTTCTCATAAACAATTAGTTCACAATTTCGGTACTACAAATACTTTAAGTAATTAAACAAATTTCTTTAGGTACATGACATATATTGGAAAACGAACAGACACAAGTAACTTTTATTGACAGGAAAAAAATCCATCTAGATAAGTCTTACTATATCCACAATTTAATTGTATAGCGAGGAAAGAGGTACTATATCATGCGGAGCTAATTTATCTACTTGGTTCAGTGCATATACACGCGCGATAACAATGCATTGCGTGGGCCGTTCTTTAAAACATGAGTGTGAACAACTTTTACATGTGACGTATAAAGATCATGCTTTACATCTTGTGGTACAAACGATTCGCAAATGTTATCCAGAGGTAGATGCATTAATTTCAAATACTAAAAAAGTGTTTTTAAAATCTCCCAAGTGAATTCGACAACTTTACAGACGGTGCCCCGGTATTGCCAAACCACCAGAGCCGATTCTCACACGTTGAAGATCATGGTTGAAGGTGGCTTTCTATTATTAAAAATTTTTCGAATAAATAAAATTTGTGGTTCTACAATTCATTCCCGACGAAGCTGTAGCTGTTTGGGAAAACTAAATAAGATTTCAAGATACTTCCATTGAAATAGATTTAATAACATCCGTAGATGTCGAACGGTCATTCTCAAAATATAAGAACTCTTTTTCATCACGGCGAACGCTGTTCAAAAAATAAATAAATTTGGGAACATATCTAATGCATCTTATAATAATAATCTTATTCTATTTGTGCTACGTAGATAAGGTAAGTAGGTTATATACAATATTTATAATTAAATAAATATATACTTGCCTTAAATCCTAATTAGTAAAGTTCACCACTTTCCGCCCGCGAAATTACCACAGACTAGACAGACCTGTGTTTATTCGTCTCATGAGAATGGATTCGTGTTGCCTACTGGTTTGCCCGCGAGTCGACAAAACACGAGTCAGTCTAATCGCTACGAATTTCGTGAAGCACACGGAAAGCGAATAACTTTACTAATGAGTAATATGCATACACATAGTACTGTCTTGGTGTACAGACAAAAGTGGCCCACTGTATAACTGATAAATTAACGAATCAGCGCCAAATATGAGAAATAAAGTATACAAGCCCAAAATAAAAAGTTTACCTTTAAACAGACCTATAAACCCAAATGGAAATTTGATGTCGAGGAAACATAACAGTAACTTACCTCTATTTACCCCGTACTATCAAAATATGCAATAATATACAGAGTATTCCATCTAAATTTTCGCATAACTTTTTTTTGGGTCACGTAGTATCTATCAATACTATTTTAAAACTTGCTCCCAATTAACCTACATAGCCCTAAGTAAAAATATTTTGTCGCTCTTCGTGTATAAGCTGACGCGAATGTGGTGATCCAACCTGTATATTGTATATTATTTGTATGTTTTATTTACATTTTTACATTAATTTCATTTATTTACTGAGCTGTATGTATATATACTTTTTACCAATACCACATTATAATCTTATTGCTGAATACAGTACCCATCTATCTGTACAGTTGTCAGGCTATTGCAGAGATTTACATGCGCCCGCAGTAGAACTGAACGTGGTGATCCCACACAAGCATAATGTAAGCGAAAATCGATATAGTAGTTTATATGACGATCCCAATATTAGAAACCGAAGAACGTGTAGTTTCAACAAGTAATTATATTTTTATTACTTACCACCTGTAACAAAGCACTAATCTCCCAGTATAAACTCCGTCAAATAGTTCTAGTGTATGTATTTACATCGACGCAATTAAGAAGGCAACCAGAACGACTAGATGCAATCTCCGCCGTCGAGTTTATAAGAAGCAACTAACTAGTTCAGAAATCTTAGGTGCCGCTAAGCCACAAGGGAGATTATTTCCCTTACGATAATGAAGCTTCGTCGTGCTTCCCTCCAACTGATGTAGGAAAAGAACTTTATAAGCATAAGCTGCAGCGATTAAGTTTTAGATTCCTTTCCTTCGTTCTACGCTCTACTCTTGAAAAAGTAAAAATGAGATATAAGTACAGCCAATCTACGTAACATTTTATTTACTTAAATCCGGAAAATTAGTGTCTTTTCTTAAAGCCTATGCCACTATAACCAGTCATTATAACTTGGAAATGATAAGCGATATAGACCAAGGAGAAGTAAAACACTAACACTAAAGGAAAGGACGCGTTATATTTAAAAAAATGATAATTTTTAAACAATGCAGTACCACGGCGAAGATTTTAAAACGGAGCTTCATCTACTAATGGAAATGTTCAGTGAAGCCTGAGAATTATGTGTGAAAACTAGCAAATTGGTAGGGCGAAAGTAGTATTAATGAAAAGCAGTAAAAATTATTGGGAAAGGAGTTGAAGAGATACATAGACCCAACTCCATACTCAAACTACTAAGGTATCGGCACACTCCAAACCACACAAAAGTTTTAACTTTAGGTTTGCGTTCCTTGATTAGATTTGGCCAATTCTTAAGGATCTTCTTCGTTTCGCTGGTCATAGATGGTAAACGATTCTTTATAAGATCCTGTCGATAGTCAATTGTTGACGTATCTGACGTTTGTTTATATAGTTACATAACTGTCAAAACTGTCACTTTCTGTTGTGTGAACATTGAGATGTATGGCTATATTCATGTATTATCACTTTACATCTTTATAGAGTCGTAAGATTCCATTACATCCCGCTATCAGGGGCAACCAAGTTAAATCGCACTTACGTCCCTCCAATCAGGGCAGTAATGATGACTTACGCAGCCTGCAGTAGAAAAAAAAATATTTAAGTTAAAGTAGATTGCATGTTGCAAGCAACCCATGAGATGAAGACGAGATGCTATAAAAGAAAAGTGGGGTAAACCTTCCTAACAGGTATAGTTCTGCAAAACAAACTAAACAATTACAAGGTTGCCAAGCCATAACTCTCACTACTACAACTACATAAGCGGAAGGTACAAGTAAATTGATCTTTATATTTGAAATCAATTAATATGTTAAGTAGGAAACAATAAGTTATAGTAAGTACATTTAGAAGGTTTACTTTTGTTCTGGTTTTTTCTTATTTGCTTCTCTAATCATCAATTTGAACAATTATGATATTTTTTTAGACATCGAGTTAAAACTAGAGAGCCTAATCGACTCACAGATACGAACAACAAGTTGGAAAGTATTGCTTAGCTTATATGCAATACGATGCCAGGTAGATCAAATTAATCAGATACTCTAGATGATGAAGTTGTAGAGGAAATTGAACACGACAGATTCCGAGCTAAAAGGGAATGATTCAGATATTTTAAGAAAAGTAAAAAGAGAGAACACTATGTATATGTTGTAGACTCCTGCGGTCGTTGTTTTCTTTTAAAGAATTTGGGTTTCTGGGTTGAAACTACGTCGTAATTGCATAAGAATGTCGACGTTTCGCTCTCAATTGCATGGAGCTTCTTCTGGATTGCTGCAGTTGCGTAGCTGCTGCACGAAAGATGACAGTGGTTGCTCGGCGTTCGGTCTTTATAGGCTTGGGTAGGTGGGTGGGGTGTGCGATTATTTTCACTGGAAATGTAACGAGAACCCCTGGAAGACGCAAGCTATTGCATATTCTTGAAAACACCACGGGCTGCTCCCGAAGATCGAAACCACTTCGACGAAGATCGAGCGGAGCGGCAATATCAAGTACCTCGGTGTCATTCTGGACAGCAGACTAACCTTCGCTGAGCACCTCGGACGAGTTCGAAATAGGGCATTAGGTGCGGCTAAACGGCTGTACCCCGTCCTATCCAAGTCCCGACTAAACCCCAAAACCGGCGTAATGCTGTACAAAGTGCACGTTCTCCCAATCCTCACCTACGCCACCATCCGTGCTGGATCACGGCAGCTCCCTCACACTTCCTATTCCTTTCCCAGCAATAGGAAGTGTGCGAACTGTATTACGGGTCCCCAGTAACACCAAGATCGGAACACTGACATACCTGAGTGAAACCAGGGAGCAGAGGAACAGAGTTCCTTGCCAGGCTTAACAAAGCCTTCTTCGAGAAGACAATGAGGAGCGATAGCTCTGCCATGCAGAGCGCTATCACTCAGAAGGCCTCTAGAAGAACCACCCACAAGACGTCCTTCGACTGCCTGAGCAGGCTATCACCAAACTCATTTAGTCAAAACCACTAAATCGTTTCTCTTATTAGAACGTCGGAGTAAGGAGTCCAGGAAGAACATTCCAGCGCCCACAAGTTGAGAACACTATAATCGATTGCGCTGCCAGTCCGAGAGTTCATATTGCTACTTTCTAAACGGCAGGTATGCCTTTCTTGGCACTACAGGGCGCCAAAAGTTGCCTAGCTTGTCGTTTTGAAATGTTGTGGCATTATCTGTGAGGCAATAGCGACACAGGTTAGAATTAAAATACTCTCGGAACCACGTTGATGGCGCCGGGTAGGCAGAAACATGTCCGTGGGTAGCGTATTTTCTTTCCTTTTGCCGTGAACGATTCCATCAATACCATGAGGAAGCTATTTAACATTATTTCTTTTTGTCATTGTTTCTAGGCATTTTCTGATATGTTCTCTTAGGTCACAATTCTTATTTATTTGTTCATAGCATATACCGTAAATGTTATTCTAAAAACGAAGTATTTGCAATCGACAATATGTCGTGCGAGGCCACAACTGATGATTTTAGGTTTTTTACATTAAGGACAACATTGACTCCTAAGACACGACAACTTCTTTAGGAAAGATATTTAACTCACGAAATTATGACATGAGATACAGTTGAATTTATAATGTAAATTGTTGTATACCTTATTCAATATGAACATTTTTAATTAACAATCGTTGTAGAGAGAATTTCCTTCCAACGCAGGAAGCCCGAGACTGTAAGAGAAGCTAAAAGCAGAGAAGAAGGTCAGAGGAACCTTAGCGTTGAGCGAGTGGACATAGCAACGCTAGGAGAAAAACCAATAGCAAATAGTTTATCTATTAGGATGTAATGATCTATTGTATCTAATGCTTTGCTAAAACCCGTGTAGATAACATCTACTTGTCGACGACTGTCAAAACCTTCACTGATGTATTGAGCAAGCTCAACTAAATTAATAACATGACTAACAAACTCATGCTAGCTAATAGAGATATGGTTGATATACTTATGCAACCTATTACACAGAAGTTGTTCAAAAACTTTAGCACAATTAGGGAAAACACTAATTGGTCTGTAGTTAGGAATATATCCCTTACCGTCTTTTTTGAAAACTGGTGTTATCCTATTAATTTTCTAATAAAATGGAAAAGTATATGTGCGAATGGCCAAATTGAAAATAAAGCGGAGGTTCCTATAACACCCGTGCACGGTCACGTATGAGAAAGCTTGGAATCGCATCATGTCCACAAACCAAAGTTGCTTTGAGTCTGTTTCAAAGTATGCAAAACATCTTGGACTGAAAAGTACCCGATATTGAAAAATTTGGGTTTACTGGAGGTATTGGAAAAGCCTGTACAATTTCAGAAGGTTTCGTTTAGCATTTTTTAAAACAATTTTGAAGCACTAGCAATATCGTCCTCAATCCTTTTGTGGTATTCTTTGTAGGCTTGATTTGTGTTTTGATTAAGGACTTTTTTTTGTTTTCAGATTCTTGTTGATATCTGCATTAAACTACGAAAGGAAATTACTTCTAGAACTTCTACATGTTGGAACAAAAGAACGTATGGTGCCAAACAGTTGGCCATAAAATGTAGAAGCATCATCAGCATTAGAAAATGCTTCAACAAAGGACCAATCTACATTCATAATACATCATCATATAATGACGGAAAATCAACACTTTCACAAGTTCTATTTGAGGTTATTGTTAGATGGAAGGTTTGGTGTAGATTTTACATTAGTTATGTGATAATAGTAACAGCCCCAGTAGTTCGCCATTCCAACCCATGCCAAAAGCCCATGTTCAATTATAAAAAAGCGCGACAACATATGGAAGATAAATGTATATGTTCACTGGTAAAAACAATAATAATAATGATAAAAATGCACGATATCATATAAACGATCTGGTTAAATGACCCATATAGCATGTAGCAATGGAACAGGTTTAGGTACGTCTCTAAATTAATTTAGTTATAAATTCGTCAAGGATTTATACACTATATCTTCTACAAACTATATATACGACAAAGTTTTGATAAAAAGACGCTTGGTGTACTGCACCAATTATGGTTCAACGTTGATGAGATGTTCAAAACGAATGGTGAAAACAATTCAGAATGCCTAGGACACTGAATGCCATGAAGATGATGATACGAAGATGCACGGGATTACCGATACTAAACAGCACGACCATACAACGGAATATTTCAAACCGACATAACCAAAAATGAAATTGAACAATGGCTTGAGGGATAAAGAGTAGCCAGGGATAAATTTTTTCATTAACTGAGACTACACAAACAGTAAGGAAGAAGACGAGAAGTTAAACGGAGTAACAGAAAATAACATATTAGATCATCAACTGTTAGATCCATATAGCGTATTAGAGATTAAGCTGCTTTTGCTTGTATAAAATCCTTGCAGCAACGTCATATTGATTCATACTTTAATGTTTAATACTAAAGTTTTCGCTAATTCGAATATTTCCTTTCTCCGACTAATTCTTACTAGTGAATTTGTACTGTATTTTCACTCAAAATTGGTAAATAAATCTCTAAGAAGAGTGGCGCACGTGTATGCATTAATTAAAGAAACTTCCTCCAACAATTATACCTTCAATACTATCTATAATACAGTTTATGTTAACCGAAACGTGCACTATTCTGTTAAAAGGAAATTGATTTCAAGTCTAACTTTCTGGCATATATTTCTTCTCCGGTTTTAATTAAAAGTTTGTCAATTATATTTCTTAAACTATCAACTTCAGGAACCTTCAAATTTATGTTCCTCTCGTAGAATCGATGCTAGCAGCTTTAGAACCTAACTTCGCAGAAGTAACACATTAGGAAAGAAGATATTTGAAAATACCATGCAGATAGGAAGAAGTTTTAATTAAAAATGAACTTGCAACTTGCACATTGACCTTCTTAATCTATGAAAAGGGTCTATGATCACAAACGGTTGTAAAATTAAAGTTAGACTGCTATCCCATAATTGAAATTATAGAATATTAAGTAGCCTAATATTACCACCAAAAAGACTACGCAGTTCAAAAAGAAGACGTTTCTACGATTTCGATTTTATAGTGACGATTATCTACAAACTTCTACAAACATAGAACCAAAGGCACAGCTATTATCCTCTTCCCTTTGATAAATATCTAACATTCTGTATAAAGTAATTCTATAATTTACTACGATCTCTAGTTGATGCCGGTTGGTAAGGCAACATTTTCCTCAATTGCTGCTTCCGCTTCGATAATTAAAAACTTGAAACATGAAGTACGTCGTCCGTCGGGAAAATACCGAGTGCATTTCTTTTTGCAATAAGGTTTCAGTGGAATCGTTGTTTGCGGATAATTTACTTTCAGTATTCCCTGCTGTTTCCCCATTTTTCTCGCAAAGTACGTGTAGTGTTGGATTTTTTTCAAAATAATACGTGAATTAAATTGTATATTCTATATAAAAATGCAAATATCTCGGATTTACGAAGATAGAATTGGAATAACAAGATAATGAGCGACTTCTCTGTTTTTTATATAGTTCCAGTCAGCGTTACGCATACATCATATGCTACCTCCGAAGCAAAGTTTATTCGACTGATGAATTTATACACACGAAAAAAAATGTATGCATATTTTATTCAAATGGAAATCAAGCTAGACTTCAATTACAATTGCAATAGTGGCGTCGAGTGAGTTTTTCTATGTGTAGTTGCTTAATTTGTTTTGCTATTGCGACCTAGATTTTCTGATTTTGACAATGTTCAATTGATGTCTGCTAAAATGGTTTTATTGCTAAAGGTTTGTGTTGACCTCATTCAAAGCTGCGTACTACAAATCAAACAGAGAATGTGGCAGTGCATTGAAAAAATATCCAACAGTACATAGATTGCGAAATGACGCTCGCTCAGTAACATCGTTTCGTGAACTTGCACAAATATGTAAGGAAATTAGTTAGCAATAAAGAGCGATCGGGTAAACCAAAATTTGTGGAAATTCAGCATGCGATGTTTCTAGTACCAATAAAGCTGTGAAACGATTAAAGGTGAATAAAGAATTAAACTGTGTGGCGCAAAGAGCAACATTCTCTGCATCCCTATGAAACAAAAACGCGTTTTGAATTTTTAATAAGATAAGCTGATTCGCGCCACTTTCGCTTTACAGATGTTAGAATAACGCTGAATGACTAGATAAAATCTTTTAGAGAGGTGAGGTACATTTTCAATAAAGTAGGGCTGCGTATGGGCGGAAAATAATTCAGATACGATTGCTCAGCAAGGATTACATTATTTCAAGGTTACTGTTAGATACTGCTTTATGCTAGATTTCCTAATAGGATTCTATCTCTATAAATGGACATACATACACTGAGGAAAATACTAATGATATATGAACAGCGACATTTTCGAATGTTGCAAAACTTTGTATTACCATCATTATAGAATCATAATATTGATAACACTGTTTTTAAGACACTATTACGGAACATATTTGGTGATCGTGTATTAATAGTAATTTCTCGAATAATTGTAGGTTACCAGATATGAGTCCGGCTGACTATTGTTTATGGGGTTATGTCAAAGGAAGAGTATTTCTTAGTAGACCTACTACTGAGAAACTGAAGCAGTTGATGTCACATATCGTCGTGACTATTTCTGGGAAATGCTCTTACTGATACCGTAAGAAGAAATGTCTTTTTTTTTAAATATCAGTATAAAACTCAAACTTAATATCAGTATAAAACTCCATTACTTTAGATCTAAAAATTTGGCAAAGTTATAGCAACTTCAAATTGGCATACTTATGAATAACTTGAAATAGTTTTGGTGTGAATAATACGCGTTAGTGTTAAAGATTATACAAACAGGAAACTAATACTAGTTATCCCTTCAGCTTCTATGGAATTTTTTCTATCTGTGACCGCAAGATCCTTCTTCTTCGTAAATGGTTTCGTACGAGAAAGATCAACAGTTACCAATCTTGTATCGATTACCCAATTTATTAGCCAGCATCTTGACGCCCAAAGACAAGTTGACGTAATATACACAGACCTCAGTAAAGCATTCAACACATTAGATCAGAATGTTTTACTTCAGAGATGTTCTGCTTTTGGCTTCAGTCTATCACTTATTCGACTTCTAAAGTCCTATTTGGCCAACAGAAGCAATTATGTTTTTTATAATGGATTCAATCTTTCGAATTTAGTCCGTCTTCAGGTACTCTATGGAGTCCATTATTATTCAATCTCTACGACAATGATTTACTTGCTTCTGTATCTTGCCCTGTTATAGCCTATGCAGATAATTTAAAAATATTAATGCCTATTAAGAACTGGAATGACGTTATTGAGCTACAGCGTAACCTTAATATGATCACCGATTGGTTTGCCTCTTCAAAGTTGCTGGTCAGTGCGAACAAGTGCTGCTACATGTTATTTAACTCAATTTCTTCCACTTACTCCATTAACAGCTAAGCACTTCTGAGAGTTATTGAATTTTGCGATCTGGAGTTATTTTTGACAGTCGTTTGAGCTTTGGGCCGCATATCAACCACCTTTGTATTTCCGCATCCAAAGTTTTAGGCTTCGTAATGCACACCTGCAGATACTTTGAGAATATATCCCTTTTCAAAACTTTATTTTATACCTTTTTTGTAAGCAAAGTCGAATATGCTTCACCTGTTTGGTCACCGCACTACATTTATCTACAACTATAAATTGGGATGATTCAACGGAGATTTCTCAAAATCTTACTCTTCAAGATTGATGGAATTTATCCAGTGCGGAATATCGATTATGGTGCTCTTCTCGATCGACATGGGATGCACACCGCGGCTTCTCGTCGGGAGCGACCGAGTGCACGTTTTGCCTGAAAGTTGGTGCGTGGCGTCCTTGATTGTCCCGACTTGCTTTTTTCCTTAAATTTTCTAGTTCCTCGCACATCTTCACGTTCTTCTACTACTTTCTCCCTTTCCTTACCTCAAACAAATCTGTTATCCTTTTCTCCCATTACTATGTGCCGCATAACCGACACACTCCATAGTAATGTATTTTTTAATAAAATTAATTAAGAGTTTTGAGTTTTTTTCCTTTTGCTGTTTTTTATTTTGTCCTCAATTACTATTCTTAGTATCCTACGTATTTTTTGTATAGTGTTGTCCTGTAACTGGAAGCCGTTAGACAATAAACTATTGTTGTTACTATTAAATAGTAGTACAAGCGCAACGCGAGACAAACATAATTCACTTCCAAAATTATATAAAATCGGTTGCTTTAGACTTGGGCTCGAAACCGAACAAAATTCTATGAGAACTTCATCCCATTATTTGATCTTTTTTTTTACAAAAATTACAGTTGAAACCACACAAATGTTAATTTCCAAATATTTCTATAGACAACTTCTGTTGAATACATTTATTATCATCCAGAATGATTGGAACTGGACTGGTTTCCACAGATTTCGGTATGTAAGTTTTTGATTTCACATATTGTACAAATCATCTTTTTCATCCTTAACAATTTACATAAAGTTTCGCCCCACAAAAATCACAGTTATTCGTCAGTCGGTTGTATTGTTGTAAATAGAAAATAACTGATTGCTTACGCGTTGCTGTAATGCGCACTAAAAAATGTGAAAAACCCAGTTTGATTGACATCACTCCGGTTGACACTATACATGTAGACACGTATTTCACGTAACTGGCTCGTTAATAGTACTATATATAAATGTTCTACTGTTTGCCTAAACTTGATATTTTGTGACTACTATTTGTTCAACCGGATCCTATTAAAGTAAAATATTTTTATTAAAATATCACTCTCGGTTTACCGGAAAGCGATATCAACTTGATTATTTCAAACGGAATGGTATAATTTTTCCTACTCTTTGGAATTCTCCGTCCCTAAACACATAATTTTTTATTAAACTTTAATATGGCTAAATGTTATTGTTTTTGAGTTATTTTTAATTCGCTATTTCTTTAGTAACCTTCATTGCATCATTCAAAAACTAATATCTCAGGCAATAATTAAGGTGAAACTTCAAGTTTGACCTATTGTTCAACCACCTAACAACCTATCAAACGACTTAAAATACATTACTGTCTAATATATAGGGCGTTTAAAATGAAAACCAAAGTGTCATATCTTTAAATGCAAGAAAACATTGTTTTAATGGAACACCCTGTTTCATATTAAAATTCCATATGTCTGTCTACCTTTAATAGATCTTGAGATATTAGCGATTTTTTGAGAAAGATGTCCCACAATAAGTTTAATCCTCTGTTGCGAGTTATGAATTTCACTAATGTCAAAATCTTGTACTTCAGCATAAGCATAATAACACACTTCCGTACTGCGTAATATGAATGTCAACAGCTGTTCAAGCAACGATCTTGAATTTGTTTTTTATTTATAGAGAATGCTACAAAATATTAGTAAGAAGATGCCACATATTTAACGATAGACAAATCTCAATCACCAATTACAAAGAGAAAATTTCGAAAAATAGAAAATCCTTTTTACGTTTGGCATACTTTTACGTCTTTCAAAATTAATCAATATTAGGACCCTCCGTTTGAACACTAAACAGTGTACCTCAAACCGTTTTATAGTTTGTGCCCTAGTTCAACAATAGACCAAGCTTCTGATGAAAGTTACTAAAATAAAAAGAATAAAATTAGACGAAAACGATAACATTTAACTATAGAAAAGTCTAATAAAAATGTGGTGTTTATGGATAGCAAATTCAAAAATGTGAGAAAAAGTACACCATTCCGTTTAAAATAACAAAGTTGATGTCAATTTCCGTTAATCCGGAAATGACACTTAGATAAAAACTACTTTACTTTAATAGATTCGACTGAACAGATTAATATCCAAATACAGGCAAACAGTAGAACCTCATCATCATAAACATTCAATGATCCGGTTACGTGAAATGTCTTGTACATATATTACATATATGCTGTGCCAGGAGTCTCTGGTACTAGGTTCGAAGCCCGGGCTCGTCACTCCCAGAATAAAGTTTTTCGTAGTTTTGTAGTATATATAAAGGAAGAACCTTTCTAAATACAAAGATACTCACCTCTCAACCTCTGTAAGCTACCTGCGATGAAAAGTAAATATCAAAACATACTTGCCTGACAAAGATACATACTGTAACTCCACAATATTGAGAGCGCTACAGTCCGTGAATATGATGTTACATAAACTATATTTATATAACACTGCGGTTATAGTTTTTCTTTTTTCCTAAATGGCGTCTGTCTATTCGCATCGTATTATGTATGCTAGCAGCAACATAGTGTAAATGTAAACAATTTTATGGAAATCATAATTTTATGAACATGTCAAATTAAGAAATGCAGTAGCTAGATATAAAAAAGGAATAATTCTTGGCGACTTAGATCAATGTATAAAAACATTGAAATTTTACCTTAGTATTTTCCAAAAAATTTGGCATTTGTTGTTATTGAATCAATGACGGCACAATATTTAACCGGGTAGTTTGTTTGCTGCGTTTTAAAAAGAGTAATTCTATGAAAAAATGGAAATTGAACTTAAGGGTTTTGAATGATTTCCTATGATTTTAGAAAAAGCCTAACAGAACAATAATGTCTCGAATCGTTTCGCTCAACTTTTGGTAGTGAAACATCATCAGAAAAGACTTTACAACTAGTTTATAAAATTTCGTAGTGGCCGTGCTTCCGTCCATGACGAATTTCGTGAAGGTCGAACAAAATCAGTTCCTGTTCTAAAAACCATCGCTACTATACGAAACATAATTGAAGAAGATCAACATGTAACTTATCGTGAGATAGAGACATCCGTAGGCATAGCCAAGACTGCAGTACGACGATCTGCTGACTGCTACACCGAGACGAATGATTGTGTTAATTCAACACAAAAAAATGTGTTACAGCTTTTGCGTTGACTTAACTCAAAATTCGTTTAAATTAACAGTTAATTGTATTTGGTTCAATGCTAGTTTTTGTGTTCGCGTTTTATATTGAAGCAACACTATTTTGGTTTTGCAATTTATCGTTAATATTATATTATTCCCAACAAATATAATGCAGTGCAGCAGTTTGACTATCGGGAGCTATATAGCACGAAATATGTTATACACTGCTCAAAACAATTACGGGATACTTGTAAAAATGGTAATAAAATAAATAAATAATGAATGTGGTACCTCTCAAATATTTTTATATTTAACTAAAACGTTTTTAAATAAGAAACCGAACGCATTGACAAGTTTTAATTTGTTTGTGTACATTATAAAGCTACTGAGGCACTAGAGCGAATAAATATCATTAAATGAATACACAATTATGAGACTTCATAAGAAGTTTTATTGATAAAATAACAAAAAATCTATTGCTAATAATGTGTATGATCTCCACAAACGGCAATAAAGGTTTGACATCTCATCGGCATTGATCGAATCCGGACATCAAAAAATTCTTGTGGAAGATTATTCCATTTCTTTACCAGAGCATTTTGAAGTTCCCGAATTGTACGCGGTGGCATATTTCTTGCTGCAACACGTCTACCTAAAGCATCCCAAGCATGTTGAATAGGACTACCATCAGGAGAATTTGCTAGCCAGTCTATTCTATTGATTCCTAATTGTTCAATCCAGCTATTCATGATGTTTGCCCGATGTGGACGAGTATTATCATCCATTAAAATGAATCTTTCACCCATATTGCCAGCGTACGGAAGAACAATGGGTCTCAAAATTTCATCCAGATACCTCTGAGCAGTCAGGTTGCCATTCTGTATCACATGACTGTATGACCTCCTGCACTTATCCCAGCTCATACCATTATACTTCCACCTTCATATTGCGGCCTTTCTCGAAAAAATTGTGGCTGATTACGTGTTCCAGGTTCACGCCAAATTAAAATACGCCTATTATCTGGATTTAGGGCGAATCTGAATTCGTCACAAAACAATACTTGCGCCCAGTCATCGTGATTCCAATTTCTATGTTGCTCAGACCATATTCTTCGCGATCTTTTATGAAGAGCAGTTAGTGGAATGCATACTATGGGTCTTCGAGCATACATGCCAACGTTGTGAAGACGATTTCTTATTGTTTGAGTTGATACTACTCTTACCGTAGCAGCGGCAACCTCACTTCTAAGCTGCGTTGTGTTATGAGTGCGGTTTCTACGTGCAAATACTGTTAGGTATCGATCATCTCTTGGTGTTGTAGATGCTGAGCGTCCTTGTCCTCGTCTTCTCTGAACATCTCCATTTTTTAAAAACCGATTCCACAAACGCGAAATCACACTTTGGCTAACTGCAAAAACTTCAGTAACAGGTTGCAGCTTGTCTCCGTCCACCTTCCAATTGACCTATCGCTCTCCAACCCTATGCATGAATCAAATCGCGTTGCCTTTCCATTACTACCCGTGATTACAGTTAAAAATTTGCTATAATACGGAAAATGGTAAAATCTAATTGTAGTCGAGATCGCTCGGGTACGCGCTTGTCTACCCTCAAGCTGTGGCGGTTAGCACAGGTGCTGCACTGAAGCGCTGTACAAGTTGAAACTTGTCAATTCATTCTGTTTCTTGTTTGAAAACGTTATAGTTGCAACAAAAAAATATTTTCCGTGTCTTATATTATTTATTTATTTAGTTTATTATTATTTTTCTAAATATCCTCTAATTGTTTTGAGCAGTGTAGTTTGTATCTACAAAGATATGTGAAACGCAATCTTTTGTGTACATATTTAAGATATATTACACATTAGTTATTTGTCTTATGAGAATGGTTTCGTTTTGCTTACCGGTTTTGCCGAAAGTCGACAAAACACGAGTCTGTCTAATTTCATGAAGTAGATGGAAAGTGACGAACTTTAGTTATTTGAACATTAGAGTGGTTCTAAATATAGTGTTGCTCTAGCATGAAACAATATTGACGCAACACTAAATGTGAACATAATTTTATGTATTGAATCAACACGCCAGTTGCGTTGTTTGTATACATCACCAATAATATGTTGACCCAACGCCTTTTTTCTCGGTGCATGCAAAAATTTGCTAACCCGAAATCATCAATAAAATCAGGAAAAACGATCTATAATGTTCCATTATCCTTAATTACCAACTCCCACACAACACTACTTGGAGGAGAAAAACATCTAGTTAATTTACTTCGTTTTGTTCCCTTCAGCGTCAAAAAAAAAAACCATATCGAGAAATGGTTTGAACGCATGAAAATAATAATAAAATAATGTATAAGTTTTCACGGAAAACAAAAAAACTGTACCATATTTTTTTCATTGTTTTCGTAAGAACTAAGGTATCCGCTGTACAAGTACATGTCGCATTTCATGCGAAGGTAAGCTCATAACTTATGTATCAGTTAATTTTTCTTTTAGAACAGAAACTTTCCGAAACCAGCTTTTAAGAAGGGAAGTTGAAACAAATACATCTCTCAAGTTTTTAAAAGCGTACATGCATCAGAAAATTGTTTCCGGTTTGAATATTGAATTTGTTTCGTCCGGCGTAAGAGGAACCAGATAAATGTTATATTTTTATTTTCGTTACTCAGTAATTTCAAGAATTATGCTGTTTTAATTTACATTTTGTTCCTTCTTCTTGGACAGCGAGTTTAGTTCTTGTAAAATATTTAGAAAGAGACTCCTTTCCACTCTCTTCAAAAAATGGCTTGATTTGATGCGGCTGTTACGCACATTTATTCCATTTTGGGTTATAATCTTTTCCAAATTATCAGCTAGGGTAACAATATTTTGTTTATAGATGAGTCATTTACCGAAAGATGGATAATATTGGTATCTAATGATATTATTTTCCTCATCAACGTTTTGCCCATGTACACTGCCGTTCAGTGAAGTTCGGTCATACAATAAAAATCTATTATATCACACTGTATACAATTATTAATACATAAAATTAGAAAAATATTAAGCATACACTCTTTTCTAAGGGATTACAGCCATAAATTATTATGTAAAGTAGAAATATTGCGACAACCACAATAAAGTCTCTTTTATTATCATTCCAAGAATTTCTCGGAAGTGCCGATCTTTTGAAACGGGTCGTTTGGGAATTATTAACGAACAATACGTTTAGGAAATATACCGCAGTATCACTCTTGTTTATTTATCACAGGCGTAAAGATATAAATTTGCTTCATTTTACTGTTAAACGTGTGTTGATGTGCATCTGTCGTTTTTGAGCGAAAGTTTTAAGAAAATTTACTTCAAAATGGCACGTGGCAAGTCTACCAGTGTAGAAAAACGTTCACGCATTATTACGCTGTTTGAAGGAGTATATTCGGGGCAACAAATTGCTGAAAAAATAAATATGAGAAGTTCAACAGTAAATGACATCATAAAACGATATCGGACAACTGGAACTATAGAAAATCGTGTTCGTCCTGGAGCATCTAGGAAAACAACAAAAGCTGAAGAATTGAGAATTGTATTATTAAGCAAACGCAATAGAAAATTAACAGCGCCACAAATAGCCGAAGTCAATCGCGGCCGTGAAGAATAAGTTTCGGCGAGTACGGTAAAACGTCGACTTCAACAAGCGGACCTTCATGGACGCATTGCCATTCGAAAACCCTTATTACGTCGTGGCAACAGAGCAAAACGGCTACAGTGGGCCCGTTCTCATCTAGATTGGTCGCTAGATGATTGGAAACACGTGTTTTGCAGTGACGAGTCAAAGTTTGAGAGAAGAACAGCACACCCATGAAAGTAATGACATGGCCCCTACAAAGCCCAGATTTGAACCCTATAGAGTTGTTGTGGGATGAACTGGACAGGAGGATCCGAAAAACATGCCCAACTTCACAAGAACATTTACGGAATATTCTACAACATGAATGGATTAATATTCCACAATCCGTTTTAACAAAACTTATCGAAAGGATGCCTAGAATAGTTCGAGCGGTGATTAACAGCAAAGGAGGTTTTTTCGATGAAAAAAAAAATATAATGTTCAGTATGTTATACTAGGCCAGAATAACTTTTTATTTATTTATTTTTGTCTTTTTTACCTGTACATACAATAAAATTGCATTTTGTTTTTAGTTTCGTTTGTTTCTGTAACCTTTTCATGTTTTTTAATAACCAACCGAACTTCTCTGAACGGCAGTGTATGTATGTGTTTAAGGGTTTCAGCAATGCGTATATACACATTTGCCTTCACTGTTTGTTCATCTTCGATTTACATTTTCCTTTTGTTTAAAATTTCTTTTACTAATTTCATGATGATTCATTGCGATGCGATTACTTAAGTTTACTTAAGATTGAAGATAGGATTTCACATTTTTACTTATACTACTGACCGTGTTTAGTTTGAAGCGTTCCTCTAGGGACGCGCTTTCGTATTTTAAAATTTCCGTATTGTAAGTTTGTTTTGCAGTTTAGAACATTGAGATATTCTGTTATCACCTAAGCATGAAAAGCAAATTCCGACACGTTGATCACTCTAGCAAAATCTGTCCATTATAAACGTGTGTAAGCATAAGATGCAGATAAATTTTCATACACGATCATTTCTAACGCATGTGCGTCTTTGTATCGATTGCCATACCCGCGAATATTATGTGAAGTAAATGGTTTCTATAAAATTTATTACTAGAGGAGCACCTGCATTATTTTTCAATTGATTTGTTATGTTGACATGTTTTCCAGAATGAATGTATGCTATTATTGATGATAAACATACGTGCGTTAGATACATTTTAACGCTGTTAAATTACGCTGCATAAAACCCACAAATCATATGGATCGTGGTTATACGGGGCGAGCAGTAGTGAATCTGCTCAATTACCTTGTGAAAAAATATGCGACGACATAATCAATTATGTG
Organism: Oryctes borbonicus; assembly: GCA_902654985.2. Classification (NCBI taxonomy): domain Eukaryota; kingdom Metazoa; phylum Arthropoda; class Insecta; order Coleoptera; family Scarabaeidae; genus Oryctes; species Oryctes borbonicus. The sequence continues at coordinate 8,747,161 of LR736859.1, read as the reverse complement.
CAATGGAAATACTGCGCTCTATGCTTTGTAATATAGACTTTGACACAGATCAAATTTTTTTTAGCAAAAACGTTACTAAAGGTTTCAATTAATAATTCCAGCAATAATTAAGGTCCATTATCTTTGTTTTAAGCTGATAGTAGGAACCTAATAGTAGAATACACTAACGCTAGAAATTATGCTTAAGTAACAAGTGGCGCAAAAAATCTTATCGGAAGATGCTCTAACTTTTGCTAACGGCGTTTTATATCATCGCGACTTTGACGTTTGTGAAGTAAAAGAATTCACGTAGAATAAATCGCTATACTCCTCAAGAACACGTAATAATTTTTGACCAGTGGTTAGTGTGACCAGCCCCGGAGCAGTCGTTCGGTCGGGAATATCGCTGTTGTAGCAGATGTCCAGGAGCACCCTCAAACATCAACCAGAAGACGGGACAAATAATTGGATATCATCAGACGGTCTTTACAGCGAATTTTGGTAAGAAACTTCAAACAGAATTCAAACAGTGCATCAGCTAATTTCTATAGACCGCTAATTACAGGCAAACCTTCTCAAACCTCGACCGCGATGCTACCGAAAAGCATCATGAGGAACGAAACGAATTTCCACCTATGTGGAGCACAATTATCTCTTTTGTGGGAGTGAAAATCTACACGTAATACACGAAAGGCCATTACGTGTGAATTTTTACGCTACCAGAAATAACGTACTTGCTGGTAGTGAAAGTACAACACGATTCTTGTAATATGTAATAGTACTTGAAACGGTAGCCAAATAATCCGATAGATTCAACAAGGGTGATATATCCACCACATTTTCAAAAGACGAATAAATAAACTATAACAACTCGTAGTAAAATTGTCTTTAATAGCAGTAGCAAAAAAGGTAACAATTTATTTTTAAAAAATAACGTCATGTATTAAACAACAAATCTCTTAATTCGATCATGTCTTCTACCATTATTTCTCGGTAAACAGTATCTTCATTGTACGATTCCAATATACCTTTACTTCTACTTTCGAAAAGAAAATTTCGTAAACTTTCTTCAGTCGCTATTGCCTCTTGATATGTTTTGTCCGATAAAAACGTAACCGAATGATCAGCGGCACACTGCATCTTTGCAAGTACCTCAACTTCTTGGGAACATGCCATGAAATCTTTGTATGAAATGAAGTCGTGTGCCCTGAAGTTGTTTTTCTCGCAGGCATCCACAAATTGGTGATAGTAATAACTTAGTAGTTCCTCATAATGAACATCACGAATACTACGGCGGACGTTAGTTATGATCATTTGAACAACGTCCAACGCTATTGGTCCGTATTTTATTATTTGATAATCAATTAGAATACTATTAACAGGTATATCGTTCTTATATTCGAACATGAAGTTGTTTGACCATAAGTCTCCATGCAATATTGTACTTTTGTACTTTGAGAATTGATTAGAATCTTGTAATTCCATCATGTCCGCTACTTTAACTTTGTATTCCTCAGCACTTATTCGATCTTCAGGAAGCAGATCTATCAAATCCAATAATCCTCTAAATGTGCATTCTAACCATTCCGTAGCGGCATTCTGTGTGTCGCCAAATATCGTATCGTCCAAAAATTGAGGGAATTGTTGTAATAGACTAACAACATTTTCATCTGCTTTCGACTTTGCCTTTTCGTATGATACAGTTGCCGCGTGAAATTTTGCGAGTGTTGCCAATGCTACCTTGCAATGTTTTATATCCAACATATCACGTTTTGGACTGTTTCTAAACCCTCTTAATGATAAATCTTCAAAAACTGCTAAAGATGGACGACAGTAGCAACATATTGGTGCAAAGTTAATATGTATATTATGCGAATTAAACTCCGGTAATAAGTAACTGTAATAAAATGCTTCCTTGTCGTATGCTTTAATGGAATCTATTAGGTACTGCATCACCTTGTTTGCGGTGTTCAGCTCTTTGAGGAATAAATCAAGTTCCCTTTGATTTTCACCGGCTTCGTAAACAATTTTTAACTTGTAATGTTTGCCAATTAACCCTTCTACTGTTGATATGCCACGTACTTCGTGTGACTTGTAAACAGCCGCCTCGTCTTTGATGTGGTTTTTTAAAATTATGCAACAATCTTCTTTGTTAAACAAGCCGTTGGAGTTATCCATTACAGTTCTGAAACAATAAAACAGACTGAGTAAGAACGAATTATAAAAATTGAATAAAGGTATAAAGATAAGATTGTTTTCTCAAGTAAATTATGAAACGCATTATGACTAGGGCGTGAGTATATGCATGTATACAGCCTGTCCATGTAGTGCATGGACGGAAGATAATTCCTTTCCTGGATATTTTAGAGAAAAAGTTTTCAAATAAAAAACATTTGGAGACAAGTGGTACAGAACATAAAATTATATTCAAATATACTGGTTGTTCAGTTTTCGCTATGCACGATACAAGTTTGGTTTTTGAAATGGAACGCTCACTATATTATAATTCTAGATGCATCTCTTCAATTCGTGTCAACATTCTTCAATATTTCCTTTATCCATCTACCTTAGATTTTGAAATAATTGACATAATTTGAGATGTTTGCGAAACAACGCTGTACTTTACCGCTGCACCTTACACGTTAGAGGGGGATTCAATATTTATTCAATTGAGTGTTTCTTGAAGTTTTCATACAATTTTTTTATGTCAACCAGATTCTACAACGTGGCCATCGATATCGTTGCTAAAATGGATTAATGTAATTTCAATTTTTTTTATGAAACGCTCTTCATATTTTTACAATAGGGAAGCTATTTTAAAACCCCATTTCCCATATTGCACAAATATAACCTAAAGAGATCAAAGAGCGTCAATCAGGAAAATACGAGGGTGGTTTAAAAAGTTTCCAGCTTAATAGAGCAATAGAAAAGTATTTTTGTGATCTCCTTCACACTCGATAAAAATTTGAGCCTAGGAAACAGAAAATAGTTGCTGGCGCCCAGATCTGATGAATAGCGTAAATGACCCGAGTTCGTGTTGTCTTAATGGAGCAAAACTTTCTTTTTCTTCAAGTGCTGCCGTTTTTCAGCTTATCAATTAATAATGCGTCATATGTTCCCGTCATTGTTTTTCCTTTCTCAAGATAATCGATTAACTCAACTCCATGACAATCCTAAAATACATTGGCCATCACTTTCCTGGCCGATGCAACAGTCTTCGCCTTTTTCGGAGCCGACTCGCCATTTGCAGTCTGCTATTTCGATTGTGTCTTGACTTCAGAAATGTACTGATGTATCCATTTTTATCTACAGTTATTAATCGACGCTAAAGCTCCAACTTGTTTCGCTTAAACTACTTCAATAGGGTTTGGATACGTTTTTGGCCCAACGCGCTTTTTATGCCCAAATCTTCATTCAGTATATGACCGAGATGACCATAGCCTCTGTTATCTTTCTAACCGAAATTTGACGGTCGTCTAGCACCATTGTGAACTTTTCCGATGTTGTAAGTAGTGGTTGCAGTTTTTGGTCGTCCCGAAACTTCATCGTCCACCGAGCTGGTACGCCCACCTAGCAACTTTTAACTGTCGCAAATCATGGTACATAGTCGTAAACAGTGTCTATCTCGGCCTTAATTTGCGTCGTCTATCAAATGCAGGAATTTAATGACAGCTCGATATTTGATTTTTTCCATTCTTACAGGACATCGTCTGACGCAAACGGCTGTTAACAACGTCTAAGAGTTGAGCAGGGCTGAAATTTTTAGTATATTTCAACACATGCGCGGTTACATTATAAGAATATTTTTAACGAGTAACACCATCTTGATGTTGAAACTTGACGCTATTCTGACTACGTTCGTTACAGGTGCCGTGTTCTAATCTGATAGGTAATAAAAAGAACGGCTAGCTTAATCAACCAACGTGACCTTCAATAATCCACATAAAACCTGTTTAGAGGGAGTACCAGATAACCCGGCAGTTCATTTTTCCTTGAAGGAGCTTATAATAATGCGCCAGATTATTGTTAATAACTTATTTTTGACGCCAGGCGTATACAATGATAATCAAGCTTATATTATTGATGCTCTGTCAATTCTAGATCTACGAAACATATGCTGCACACATGCCTAGGTGTACACCTGATCATATACAACAACCGTTAAGCGATACACTCTTCTGACTATACAATTTTATTTAGACGTATAAAAGCACAATAAACCAAGAAGTATATGATTTTCCTAACGTTGTTATAAGTACCTTATGAACCGATTTGTCTTCATTCAAGCAAAAGTGAATTATGGTTATGGTTTTACACGTACACCAAACATATATATCTTCCGGAGACTAGTGGGAAGTAGAATATTGATAAGGACATTAATTTGGTCCTCACGAATCTAGGGTGATGATTTAGATTACTGTGCCTTTTCACAGTAGATTAGTTGATAACATAAATTAGATGGATAATAAATACTAAATTCTGGCAAATAATCTAATAAATTGTTTTTCGTTATTGAAAACATTGTAATTATTAAAACTTCTTTCAGTTATACCAATTAATGTAGACAGAGAATACAGAATTTAATTTGCAGTGAGAGTTAATTGAGGTAATATATTAAGGGGTCGTTTGTCCTGTCAAGATGCTGTACTGCTTTATTTATTCAAGTTATTTATAATGCTAGGCCTTTATTAAAAGTGCTTTAGATGTACTGTAAATGCAACCAGAAACTCAAAACATACTATTCAGATACAACAATATAGCAAAATTTACTTTATAAAATTACATTAAAAATTATTAGGGTGTGAAGCAATGTAGCTAAGTTAGTTATGCTAAAAAGGGTATATAAGGATCTACTAAGAATTGTGAAAATGTAGGAAGCAGCAATATGCACGAGTTTGTAGAGTCTTCTGGATATTTTAAAGGCAGATACGAACAACTTATACCTGTTATACTGAAGTTTACTAGAGAACAGAACTAACATTCGAATAGATTACGTTCTGGGTATACTACCGTATTTACAAAGAATAATGTAATGTTTATATGTCGTTAGTTTCAAAAACAGAGACATCGTCAAGTTACAAAGGGTAAAATCTAAGTTAAATAATAATAATACACAGAATAATAAAAGAAATTCAATAATTAACTGGGACACGGTATAACTAAAACTTTAGTATAAATAAAATATTTGTGTAGATAAAAAGTTTCAATAAGTAGACCTATATATGGATAAAAATACGAACATAAAATAAGTAAACGGATACCGGACAATAATAGCAAAGGAATAGGTGTTATCTACGAAGGAACTCGGCCACACTATAAAATAATTTGTCACGTAGATATACCTTCAGTTTATTTTTAAACTGGCGAAGTGTTACGCAGGCTTTGAGATCATGTGGAAGCCTGCTTTAATATTGAATGGCTCTATAGTGAGGACTCCCCTCAAACAAGCCATTTAGTGTGAAATGTGAAATGTGAGGTAAACCATTTAATGTAAAAAAAATATCCAAAGTACTCTACATAAAAACCATAACAACATTCAATTTAATACATAATCCCGAAGTTCTCGATTTTCTAACGTAATCTAGTAGACTGAAAATAATCAGCAGTTTTGATTTGACTATTTATCAGAATCAAATCTACCAATTTTGTTAAAAACCTCGTAGCCTATTAACGAGATTTCCAGAGATGAGAGAGATCCGAAATTTATATAAAGAGACCAATGCAATTTTGAAAATATCTATTGTAGTTGAATGAAAATATTTGAGATGAGAGCTTTTCACTTCTTTTGAACGAGCAACCGCTGTCTCAACTTTAATAATTTTTTCAAGACAGCGACATTCTTGGTTGTAGAACATATTCTCTTGGTGGTCTCTGTTTGGTCCACTCTAAAAGCATCCCTGCGGCAAACATTTCGAGGATGATAACGATGTTCAACAAAAGGCACGCACGTGGTTCAGACGGCAGCCCAAACACTTCTATGCAGAAGGCATTTGGGGATTGATAAAGCAATGGGATGAGCGTATTAATGCAGTTTGAGACTTTGTTGAAAAATAAAACTTGTTTTTGACTAACTATTTCTCTTATTATTTTTGTAATAGCTTTTTGTGACCTACTTACTGACTTTCCCTCGTAATATAGGTTTATACATGCGTATCTATCTTACATCAAAACCACTGTAAGCAGGGCTTATTTATTATTTATTAGGCGTCTGTTATAATCAGTTGTTACTAAACTGTGAACTGACTTTCACTGTCAACTATGGAGCACACGGCATCTCTATTGCTGCAATCGTTGCTAGCAAAATTCGGTAATTCAATGCTGGAATTGCGTGTTAGTTTTGTAAATATACGGAATATAAGATTATATTTTACCCAGTAAAACTATCTAATAGAAATGCAAGTTATGCTTTGGATGATTCTTATCTAAATTGAGCCTGTTTATCAGTCAGAACATCCTTAAGTATACAGTATACAGTATAAAATTTTTAATTAAATGGACTAAAAGAAATTACCGAATAAATTCTCCAGTATATTTAGAACATTTGTGAAACATTTAGTTTCTCAGCAAATCTTAAAAATGTGCGTTAATAAAATTTAAATTAATTAGTAGAGATGTATCCTGCAATACCTTGGTTATAGAGAAAAGTCGAGAGTGTCCACATGTTAATAACATTTAATATATTTCATTACAATGTGCCCAAACGTCTTTGGTTAGTTGTTCTAGCTTGAAACGATGTACGGTACAGTGGTCATACTTAAAGCAGGAACAATGGTTATAGATATTATTTAGTCAAATACAAATATTGAATTTCTTCCCAATATATACAAGTAGCGCCTCAATGGAAGCAACGTCTTCTTCAGGACGGATAACAGCTGAAATACTTGTCCAATGGTTGAAGCATTTTGGCTGACATGTTAAATGAGGACCCAATATGCCCATATTACTAATAATGGATAACCACGTGACAGATATTTCATTGTATACGACAAAGTTGGCTAAAGCGAACAAAGTAATTTTATTAACATTGCCTCCACATGCCACAAGTTTCATAGCTACAGTTGCCGCATTTAGTTACTTAATAACCCAGGTAAAAGAATCATCATTTACGTCATTGCTGATATATTAGTCATTGGCATTTACAGTGTGAAATTGAACAGGTTTTAGATCAACTGCAATATTTCCATATAACAACATAATTTTGAACGGTGAAAGCTACATGGCATGGACTGTAACAGACATTGAATTCACTGAAACAGAACCACGCCCTGAGCTTTGTTGCACGATAAAGCATATAACATTCCTTCCGTTTCGAATAACACAATTGCGTGAAAGCAACATGTCTTCTACTTCACAGTATAAAAGCATATCCCACGGTTGCGACTTTTAATAAGAATCGTCAGAAAAGGAAAAAGACTATCGAGAGTTTAACAAACAGCCCAGTATTAAAAATGAACCTGACCACAGGTAAGAAAGAAAATCACGAAATATGGGTGAAGACGAAGAAGAAATATTTTTTGGCTGAAACAACACAAATGGCACAAAAGATTTAACAAAAATTAATGCAAACTCTTTCCTCCTTATAAAAAATTCACCGCTAAAATATTATGTTGGCCGAATATGTATATTTATGAACCATTATGGTTTGTATGGTACGAGCGCATAACAAAATGTGCAGTAACGTTATGGTTATTTTTTGTCGACCATTCTATGAAATGGTCACCAATGTTCCCGACTCTTCCTTACGTGGTGTACTTAAACTATTCATAATTTTCGCAAATTTCTTCTTATTATTTAAATAAAATAAACATCTACTTTATATTTGCTCATTCAAAAACCTTGCTATTAAACACGGTTTTTCTGGTGTATCTGGTTGTAAAACGCGAATAACAATATAATCCGTAATACTGCCTAATGCGTTTATTCTTTCATTTAAACCGAAATATAATATTATATTCCATATTAAACTACCCAGGGCCGTACCAATTTTTTGCCGCCTGGTGCAAATAAAAATGTGCCGTCCTAAATAATTTTTAATCAGTTTTAATTTAGAAAACTGATGCAGGAAGAGTTGAAAGAATTCTAAAAGCAATTGAAACATTAAAAAACATGATAGCCAATGTATCTTATGCAGCAGCCTTAATAAAACTCATCGCAAATATATTACAGAATCAATTGAGAACGCATAAAAACCATTAAATCACCATATCCTCAATATGGTGCATATCGATGCAAAACACCTCTTTATTACTATACCGACTTTATCGTATAAACACTATTAAAAGAAAGACTGCCATAATAGTAATTGACAGATATATATTTTAATATTCTTTTATTCAGGTATATCAAAATTTGTCTTTCCATGCACCCCTTTCGGGTGTAGCACACACCTTTGCACCTTGGATTGGCTCGGACCTGAAACTACCTATACCTAAGAAAAGTAAAATCGATTCAGGCAATGTCTGAACAATATAATAACAATTAATACTTAATAATAATATTTATTATTATTATTAAGTAAATAAATATCGTAGTAAAAAACTAAAACAACGCAATTTTGAATATGACAAAATAATGCTTACTACAAGGAAAATAAATCGATGAATATACTACCTCCACGATATGGCGTAATGTGATGCAATGCTATAACAACCCTAAGTTTTGGAAGTAAATATTTGCCCAGTATGGCAGAAGATACAACAACGCAATTCTATTTCCACATTTTTTCTTAATACTAACAGAATTTTATAAAACTTGTTATGTGCTATAACTAACTTGTTTAGCTCTCCTGTATCTCTTTGAATCCGTGAATCAAGGATAAAATTCTAAATTTTTGTTAGATAAATTTAGATAACGTTTATCAAGTATCCCAATAATACATTGAAGCATATTTCGTCATTCAAGTCTTAGGAATTACACTGCATTTTGAGACTTTTCGCTATTTTTAAAGCAAATCAAGCAGTTACGGTGAAATTAGCCCAATATTTTAGCAAAAATTAATAGTTTAATGAGTTACATGCTTGAATACAAAGAACAACCTACAACCTTGTTGCAACTATCTTTACAGGATTTTTTCTGTGGTGTATCCATCGCGCTTCCCATCTACATAAATTACACGTGGTTGTATACATATACTTATGATTTCCTCGAAATGCAAATACCCGTTAATAAACTGCTGCGTAATGCACCATTTTATTTTTATCAATCTAAAAATATACACAAATTATGTCATCGATAAGGCAGTTCTTTCTAAAAGTGAGCAGATACAATGACATATTAAAAGATAAGTTTCTAAAAATATCGCACACGTGAATTATGGTATGGTTATAGAATGTATGAATGAAACGAAATAAAATGCAGTATTATCTGCACCCCGCGCGTCCCGATAGGACTGGATCTATTGTAGTAAGTACGTGTTAAACTGCTGAATGGGCAAAGTTAATATTAGTGGCAACCGCCGATCGGCGATGCATGAGTCTGCAGCGGTGGTGCCATTTAGCGATTTGATGAAAGCAAAATACTGAAAATTTTTCAAATACAGAAGTATTATTTTTTCGTAATAAACGTTATTTATTGCATGCATTAATTTATAACATTAAAAGTTAAGTAAAATAAGTAACATCTAGTGAGCAGTTGAAGTTTAAATTATAAGTTCGTGTTTTCCCCGATTATTATAAATAGTCAGTTAGTCATAAATAAGCCTTACACAAATTTTGCGGCACTTTATTTTCTTGTTACTTATTGTTACTGTTTACTTTTCATACCTCTTAATATTTAGCTTCTAACATAGTAACAAGTACATACAAGCATATTTGTAAATGTGGACAACATTATATCGTCTTTATGCTAATTACAAGAACTAATAATAAGCTAGCAACTATTTTGGCCTCGATTTGGTGATTTCTTGGCCCTGGCAACACTGGTCTACAGATTGCTTTATTTAGCTCTTGCGTTGTGTAGTGTCCATCAGATACTAAGAAGTTACAATGTCTTTAAATAATATGAATTGTTTCTTTTATTATTTACGTTGTGTTATTGTACCGGTCATAGTGCTATAACGACGCGCGGAGATGCCATATTTATTATTATCAGATATTTATCCGAATATTCGATAAAATATGATGAGGTGAATGTATTTATTTAGATGTAGCAGTTATAGAATAACGAGAATGATTAGTTATTTGGTTGAAAGTTAAATTGCCCCAGATTTTCTGTTTTACGAAAACTTTCCACTTCTAAAGGAGATAAATTAAAAATTTAATCCACGTTAATTTGCGTTTTAAAATTAATTCCACGACACAATTTTAAATTGAAAATGACGATTACCATATAAGCGCAATCTTCAAATAAAACATTTTAAACATTCACCTCCCCCACGTCAAGATGCTCATTATGGAAATTAAGATACACTTTTATAATATTCGCAGATAAAATCGAATTCTGTCTATTAATAGAATATTAATCGATACAGCCATGAACACGTTCCTCCCATATACATCGCAGTTCTTCACATACATATAAACATTATCAGTAAGTCCTACTCATTAAACTAGAGAACAAAAGTCTGAACCACGCACAATTAAGCAAGTAAGTGATCGCTATACAAAGATAACTGAAGATTAGTATAATCATACCGAAAGTACAACTGATACACCTATAATCTAAACCAAATGTTTTTTTTCACTTGAATATATTCGGATTTATTTCCCGTTCACTTCCCTACTATTATGTTCATACAACGGAAGTGTAATACATTAAAAAATTCTATTAAAAAACGAAGAGCCAATTTTGAATATTTACATAGGTAATGTTATCCTTATCTAAATACAGAAAATGCGAAACAGCAAAATAAATATATGTATATATAATAGATAGATAGATATAAAATCCATATAAATTAATTAAAATATCAGATTATAAAATCGAACTCTGAATATGCAAATAAATAGAAATCGTGTACTTACTATTAATTTATAACAAAAACGTTAGGTATCGACACGGACGTGATAAAACAAACTGTCGAAAACAGGTTGTACGTACACTCGTAAATTCCACACACTTATCAGAAATTAATCACAGTAAATAGAAATAAGTACACACACAAAAATTCAACTAAATCTGCAGTTATTCCAGATAAAATAGAAGATACCAAACAACAACGCATATACGTAGGTGTGTGAAAATTTAAAAAAATCTACATACATGCATGTATAACAACAATCGTTGAAATTCTAATAAAAATATTTGCAGTTAAACCGACGATTCTAATTAATCATTATTACAAAAAAAAAAAGAATAGCATTACGCAATAGCATTAATGAATTACTCACTGATAAAAAATGGTAGTATGTGTAATTCACCATGCGTCACAATCTTTTGGAAGCTTTGAATGTACGTATGAACTATACAATAATACTATAAAATCTCTCAGCGTGGTTTCCAAACGCTTCAATCGTTTAAGAGACATTTAAGACAATTTGAATTGATTACATCATTTGAGATAAACAAATGGGTCATAGGCGTAGATCCAGACATACCGAGGCGTAGCTATTCAAGTTTAACATTGATATTTAGACATAACTCCCTAAATTCGATAAAAGTTATTTTCTACATCTAAAAGGGAAAATATGTTGGTACACCATTTACATGAATTACACAGGCCAACAAGATCGGCAAAGATGTTTATGCGACTTGAAGCAAGGAATTTAGAACCAATTTACATTTCTACTAATTGAAATAACGTATAACAACTAATTGTAAGCTTCCATTTTATTCTAGTTAGAACAGATTTTTTTCAATGGTTGTGTCGTTTCCGACAATTGTAATTTTTATACTACGATAAACGAGAGTTTGCTGGCCTTTTCCGGCATGTCATAACATGTTTTCACGTGCAGTACCATATCGCGCTGGTACCGTCGAAATGCCGTAGCACCTTAAGGTCCGGTCTCATTGGCTGAGAGTAGATGTAAGTTGTCGCGGCCGAGGGTAGAACTATCTTGGACATGTATCAGCGGATATATGTCCAAGACAGTACAACGCATAAGTATGAGTTCGTCTAGAAGAGATTGCCTTAACCATGCAGATGTTAGTAGAATATATCTGGCTAGTGAAAAAACAAAGGCAAAAGATCACTGATTTTGCAAAGAAAGGGTATTTTTCTTATTTTGGTCTTGCAATTAGAAAACAGGGTAAGTCTTGGGTTTCCCATAGAATGTGTAAAACCTGTGTGGAATCTCTAGAGCAATGGACAATAGGAAAGAGAAAAAGCTTAAACTTTAGTGTTTCTATGGTGTGGATAGAACCAAAAAACCATAATAATGATTGTTATTTTTGTGTGTTATGTGTGTAAAAGGCTTTAGTCGCTACAAGAAACATCCTCTAGAGTCGGCAAGGCGACCATTACCACGTGATGAAAATATACTATACCAGTTTACACACCAGAGCCCCTGCTTTCGTTGTCATATCTGGAAATGCTGCCCGACTCACAGCTTACTACAACTACTACATAATCTATCCCTGACAGTGTATATGAGAACAGTTTTCTAACACAATAATTTACTCAATAGAAGCTAAATGATTCGCTACGTGATCTGTCGAAACAATCATCTCAACTTTTAGCAATCAAAATGAAAGAAAAAACAAGAGACCTGGTAACTCTTCCATACTTCAAAAATAAAAATGAAGAACTTGCTTATTGCTGCGACATTCCAGAACTTCTTTTAAAAATGGATTTACCTAAATATGAATAAAAAGATTGGCGATTCTTTATTGACAGTTGACAGAAGCTTGAAAGGTGTTCTATTGCATAATGGAAATCGCTATGCATCCATCCTAGTTGCCCATTCAACGAAGCTCAAAGAAGAATACGAAAATATAAAGTTGGTTTTGCAGAAAATCTAGTATCAAGTATCACTTAGAGAAGAATTAACTGTAAGTGAGGCGAACATTATAAACGAGTCTTCACTTGACAAGGATAAAATCATTTTGCCATCACGTCACATGAAGCTGGGGCTCATGAAACAATCTATTCAAGCCTTACATAAAGAAAGGAAGTGTTTTAAATATCCCCAAAGTAAGTTTAGAAAAATTAAAGACTGGAATTTTTAATGCTCCTTAAATTCACAAGTTCATTAACGACTTGAATTTCCCAGAAGCCATGACTGATGTTGAAGCTTCTGCTTGGTGCGCTTTTGTTACTGTGCTTAAGAACTTCTTAAGAACAACAAGGCAGAACATTATAAAGAACTCGTATGAAATATGCTGGTTAATTTTAAAAGAATGCATAACCATTCGGACAGATTTCCGGAAAACGGTGAATTTGGTGAAGAACAAGGCGAGCGATTCCGTCAAGACATAAAGTCAATAGAGCAGAGGTATCAACGAAGGTGGGATACACACATGACTATTGTTGGAACCTGCCACGTGGTTGTTTTCAAGTCCAAGAAAATCATACAGACGACATTTCACCTAGCATTTATAGTGACGTTCTCTTCTTACTAGAAACATACTTTTTAATTTTATATTTACTTTATTTTGTATAATTATAATTTGAGGTATTTTTCACTAGAGCCAATATGATAAAACTGTTAGCAAATATGGAATCAACAACACTAAGTTACCCTGAAACTGATATGATAACGGAAACAATAAAATCACCGTTGGCCAATTTTGTAATTTAACTTAAAAATCTCTGCGGTATAGCCAAATAACATTGTTGGTTGGGATAAAGTATAGAACCAAGTAAATGGCTTTAAAACGTAAACAAACGGTATCGAATTTTTTGTTATCACTGTACCTCCGGTACCTGAGGTACCTTCAACCTCCTTATTTAAATGGGACACCTATATATTTTTGAAGATTATAATGGACCTTGTTTTTTGGGATTAGCTTATACTGGTTTTAGTAGAAAAAAATATGGCACTTCACATTTGCCGTTTAGTTTTTACACATTAGACTAGAATCTATAGAGATAAGCATAAACAGCTTAAATTTTTATTTTGTTGTTGTGTAATTGTTGAAGAACTGTCAAATTTATTTCATTCGCGTCTATCTAATTACTAATTGTATGGCTTAAAATAGTGCATTTGATTGAAAAAACCTATTGTAATTTTAATGATGGCCCGTTTTTGCGATCGTTTTAACCCTCATGAAGAAGTAATTCATCTTTTTAATGATTTGCATTCCGAAAGAATTATAACATGTTCAGCTATTACTAAAACACTAGAAAATGTTTTAGTTTGACTGGACTGGTTAAAAATTTACCAAAAACTGGACCAAAGCCCGCCGACCGCAACTAACGCGAGTATTAAAGGAAACATTGCCATTGAATTACAAAAATCGCCTCAAACTCCTACCAAAAGTACAAATACTAAACCTCTGTATAAGTTATCATAGGGAAAATATAGAAAAGAAAAGAATACCATTCGTATAAAGTTCACTTAATCCAAAAATTGTCAGATGATGATTTCGGTTGATTTTTGCAAAAGAATAATGGAAATTTGTAACGAAGGCGAACATTTTGCAACTAATATGATATTTTCGAGGAGGCAACTTTTCGCTATTAAACGGAACAGTTAACCACCATAAGTGAAGGTACTGCCCAAATGAGAATCCTCACTGATTTCGTGGAGCCCATGCTCAACATCCACAAAAGTTGTATGTTTGAGTGCAAATTATATAAAAACAGCCTTACAGACCCACGTTGTAGGTGGAAACTGGACTGGGGAAAAGAGTTTGGATCTACTGAATAACCAAATTGTTCCTACACTTCAACTGCCACTGAATGGCCCGCACGTTTTCCGGACCTCAGTTCATTAGATGTTTCCTTTTGGGATTATCTTAAATCACGTGTTTACATTATGATCAACTAGTTTGCAGAAGTTGAGACAAAGAATAGTCACATAAATGGTACTAAAACCAGTACGAACGAATGCGAAAAAACAAGATATATTATAATCTGTAAAAATATACGAAAAATTATAGAAATTATAAAAAATGTTTTAACTTCTTTTAGTAGATGAAGAAAAAAACAATTTACTATTGCTTACCTTTGTTAATCAGATTTTTAAGTTAGATACATTGATTTCTGCTCTCTTATTTTCTTTCTACCAAGACCAAAGATGAGTTATGTACATGAAACGGGTCGCTATTAATTTGTTTTAATAGTAAATATTGTGAAACAGTGGACCAACCCTGTTTCTTATTTTTCCTTGACTATGAAATCACACAGGGTCTACACAGATGATTAATCGAAAAAGTTAAGGGTACCTCCGGTTACACGGAGAGTACAGCAACACCAAAAAGGACCGAAATTAGATGCGTTATGTGTCATTACACTATAACTGCAAAGATGCATCAATATCGTCGTTTTCGTTTTAAGAATATTTCCTTGTAATTCCATACTTCATCCCAAACCTATATTTTCGATCCGAATCTTGTTAAAACACTTCGTCTTAATTTTCTACTAACTTCGAGATACTAATTTCATTGGATTTCATTACGTATCATAAGTATTTGAAATTATCAATTTAATTTTCATTTTATAATTTCATTATCTCTACACTTACTACCTACCACCGAGTAAAACAACGTAGACCTATATATACTTACGCTACTGGAGAGATCAGTTACTACAATTTAAAATAACGGAGATCGTAAAATAGGAACGTATATTTGGCAAATTTCACACTGACGGAAGATTCCAAATTTATTTCTTGTAAATTTTCCTTTGACGATATAAGTCATCCTTACAAAAATCTAGGATTAAATTAAACACAAATAAAGTGTATGACATTGAAACTAAACATATAAAGATACAGACTACCCTTAATAAAAAGAACAATAAAAATCGGAATCCTTCATGCTTCTACGAAATGTAGTCGCGTTTATTTAAAAAAAAAAGAAGGAGGAATGGAACGATTACATTTGCACAAAAGAGCTGATGCTGTTCTAAACAGATTCAAGAAATTGCGACTTCCACTTGTACCGCACTAGACGGGTATCCCTGACCTTCTAGAATTGAGAAATTTGATCTATTATGTAAACAGTAGGAAGTTCAAATTTTTTGAGATCATCACAGGTATCACGGAGTACTTTCAAAAATATTTCTGTATACGTAGGCTGTCAGATAAATAGCGAATCAGACACTTGCTTTGTTCGAGTAAAACGTCTGTACATTATTGCGTTTGTGATTTTTCCATCTAAGAGTAAACACAAGGTTTCATATGTCTGCTTTTAATAGATTTTGAGATATTTGTGATTTTGTCTTCAGTCGCCTAAATTAAGATATATTTATTAGTAAGTAAAATAAATTCTGTATTCACAACGGAGAACGTTGTCCAATTAACGTTAAGATTTTATACCACTGGAAACATTCATTTTACCGATGTACAAAATAAACAAAAACATCAGCGTGGCTTTAAAATCAAAACAAAAAAAAATCAAAAAATACAATGGTACGATTTCGATGTTGTATTACATGAACGCAATAACATTATCAAATTACAATCTCTTATCCGTAATCAACTTTCGGCGCAAAAATATCACGATGTATTTGCTTATGCTTGGCAGAATGGAAAATTTCCAATTTCCAAAAATTTATTTCACACACTCAGTGTTTTTCCGCATAAAAGAATTAGTAGTAGATACCTATGTGATCTACATGTTACCAAAATTTCATAATTTTTTGAATTTTCGGGTTCGGGATCGTCCCTTGTTAGTACTAGAATTAGTGAGCTTACTGCACTGTGCATATGATTTAATCCCTTAGTTTACTTGTGTACTTGTGTACTACCTGTTCATTTTCATACTCCCTTTTAGATGATACTGGTTTGGTTGCGTTTGTTGTAATTCGTTACGATATTAGAGAATTACTTCTAAAAGTTGTCCCAAGGGGAAAGTGTGATAAGAGCAGGTTCCTAGTTTGTACTTACGCACATTCCAATAACAATTGGCCCCCTTTCGGCAGTTTGTCTTTTAATTTTTTAAGAAATTCCAGTGTGTATAGATGAAATCTGTATTGTTTGGTTACTCCGTTACCCGTCTCAAACCATTAGGTTGTGGTATAACCTATTTTTATCAACAAATATTGGGAGTATAGTATTATATAACCTACATCTTTCAGCTTTGTTCGGAGAGTAAACGAACTTTGCCAAACTATCGACTCCCTCTCTACGTATGTATGTACACTGCCGTTCAGAGAAGTTCGGTCGGTTATTAAAAAACATGAAAAGCTTACACAAACAAACGAAACTAAAAACAAAATGCAATTTTATTGTATGTACAGGTAAAAAAGACAAAAATAAATGAATAAAAAGTTATTCGGGCCTAATATAACATACTGAACATTATTTTTTTTTCATCGAAAAAACCTCCTTTGCTGTTAATCACCGCTCGAACTATTCTAGGCATTCTTTCGATAAGTTTTGTTAAAACGGATTGTGGAATACTAATCCATTCATGTTGCAGAATATTCCGTAAATGTTCTTGTGAAGTTGGGCATATTTTTCGGATCCTCCTGTCCAGTTCATCCCACAACAAATAGGGTTCAAATCTGGGCTTTGTGGAGGCCATGTCTTTACTTTCAGGGTGTGCTGTTCTTCTTGCTCCTTTAGATAGTTCTTACACACTAACGCAGTGTGTTTTGGGTCATTATCATGCATGAATGTAAAGTTACGGCCTATTATACGCAATCCTGATGGCACTGCATGATTCTGGAGTATTGCAAAATAATTTTCGTTCCTCATTACACCCTGCACTCTGCATAAATCTCCCGTCCCAGCAAAGGAGAAACATCTCCACACTAATGCAGAACTACGCCGTTGCTTCACTGTAGGCACAATGCAGTTCGGGATCACTTTTCGGTTTTAGATCTTCAAAACCTCAAACTTTGACTCGTCACTCCAAAGCACGTGTTTCCAATCATCTAGCGACCAATCTAGATGAGAACGGGCCCACTGTAGCCGTTTTGCTCTGTTGCCCCGACGTAATAAGGGTTTTCGAATGGCAATGCGCCCATGAATGTCCGCTTGTTGAAGTCGACGTTTTACCGTACTCGCCGAAACTTGTTCTTCACGGCCGCGATTGACTTCGGCTGCTATTTGTGGCGCTGTTAATTTTCTATTGCGTTTGCTTAATAATACAATTCTCAAATCTTCAGCTTTTGTTGTTTTCCTGGATGCTCCAGGACGAACACGATTTTCTATAGTTCCCGTTGTCCGATATCGCTTTATGATGTCATTTACTTTTGAACTTCTCATATTTATTTTTTCAGCAATTTGTCGCCCCGAATATACTTCTTCAAACAGCGTAATAATGCGTGAACGTTTTTCTACACTGGTAGGCTTGCCACGTGCCATTTTGAAGTCAATTTTGATGCACACCAACACACGTTTAACAGTAAAATGAAGCAAATTTATATCTTTACGCCTGTGATAAATAAACAAGAATGATACTGCGGTATATTTCCTAAATGTATTGTTCGTTAATAATTCCCAAACGACCCGTTTCAAAAGATCGGTACTTCCGAGAAATTCTTGGAATGATAATAAAAGGGACTTTATTGTGGTCGTCGCAATATTTCTACTTTACATAATAATTTATGGCTTTAATCCCTTAGAAAAGAGTGTATGCTTAATATTTTTCTAATTTTATGTATTAATAATTGTATACAGTGTGATATAATAGATTTTTATTGTATGACCGAACTTCACTGAACGGCAGTGTACATCAAAAGCACTTACTTAACTAAAAATTCAACATATGGTTAATCCAGCTGTATAAATGAAATCAAGATCCTATAATCAGGATTACAAAAATTTTACAAAAAAACTTCTGTATTTGAACTTGATTCTATCCATCCTATTTCCCAAATATATACACAAACAAATCACAAAAACTCCAATGATCGAATTAGACGTGTTTGAATCAATTCCTAAACAGCTCAAGACTAATAAATCAGTTTCGAAACCGCCAAATTAAATACGCCACCTATGTACTTGATAAGAAAATGAAAAACATCCTGTCAAAAAAATTACTGTAGCAATAAAGATCGCATTAAACTTTAATAGCATCCGAGAATGGATGGTGCTCGACGAAAAAGCTTTTACTTTAAAGCAAACATTAAAATATATCTCACCTTCACTGATTCTCGTTAATGGACTCTCAAGTCATGCCTGGAGTCTGCTGATGATTTGTCTTGGTACTTGAAAGGCAGCACAACGAGGCCAGTTTCGATAAATTTAGTTTATTATATACGTGTCAACGGACTTTATATTTGCAACGCGAATTCGATTTTTTCGAGGAAAACTACCTAACCCTTAAAATAAATGACACTCGCAGTAACAAAAGCAATTACTTCATTTCCTTCACAGGTACAAGAAATAGGAATACTTAAACCCAGTATTCCTTATATTTATTTAACAAAATATATGTCCTAGGAGTAAAGTATCCTTATTTTAAAAATTACACTGGACAGCAAATTTTAGTTTACTTGTTGTATCTTGTTTGAAAAGTAAATTTTGTTGTTAGTTTTGGGGTGCTAAATACAAAACTGACAATGAAATTAAAAATTTACTTGTAGTTTTCAAGAACAAGTGTTTTTTTCATTTTACGTTTAACAAAATAATAAAAAATAGATAGTTTTACATTTTTAGAGTCACTAAATGCGGCGTTTACGAAAAACGTACACCGAAACATCGTCTTCTAATAAGTTCCACTGCTGCGGTCTGTATCGTAGTAACTCTGCCTTACTTTTTGGAAGTTCTAGATCTGTCACGAGATCGTTTAATTCTGACTGGGTTATTTTGTGCGGTTGGCGGTATGACGTGCTTGGTGTGAAATCAGGATCTCTTGATATTGATGGCATATCTTCTTCTTGACAAATCGCTGTATCACCGTTATCTGATTCATAAGTGAATGTTTCTGGGGGTTCTGGAATAGGAAGCTCGTTACTACGGGGCACAGGTTTCATGGCAGATGGTATATTTGGGTAGGTGATAACCAATTCTTTCTTCTTGGAAACACCTGTGCCTTGCCCAACAAAAGGTATTATGCAGAAATAGCAACCATTAATGCTCTCTCCAGACCATTGGGACAGCAAACCGTATAGATCGTTTTTTATGATTTAACCAGTTTCTCAGACTTGAAGCGCATGTATTACAGCAGACAAGTGGTGCGCAGTGTTTGTCTTGATTCACTATTTTGCAACCGAGATAAAGCTGTTGTATCTGTTTTTGTCAATAGAGTAATAGACCGCTTCTGAGGGTCAAAAGTCACCTCACCACAAACACAACAGAAGTGATATGGATTGTTTACACACGTTCAAGACATGCGGTTACAGTGTTAATATATAAGGACACACGTATCTCTAAAACCTGAACTAATATTAAAAAGATGAGATTAGAGCATCGCACCATCATAGTGGTGTCACAATCCGTTCAGAAATCACTTGAAAAATGATAAAATTTTGTTACCACCACGCACAAAAAACATTTTGTTGTCAGATTTTAAGCCACCACCTCCGAAAGAGTTAAGTGAAACATTTTTATTTATATATTAACGAATTTACATAATCTCGTGTATTTATCGTTTTAAAGAAATTTCGCTTTCTGAAGACGTTATTTGAAGAAATAGTTTAAAAGAATAAAATTTTACTGCGCGATTGCACGCAAACATTTCTTCAGTAATAGATGCCTTGCTTTAGATTTACTTCCAAAATAAGATCAACAAAGAGATTCTTTTCAACTTTACACAGAGATGCCTTAAAGCAGTAAATGATGTGTGATGTTCACACGAAATCGGTAGATTAATTATAAATAATAGATATTTGCGATGTTTAGCCCCTTTTTATTTATCTACTTTTCAATTACCATGAACTCACACCAAGTTATCAATTCAATACATTATGCAAACGCTTAGTGAACATAGTTGAATATCCCAATCTAATTTCTCAGTGTATGCACCGTATGCACTGGACGAAAGAGGCACGTAAATACAATAAAACAGTATGTTAATGTAACAATTTCTTTATAAAAATTGGTCTAATGAGCAAGTTTATTATTTTAGTAAATGCCTGTCTATTACGTCGATGCTTTTATATATACTCTACATATATAATAAAATGTTAATTGAAATCTGTGAGCCTATAATGAAAAATTCCCAATGATTTTTCGTTGCTTTAATACGAACACGATTTATTGAATCAATTTTTTTAGTGTGGATATAACTGCCCGTTAAGTTTGGTTGCAAGGAAATTGAACTGTCTTCCTAAAATGTAAACATTTTAAAACTATCTTTTCAGCAATATACCACTCAGATTAAACTGCTAAATTAGATTTAGGGTTTTCCTTTTCGTTGTGGTTTAGTTCCGTAATTTTTTATTTAATTTATTTTAAGTTTGCAAATATGTGTACATGTAATTTTTGTAACTTTTTGGGCAGTTTTTTTCCGCTGTAAAGATTTAAACAAATATTGTTGTGTCGAATGCTCTTCGAACGCATTTACTATCTAGGATTACGGGGAGCAGGTGATAATTTTTAGTGGGAGCGCTCGACTAGCAATCAGTATTCACTGCCGTGCCTGTAAACAAATTGTGTGTATATTTTATTAATGATAGCATATAAATAAAAATCACGTTATAAGATAAATTAAAACAAAGATTTTTAAGAAAAAATCTGCCAAACATGCCGAACTTTCATTGCAAGAATGTGCTAAAAATATTTGTACTTTATAATACAGCGTTCACGACTAATTGTAAGTGGAAAATTATATAGTATATCTGTTACGTTTCCGTAACTTGCTCGATTCCACCAGTAACCTTAAATATAAAACGACTTGGTGGGCTGCTGATAAAAATGAGAAATTGAGAATCTCGATAAATGCGGTATACCTATTTCACTTTTCATATTTAGATGCATTTTATCGAATAATAAAGACATTATATTACTATCGGTTACCTTTTTATAGAATCCAATATTGACTCGTGAGGTCTGCTTATTTTACCTATATTCGCCGAATATCAATTGATATTGAAAGGTTATGGGCGATTTTCTCAGCCGAGGTCATTTGACACTTCTATCCCGGTTGACCCCGTGCAAACACTACATCCAAGCATTCCGCATCGATCCCTCGCATGGAGGTACTTTTATGTAGTGGTAGCAAGAGTGGTCGTAGAAATTTTTGATGGAGATGCTTCGGCGGAGTATGAACAATACCGTTTATACGGATATGAATTTTTATGCTATGAAAGCGTACATGTTATTCGGGACTGCGCTTTGCTACAATGTATTATTCATTCGAAATTGTTTCGGATTAATGCCTGAATATGAGTTCGTAAACCAGATACATAGTTTAGATACGAGTTCCGCTATAGAGTACGTGCGCGCCACTTCAGTTGCATTGCAGGAATGTGTACATTGAGTTGCCAATGTTTACATACTATACAGATTAATTCCCGACGATAGTCTATTAAAACTATGGAAATAATTAGAGTATCTTTTTGAAACTTTACTGAGCGACATTACGGATAGTAATGTTTTTCTTAAAAATATTTTCAACCTTGTGATATTCTTGGTTAAGACGCAAACTGATATTAACTTTCTTATTTCAAATGGTATGCCCTGTATATTATGAATTCCTTGGACAGACCTTTCAAAGGTAAGTTCAACGATATACGATATGAAAGATATTTTTTGAAAAATTTGACAAACGCAGAAGTTAACTTAAATATCAATGTCCTCTATTCGTAAATTAGTTTTAAGACTTTTATTGGCAGCATAAATTGCTCTTTATTACTGTAAATACATATGAAAAATGATATACAGAGTGTTCCAGAAACCTAGTTCAAGCGCTGTTCAACCTTTTTAATGGCAACCTCTATTTCTGAGAATGTCGGGTATTCCACTCAAAGAAATAAGGGTAAAACATATTTTCACATATTTTGATGTTAGGTATGTTTCGTTCCGGTGAAAAACTTCTCCGCTTCGGTGTTAAGAATTTTCCCTCATGGTGAAAGAAATCTCCTTTTCGCCGTTATTTTTCCCTCGGTGAAAAAATTCGCAGCTCTAGTATTAACACTTTTCCATCACGGTAAAAAATTATCCTATTTCGGTAAAAGGTTCCTCCGTTTTAGAGTTAGAACATTTACGTTTCTCTTTGGATGTTATTGCTTTCGCCTGCGGACTAGAACTTAGCTGATTCGATGTTAAAATGTTGTACCCATACACAAATATACCTATTTGGACATTCACCAACAAATTCTCCAGCTTGGAACCAAAGTAGGTCCGTTACAGCAGGAAAATTGTTCATCCCAGATTCCCTTCATCACAATATTTTTTCCAGCAAAAAAAAATTAATCACTTGTATCACAAATCATGAATTACCTTGGTCGTAATTAATCTGCACTTAATTAAAGGTGCCCTAGGAGAAGGATACCAGTAACTGTAGTAGGAATATTATTTCACTATGTGAGGGCATTCATAAATTTTCGTTTTTTAAACGATTCAACAACAACAAAAGGCGAGTGACAGCTATCCTAAATCATTTCTTCCTATTTTCATATTTTACCATTGTACTCATGCATTTCACGACATAGATGCACAGTGCTGAATAGAAAGTATAAACTGCATTCCTACACCCTCTTACCATTATTAAATTCATACCGCGTAGTTCTGCTTAGAAAAAAAAAACACCAGATGTATAACGGTATTATTTTTTTTTTCTCTTGTTTATTGACCTTGGCACCTAGGCGACTAGCTACGGCAATATAATTAATTATCTATAATATATACTTAAAAACCTAACGACACTAGAAGAAAAGATTGAAGATACCCGAATAGGATAAACTGGGACACACACTTCACGGTGTCCGTCGTGACGACTATAACGGTATGACAATCAATAAATGAGTTGATGTTATTTCAATCCAAACTACAGAATATTCACCGTTATAGATACAAAATTACATCCTTTGCGATGTTTGATCATTTTAGCTTTATAGGGATAAACTAAAATGAAACCTTTTCACCTTGGGATACTAAAAGGAAGCAACTACCTACTTGCCAGTTATGATAACGGTGTTACTTTGATCTAAAGTGGATAGCGATTTTACTAAACTCCGGTATGTATTTATATAATTACGGTGAAAACGTAATACCGTCTCTTTTCAATAGTTCCAAATGCCAAAAACATGAGAAAAATTATATCGCTTCAACGCTGTTATGTACAGTAATGTTCTAAAGTATCTACAATATTTGCAACTTTCTTCACGTAAATTAGAATAAAACAAATATCGTGTAAATTTATTCATTCGAGAACCTCTGCTATTAGATACGATTCTGCTGGCATATCTGGTTGTAAAGCACAAACCCAACATTAGCTGCACTACTACCTAATGCATTTATTCTCTCATTCCAAGTGATCCAAGTATAATTCCTTGCCGCATCAGACTAACGAGATCTAAAAAAAAATAATAAAGTAGATTTCGACGATGACCAAACGAGAAGACATAAATATCACTTTAGGAAACTGTAGCAACGTAATCTTGAATTTAAGCAATTAATTTTCTGGAGCAAATTAAATAGGAAAAGGAATAAATGGTAGATAGTTGTAAAGATAAAGCGCAAATGAGCCTAATATTCCTTAACAGGGCATGCTCTAGGTTTCTGGCCCCGGATTATAACAATTAAGCATTCTCTCTACTTAACTCGCTAGTCAAAATTCTGGAAATTGTAAGTTTATTTTTGAAATTTTGGCTAGCTTTTAGAGATTTAGAACCACTCCACAGCAGTAAGTCATCAGGTATCCACCATGCTTTGCATCTAGACAACTACATGTGTATGCAAACATACATATGTTTATGATTTCATCGAAATAATAATACCCATTAATAGACTACTATGTATTGTTCTTTTTTTATCTTGCATAGAGTGACTGTTGTGTTACTAAATAAATAGTTTTTTTTTTGTTTGTGGCAAGTTTTTATTTTCAAAGAAGAATGAAGCGCAGATACGCCCAAACAATATTTTTGCCGCACGATGTAATGTAGAATGAAAGCAGGACACTCAAGTAAAACATAAAAGAGAAAACGTTACTATTGCAATGCTAAATGTTTAAACAGCAAATCATCAGCCTTTAAGTATCATACTTAATTAAGAGTTGCCGTCAAAATTTTAGATAGGTAATGTAGAAATTATTATACCGGAAAAATTGTTGAATAAGTGAATTATATTTTACTTGATGACCTAAGTTCGATATAAAAAGATAACTGAGATTCTTAAAAAAAGCTATGCATTGTTATACAAGGACATTTTACAACATTTTACGCCTTACATCGCCGCATGGTAACACGCAATATTGGCTACCTCTTCCTACAGAATGTTTCCAAAAACGAGTTTATTTAAAGTATGGATCTATTCCTATTATTAGCGAATCAACTTTTATCAACTTCTTATTTTAACTGGAACAGCCTGTATATTTTGAGGTCTTTGGAAATGTAATTGAAAGACGAATCCAACGAAGACACAACGACTCCTGTGCCGCCAAGCTGATCTAAGGAGCTCATTGCTGGACAGCGGAATAGTAATAATTGCCACAACTGTCAAAGCTGAATTCTAACAGCGTAAATAATTCCCGTAATTTAATTGTAATATTCACTGAATTTAGCAAAAATTACCACGAAATGGAACCTAGCGAGTACAGCTGTTCTGTGGCCGAAGATTTGCGTAAGTAAAGTGTCTTAAGTTTTATAAATGACCGCTACATGGTGCTATTAAAATTTTACAACACTGTTTTTACAAAAATGAACATGTACAGAATCGCCCGAGCAATTTGTTTGCAGTGACGGTTAAAAAAAGCCATTTTGTAAAAGATTAAAGTTTCACATGGAAGCCTAACACAATAATAACGCTTCGAATCTTCTGTTCAACGTTTGGTAATGAAGCACCATCAGAAAACGTTATCTACAACTGCTTTGCAAAAATTTTATCGTGGTCGTGCTTCCCTCAGTGTTGAGAAATACCGCCTTCAGAGTGATAAAAATGTTAAAAGACAGTAAAAGTATTTGTGCTAATTTTGGTATCCCTCGTAGTAATGAAATTCAATGCACCTCTTAGTGAGTACACATACCACATCACAAGCAAATTTACACACCAAAGGAATTATCACTAAACTCAGTTGCAGCAAAATGCATTTACGCTTGTATTCCCTACACCGATGGAAAATGCAATGCGGTGATTTGAGCCTCATTTAATCAAAACGCAAAATATTCACACTGTGACGTTATAAAGAAATTTAATAATAATAATAATTAATTGGTACTATTAACATATGAAAGTGTAGCCATTGCAAATAATTCACATAGCTGTATGTACGAGCTTAGCTAAAGTTCGTAGCTATCCGACGTTTATTTTGTAAATTATGCAAATATAGGATACTATGGACGCCGAACATGCATATAAGCATAAATAACTGAACTAACCCAAAACGCTGTTAAAGTCGCATTTGTTTCCAAAAACTGATAGCATTGCACGAACGGCGATAATCCAGTTTACGAAATGAATTTTCGAATATATGATGCGCCTAAATTACGTAATTATTTTGAGTGTATAATTGCATTTGGAAGTTATGACTGCAGTTGCAGTAGAGCACAAATGATAAAGTGCAACTTGTACTTTATTATCCAATTACTTCTTTGCGCGAATATTACAAAGAAAGGTATTAATATTTGAATTTCTGTTGCAGATATGTTCCTCGATACAACGAAAAATTCTATAATATCTCTACCTAATTAAAATTAATTTATTAATTATATATTCATGTGCAAGTTTAATTTTTATTTAATAGTTGTAATAATTGATTTATTGGGAACTTGAAAAAGCCGCAGTTCTAGATGAAGCTCGGATAAACTGCTTTGCAACTTAGCTCTGTATAAGAACAATAATGCCTGTAGCAGTACTGGCAAAAAAATCAAAAGCATGAAATGGACCAAAAATAAGGCAAAATTTACATATGCTATCTAGCACACTATCACAGCATCGAAATTGGCTGTCATTAGCTTCATGCACAGTGGCTCAAGTATGTCCACTCGTTGAAAGTTAAAGTCTTTGGAAGCTGCAAAACTTCACTCTTACTTTCTAAGTAGCGTGAGAGTTAGGAGAATATTATAAGTCCAGCCAGCGACGGTAGTAGTGGAGCAGACTAAAACATTCAATTTAATGTAAAATTAACCTACAACAATCTTCAGAATACTTTCAATCGTACCTCGCAAAGGGAAACAGGAAAGTGTGTCTCACCGATTTAAATGAAACTTGGCGGGTTTATAGACTGATGTAGTGTAAAAATAGCGGTAATTTTCTTAGCTGCTAAATCGCCCGTTGTCGGAGGCAACACTACCCTTCACTATTTGCACTAATATCTCCAAAACTATAAGACGTAAAAAAAAAGAAGATGCATATTTAACTGTTTTAGTAGCACTAAATGATAGCGGCAGTAGTTTTCTTCTCGTAATTATTGTTTACCAGCAACAACCTCCACTTCCCATATTTATTTCAAAATTCAAAATTTTTATTTGTTAAAAAAATACCAGAGGTTATGTATAATTCACCCATATATATTAAGCATGCGAAAAAATAACTGAATTTATAGAAAAAAACATAAATAGAATGTTGTGTGTCTACCTATACATATTTTATGTACATAGGTACATATATATAAACAACGATAGTACTTATTGTTACTTATGTAAAAAAGTCGTAAGTAATGTCTCCTTTCGAAATACGTATATATAGAGCAAGAGAAGTTAAGAGTTGCAGTTCAAAGTTTATTGATGACGACTACGTTTCACGATTTGGTTGTTCTGCTAGCAGCACCCACCTGCGAAGGTCTATGTCGTGGATAATATTTCTCCCGTTTGGCGCATTTCTAAATCTTAGTTTTATACCTCCCCAGTCAATACTTGCTTCCCACCTCCGAAGTTACGTAGTTGATTTTATCTAAAAAAAAATGGACGTCAAAGATACAAATGCTATTATTAGTGTTGATGTACAAAACTATAAAAGATGTAGTAATAATTTTAGAGCCTTTTCCTTGCATATTTATAAAAAGAATAAGAGAAATCTACATATTATATTACCGGTTTTGCACAGATTTCAACGAACGTCGCTTCGCTTTTCCACTTCTCCAAAACTTAACAGCTTGCGCTTTATGTTCAACATCAATCATGCTACCTCCTTCTTGAGGAACACAGTTTGCATGTTCGTAATCTTCATCGTATTCACTTCTTGGTTCAACAAATTGTGATACATGTAGGCCAACCAAGTTTTCAAATTCTAGTGCTACATCTGTTTCAAATGCAAAGGAAGCCTGCTCTTGAGCTCTTAGTGTGATATCACTTAAAGCATCGTGTAAATCTTGTTCTTCACGAGTAATAGGTATAACAGCAATAATTGCAGCAAGGATATTGTTTGTAACAAATTCAGAACATTAGCAACATGACTTCAACAATTAGTGCTCAACAACCAAATCGTGAAACGTAGTCGTCGTCAATAAACTCTGAACTGCAACTCTTCTCTTGCTCTACATATACATATGTATGTATTTCGAAAGAAGACATGGATTAGTATAATAATAAATAGTAGAATAGTAATCATGTATTGCATAAATGCTCGAAATGATATTAAAGATATTTAGATAAGCCCATTACTTACGATTTTCTGACATAAGTAACAATAAGTACTATCGTTATTTATGGATATTGTGCCCACATCAAATATGTATACGTAGATGCACAATATTCGAGTTATTTTTTTTTTCTATAAATGTTGTTGTTTGTTGGCATGTTTAATATACACGAGTGAATTACACCTAGCCTCTGGTATTTTTTTAGTAATTAAAAATTTTGAAGTAAATATGGGGGTGGGGGTTGTTGCTGGTAAACAATAATTGTGAGAAGAAAACTGTTGCCGCTATCATGTAGTGCTATTAAAACAGTTAAGTATGTATCCTAATTTTTTTTGTACGTTTTATAGTTTTGGAGATATTAATGCAAATAGCGAAGGGTAGTGTTGCCGATAGGGAGAGATAAATATAACATTATCTTAAATATTCCACCTAGCTTTGGTTCCAAAACGGATGCTTTACATATCTAAGCACCAAATGATCGCAGCGTACTCTAGTTTAGATCGTGCAAAGGAAAAACAACGCTTTCAGAGCAAATATACATAAGTGGACATTCTTGTATTAAGTAGCTTCCTGTAGTGGAAGTTACAACCTCCGCAATATAATCATTGAAAGGCAGCTGAGTGTAAAACATCGTCCCAGATTCTTGGTTTTAGTGCACTAAAATTCAACAGTATAATTAAACAAGAACGTGCCTATTTTCCGTGTGTACGATTTGTTTGCAGTTTTAAGCAATAAATCCTGGTTTGAAGTTACAGATTTATTAGAATTTTACAATCCACAACAACGGAAGTATCGTTGATGAAACGCAAGAAAAGTAGCGGTTTCAAATTGGAAACTTGTGGCACACTTGAAGTAATTAATCAATTTGCCGAATAAAAAACATTGTAAGACAACAAATTTACGACCTGTTAAATAATTGTTCATTAAACAAGATTACCAAACCCAAAACTGCTCAATTTATTTAAAAGAATACAATGATCGAACTTATCGAAAGTCTTTAACATGTTCACCTAGATGACACCAACCTGTACTTGTGCATCCAACGCCTCTGAAAGATATTGCGCAAAGTTTATACCTGTCGATTTCTTATTAACAAAGCCATGCTGAGCATTGGATAAGTATTGGACAAAATGGTGCCGATAATTGTTAATACTATTCTATGCTCCGCTTTTAATTTTATCGTATTACATAAAAGTAATAAGAAACATATAAGAACACAATTGTGTTACACATTATGCTATGATTAGAAAAATTAACTGCGTACATCAACTCCCCTGCCTCTGAAATAAATATCTTTCAAGATTCTTTACAAATGGCATGATACAAGAAAGTTCATTTGGTAACTTACTGTATCCTGAATATACTTGATAAGCAAATGATCGTCGTTTCGTATGGTAGTGAAGTGTTACCCGAAATCTCGTATTTAAATTATGTACATCAGTTCTAAATGTAATCTTATGATAGAAGTAAGGAGGTGATTTAAAGTGTATAATTCTACGATAAAGTTTATAACATCCAAACCTTCCTCTGTTATATATATACAGCCTATATATATATATACCCAGTCTAGCTACTAATCTGTGCGAAATATGGTCAAATTTACATACAAGGGTCATTCAATGAGTCCTTAGAAAAATTTAGAGAAATGAAGTATCTTCTATAGGTTTTTATCTATTTTTCAACATAATCTCCATTTAACTCTATGTACTTTTCCAAGCGTTTCTCCAGCTTTTATAAGCCCTCCAGGAAGTAGGATTTTCGGAAGATCCTCAAAACAGGCATCTGTTCGGCGTGAACCGTTGTCCGCGGAGTCATTTTTTCAAATTTGGGAATAAAAATAAATTACCGGGGATCAAATCTGGTGTATACGAGGGATTTTGTACTGTAATTCGAACTTTAATTCCATAATTTTGGCCATCGAAAGTGCGCAGGTGTGCATCCGCCCATTGTCTTAATGGAAGAGGATCTTTTTCTTTTTCTTGATTTCTTCGCTCAACTGCTCCAATAACGACGTATAACACATTCCTGTTATTTTTTGTCCTTTTTCCAAGTAATCGGTGTAGATGATTCCATGTGCATCCTAAAAAAGCAGAGGCCACCACCATGTCGCCTTCTTTAGAGCCCGTTCGCCTTCAAAAGCCCACTGTTTTAACTGTTAGTTTGTCTCCGGAATGTAGTAGTGTATTCTTGTTTCGTCCATAGTTATGTATTGACGAGGAAATTGGTCAGGATTACGATGAAAAAGCGTCAAAACAGCCTCAGAGTCGACCACACGTTTATTTTCCACAAAGAGCAACAGTGCGGCAGAGCGACACCCATCTTGCTGAGATTTTTTACACACCCAATTTTTCGTGCAAAATTGAAAACGCTGTACCTTTCGATATGCTTGTGGCTTCAACTATTTAGCGCACTTTGATTCGTCGATCATGCAAAACCATATATTTAACCAACACAGCTTTGATATCTTTCAATGTTAAGCCTTTTAAATATAAGCGTTTAATCACCGCTCTCAGACCGTTTTTGAGTACGACCATACAGAATAATATATAAGTGCACAGTATGAAAACTTACATTTAGAGAAAATAAGAGTTTCGCAAAGTTTTTTCTTTAATATTATCATTGAGGTTCATATAAGCATTATGGATATGCACGTAAATTTGCTGACGATATATGTGGATATTATCTGCCATTCCAAGACTTTTAACACCACTTACATGAAGTAGTAGTACAGTTTGATTAATTTCAATGTTAAAAACTTGGAAAGGATTATTGTACATCTTTTTGCTACCAAAAGCAATTAATACAGACCTGTCAGGGTTAATAGCTAGGCAATGATCAACCGACACCCGTTGCAGATGGCTTAAATCGTCGTTAATGTTGCCCTTAGTAGTTCCCCATTGGGTGGCTGCAGCGAATAATTAAGCTGCGTGCTATCTGCATATACATATTAGTTATAGTACTTACGTCCGTTAAATGAGTTGGAAGTATTTATACATGATAGATAAAATAGGACCGATAACAGAACCTTGAGGTACATCCAAAGCAATATCTAAAGAAGATGATATGTTGTCTCTAATTCTCACTTTTAATTTTCTAAGATTATACAAATCTTTTTTGATTAACAATTCGATGTATTGCAAAATAGATAACAGAATGGTTTATGGTATCAAACGCCATGTTTAGGATTCAATGCCATTGAGAAATCGATACATTAACACTTGAACTATCTGTTTGAAAGAAGATGCTGGTTGATATTTTACTTTACTTTTCTTCTAAAACTCAATCAGTCCTGCAATTTCGCTAGGAGCACCATTTTTAATGGAACTAACAAAGAAATCACTAATACCGGCCGGATCCTTTAAGAAGGCAGGAATATTAAGAGTGGAATCGTCATCAACACCCACAAGTCGTAGGAGTTTCCAAAGAGACTGAACATTACTATTTCTGGAAATTAAATCAAAATATGCTTTTCGTACGCATTTGTAATAAGGTCAGTCATAGGAATTTCATATACGGCGAAATTTGGATTTACTTTTACCTCTTAAAGTCATTAATAATTTTAAATTATCTATAGGCTACCGAAATCTCAGCTTAATAAATCTCATAGCTATAAGAGGAGTATGCACGTGGAATAAAGCGTGTATACTAGAAGAAAGGTAATTAGCCTTATCATACACAATGGACAGGTTAAGAATATTTTGAAATGATATGAGACATGAGTAATAAGTCCTAGTTGAAACCGTCAATATCAATAGAACCGAAACCACAAAAGCATGGAAAACTGGTGGACTTTTAAAATGAGTGACAAGCACATCAAAGAGAATGAAATCATGCTCCGAGAAGTTACAATTGGCAACGTACTCTACAAGTAATCGTACCTTAATGATTGACAAATAACAACTCAATTAAAGCAATGGAATTCAGTGATCTTGTCCTAAGTAAGTCACTAAATAAAAAATACATTATAGTGCCATAATTCTCAGCATCAAGGTTAGTTGTCATTAGCACCACGCATACATCACGAATATTCGATCCAATATGTTCACACGGTCAAGGTTAAGATCCCTCTGATGATAGTGCGCTTGTTTTCCTATCTCCTATTATCTAAGAAGGAGTTAGGAAATATTATACGTCCAGCTAATGACTGTAGTCGTGGAACGATATAATAACTCCACTTCTGTTCATTTTCCTCACCTCCTAAAACATCAATCTTAATGTAAAATTACCCTACAACAATCTTCGGTATAATTTTAGGCATACTTCAAACTAATTTCATGAATTAATTATCGTTCATTAGATAGTCGTCTTCCCCATCAGCAAAATTTCAATTCGTACAATTGTTGGTGGTGTAAAACGTTAACGAATAGAACAGAATCAATGTTTCAGTCGCGTCTCTGCATCGCTTGCATTGTGTTACTACTAAAAGTAAGAATTTCCGTTTGTGTTTCATCATCGATGTATTTCCGGAAAAGTAAAATGATCAAAATTCAGTGGTCAAAAACAATCGCTATTACGATTAAATAAAGGAGTGAGGTGGCGCTAATATAGTTTCTGACTTTGAATCGAATTGGCATCGAAGCAACTCGTGTTTGGTTGCACTTCCAACTTCAATGTGTTTATCGCAAGAGTTCTACTGTAGTATTTCGAAGTTCTCGTTACGTATGGTGGTTAGAAAGAATTGAGTTCCAGAAAATAACATATGAACATAGCGTTTATATGTTGGAACTTGGCTACCAGGTTAGCTCTCGTTTCGAGTTGTATTCATCGTTTCCCAATTCAAGTTAAATTTGTCGAAGAAGTGTTCTAGAAACACTTCCGATTGCCACGAACTAATTTGAAAAACACACCTATTCCTAAATTTTCCCCTCGCACATAACATTACAATACATATGCGATATAAACGAAATCGGTCAAGAGTGTGTACGTATCTCTCTCTATATATACATCTATATATATAGACTCACTATACGCGTCCAAAGCTCTATCAATAGAACTGGCAAACCCAAAAGCTTTCGTTGCTTGACCGAACACAATTTATTAACAAAGAGATTTCCATTAGCGGCCTGTGCATTTGCAACTAAATACCTATTCTTGTGTTGTTTATTAACACATACATGAAAACGTTGCTAATGAACAATGTAGCGTATCAAATGTAATTACACACGTACTGATTATATTTCATCCGCACGCAAACGTAATTACGGAAACACCAGCGAGTTAAAGATGTTAAGTACGAAATTTATACAACTTTCCGGCCGCAACTAGGTCATGCAGGAACATCTTGCAGTGTTTTTGTACTTACCTTGTTATCTCGATAGTTCCTGCATGTCTAGTGGTAACCATTAAATTTAATATATCACTTAGAATTCTTGCAACTCAAACTTTAGAAAGATAGATTGTATGCATGTTTGTCGTAGAATATTTTCAAACACCAAAAACTTAATACATCTACGTTATGCACGTTTATACTGAGCAGAGAGAATTCCACAGGGATTTCAAAACTAACAATAGTTGTTCCATGTTAGTACATAGTAAGACAAATTTCTGACATTAGATCTACATATTTTATTCTTTTTCGATCGTATCTATTACGTCATTAACATGGCGAAGAAGACGCTAAAGCATAGATATATGTAGGTACTCGATAACACCTCTGCACCGCTGCTCCTCTCACACAGTTCTATTGAACCGAATCCTGCATACGTGGGTCTGTTGTCCTTTTCAATTATTGTCTCAAGAGCAGCAATACCTTCTTCGGTGACGGTCGTACGAGGATGTGCTGCTCCTTTCTGATGCTGAGCAGAACTTCTATAGCATCCGGAGACTTTATGCCACCGGTAAACTGTAGCCAAAAAAGGTGTTTTTCATTAAAGGTTGGATTTAGATTGATCTTGTACTCATAAGCGTTTAAGCCTTTTTGGAAATCATAATAAATCATGCAATTTTCACCTATATTAGCACTTAAATAAATAAACAATTTCTGTTCTAACTAGCGCAAGTACAACAACCAAATCTCTATTGACAGATAGAGGGTTGTCCTAAACTACGGCATGTCCTTTTCAGGATTAGTGGATGTTTTTATTCTCAGTAACATCGGCTTGGGCTTCGTACGTTTATTTAAAAAATATTTTTATAAAACCAAGACAATAAAATAATTTTATGCACAATGGGTTATATGGATTTTTTAGAAGCAAGTTGCAAAATTATTGTGAAATATACGATGTTACGTACAATTTTGGCAGCCATCCTGTATTTTGATAATCTTGGGAACTTTCCCCCTCCAATGCACTACCAACTTGCCTTATAGCTAGCTTCGATAATTCTCGGGGAGATTTTACATAAGTGTCTTTGTCTCCATTCATCTTTACTTTTCTAAATTTCATAAGGAAATAATTTTTCGTGGTCTATTTTCCCTTTTTCGCAATAGAGGACATAACTTGACGCATTTTAAGTAATTTCATGATAGTTTCTGCGATTGGTCCGTTTGTGTGATGTTTATCACAAAAACTATTTTATTCTAAAACGTGAGAACTAACAATTTTGAAGCTCTCTTTCCGCTAAGTCATCTTACGAGTTGGGTGTGTCTCGAAGTTCTCTCTGGCGTAGAAAATTTGATTTTGCCTCGTGGAAGGCCTTTCGCTTATATTGCGGCTTTAAAACCGAGAGGAAGTGAACAGCTTACTCAGTTTGAGTTTTTTTTTGAGTTTCGAATAGAGTGTTGATTGACGTAATTTTGTACGGCTTAGCATACAGCGAACTTCGCCAGTTGGCCCAACTCTTGCGTACGGAAGAACTCTAATCCTGTATTAGGTATGTACGTACTTGAGCTTTTTCTTTTTCATGTAAATCTTCGTCCTACGGTTAATTTCTCCCTCCTTAGAGTTCTTTTGCAGGGCGCGTTTTACCCAAGACGTGTCCTACTGGTCTTTTGGAGAGCGCATTTTATCCCAGACCCGTCCTACTGAACTATTGAAGGGCGCAAGACCCGAATTTTGGATTTTTGGAGGGCGTATACGGCGAATACGGAGCACGTCGGACATCCACCCCCCTCCCCTCGCTGGAAAGACCAGGTTGCCGAGGGTGACATTCCATTAGCAACGAGCTTGAGATAAGTGCTTCTATAACTTTCGTACCGTCCTCAAGGGAGGCGGGAAAAAAAAACTATATATTATTGTTTATTTAATTTACCTTTACCTACAGATTTAATTTTTCTTTTTTTTGAATCAAAACTTTTGCCATTCCACTTTCTTTTTTTTTCCCTTTTTTTTAAAAAAAAACTTTGTTTAACTACAATCATTATCTTAAGCGAAACCAAAATTTATAAAATCCGTAAACCCACAAGATCTTGGGGGGTAAATGGGTAGACCCAGTTTATCCGTTATCTTTTTATAAAAGTTTATTAATTTTTTTTTTGTTGGCTTTCAACCTAACGAAACATTAAATCAACTTTTAATCTATTTCTTTTTTCTATTATTTATTTAGTTGTTTTTTTTTTGCGTCTTTACTGGCAGCAAACCTCGGTTGCCCACGACCGGGGTCGACTAAGAACATAGTGTTCTGAGTGCGTGGCGCCTTCCTAATTAAGTGGCTCCTGCCGTAGGAGCCAGAATCTTTTATTATAAATGTTGCTCTTAATGGTTAAAGGAGGTACGCAACGCTTAGAATACAGAACAGGTTTTGACCAACCGCAATATGCGTCTTTAGGCTTGTTATTAAAGAAATTTAACTTTAAAATTAAAAATCGGTTAATCTCTTCTCCTGTAAACACACTTGATTTTTGTTTGGTTGATAACCATCGTTTTTCCGCTGCGTGTTGTCCCAAATATTTCGAAATGTCTTCATTTTGATTTATTGAAATTGTGGTTCGCAACATTGAATACTCACTCCACAAACACTTGAAGGAGGTTTAAGTTTTTGAGAGCGTTCCAAAAAATAGGCCAAAAGTATTCTTCAATAGATCTGACTTTCTTTTTGACACACCATTGCTTAAATGTTTTATACATTGTTTCATAACGAACTAGATTTTTGTGTATATAACTCTAAGGAGACAACTTGCGCTGGCGAATTGACATCAAAATCATCTACTTCGTCAAATTGACTGTTAATTGTTACCTCTTCCATTATTGTTTAACTAAAATTATTGTAAGCTTGAAAAACTGCTTAATAGCAAGATGTCATTAATTAGTTTAACAATCAACAAACGGTTAATATGGTAATAGTACACAAATCGCAACCTCATTTATTTACAATAATAATAAGTTTTTAGAAATTCAATAAATTTTTCCGATAATGTCCTTATAGCATATGTATATATGCGTCAATAGTGAAAAAAAAATAATACACTTTAGACGTGAAGTAAGGATTTACTCTACTTCGTCATTTTTTCAAACTAGGCTCATACTTTGTTTTGGCATGGAGCAGCCAATTCTAAATTCAGACTTCACGTTATTTAAAATTTTATTCGACATTTTTATCATCCTCGTCCACGGTAAATAAACCAGTGTAGTACGCTTGAGCTGCAGGGCATCGTAAATTCTCCCAAATTAAGCCAAGAATTTAACTGAAACGTGCCGATATACTGTGTTTCGTACTGGAAATGGCTTTAATACGATGGAACCGTATGCGGTACTACGCAGGCAATTACACTTCGCGTTTCACCCCTTATCGGTAGCATTTACCGGTGTTGTACTGTCTTCCGCAGGTAGCCAAGGGGTCGTAATGATTATTACGCCGCCGAAGGTATTCTGTACCCGTATCTAAGATGGAATTTCATAGAAGCGTATGCTTATCATGTAGTCGTCATGTGTTAAAGAAATTGATGCGGATATGAAATAGGAGATTGTTTGCTTCTATAGCTTTTCACTTCTGAACATAATATGAGTTGTTTGGGATATGTTAATTTATTTAAAATATTCCAGTAAATGAAAATTGGTTACATAAAATTGTGATAGTTATTGAAAATATAACTTAAAATCGTATAAAAAAATGAATAAATATCAAACGATACTATCCAATAATGATAATCCCTCTTCTTAATAAATTTTTATTAACTCATCAGTTTAAAAGTCATCTGAATTTGCTGCCGCACTAGAGCTGAACGCTTAAATAACTTTCAGTTATAGGTATTAATTATTGTATTTTTAAATTATTGATCGTTTCCTTCCGGTCCTATGATCTGCTTTATTTAGAGCTCTTTCTTGTGTAAGAATGAAGGAATCATCCGTAAGCAGGCATATTCCACCGTAACATATACAGTCTGGTATATCGTTGATATATACTTGCATATTTTGACATGCTGTTTTCATAAATAATACTCTGTTCTTTATCTGTTAAATAAAATTCTACTAATCTGCGTACTTGTCCCCGTATGCCGTAAAGGTGCCAGCAGTTATAGATTTACACAATCAAAAGCTTTCGATAGATCGCAGCACTTCAAAGTCAAATCACCTTTGTCATTTAATGGTGCTGTGACCTTCTCTAATAGATCCACTATTATTGACGTAGATCTTCCCTTCCTGTATTCATACTGGATGTTACTGAACACGGTGTTATGTTCGAAAAAGCTGCTATATAGTTACTTGGGTCCGTTTGATCGCCGTTTTATGGATTGGTGTAAATCTTTAACTCTGCAGAGAATACGCCTTCAATGCATGCATTAAATATTGTTGTGAGAGGATCTGCTATATGTTTTGTAACATACTCGATAACATTATTTTATAAGTTGTAAATGTATGGAAACTTGTTGTTTTTCTTTTGTAAAAATTTGAACGCATCTTGAATTAGGCCAGGAACCATTCGCATCTGAGTTAATACAACCTGTGTATTCTTTGCTTGTTTTTGTTTCTTGTTTTATCACCTTCCATATGTATTGCATCTTATTATCAGATGTTGCTAGTCTTTGATCTACATGCTTTCGTTTTCCTCCGGTCACTTCTTTCTACATTCTTTTTTCAGTGTGCTATAAAGTTTATATTCATCTTTATTACCTCTTGCTTTGATCACTATGTATAAGTTTGGTACTCCGTAAGGTACGTTGTGATCTCATTTAATTTTATTTCCTTTTCTTTTTCGGACAATAATGTGCAAGGAGACATCGTGGAATTTCGTAAACATGTCCAGGATGTTTGCTGAAATTACAAGACTCCAGGCTGTATCTCCAATTTCTAAATAAATTCTCGTATATTTGCGTTATTTTTATTTCTTACCTTGACGTTCCCACACGTTGACACTCCCAACCGTCATCGTCACCGTCTGAACTAAATAATCTGAGGGATGCGGATTTACAACATCCGTGGTTAAAGGAGACACGCCGGCATTCACTAGGATATTGTCTATACTCTCATTAAATAGTTCCTGCATTCCATAAGAAGCGCAGACACCCTGAAGCGTTTGCTTTTCGAAAGAATTCGTCATAAAATTTATATTAAAATCACCGAATATAAAAACTGTATGATTTCTATACTTATTATTTATAAAAGTGAACACCCGATTCCGCGGTCGTGAATAACACTATGGTTTCCGGGTTGAGAAGCGAGTGGTTGTCATAGCTTCTACCGACATTTCGTCCTCCACTCCTAATTGTTAATTAATCCTTTCCAGTTCTTTCTATCTTCTAATGAGGTTACTGTACAAGGTGGGCCAAATTCGATACTTTTAATAGGGAAATTATATTTCTAAAGGAATTAGACAAAAACCGGCCTAAGCTTCTGGAGCTCGATTTTAAAGAGAAATCAATTGGTGAAATCCCTATTTTTATATCTTCCTTAATATAAGAGATACAGAGCGTTTTCTTAAAATGTGCAATTTTTAAAAACCCTTGTAACTTTTTTATTTGTGAAAATACTTGATTTATATAAAAACTATATTAGGGCGCTTTTGACGTAGAATCCTATGCTCTATTTTTTCTTTTTTTAGACTCCCATTTTTTGAGATATTGTCGAGACTTGTGTCTTCTTATATGGAACACCCTATATATTTTTACACTATTGAAAAGCATATAAAATTACCTTTAGAATGATATAACACACTTGATATTTTATTTAAACAATTTTTAAATTATTTGTTTTTCTTCATTTTCTTCATTCATCCCAAATACCGGAATCATCTGGAAGCTGCTGGTGTCTACGTGCGATAGTGTGTACATCGGTGAAAGAAAGCGATCGGTTGTACGCGGTTGGTCACCAAATCCAATTTAATTCTACTCGTATCTTGCCTAACAACCCTCACTATTATTACAAAAATCTGTCAATCTGTAGAACAATCCCAACAATTTAATCTGCGACAATGGCTACCCCTTATATCGCATTTGGAAATCCCAACTGATTAAACTACCTAACAACCGCCACGGTTGATACATTTTCTTTTCCGCTTCATTGACCCGCAACTCTATAAATCCTTCCGGAACGAATACTCTCCAGTTAGTGCGCAGTAACAGCCCTGAAGATGTGTCCATAAGAGTGAGGATGAAACGTCGGCAGAAGCCACGAGTACGACGCGGTTCCGACCCGAAAACCAAGAATATAGTATCAGATACTTTTATACAATGAAAATTAACTAATGCGATACATTGATTGGTTGCATGTTATAGGAGTTCTTTATTTACTGAATTTATCATCTATTATATATGAACGTCCACCATCCAGAGAGTGACAACCATGGCAAAACGTAACAGGGCGGTCTATCAAACGGACATTATTGATTCCAAATCATGTCTAACGAATTGGCCACCAATTATGCGGCAAATTAAACAATCATGTGTGAATATCATATTAACAGTTCACGTGCAGCGCTTACTAGAATATTCATGTCGGGTGGAGCGAAATTAGAGAAATCAAGTTACAAAAAGACTGTAATGCAGTGTCTTAGAATTATCGTTATTATTATATTGGAAGGTATTATGATCTGTGTAGTTTCTGTACATTAGTACGTTACTGAATTCATATTTATCCAGTGTAGTATGTACCTTGAGTATACCTGTAGTAACTTGCTGTACCTTTCGTTTGATCCGTAATGTGTTTTGAATAGCCCATTTTAGTTAGTTTGTTCCTTTATCGAGTTTTATATGAAGTATAATTGATTAGTTCCATAGATGGCAAAGTGTTTCAGAAGGAGTGGATAGTAGAAGGTCCGAATAAGATAAACAAAAAATACGTTCAAGTCTAGATCTCAACAATTAAGGGAAAATGGTACCAAACCAGTCCTGGAGTACTTTACTTGACAAGTGGAAAATGGTATGTATATTATTTAATTCTTCTTCCGTTGTATTATGCTTGAAATTATATTGCTTCAAAATATTATACCACACACTGCTTTCTTGCAAATTTAAAAGTTCTTCTAGTTGCACATATTTTTCAAATTTATGTTGTATCACTTCTTCTTTCATTTTAAATTTACCATAATCCATTGCGATATCATATTCAAAGTCAGTATACTGATATTTAAATCTAAATACGTCGTCCATTTTTTTAACAATGGCACACGACCTTCAAATACAAACTTATGTACCTCGTGTGCTGTGCCATTACATCATGTACGTAATGTTTTTCCTTTATTCAAGTTTGACACACCAATTATTGTTTCAATCACTTACCTTACAAGCAGATAATGATGACAATGATTTCCAAAGTATTTTTAAAAACGATTGTTTGTAAAAAGGTATTAATTTTTGTACCACATTGGGTGCTCGGTTAGCGAACAGACCGGACAAGAAACATCGATTAACGAGCATTTTCAAGAAGCAATTTGTATTCGTATGTTCGGATCACGAATACCAACACTTTTGGTGTTTGATTCGACCGCAGATTTTAAAAATTTGCGACAACTCAATAGTGTAGCTGCGTACACCAGTGGACGACTACTCACGGATCAAGAATCTTAAAATGGTAACCAAACCAAATTGACCACTTTCAAAGAATCCTGCAGAAGAGACAACGGCAATAGATGTTGAGCCGTTTCACGAACAAATGAACCTAGGACTGATCACGACTTTTTTCTTATTTTCTATTTACTATTGTTATGTATATTCATTTTGGACGTTCAAAACGAATTAATCGATTTCTCGAACAACTCGATTAGCATAGTCTGGAAACGAATAACGTTCGTTAACCGGTCATCCATTGTATTTGCTTAATTAAAAATGCGAGCCAGTAAGGCTCCTGTCGGAAATATTCTTTTTTGACATTCTGAATACCTTGTCAAGTACTTTCCGTTCTTTATACAGGGTGACTTATCATCGGTGTAAAAGACTTTAGCATCTTATTCAAGAAGTCAAATCAAAAATTGTAGGTACTATTTTTTCTACTTACAGAGTTACAACAGATTAAAATTTTATTGATTTAAAAATGCAAATAACATTGTGTTTTGTTGCATGCATATAGATTAGATCATCCAGCAGTGTATGTTTAAAAATTAAACCACATAATTTGAAAAAGTTGAATTGTTAGTTCCCAAAATGAATGAGTTTAATGCAGCTGAATATGCAGAAATTGTTTACGTGCATTAGTACTGTGATAGTTACGGTCTTCAGAAATCTAGACGGAACCGCCGAAGATTTTCTGATAGTCGTCAACCTTTTCACAGAGTTTTCAGCGAGACTTTTCAACGACTCAAAGAAACTGGTCCATTTGTAGTTCCGCGTAATAATCAAGGAACTACGCTAAAGGAAACAATGTAAACGACGAAGAAACTGTAGTTTATGCAATGTTGGCGAATACTACTTTGTGAGCAGTTACACCTTTATCATATTCAACGCATCCAGGTACTGAAACTGGAAAACGGCCAGCGTAGAGTGCTTTACTTGGTTGCTAGTAAAAAGACATAAAATTTTCAACTGGAACATCGTCTTCAAATTCCGCAATCGCGATTTCAACACCGTTTTAGTGTGAACACTTGGGCTGGGATCTTTTATGGAGAACTACTTGAATTAAAAAGCTTTTTGAATTTTAAACATATTCCGCTTCTTGATTATCAACAAATGTGGTTTCAACACGATGGCGCTTCAACTCGCTACGGTAGACATGTAATTCTATGGTTGGATGCACATTTTGCAATACGATGGATTGGCCAAAGAGGTTTTATTGCTTGGTCATTAAAATTTCCCGACCTAAACTCATTGATTTTTATTTTTAAAACTATTGAAAGCAGCCAAATAATTAAACTTAATGAAAGCAATCAAGATGGTGCAACAATAGCGAGCACTTACGACTCAATGATTCGTAGGTGCCGCGTTTGAATTCGATCTCAAGAAAGGCATTTTGTATCATTGTAGTCAACATTTTCTTGCAGTCATTTATTCGTTTAACATTCTATGTTTTAAATGAGTTCCCGAACATGATGCCAAGGCTTTTACATCTATTTATATTACCCTGTATAATATTGTTTTAATTATATATTTTGTTTATCGCAAAATTCGGTTTCGAAACTTATCTTCTGGAAATATTGCAAATCGAAACTCGTGGAGTTTCTATAACGTTATTATCTCGTGTATATTTACTATTGTGAGATAAATAGCTCACACATATTGATTCATACGAGATAAATTAAGATGTATGTCCAGTCAGACAGATTTCAGTTGTAAATAGGAAATAACACTTTTACGCGAGAGTTATTCCAAAAAAGCATCTATAATACTAAGCGTCATCTGCGACTCATCATACCAACTGGAGGGCTTCCCAGTACGTTATTGTGTGTAAACGAGGGAAGTTGGCAACATTTTATTACTTCAGGAACAATGTGGATGAAAGACCAGGTAAGGCCGAACGTTATCAGTTCAACGTTTGTGTCATCTTTCGCTATCAAGGGGGAATTCTAACAAAGTTTTGAGCTTTTGCCGTGCGTGAAAATTTATCTTTATCGAGCTGGAACGTCGGGCCCCAATCGGATACTCTCGAAAAGTGCCTCGCAGAACTGGACGTTTATTTGCTTGTAAATTTTTTAAATCGTATATGAGAACTGCCATAATACAATGTCCGTGATGCATTTAACTGCATTTTATAATAACAAAGTTTATACGCTCCATAAACTGCGTTTATGGTATCTATCTCGCGTTGAATATCAACAGCACTTACTACTTATTCCGCTACCAAAATTAAAGGCGACTCTTGCATCGTAAATTGCTACACAAGCAATTTACATAATTTACCAATTCGTAAACGCGTTGTAGTAAAATACACTTGAAAAAACTATCATTTTTTATGTAGGTCAAGCGAGTGGACCGTAATACACGGCATATTTATATGACAGCAGATTGATCGATTTTACTAACGCTCTTTCTTGCAATCCTCTGAGTGAGTTTGTTCTTGAATTGAAAAAAAAATACGTTAAAGCCAAACAGCCTTTTGTAGATAATGTTATTATGTCAATCTTCAACGGTTTTCGACATATTAACGCATCTAAATGTAATATTACATTTTGTCCTTGTACCGTATTTAAATACAAAATATATTTGGGCTTAATATATTTATATTTAATTTAATCAAAATTTTTTCTCGGTGTACTTGTGCACAAATTATCGTATTACTCGTCGAATGGACTTCTTCTGGTTGAGTTTTGATTTAGAAACTAAATTTTTAACATGGTTCCACAAGAAAATCGGAGTATCTTAAAATTGTATTTGAGTATTCCCTTACGTGAGCTGCATAATACGGAGGAGCGCCATCATAAGGTTGAACTGGGTAAATTAGGATCATTATCATCTGGAAAGAGAGTGGCTAAAGCTTGGACTGAATCATTTTGAAAGAAATTTAGATTTTTTCCAGTGAGGCTTTCATCAAAGAAAAATCATCTGTTTACCCTATTTTCAACAATGCACACTCAGACATTAACCTCTTCCTTATACTGTCTTAAAAGAAAAAACAGATTCTTCAAAAAAATCTTGCGTTATCACCTACTATCTCAACCATTATTTCACAAAATTAATCTCGCCTAT
This sequence comes from Oryctes borbonicus, assembly GCA_902654985.2. Lineage (NCBI taxonomy): Eukaryota > Metazoa > Arthropoda > Insecta > Coleoptera > Scarabaeidae > Oryctes > Oryctes borbonicus. Next base: position 8,702,586 of record LR736859.1, on the reverse strand, counting down.
GAAGATCATCTTCTAATAAATTGTGTTTTACAGAGATGCATGTTTTTTTTTGTTCTGTCACAATGGTTCTGGTTGGGCAATTCAAATCCTCACATATTTAGAACGGAAAACTTCAGTGTTCCAGCAATGCCGAATTGTTTCCTAATGGTCATGACTAACTGTCAAAAATTGTCAAAAAATACAAATTTTTCTCAATGCTATGTGTTGCATGCTACTGTAATAATTTTGATTTTTCGCGTTTCTGGTGTAATTTCTAATACTGCCGCGGTAATTCTTCCTCTAGCTTCGTCTTATGGAGGTGTTGCGTAAATTTTCTCCTTAATGAAACCGCAAACAGAAAACTCTAAAGGATCAAGCTCGAGAGATCTTGCAGGGCATAAGATAGGCCCACTGCGACTAATCCACCTGTTAGGGAAGTGTACATGTAACCACCCTCTCACATTACGAGTACATCATACATGTAAAACATCTCGTCAATAACTAGTTCCAATACATTTAAGTACCCATTGGTATCAAGACGATTTGGCAGATAGATTGGCGCAATGACCCGGTGATTTATTATGTCCAGCCAAACATTAACGGAAAATTTTCTTTGGTGACCGTATTTTTGAGAAGCTTGAGGATTTTCATCTACCTAATAGTGAAAATTATGGGTATTGACTACACCATCTCTGGTAAACATAGATTCGTCGGCCCAAAGAACACCTCTTGAAAAGTCGCCATCTTCTTGAATCCTATTTAAGATTCTATGACAAGAATTTGTTATCGTTTTCATAGAGCGGCTGTACTTTAGTTATATGGTATGGACAAACAAGTTTTTGTCGTAGAATTTATTATTACTGGGGATATTAAATGTGGACGGCAACTGTCGGGTACTGACGGAGAGATCTTTATGTACTAAGACTAGTTCAGTTGTATTGTACGCCAGTTGCTCTTCCAGTTGCATTGTACGCCTTTGTCTAGGTCGACCAGCGTTGGCATTTCTTTTATTGAGCGAATCAAGAGAATACGAGAAATCACAACAAAGAGCAGAGCTTGCACAAAATTGTACACGAGAAAAGAATTAATTCAGATGAATGTCAAAATTTGATAGTAATGATAAATGTTGAAAACAGACTCTGAAATCAAAAAGAAACTGTTTACGAAAAAATAGGAAAAAAGGTCGTCTAAATTCAAAATTGCAGCTATCTGTATTGACAAATATCGAACACACACGCTTATTAAGGCACTAAAAAACCTTCAAGAACCTCGTGAAGACGTATGAAGCACGGTACAACATTTTACCATTTAGATTCTCGATTCAGAAACGAACGAAGAATGTTGCTACGTGTAGCTTGTGCGACAATTTATTAACACGTTATATATCACAATCTTACGAAGCTACAGCTGTATACGCCGCATCAAAGGTAAAAATAATACGTAAGGATCATAAATGTTGTGTCATTGCATCTATATACGACTGAGTTGTGTTAAAATGGAGTACTTAATATTTTGACTTGGGCGAAGAATTTCTGTTTATCGTGTACCATAAAAGCATGGCATATTAAATATTTACGATTTAATTTCATATTAACTACTTTATATTCACGATTGATTAGGTACCTGAAAAGATTCTATACTGCTTTATGATTCTCGTCCCTGGCAATTTTAGCTTTTGTCTGGAATCTGTTGTATTCACTAACATCCACACGATTCCGTAATTTTAAAATTTAATAGTGAGTATTTTACAAGCACCGCGTTATTGACAAAAGAAATTTACTTTACTTTACATTTGTCTACACATAAATATACAAATTTTACAGATATATGTAGATTGTACTGGAAAAATCTATATATACATCTTATACAGTTTGTTCTCTGTTTCCACGTTTACGTAACAAGATAAGATAAACTTTGTGAATTGCGCATCATTAATAAGGGGAACGTAGATTATGAGATAACAGGGGTTATGAATCTAAGCAAACCAATGAATTAAATTTTACCCTAGAGGTGTATGGATGTCCCAAATATTTCGATACAGGTAACTTGTAGGAAGTAGCATTATCTATATGTTATGCTTGTTGTTCTACTTCACCGGAAAACAGATAGCCATCGGGTTGGTATTTCTCCTTGACAATGAATTATTAGACGCATTGCATCTGCTGTTAATGATACTTAGAGGTACCCAAACTTTATTCTGTTTGATAGTTAGCAAGTAGCATTATAAGAGGTTGACTTAAAATTAAACTCACACTGATGGAAGAATAAACCACAGCAATGCTTACGAAGACATTTTTACTAGGTCAACTTAAAATATGAAATGTAAATGCAAATAGTAAATAGAATACTACAAATAATATTTTTAATTTAATTTATTCCTAATTTGGAGAAAATATTATTGATATCTTTCGACAGAATCAACCTTTTATTGAATACGGGCTGATTCATTCTGAATCTCGCTTACTATTGAAGATAGAAGGTAAATTTGAATTTGACAAAATTGCTAAATTTTGTATTTATTATGAAACCGAAGAGAAAATTAACTTCTAACAAGTGACGTTCGAAATTTTTAAATAGTTGCTCTAGGAATAGAAGGACAAAATTGTAGAATCACTGGGAGTAACATGAAGAATTTCGAAATTCCATCATCCAGGCTATAAAAGAAGAAAAGACGCTTATTTTAATTTCTCACTAAAAAAGTTGTTTTCTAGGGAAGTGTAATTGAAATTAAAAACGTTAAACAGTAACACTAGACGGTGACATGGAGTGACAGTTACGAGATATTGACAAGAGAAGATACTTCTCGTTGGTGTAGATGTTGTTGCCAAAGCGTTTTATTAGAATGGAGATATGCAAATTTCCTAATAACATTTTCATTCGAGACTGTATAAGTTGCGGATATAGCCAAACTTTTGTTTAAGATCAAAAGTATGCTACTGGTTGTGATGGTCATACAGCTCAAATGTTAATGCTCTGTCGCCCGGCAATGTGACCATACTTAATTTATCATTCATTATCATAGAATGTCTTTTGCAGAGTGTTTTTCCTAGTGCCTGGAGAAAAGGTGTCATGACCGCTATATACAGTACAGTACAGTGTATTTGGTGCAAACTTATACAACAGTGAACGTCGATACATTTTTTAAACCATTACATGTTTTAGTTTTTTTAATACATATTTTTAGATATAAAATATTTAGTAATATTTTGGTTAACTAAAATAAAGTCTTTATTATAAATACAAGACTTTATGAAATATTTTCTAATGTATATACATTCTAATGTGATAAAAAACAACAAATAATTTATTCAACGTAACCTCCACCACTACCACACAATTTTCTACCCTATACCTAAATTCTCTGTAAACGCTCCTAAATGTTCTTATATCAATCTCTCTAATTACTGTTCGTATTTTATTCCTTAATGCTCCCAAATTCGTATCAAAATTATTATTTTCGTACACTCTTTGTTTAACGTGTCCCCAAAAATAAAAATCCATCGGCGTTAAATCGGGCGAGCGACCTGGCCAATGAATAGGTTCAAAACGACCGATCCATCTTTCAGGAAAGTGGTCGTCAAGCCAGTGTCTAATTAAATTAGTTAAATGCGCAGGGCATCCATCCTGCTGCAAGTAGATTGCATCTCTGTTAATATCTTCCAACGATGGTAAAACAAAATTTTGTAACATATCCAAATAATCATGTTGATTCAAATTGTTTTCGAAGAAAAAGGGGCCAATAATTTTATTGAATAAAATTCGACACCGTACATTCACTTTCTTATAACGCTGTTTTTTCCGATTAATACGAAAATTTTGATTCTCTTTAGCTCAATATCTGCAATTTTGGGATGACACATAACCATTAGTGGTAAAAGTAGCTTCATCCGAAAACAAAAAGGAAAAATTGATCCCCCATAACATTTTCTCCAACCCAAGTACTAAATTCTAATTTAAACGCATCGTCCCGGGCTCCCCAGAATATTAATAAATTTAGGTTTGAATGGGTGAATCTTGTTTTCCTTAAAGACTTTTTGCAGTAAGCTCTTGCTTACACCCAACTCCGCCGCTCTCTTACATAGTGATTTTTTTGAATCCTCTAATACAGATTCCACAGCTAAAACAGTTAATGCATCATCTTCATTGTATTGTTTCTTTATTTTCTTCTTTCTAACAACAGAGCCAGTTTCATCAAATTTCTTAACCAGCTTTTTCAAAGATATTAATGCTGGGGAATTTAACGTTAAATTTGCTGATCGCTGTTCGATATGAAATATCACCAATTCCATAACACTTAATCAAATAAATTCGTTGTTGCAATGTTAGCATAATTGTGATCGTCGTGATTGCAAATGTCGTGTCACTTAAATCTGAAACAGACAAATATTTAAATGTCAACAAAATTTCAAAGCAATACGATTATCAATAATCTGAACTTAGTTAAATTTTTGAAAGTAAGCAAACACGTTTTCAACATTTATGCGCATACAGAAGGTAATCAGTGCATTTTAATATAACTTCTAATGGTTTTAAGGCAAACAAAAGCTTTCGTAAAGAATAACTTTTTTTCATTCAAATGTAAAATAAAAAAGTTTTACCCATTGTGCACTAAATCCGTGGGCACAGTGTATATACCCATAGATTTTGAGATAATTATGCAACGACACTGATATCTACCCCCTCAGTTTACGAGTTACAGGCTCTCTGTATCCTCCAATGCATCGAAGAGCACTCTTTGATGCTTTTGATATAGCGCGTGTTCAGGTGTGAGGTCGTAGCGTGGCACGGTACTGACAACTACACACTATTTTCTATTCATTGTGTGTGTAGTTAATTAGTTATGCTGTATTATGTATGTTGTTCAGGTTAGGTTAGATAGTATGCATATGTCTAATTATATTTATTCATTTTATCTCATATGCAGTACGTCCCTGGATTAACCCATGAATAGGTAAGGCAGATGGTAGATTATTAAATTTAAATAAAAGTATTCCGACCCTGTAAAAACGTTTACACATACTAAGTACTACCCTCTACACTGTTTTATAAATTTCCAAGATCTACCTGATTCTTCGGCAATAAATTTATAACATAAGTTACTTGCTATTCAAGTACGGATGAACCCCAAAAGATGAAATTTCAACTCAACAATGTTCCATTCGTCTTACCTATCTGAAATCTCTTCGAATATTTTTTTTGTGCTCTGAATTATTATTTTACAACTAATCTTCCTTTTATAACATAAAATATGTAAGACGGAAATAAATCGTTATTACTACTATTTTCCAATGTTTCCGAGTTTTACTACTCTAGATTGTTTTCGCATAGTTACAGAAAGTAATCAAACATTCTTCATGCGTTTGATGGTTGGGCCAATACCACCATTTTGTGATTGTAATTTTAATTTCTCTCAGATTACGTGTAGGCAATTTTATTATTAAAGCATTCTTTTCTAGTTATATTGCTAATAAGTCAGAGAATGCAAATTTATGTCATTTGTGTTTTTCAAAGAAACATCATATTAGAAACGTCTGTACAGGTCATGCATTTTCTATACTGTCCGTACGACTGTGTAAAAAACATAAATTGAAAAAAAACTATTTTTTTCTTAAATACAGACGAAACAAGTAAAACGTATGTATGCATTTAAAACTAGAAGTTATTGAAGTAAGTAAACATAGTTACTCGATTTAATAAAATACCATATTTATGCTGAAATGAAAAACAATAGAATAGAATTTACTTCAGTCAAACTTGTGTAGCTTTCATTTGATCAAAACCTATATTTTCAAAACAAGCAAAATATTTTCAATCCAATAAAACAGGATTAAAAAAATTATTATTTCCAATCAATGATAAATTTGCTTCTGTATATCGAAAGCTAAGATTTACGCGGTTTGAAACAGATGTTGTTGCCACAACAATAAATTTTCGGCATGTACCTTTTATAAACCTTACAATAAAATACCCAACAAGTTTCCTCCATTAATTGTACCACGTACCTCACAAGCAATGTAATTTCTAATTAATTCCTAACTAAGCCTGTAGAAACGAGTACACTTTCCGTGTGCTTCATGAAATTAGCAGAAACTAGACAGATTCGTGTTTTGTCGACTCTCAAACCCATTCTCATAAGACGAATAAACACGGGTCTTTCTACGTTCTGTTAATTTCGTGAAGTGCAACTCGTTTCTGCAGGGTTATTCCTAACTTACAATTTAACTCGCGTTAGCTTTTCTACAGCATGGCAAAATCTAATCTTTTTTTAAATAGTAATACACATTTCGTACTGCTTCTTTGGGTGTAGCATTGTTTTCAGGCATTAGTTTTATGTGACCTTGGCCATCAGTGTGAGGGTATGAATAGTTGAAATAGCTGAAGCTACGTAAACCTTGCTCGGCGTAGCAAGCATAGGTTACATAATAGAACAGGGGTGGTTGCTGGGGTGCTCTCAGAAAGAATGCAAAGCACTAGGAAACGCATAATCCAAGGTTTAAAACCAATTATGCTAGCAGGAGTAGAGATTCTATTTGTCAAAGGAATAATGTACCTGGAAATGCGGTTGAATCAACAATTTACATTTCATATCAATGAAACCATCAACAAGTCTACAATTACCCTAGACAGATGAAAAAGAAGGTATTAGTCCATAAGTGACGTTATGATCATAAGTTATCCATAAACTAGAACAGCCACATATTCACATTAAAGGAGAACAAGCTACAGACTAACGAAGAGAATAATCAGAATAATCAGATCGCATAGTGTAGATGATCAAAAGCTGTTATAGAAATTTAATGCGAAGCCGATTGTACACCATTAATACTAAATACAGCTTTGATAAGAACTATAAAATGTTAATACCAAATACAGAGGAAAAGAAGAAAAAATTGTCCCCTATTGAAACCGAAACTGCCTGGCACACAAACGACTCAAGGAGAGAAATTGTAATCGGTGCCAGTATATACACGATTAGACCAAGAATTGCTAAGTCAATAAGCCTAACCCAACACGCCGTTGTATTTCAAGCCAAATTGACCAATAACTCTAGTCGAAACCAGTGTACGAAGAGACTGTCGCCCACATACTGTGCAGTCCCAAAACCTTCCACAAATAGGCTTGGAATATTCAATCAAAATCCAAAACCTACGTAGAGGGATTTCTTACGGAGCTACTAACTTGACGGTCTAACAATTAAGGAACCACAATAAACCTGAAACAACCGCATTGGAATAGGTAATCTGCGAATGAGTGCATATATCATTACCTAACCTCGCTTTGAAAGTGGCATATTTTTTTTTATTTCTTTTAATGCATTAAGTTAATGCTGGTATTTGAGTTACCTTAATAAAGGTAATTGCTTGTTTGTTTTCATTTGTTATAGTATAATAATTTATACTGCTCTATGTATTACTATTTGATATAAAGTATATTGTCAATAACCTGTATATTGCTTCTGCTTTTAGCATTCCTTAAATTATTCTTAAAATGTCCACATTTTGCAAATAAAATGCAAATTTGCATTAATCGATACGTCATTCACGAAGAACAGCTATTTTATCCTAAGTGTGCAGCGTTCTAGCTAGTTAGAAAGCATAACAATAGTGTACGGAAATATCCAAGAATAACTCTTTTAAATAGGTAAAGTTTAGCTAAGGAAGACACAAACGTAAATCTCCTTAAACGCCGTCCTTTTGAATCTGAAACGAGAGTAAGGCTGAATATCCTTGTTATAGAAAAAGTTATCTCCTGCATAATTTAACTAAAGATACAACAGAATGGAGATATAAAAGAAACTTAAAGGGTTTGAATTCGTTCGCTGATTTTTACTTGTATGTATATGGAGATATTCTGTGATTTCAATACACCAAGAAGCATTTGGAAACTAGAAGTATGCTTAAGGTTTCCGCAGTTAAAGCAGTCAATATCACTAACGCACTCGCATAAAAATGTATTTAAAAGATATTTTAAGCTAATCTTGAAACTGGTTTTCAAAAAACAGAAACTCTTTTTTTAGAAATGATATAACAGGCCTAAAATTGAAAAGCTCGTAACAAGAATTCGCAGGATTCTTTCTCTATGATTTTATACTAGGTAACATCCAAGCACGAATATCACACCACAAGTTAGTTTACATTTGTGTCGTTGAACAGACCCCAAGTTTCCACTATACCTTCGCTTTAGGTTATTTCATTCAATTTAATTCCTTAATTATAATTTTATTTTACCATCAACGACTAGGACTAATATGCCATTATGCCTACCTGTAATCTGCACTCAATCACTTGCTACTGCAAGTCCGAATTGGTGTTTCCCGACGTAATTAATTATATGAAAAAATGTTCCGGTAAAGAACCGAACCTGACATCTCTCGCTTGCTAGTCAGGAAATGAATTGAATTGAAAAATATTTTATTGTTTTTCATAAGATACGTTGGCCATACATGTAATTTTCCTGCGTAATATATGCTTACAATTAAGGTGTGTCTTTGTAAATAATAGAATATGTACATATCAGGTTATTAGCAGTAGTATATACATGAAAATAAATAAATAACACATATATGAACGTTCTAGGCTAGCGGATCTGTCTTCTCTTCGTGTTCAGTTCAATGAAAAAATGTGAAAAAAACCTCGTCATTTGTGGTGGGGAATGTGTTGTCTGTTTGGATGCAGTTGCTGCTTACTCTGGTGGTTGTTGAAACACTGGGAGACTCCGGCATGGCTGTTTGTGCTTGGCCGGCTGCCGTGCTTCTTACCAGAGGACTCTTGTGGTTTTTTTGTTCTGCGATAGAAGTTTTGCGCTAGGGACGGAGCTTACTCGTGCATCATTGGTATGCCCGTCGCTTCGTGCAGCGCTGCGACAGGTGTTCTCATGTCTGCTCCCAGAATTAGGCACAAAGGTTTATTTTGGGTAACTTGTAGCTCGCAGACGAGATGGCTCGATGCGCCAACTCAAATTGGCGCTCCAAATAATAGGACGGGCCTCAATACTGTTTCGTATAGTATTGTTTTGTTCAATAGCGACAAGCTATTGTGTAGGAAGAGGTGCCGGTATTGCTTGAGAGCCGCCATTGTTTTCTGGACGTTGACCTCGATGGTGTGCTTGAATGTTAGATGTTTATCCAGAAGGATTCCAAGATATTTGATGGGCGTAACATATGGTTCTATGGTTTTAAAAAATTGCGGAAATCGGAGGATGCGAACAGGATTCGTTCTGCGGGTGAATATTGTAATGGCGAATCTATCAGGTACTTCTCTTACTAAGGTATTTGATTCTGTAGCTTTGCGATGGCTTTTATTTAAGAAAATGAGTGACTGTAAAAGAAGGTATCGTCCGCGTACGGTGCTATCTTGTTCTGAGGAAAGTGAGGCAGATCCGCCGTATATATAGGTCCCAGGACTAGTCCTTGCGGTACTTCCGCTGTTGCTTGCACGGGCTTGGAAAGAGATTGCTCTACTTTCACCCTGAATGTTCTTCCTGAGCTAGTCAGGCGAGCCAATCACTACACCAAGGGGACCTGTCAGGAATGTTTTGTTTTTAATGCCCTGATGCTATTTATCTGCAAATATGTTACAATATTTCGACAGATATTTTTATTCTTACGCGCCAAGTACACTAATTCCGACGTAATTAATTATATTAAAAATTGCCCCCGTAAGGAATCGACAATTTTTTGTACGATTAATTACATCAGAAAATACCAAGGAAATCAAGTTATATTAATCTGTACACAACTGTTTTGAATAAATACAGTTTTTAGGCTTTCTGAATAACAGAACTACAAACAGAATCTTCGTCCGAAATTACCAACACTGCTGCAATTACTGTAGCCGAAAAAATGTATAATTTAGATTTTAAAATATCTTCATAAGGAACATTCATTTGAAATTCCTTTTAAAATAGAATGTATCTTCATGTTAAAAAGTTAAAACAGTGGCGCTAATTTCCATGTTTCCTGCTGTATAATAATGATAATGTGATAATTTTAAGTTACGCTTAACTTAGTTCATTACCTAAAGTTAGATGATTTTTATGAGGGATTAATAGGTAATCAGCTAATTGCAATGTTCAATAGCATATATACGAATATGTGCCAATTCACTAGGAGATAGCAATGCTTTAGGTCTCATAAAATTGTATTAAAAACCCTTCTGCGAAACCGTACATTTCATTGCGCCCTTTCATCTGGGTCTTTTCATCGAGGGGTAACGTTCATCGTTGGCTGTTTCATTGTCGGCCTCTTCATCAGCGTACCTGTTGCATCACGCGTTTGTTAAGGTAAGGTAAAGTAGTTCGTCTAATAAAATAAGATAAATGTAATTATTCTGATATGCTTTGATTTATTGATTTATTAATTTAATCCCCAAAACGGAAAAACATACTAATTCATTTTAAAACCAATAATTTTGAGCTACACCTCGTAAATATTCTAATTTGTCCCCGTTTTATTATAATCATCAATTATAGCGTCCTGAACTGGAAGGAACAAGTAACGAAGAAAATTTTGGGAAGGATGTACGCGTTAAGAATAATATCTGCTAGAGTCCGTGTAGAATTCTACGTTGGTTCGAGATTGTCGTAGGATATCATTTTCTGGAGCAACTTCGTCGACGCAGATCGAATATTTATTCTGCAAAGTACGGCATCGGTCTTGGAGTTGCATGCTTTGCAAGGAAGCATTATAATAAGTTGTTAAAATATGAGACTAATCATGACTAGAACACCTGCGAATGCTAGAAAACCAGCCTACGTATATCACAAACAACATTCATACATGTATACAAAAGTGCTATCATATACTACTACTACTAGGTACTAAGAACCAAAAAGAAAGACCTGAAAACTTAAAAAAAGGAAAGCGCCTCTAGATCATTAATGACCTTTGAAACAAAAATGGAGATGTAGATCCACATAATTTCTATACTGAAAGCTACTGTTTTTCTTTTGAGCAGTTTCATATTGTATCAGTATTATGGAATAAATTTAGTTATTATTGTTGTTATCAATATCCGTTTAGTCAAACGGGGGTGCGGATTTCCCGCATACGGATCAGTTGATGAAAAATATATCGCGACTTGTTTGTACTTTCAGCAGCTGATCCATGGATTTCCAAACTCCTTAACTCTGTAGTCGTCTGTAGACAACTTCCGCATGATTTTTGGTACGATTTTTCTCATTTAAAGCTCGACACATTTCCTATATAGTTACGCTCCAAATTAGCAGCGGTTATAATTCTTTGGTAACTCATTTCCAATACATTTACGCATTCATCCACACACGTCGGCAACAGGAACATAATTTAAGCCGATAGCCGTTCCTGCTTTTAAAGTAGAATCCTGCTCAGTGTTGAAACGTACTGTTAAGCGCAATTTCTTAAAGTTAATTAACTTATAACTGCAAATATTTGTTCCGAGAGCTAATTCCGCTTGATAAATGCAAATTATTTCCTAATGAAAACCTATAATTCCTGTAAGTACCCTCGAAATTTTGAGTGCGTCGTATTTTCTTCGACGCTTTTTTGTTTAATATCAACGACCATGACAGCAGTCTGTGTAAAATTTTCCCCTAAACTTAGTTACCAATGTTATTTTTGTCCATGGCAGTTGATCACCTTTATGTATCCGTTTCAGCAGCGGGAACACGAACGACCTTATTACAATTAGAATTGTACAGGATTGAAATTAAAAGCGAAGAAAAACAGACGGAAAACTTAATTCTGGATAATTGCTACTCGACAAGAGCGACGCAATTTTCGAAACTGTTTAATTCAATTTTCTCAGTCTCGAAATGAGAAACGACAATTAAGTTTCATTAATATCGCTGCCGTTTATTCTGTGCAGAAAATCGAAAACAATGGGCATAGCTATAATAAATGAACTTCTTACGATACGATGTGTGCAATATTCTATAAGAGACTTTGATGTATGAATCCAACATTTTTTTTTCACTCTAAGAAGTGTCAGCTGTTAAAGTCAGTTTAAACACTTTTAAAACTAGAACATAGAGTATACCAACACACTTAAAGCTACTCATTTATGATATTTCTGACAATAATGATCAAACAATAAAAGAGAAGTATGTGCCCTCGCGAACCACATAGTACTTATTGATTTATAACAGACTGGAGGTTTCTAAAATTGGCTGACAAACGAAACAACTCTTACGTTTACCTGTGAATGTAGCTGACTAACATCTCTGAACTTCAATTTAAGTCTGTATTCAATTTAAAACAATTCAATATCACTTTCTGTTTTAATGCAAGATGTTTAACCGGAAACGATGCACCGTTTATATATAGAAAAGTATAAATCAGAAAAATACAAAAATGTTGCAATTTTCTAATTCCCTTCAAATATTTTGATATACAGGGCGTAGTGTTTAAGTCGTCGATTAACCGAATACTAGAAATTATTTCTAGCCGAATGGTGAAAATTTGTCTTCGAGAATTTTAGACACTAGTTTTTCAAATATTGGCAACTCTGAATTATTTCCGATTATACCCGAAACCAACGCTATTTTAAATAGAACACTCTCTGTATGTTTCCATTTTCCGATAGCACACATTATTCTACATAAGATCTATTAAGAATTTCTTATTCTTCTTCTTTGACCGTTTTTGAGAAAAACTTGGAGCGTTTAAATTACGAAGTTGACATTTCCTGGTTATGTAATCAGTACGTTGCGTTACAAATGGAAAAACATTCACCAGTGCTACATCAAATAATTTCACAATTACATCAAGCATTGCATCAAAGTTAGAATGCAGTGGTTCAATAGATCTAAATTTACAAAGTACAAATACTGTACTGTTATCATTCAATCTTAAAGCAAATCTTGCAGCATAAATCTGCTATACAAGTAGTTTATCAGAAATAGTATTGGCTTCTACATCACTAACTCTTCACTCGCTGGAGTTTTCATTGCATATAAAGCAACCCAAATAGTGCTATTAGAATATCACAAAAATATGTGTATAACTCTTACACTTCACATGTGTGGTTTCCCAAACCGCTGCCAGCGTCGCCATCTTGTGTTTAGCAGTCAGAGAACTGCACGAGGAATGGTTTGGGGAACAGTACCCGATTTATGTCGCTGCTTCCTGAACAGGAGGCATGCGTTTCTTTGGCACTAGAGGGCGCCAAGAAATGTCGAGTTTGTCGTTTTGAAAGTTGTGGCATTAACTGTGAGGCAACAGCGATAGACGGTAGAGATAAAAAATACTCTTGAAACCACGCTGATGACGGTGGGTAGGCAGGAACATGTTCGTGTTAGTGTATTTTTTTCTCTCCTTTTGTTACGTTTGTCGTGAATTATTTGACCAATACCATGAGGAAGCTAAGCTATCTTAGCATTATATTTTTTGGTTATTGTTTCTAGGCATTTTCTGATGTGTTCAACTCTTACCTTATACCATGAAAAACGAAAACGAATCCAAATGGATAACAATGTTAACGTGAATGTGCGTATTTTACGATAGCTCATAAAATAGATTGTACTTATTATCAATGCAACGTATTTTTCACTTAGCGTTTTATAATGTACAAATTCGATAACTCCCTCCATGTTTCACTTGCTAGGAAGTTAAGGTAAAATTTGTAGATGAAATTTCACGACTCGTATTTCATAACAACACCTATTATCTATTACAAATACAGGAATCTAGTGAATAAGACTTATGGCCTGATTTACTACATTCTCCGCAGACAAACAAACCTTCTTGTTCGTTAAATTTAAGCTACAGGGATGTGATTACGTAAATTACCCTTGTGACAATAACGAGTTTATATAAAGTAAACGCGGATAATTAACATACTTGTATTTCGTCCAATTAATGATGTGTATCCTATTGAGGCTATAGTATTACCTTTGCAAATAGCTCATTATTTATTATTAATTAACAAATACGGTAATCTTATATTTTATGTGAATTAAGTATTAACAAGAGTTAAATAACAAGTAATAGCAATATGAGTAGAAAAGGCGTAAGAAGTTATACGCATGTTTATAGGTAAGGACACGTACAACTAAAACTTGTAGCAAATCCATGATACATTTTTATACATTATTAAGATGTTTTCTTAAATAAAATATCAAATTCAAAAATAATCACGAGTACTCTGTTTTAAATGTTTTTCTTTGAAATTTATTTTACATCCTGTTTTCTTTCTCTTTTTAGTCAATATTCCGAATCCTCTTGTTGTAAATCCCCTTCAGTTATCTTTCTCGACTTCTTGGGTTTACTTTTCGGGACGAAATGACTTTTACGACAATGCTTTTTCTTCCTTTCTTTCTATGAGAGGTATAAAGCAGGGTGTTTTTATTAAAAATATGATTTTTATTTGTGGGAGCAAGACGCACCTTTCTCAGAAAAATGGACTTCGAAAAATACTAGAAAACTAGCCTTATATATGTTATGATTTCAACTTTTAACATAATGAATATGAATCGCTTTTTTACCATCTACACCTTAACATCGCTATCGCTACATAAGCACGCACTATCGTAAATCGCAAGAGGAGGTGATGGCTTCCTGGCCATGGCCTGCGATCTATATGTAATATCCGCATTTATCAGCTTAATATCGCTATCGTTTGTCAAGTACCCCTATCGATATAACGATCCGAAAGAAAATATTTTAAATTTCTAACTTCCAAGTACTTTCTTTTTTTAACTTCTTCTCTGTTATTAGTGTTCGTACCCAAAGTTTATATATCTTCATCATGTGAACAATTCGAATCAATCAGACAGAGCATTTCTTTCTTCAAAGGGATTACTTTTAACAGTTTCCGTATAAACATAATACTTCCAAAGTTATTTAAATTGAATTTTTAGATAAGTTTTTCGAAAACGTCCGTAGTCAAAAAAGATTTTTTCTGTCCGTCCACTCGTTTATCCCGTTGTCACAGGAATGCCAATCCAACGACTTGATGCTTTTTATTATTCGCCTAACGATGATCATTCCCAATGTTATAGACGACGTTGTGAATTTTGACTACTGGATTTTATGTGTTTTCTACACAAAATATTCTCTAGTTATAAATTATTGAAAATAATTGGTGGGCTGTCAACTTGCATAAGTCACGTATCTCTTCTTAGGTTTAACGGCAACTGTTCCTACTCATCAAAAAGCGTAATTTGGAAAAACTAAAGAAGAATTACCATTTAAATTTGCAGATAATTCAAAGGGACCTGTTTCGGTATCTAAAAGGTTCATGCCAAACATTTATCTCTCTGAGGAGATATGGATTTTCAGTATCCCAATAGTGGCAATTTCTCTAATTAAGAAAGCCTCTACTCCTGAAAATGCTTTCATCACTAAAAAGAACGTTGGTAACAAGATTCCTATTTAAATGCAGTAAATTGTGCAAATTTCATTCGTCAAGGGAGATCTTCGGGTAATAAGTTCCGTGGAATGGTGCAGTCTTAAGTTTTCTTTTTTTAATATTCCGAAAAATGAGGTATGACGTATTCCATTTATTGGTGGTAAGCGTCCGGTACTTATCAGCAATTCCTAGTAAAATATCATCCTCCTGATCTACTGTAATTCTTTTTGGATATTCTACATCTCGCTTTGGACGAGATTGATCAGTTTCGGCTAATCGGTCGTAAATATTTTTAGAAGTCCTGTAATAGTGTTGTCGTTTGTTCGAATATAATTGCAAATACCGTTGAACAGCACGACGTCTTCGATAATTTTCTTATGCATAAATACAAACAGTTAACTACTGGATGGTAACATTTACGAAATATTAAATAGCAACTCTACTGTAACAGTTGAAATACACTGTTAAATCAACTTGCTGATGAACAATTAATTGACTTATTAACTTATTGTTCTCTTGTCTCTTATAATGGCACCTGTCCACGTTATTGTGGCTTGCCTAAAATACATAAACAAGATTGTCCTCTACAACCAATTGTTTTCTTTCGTAGGAATTCCTACTTATCGTCTAATATCACCGATATTTTTCAATATGTGGAGTTAAAAGTAAAAGAAATAAAAAATCCGCCTGGTTTCGTCCATGTCTCTGTGAACGTTTCACAAACATACCTCTATAATAGGAATGCGTATAGGCACATAACCCTGCCTTTAGCCATAAAGGCAAGGTGGTTAAAGAGGAAACGAACAACGCGAAATTTTAATTTTCATTTTTTTTTGTAATTATCCTATTATGCGGTAGTAAATTTCTACTATTAAAAGTACACTATTTTAACAAAAATTTTCCAAAATAGTATTATTGTCTTCTCGACAAACAGCCTCTAGATCCTATCGGAATTGAAATTACAACGTAGTATTTTAGCTCGGTAACTACTTCACTGGAACCAATAAACGAAGATGTTTGTTAATTGGCGGGAGTATGAACCCTTCGTTAGATTTGAAAGAAGCGCAATCAAATTAACTTTGTGAGGACCATTGTTCTGTTGAGTACAGCGTAGAACGCGGTACAATTTTATTTTTTTTTTTCTTGAATTTCGATTCTATTACATTAAAAAAATATCTGCAATTTATTTAGCTAAAATTTCTAACCGCTTGTAGTAAGAATTGACAATGACAATAAATTTATAATGGCGTTTAAAACTAGTCATTAATGGAGCTTCCTACGCAACCTTTTCTTTTTTTGGTATACTTTCCACACTTTCGCAAGAGGTTCCGCATGTACAGGTACCCATTGGTGACCATCGGATAAGACACCAACAGAATATCTAAAATATATTAATACAATTATTGATTGTATTCATAGAACAAACAATAACCTCGTACGCATGAAGCACAGAACAGCAAAAGCAGCACAGTCAAATAGGCTAAAAGGAATACAATCCAATTTTTCATACATAAAAACTCCAGCGACATTTTCTTGTCGAATAATATATCACGTAATTTCAGTGTAAATTCCCATAAATATATTCAGTAGTTGCTTATTGCTGGAAGGTAACTGTAATACAACAAATGCGCTAAGGACAATGGAAAACACTCACCTTTATACCAAAAGCTCGATTCCATACAGTCTTGTACAATTAACTTGTAGTTATTTATTCAAGTAGATGGGCGATTTTTCAGCACTCCACACCAAACATACGCAATATTAAAATCACTTTACATTTTCAACTTTCGCCATATATTACCTGTAAGAGCTATTTTCCATTGGCAAAAGTGACAGCACGTCAATTTTTGTGTCCATAGAATTACGTCAAACGATATGCTTCAGCGATTAAAAATTACTTTGAGTATTAAAACCCACAAAACGAGTTTAGATACCTCAAGTTATCATCAGTTATCAAGAATTGTTAATTGTTTACTTTTACACCGACTAGTCAAAGGTAATTGTAAATGCCACATAAGGTAAGTAGAGCATCTTTTTTGGGCAGGATAATTCATTATATATGCAAAATCCTATACATTATTAGTAAAGACTACTTTTAATGGCGCAATAGTTTTTGAAATTGGAATAAAAAATAAATACTTCAGAAATTTATCTTCTTTATCCCAATTAACCCTAATTATTCGAAGAGTATATTTACAACTGTACCAGACTCATTGAGGGTTTTAAGGAAATAACTGCACTCAACTGCTTAATTAAAAATTTGCTATTGAGATGTATTCAACATTTTCCATAAGATCTGCACTTTAGAGATAACTTTTATCTTAACAGTGAAACTGTATCTGGTGTTATGGTCACACTCTAACTCTACCTCTAACCTTACCTATTGTTAATGTAGTATTGAGGACGTTATCACGCTAGTAACTGATTGAAATGGTTACAACGGAAGCCCACAAAAAATAAGAAGGAAAGAAAAACAGAAGGGCTGGACTTCTTTTCATGCAGCGTTCCCAAAATGCTCCGCCGAAAATCCTAGAGTTACTTCAACTATTGTAAAGAGTAGGCTTTTCGTTGAAATTGAGAAATCTTAAAATATAAGATTTAATGACATGCTTTTAAAAATGGCAGCGATTTGTATGACGTTTTTCAGTCGCTATTAGGTTGGTCTCCTTGGTCACAAATGTAGATATATTCCTTTTACAAACATGATTTAAGTATGAAGGGAGCTTTTTATCTCCAAATACTACGTCGCCAGTATACTATTAAATTAAAAGCAATGATTTTACGCATCCGAAATAAAAAAAAAACATATATACCCTACTGTTCTGTGGTATACAATCATGTTGCTGTCACACTGTTGTCATTTAAATCAAAGGTACTAACAGGTACTTAAATTAGTAACACGTAGGTACTTAGTTTTTCGGTGCTTTATTGTGTTACCATCAATTTAGGCGTTGGTAAAATATTTTGCTTTTATTTTGGGACACACTTAACAAGTTTATGAATATAAGTATCGTTGCCTTTATTTATCTGTTAAACAAGAAAAACAGCGATCTGTAAGGGAAAGCCGTCAAGAGATATTAGTAACACTTACATTAACATAATCCTCATAACAAAGGCAATTAGTTTGGCTACGGACATAAGGTTACCTAAATATCAAGTTACACCCTAACGTGCCATCTCTGGCCTTCAGGGGCATTGAAACAGGAAAAGGGATCTTATATGGTATATGGACACCGCGGTCAAAGTTATATATATATAAAAAAGACGTAATCGAGAAGATTAGGTTTTTTTCTAGTTATCTCTTACGTTAATATTTTTGACGAATCTAATAAACCTTTAAAGCATGTTTACTACAGACCACCAAGCACTTATTGCATTGAAAGCTATTTTCGTAATGGATAACAGCAACAGTGTCATTTTATGCAACTGTAATATATGGATGAACGTCGTCTTCAGTTTCCACATTTTGCAATATCGTATGTTTTCGTAAAACTGATGCATTATTTCACAAAGCCGGTAGTGACAGACTTAAGAGAAGAAATGCTGAAACTATTGTGTACGTGAGTAGGCGTGAAATCAAGTTGTCATATAGTACTTGTCAGCATATTCTTAGAAAAGACAAAAAATTACTAAAATTGGTTAGAAAATCACATGAATGATGATAATTTCCGTGACAAATCCTTCTTATTAGACGAAGCTTGATGGTTTTAGTAACAAACACACCGTGCAGATATTGTCAGGTGAAAACTGATGTATTGAAACGGAACACCGTTGCATTCTGAAAAGGTTAGTGTTTGGTTAACAGCTTCACGGAGAAAAATTATTGGGCGGTTATTTTTCACGAAACGGTATATGCAAAAGATATCGCAACCTTCACGAAATCTGTTGCATGTTAACGCACTAAGGGATGGATATTTCCAACAAGACAAAGTTGATAAAACACTACAAACAATAAATCTCTTCCATTGAATATTTTAATAATTGTACTGTAGATTTTCTACAAACTTCTCCTGAGCTAACTGTTTTAGATTACTTTATTTTTCCACAACTTAAAAAAACAGTTTTTAATCAAACGCCTCACACAATACAAGAAATTATCGAAGCAATTCAAAATAACGCCTCAACATGTTGTTAATGCATTTAACAATGACGAGTGAGGATTTCACAATTTTGGGCATATACTATAATTACTAAATTCTTCTTTTACTTTTATTAAGAAATACATGTTTTATTCTGGCAACTTTATTAACTTAGATTACCAAATTAGCCATTTATGTATTAAACAGAAACTTGCTAATAAGTATGCTTACGATTTTGTTTTTTGTGTTAGTTTTTCCTATTACCTATCCCCTTCTACAGTTCCAATATAAACTCAAAATTTTGTCATTCTTTTTCTGATCGTTATTTTTCATTATTTACAACTGCTGTCAACTTTTCACTATTGTTTATCATTTAAAACAATTGTTTCTATGTTGCTTCCTTCTGCGTCAATTGTTACATACATTTTACTTTACGCTTCAAATTTGACTATAACGTTTTATAATATTTTCTTTGAATCTTTAATTCTTTACCGTAAATACCTTTTAATATTATATTTGTGTATGGCATACCGTAGACCCTAGCTGATGATGCAGTACAGCCAAAACTAGCACAAATTAACTAAATTTTTACAGCTTACAACATGCACAGTCTACAAATGTATAAAACTTTCATTACTACGTCAAAAAAATGCTGAAAAGGTGCCTATGTTTCACCTACGTTAGAAGTGAAAGATTTCTTTTGCAATCTTTGTAATGAATATCCTTAATTTTTTTCTACGTATTTGGTTATTATTGCAATTCTGATGAAGAACGTGCAAATCCTCTTTTAGAGGTATAACCTTCAGAACAATGTATAGATTTATCTTGTACCTTCTTCTCTTGTCTGTCCATGTTTCGCTTGCCAATAAAATTTAGTAAACACAGGAAAATATCAACGTTTACAACTGCTTCAGGTTCAATTTTGAACCGTTACGACTCGACTGCTGGCCCTACGATGCTCCTAAACGCATAATTACATGTAGAATTACACAATTCAGTTTAATCACTTAAAAAGAAATGTTGTGTTGTTTATACCTTTCCATTTCATAAATCTCTACTATGTCTAGTTTCAACATAGAAACATCTACTGTTACAATTATTAAAAGTGGCATGAAGACTAAGCTTTCGACATCTGGCTACTGAAATAAACAGGAAAATAAGTAGTAACTTCTCTTGTGTAAATTTACCATCAATAACCACCAATTAATTTCTTAAGAAAAATTGGCATTTACATTATTAAAACTTAAGTGCAAACTACGCGTAGGTGTCCAGGTACCGAATATACTTTTTCAAAAGGTTTGACAGGTGAGATTTATGTCATAATCAAAGAAAGCCGTAGAACTGTAAAGAAAAAAGGAACAACTTGATTAAAAGTACGGGTGACAGGTTAAACTTCAAAAACTTGTATTCGTTAACCAAATTAAAAATTCCATTAGGGCAAAATTAAGGCGCAGTTACTTACTCCGGTACGACAAGCCACTGCGAGAAGGATCTGAGGAAGAATACAGAAAGCAATTGATGTAAGTCACCTATTCATGTACCTTATGCACGACCTTTTCTTCACCGTCTAACTTTCTACAAAAAACCTGCTGTAAATTTATATAATTTGAGAGATACCGGCGTAATAATGTCTTTCAAAACTTTCCTAATGAATATCAATTTGTTCATATTAACATCACCGCCGAGGACAGATAAGTTTAATGAAAAAGATTACTATCAGCTCTTTCGATATCATCTATTTTGCAATAAAATTTGAACGCTAAAATTAATGAGATACTAATTTTTATGTATTCCTGCTTTATAGTATTTAAATATACTTTTTGTTATTTCAGAACATACAATAAAGAAATCTAGACACAAACAAACTATAAAATAATTACAAAACGAAATATCAGACAAGGCAAATTATCCTAACAAGCACTGCTTCATGTCACCTTAACGAAGCTTTTCTTTCGGTACTATCCAGTAGTTTATTTACATCACCTGTTTGTTTTCGATGGAAAAACGAATAGATTCTGAAAGTGCCAGTAAGAATGTCCGCAGAAACTGTATTTCTGCGATAGGAAAAAATTTAGCAATCAATAGTAACAAGATATTTACATTGTTGATATAGAGTTTTCCAATTACGGCACCAAAACTTTCAAATGAAACAATAAAACTACAAGTGATAATCCTTTAATCTCTCTTATATTTTGGATGTCATCATGTTTTAAAAATGATATCGCTTAAATGCCTTGCCCTACTTCGCTTAGCTGCATTCTGGAGGCCCAATTTGCGACCACTCTTTCACACATCCCAGATCAGGGCATCTTCATGGCAAAGATACTCCATTAGCACATTCCTGTACCGCTCAGCACGATTTCCGTCACTGTCTTCGAAAAGAATAGATTCCCATCACGCTCTGTGTCCAAAAACTGCACCATACGGTGACCTTACGATAAAGAGATGTTTTGTACATCACTCGAGGGTTATCATCAATCCAAGTCCTATAGTTATGCTTGTTTACAAACCATTTGAATCAAAAATGGGCTTCATTTTCTGCAAAACTTTGATCAGTTTCCAACAACTCAGAAGCCCAGCTTCGACCCAAACGATAATCATTTGCCTTAAGGCTTAAAATGGAGACTGCATACAAAATTCTCCACGTAGTCGTCTGAAAAAAATCAAGTTCTTGAGAACGATCTGGAATAAAACAGCTCCGATCATCTTTTGATTTTGACTCGTAGCGGCACTATCAGCTACCTCGATGACGCACTAATGTTGACATCTATAACTGAGCCAGTTTGTACACATTTTTGAGTTATACGATAAAGAGATCGTTCGGGTAGTCGATTATGTTGACCGCAAACTTCTCGCAACGCTCGAAGTGTCCGGCGAACCGGACATCCATTTGATGGTAAATACGTATAATTTCTAAGCGCTGTTGAATCGTTAATCTGTCCAAATTAACTTTACACAATACACTCAATTTTTGAAAAAGTAATCTTGTTTTTGGCAGTTTCAAAGCAAAGTTCTGACGTGCTAATATGGAAATCATCGAAAATAAATTAAAGTGTACCTTGGTTTAGTATCTCATAGATTTAATATAATAGAAGATACCGATGAATCCACTAATGGATAATCTTATATTTATTTATTATCCTAAAATTCGCATCTGTTAGTTATATCATATAAGTATTAAGTACGATGTTATTAGATTGATAGAATTAGTGTGTTTGGGAAAGATAATAAAAACTAAATATTTGGCAGTGAAGTCGGTCGACGACTGGTCGGTTAATGTGAATGGTGTCACGTAATAGAGGTGCCATGCCGTGGTCGTGTCGGTGCGATTGTTGCAGAATGTATTAGTGTAACGATGGCAAATTTTTTGCTTTTTTTTTCTATCTATCCGTCTATCACAAAAGTTAGTTAGTTAAAAAAAAAATATCGCGAGTATTACGTTGGGATAACGTGTAGGAATCACGCGTTGGCTACGCTAGAATACACAATACTGCAGCTCATTTTAACAAGATACATGAATTTTCTTCGGAAAAAGAGATATTTTTAACAAAATATACTAAAATTATGTCAACGGTCTGGATTATCCTCTGTCAACTCTCGTAGTAGGTCTACTTTATAGGGATTATAATTTTTTTTTCTTTTAATTTCTATAGTTATGAAAATGGTGAGTGTTATGGCTTAAGCCAAGTTGCCCACTAGAAGTTTATAGATTATCTTGGGCTTCAAGTAGCTCGTTCAATTTAGTGCTTTCTTCAATTTGTGGTCCTTCGTCGAGGTAAATTTTTCACATTTTCACACGCGGTTTCGCGAAATTTTTGATCTACTGCTGACTGCATGAAAACCTGCAGGCACTAGGATCCCATACCGATGTTATTTATATTAATTTCTAGTTGTTAATTTTCGTATTTATAGTAACTTGCTCGTGCTGGGACGTTATTCCCTTTTTATTGTTTTGACTGCGACAAAGCAAATGTCCATATTAATATTCTATGTTCACGTCGATTTTCACGTGGTATATAAATTTCCTTCAAAATACTTGTTCTCCAACATTTCGTTCATTTTCCTAAAAATCACTATACACTATATAATTATAGTCCAACGAAATTTTGGAATTTGAGAAAAAGCTCAACAAATAACAATAATCGAAAAAATTTCAGGGAAAAATAAGCTAATTGATTAGGTTTTTCTTGTCTTCTTTATTAAATACACGTCATAACAATTTCAGTTCTAACAAAAATTAGCCTTGGAACATTCGGTAAAATTAATGTTACCTTTATGCATTCTTTACAACTTTGCATATATCTTTTAGCACTATGTATGATACATTCTCGAAGGTGTTAATGATGAATCAAATAATAGGAAAGTGGCATTGGAGAATTTATGCGTTACTTTATGTAACGAGTCACAGCCGCGCTGCCCATAATGACAAAAGTAAGGGCGCTGTCAAGGTTTTGACAATCTATGGTTTTGAAATAATTTTTTTTTGTTCTATAACACCGTATAATCAAAATTCACTCAAAATGCAGTGACCCTTCAGACACCTGGTGATGGGAACAAGAGTTCCTTATTTAGAAGCTGAGTTGGCTTTTATATCGATTCCCAAAATATTTGCATTCTGCTGTGTAAGGAATGAAGAGCGCAACAAATATAATAACTAAAGTTCGCCACTTTCCGTGCGCTTCACAGGCGTCGGTATGGAAGTGGTGGTTCGGGTTTATGATTCGTAAAATATCCGCAAAATTATGCTTCGCGTATTAGACTGTGCGATGGCGAGGGGACGCGCGACGATCTTGCTACCGATGCAAGTATAGTAGTAGAGAGATTTATTCTAGCTGGAAGAATAAAATGTGTATTTGGTTTTCTGCTGTTAAAGCAATGTGCATAAACATACGAAAAGTAAGAATAGTACATATTGTAGCAGCGTTGTATGTATAAATAAAATCAATAAATATGAAATCAGTGATTCTGTACTTAATGTGATGGCACCTAAAATGGAATCGCATCAATCATCATCTTCAATTTTGCTAGCATCTAGACGAGTAGAATAATGTAATGGCGAAGAAATTGCAGAAGTGGTATTAAATACATTGGACAAATTTGGACTTTCAAGAGACCCAAGTTTTAATGTTTTTCTTCAGTGTGGTAACTTTTTACATATTACTTGTAAAATTCATGCTCTAAATCTTGTGATGTCATCCAGAGATAAATGCGTTAATAGCGAGTACAAAGGTAGTATTCCTCAAATCCCTAAAACTTATTCGCCCCCCCTACCTCTGAACCACCACAGCCGATTCTAACACGTTAGGAAACATTGTTACAGACGGGGTTTTACCACCATAAATATTTTGAGAAAATAAAAAACATTCTTTTATTACTCGATCCGAAACAAAGTGCAGCTGTCAATACAAGCCAGAAAAAATTTCAAGCTGTTCAGATTCAACATTCGTAAGAATTACTTGGGACCAGAAGAAGCAATAACAAAGTTAGAAAATTCGTCGCTGTCGTTAGAGGAATCAATTGAAATCGTGAAAGATGTTCACGCACAACTATATGCTGTAGAAGACGCAAAAAATTAAAGTGTTTTAATAATGTTTGAAAGTGTTTTAAACAAGGATTCAGATTTTGACACTCTAATACATATTTGTGAAGGTACGTCTATAGATGCGTTAAATTGTTTCAAAGATTATTTCAATTATGCAAATAGAACATCACCAGATGTGGAACGCTCCTTTTCTGAATACAAGCATATTTTTTCCTCACGGCGAACACGTTTTGCAGAAATGACGGATTTCGTACATTATCCATTTTATTTATACATACAACGGTACTATAATATGTACTATTCTTATTTTTCGAATGTTTATGCTGCTTATGTTGCTTATATATATATAATGCTTATGTTGCTTTAATAGTAGAAAACCAAATGCACATTTCATTCTTCCAGATAGAATACATCTACTTCTACTTCTATAGTTGCATCGGTAACAAGGTCGTCTAGAGTCCCCACTCCATCGCATAGTCCAATATCCCAAGTATAAATTTGCGCATACATTATGAATCACACCCCGAAACGACCACTCCCATACTGACGCTTGTGAAGCGTACGGAAAATTGCGAACTCTAATAATAACTTATCCAGCTGAGTTTTGCCTTGAAGCCGTTAATAATTTATGCCAGGCTTTAAAAGCAATGAAAAATTCAATCACAGTAACACTAGATAAATAAATAAATAGATAAACCATTTACAGGAGTAGCAATTAATTATTTAAGCTATAAAATCCCATTTGCCTGCTATTTTAAGTAATATCACGTTCGGATAAGAATGAATTCTAAAATTCAGATCGAAATAAAAAAGAAAAAATAAAGAGCTCATAAATTTAGAATAACAAAGCTTACATCTTAATTGAATGTCATCTCAACGTTTAACGAACATCTCGTCCGATTTTTTTTTAATCGATACGTTTTTATTTCATCTGCACCTTCTTCATTTTATTTCTTGGATAGACACAAATTTTAAAAGGCATCAGCAAAGGATATTATACTTGACTCGTTCTCTTCAGTGTGCCTTTAAATCGTAGCGGAAATACGAACAAACGCATTGGAATTTTTAATGTTACAGTTGTCAGAGAAATTGGCTCAATTTTATGTAAACACGTATATTGGAAATCCACCTATATCCGTATAGTATCAACTAATACAATTCTATTTCTGTTTTTTTTTCCTTATTTTAAAAATTTTTAATAAGACAAAAAAAAATTACAACGCTCATCATTATTAATGATGTATACTATGAATATGCGAATGGCATGTCATATACGAGGTAACTTTAGGCAAATACATTACTTAATTTTGAGTTGGTCCAGCACATTTTTATCAGTGTTTGTATTTAAATCTCCTTATAAACGAACACCTGCATTTTCCGCTGTTCGTTCCTATCTTGTGAGAAACAAAATTTGTTATTGTTGAAAAATGATCTAAGAAGTTAACAACATTCCATCAGAATATCAACTATACCATCCAAATGCATTTCCCTCCAGGGAATCATTTTATGACAATGTGTTTCGTAGCGTATATGCTTGGTTACACGAAACGTATGTGTTGGCATTGGATATTCGTCCACAGTAGTTGAAAAATCACGTGTGACCATGTGCTGCGCTTGAAAATCTGTTTGAAAAAACGCAAATTGTGCTTATTTCTAAGTTGCCGGCGTAAAATAAGACGAGTTTAAAAATTTTGTGCTCCTGTTGTATATTCGTTTACATGGCGCTTTAGAAAATAGTACTATTTTAGCGGATAATTTTTAAAACGTACACAAAATCTTTACTGAAACTTGTAGAATGTGACATTCTGACTAGATTCATAGGCGACAGCCATTAATCGAGATTCAACATCGGGTCCAAGGTTCATCCAAGCATCAATTTTAGATAATAGAACAAATCAGAAAACGGTTAGAAACAATAACCAAAAAAAGTGCTAAAATAGGTTCCTTATCGTATTGATGAAATTATTCACGGCAAACGCAACACAAGAAGAGGAAAAAAAAAAACACTACCCACGGACATGTTTTTGCCTACCCGGTGTCATCAGCGTGGACCCGAAAGTATTTTTAACTCTACCCTGTGTCGCTGTTGCCACACTCCATCAATTCCACGAAGAAGCTATTCTAGCATTATTTTTTTGGTTATTGCTCAATTTTAGAAGCGAAAATTATTCTTGCCATTTATCTTGCGTTTTCCATGTTTCCGTTCCTCGTCCTCGTTATTATTTTGTCTGTTTTGCTTTCATCTGCGTTGCTAACTGTTGTAACAATTTCATTCAAATTTGTCAGCTTTTGGTAAACTTTACGCCTATTTTTTAGGTTTTTAATGTTGTTGTTAGGGTGAGGGTTGTCAGTGATTCTAAATATAAATAAATTCGAGATTCTAATGAAAGTGCTTAAAAAATAGTAGAGTAAAAACATTTTCAAAGTAGGGCAAACTACTAAGCATATAACAAACTATTCTTTATATAAACTTTTGTATATGTGCTGCCATCTCTTATTTAATGTCTGCGCAGTTTCCACGCGGTAGTATTTATCGATCAGCAACCTATTCCCAGTAAAATAGTTACCTCTTACCAAACCATATACAATTTAAATTAAGAAATCTACGTCCACACTAAAAAGACGTCTGCCTACCACACTTAATTCAAGACAATTTACTTGGTATGTGACTTGTGTGGATATAGTGACCCTTAGAATGTTGCTAAGGTACGTTTCCGATGAAAAGAAAGTTTTTTTTACATCTTTATCCTTTCACAAGTATACTTGTTTATTGATTCTAGAAATAATTGGACTTTAGCTTGTAGGAAATATATAACTAATACTAATAAAAATGAATAATTGTGTTTGTAATACTAATCATGTTACAACCAAACATAATTCGTGTTTTGGCACTCGTCCATTGAGATTTCCGTAGTCCAAAAATACACTCCTCAAAAAAGAAGTACGGTAAAAAGAGATATTTTCTAGGCTCACTTTTATTGGGAAAAAAGGACAATTTATTACTGGCAGTGGAGAATACCTAAAACTTTATTTATATTTGATTTTCGTCTATATGTTAAAATAATTAGCAGATACCTGAAAGGTAACAAACAGATTTTTATTTTGAGCTCATCACATAAAATATAATTTTATCTCGTCTTCATGAGATGGCGCAGGTCTTCATTATAAACGAAAGGCTTTAAATACATTCTTATATAAATACGTATTATTCCAATTACAAATTCCAATTCCATTTATGTATAGCCGCTACTATTTTGCAAGTATATTCAGAGTAATTTGTACAATAGCACGATACAAAATTGGAGAAATTGCATATTCTTTTACAACATTGATAAGTTGGAATATAGGTTTTATATTTACAAACTGCTTTTATATATACTAGACTCGTTATCTTCATAATTCCATAATTTTTAATAAATCGTTGCGCAAAAGCTGTTTTCCATTCGTTTGGATGCAAGCTGGTGTCGTACTGATTTTTAAGAATGATGATAAGGCCTCATCATTTAACATACTATGCGATGAACTTGGTCTAGGTCTCAGGTTCACCCACTTTGTTTTGGATAATCTTAGCAATAAAGTATAGATGAATGCAATTTATACGGATTACAGTAATGCTTTTGACAAAATAAGTCGTAAAATTCGTATTAATAAATTGCTTAGATTGTGTTTACGTTTTCTTCGGTGACTATAGTCTAATATATCCAACAGGTCACATCTAGGACGGTGGCTATGATATCTGGCGACTCACAGGGATCGCATCTGTGACTATTACTCAATCTGTATATCCACTTGTTTCAAAAATTCTCTTTTTAGTATTGACTGTCCACACCTTGTTTCCTTGATTTCATTCCGTGTCCCTTCTCGGCATACCTGTAACTATGTTTTGTCCTACCAAACTTTATGTGCAAACAATTCCTTTCATTACCAGGCTCATGCGCACTTACAACGAGCAACTCGGAATTTGCAAATCCCTTGACATATTTTATTGTGGTTTAAGTACATTTAAAATTCTAATTAGCCGAAGCTTATCTGACCAATACATTTATTTAAAACTAAATTTTACTGTTAACACCTCCCCAGATTGTTTTACTGCTACGCTACTTATGCGATTGATATAATCGCACGTGCGTATTTTTATTCGTATTTTAATAGTTACCCCCGTTCGCCCCGTTGCTGGAGGAATGCAAAATAATTAAAATTAAAAAAATTAAAATAAATAAATAAATAAATAAATAGATAAAAAAAATTAACATGCATATAATACTTAATATATGCAAATCTGACGAATGCCTTATTCTTTGTAACAGCCTAAACTTTATTTTTCATTGCATTTCATTTCGTTCTTTTACAGTTTACAGTTTCGTACATTTACAGGACAATCTTTTAAAATGAAACGCGATGTGCATTTCTGAGAGCTTTAAAAGATAATTTAACTTATTGTATAAAAGTACTAATAAAGTGTGGTCATAGTAAAATGAATTATTTAATATAAAAGATACGACTGCATCGTATAAAAAATTTTATTACTGGAAAATGACCCATTTCATGAATTATTTTGTTAAACTCATCGCAAAAGGTAATTAAGATATCGCCTTGAAATTTCGGTGACCGATATTTTGATTAAAACAGAAACGGGAATCAACAATGTTACTTCAAATTTAACACTCTATATATAACAATGATGATAATAATAATAACGTTTATTGATTCAACGTCTTTAAAGACAATAGAATCAGTCAAAATGAAATGCAAACAAAAAAATTGAACGTCTATGAAGAAACAAACGTAAACCTAAAACTAAAGAAAACTGAAATAACAAAAAAATCCATTATGCATTGTTTCTACAGTCCTTTTAAATTGAAGTATATGGATAAAATGTACGCGTCTTTCGTTTATTTTTAAATGTTATATTTACTAGCATATACTGTAAAATCGGAAATTAAAGCGCAATATTCGAATTGTGCACAATTATTTTCATGATAGAACCCAAATGGTATTCAACAAATAGTTTGTGATCAAAAGTTCAGTGAAATATGAGCTGCTAAACGAGAATACAAGAATACCAAATTTCACTTCAACTTTAACATTTTACTACATAACAATTATGAAGCTTTATAAAGTTTTAGTAAAGTACTATATATTTTTCTCTTAAACGTCAATTTCTTGATGTTGGTACGTATAATATTATCTTAGATTCTCGGTGATAATGACATATTACCGAAATTAGTTCCAGTGTATATGCAAGGAGTAAAAGAAGATTGCTTCTCTTGTTTCCAATTCTTAATATGTATATGTTGTATTAAATCGATGATGAGTCAATCGCTATCTAAAACTAATTGCAAAATTACACAACATGAAATTCTGCGTAAGTAGCAGCGAAGGCTAAACTCTTGACACTTCACTAAGGTGAATAGTTAATATTTCCCGGAATTGGTATACATAAAATTGCAAACACAGGAATAATATGAAGTTGATATAATGGTCTTTACGCACACTTTATAATAATTACAAACACTTATCCAATTTCACGTTGGTGTTTCATATTTTATTACTTTTACAAGATAATTATTATTATTTATTATTTAATTCACCCGATTACCTCTAATTTGAGAGGATTAGAGATCATTTTCTTCTCTAAAATTTGCTTCTAACCGTGATTAACTAAAATTTATTATTCGGCCATAAATTTGAAAAAATGCAAGGATAACAGGGTATTACGTCAAAGTAAGCTGATTGGCGTAGAAGGAAGTAAAATGTTTTTTAACTCTATTGGCACTATTAATCCGCTAAATCTTCAGACTTCTTCGATTTATAAGCGATATATGTATGTAGTTACAATGCTGTGAGAGAATAAGACTTTCAAATTGGAAATTTTTTATGATCATAGATTGTAGTTAAATTATAGATACTTACGCATTAAGCGGAGTCTGTGAATTACGTTCGGTGCATTTGATTACTCTACCACATCTCATATGCTATCACCATATGCCTGCATTATTTTATTAGCTGCTTTCAATACGTTATTACTAAAGTGACTACAAATATTGTTTTTCTCAATTTAAAGATTTATTATGCGACGCGGTAAACAATCGAATGCCATCGAGAAATAAGAGAATTATTGATTTAAAGGAACGTGGAAAACGCAAAAGCAAATAGCTGATATAATTAACGGATTCCAAAGTGCCGTAGAAACTTTAGAAAGGAATTGAGAATTATGTTAAAAATAAACTGTAAAGACGTCGCACAAGATCCTTCTCACCGTTAATGTGAGCGTGGAGTTTTAAAAGAATTGTGAGTTGCTGAAGCATTATCAGCACAGATAGCGCGTAGATTGAATTTCAACCGTGTTTCTGGTTTAATAAGGAAGTGGAATGTTTAAGAAATCCGGTTATGAAAAAGCGTTATATTAAAACTCGACTGAAGAAAACACGAGAAATATCTTTAGTAGCGAGGAAAATCCAATTTAGGTGGGTCAGATAGATTTAATTATTACTGGCAGAATCTAAGGCAGTAGAGAAGAGTAATGTTACGTAGGGCTCAAAGCAGAGGATGCGTTATAGTTTGGGCTGATATTACTCGCTTAAAACAGAGATAGTGGTTGTCAGTGGAAGAATTAATGCAATTGTTTACCAAGAACTAATTAACCTCTTGATGATTTGATTGTCAAATTTTCTACTTTTGAAACACTATTAAAAAATGACATTTTAGGATAGAATAATACAAAAAGAATTTACGTTACTCACACTTTTTGTATTATTTCATCTTAAAATGTCATTTTCCTTTTAATAGTCGCCCTAATGAAGACTTTATACAAAGTGGAAAATTGGGCAAACCAAATAACGAATTAATCCTAGTTACTTTTTTATGCTTATGCCTGTCCAGCTGTAATTTTTGGGTCCAAACTAAGCGTCATTAAGAGATTTGCAAGTTACGAGTACCTGCTACCATTCCCGCGACCAAGAAATGATAAATGAAAATTTACTATAATTTATTACGCTAGCTAAAGATAAGGATATAACTTTCCAGACGAATAATGCACCAAGGTAGTAGCCAATACAAAAGAGTTGCTTCAGCAGTTGGGAATAAAAGCAACCCTATTGGGAGCGTTTGGAGCATTCTAGCAAGAAAAGTTTATGATGTACAAAGCCACCCATCAATAATGCCTATCAACTCAAGGAAATAACGGAAAATAAACTAAATGTTAGAAATAGTGTCTTAATTATTTTGAGTTTATAATTATTCACAGTATTTGATCAATTAGTAAACCACGAGGTGTATTTTGTGTAGAGCAAAACTATTTTTGACATCTTTTAACTTGTGCTGTTATAATACATCAATGTTACTTTAATATTCCAATGTAAATACTAGATCTTTCACCAAAGATGCTTGAGTTTATAATTTTTCGCAGCGCTGTATATAATATAGAAAAAACACGTCACAGTTTATGATACATAAAACATATTTGAGCATTAAATCTCTCTTCGAAAAAGGAAACTTCAAAGAAAACAACGTATGTATGTACCCCTGTAGTACTGCTTAGCATAATTTATAGATGGAATATATGTTTAATCAATTACGATTATATCGATAAAATCTAAAACCTTATCTTCCAGTCTACATCACTTATCATCCCAGCCATGTCCAATATTATCCCTCTCCTTCTATTATTTACAGATCCCTTCGTGAAAATCTTATTCAGCCGCCGATCCTTTGAACACCCAATTATTGTGAGAATATGAATGTTCGTCGAACCGAATCTGTACCGGCCGGACTAAACAGTTTCGATCTCAGTTATAAAGACCCTCACATCGATAAATTATGGAGAATACACGAGTTTCTCGACAAACTGCGGGGTAAGTTAAATACGCACACTGGATACGTTATTTTGTGGTATGTTATAACTTATAAGTATAGTAATGGAATGGCAAAATCTGCAAATTGGTATTTATAACATGTAATCCTATTGCTAAGAATTCAAACCCATTTGAAGAGAAGGTATTTTATATATGGAAAACTTTTTTATTATTAGTTTAGGGAAAATAGCTGTTTTTTCCTAAGAGGTTTGCTTTGAACATATGGCGCTTGTCAGAACATATGAATTTTGTAGAACGGTAAAGTACCTTTGTTTTAGATAACATAAAAACATAAGGAAAAGTTGATTAGAATTAAGAACTGTGTTCTAATATGCGCCGTCTTGTTGAAATGATGTATGTTTGTTAGTGTTCTTGAATGGGTAGTTCGTCTAGAAAGTTATCGAATTGATTTTGATTTGATGCTAAAAATCTAAATGACGTTCGGAATTCTTAGATTGCTGACAAGAATACGGTCCAGTTATTCTATTTTTGCAAATTTTACACAATAGGTTCCTTTAGAAAAATGTTGATCGGGAATTTTTATTGTAAAATTGGGATTACTCTCACTCCACTAACCGCAATTCAATGGGAAGTGATTCCAATGGAAGAAAATGTTGCTTCATGTGCAAAAGTTATACGTTTTATCAAACTGTCTAGCGGAATCTTTCACTTTTGATACGTGAATGAAACCGTAGTTTGTATGTATGAGGAAAAATGCGGTCCGCCTATTCTAAGCCTTGGAACGCTTATTTGCAAGGGAACACGTAAACTGGGCCATTGACGATTAGAGGCGAATTCTATTTTCAGACGAAACAATAATAAGTCCAAATTCACCAGATGGAGTGAACAAATTTGAGGGAGTTCAGGAGAGAGACTTGCTACGTGCCATATCTCTCCGAGGATTCCATTTTTTGTGCATCAGTAATGTCCTGGGAAGGAACTTGTTTCACGAGAGAGGATTAGTGTTGCTCTGCTTGTTCATATTTTCCTTTTCCAAAAATACAATTCCAATTAGCCAAACGTCAGTTGAAACCATTTAATTATAACATCACGTATAATGTTTACATTATACGTGATGTTATAATTAAATGGTTTGAAAAAATTAGAATGATAACGAGAAATTTTGCTGATGTGTTAACTGTATCCGAGAGTTTAATTATTTAATTGAGTGGCAAGCTAATTTAATCATCTGTTAGTAACACAACGATATGATGGTTTCATTTCAAATTCAATCAATGCGTGCATGAAGTGATTGACGATGTTTGTACTTCTATCTGGATATGCATTTTACGCACTTGGATGATATAATACCTGCTTTTAAAAAACTGATATCATACGAGGGTAGCGTTTTAAGCTTTTACAAACGACCACTACATGGTATTATTAAAATTTGAAATTGCAATTGTCGTAAAATTTGACATTTGTTATTGTTGAAGCAATAAGATCGGTCGAACAGTTTGTTTGCAGTGAGCACTCCATGAAAAAAAAAATGCAAATTGCACGTAAAGGCTTTCGCTGGATTATTTTTTATGGTTTCAGTAAAGGCCCGTCATAACAGCAATGCCTCTTTTGATAATGAAGCACCATTGGACCGTTTACAACCGGTTTTGAATTTTATTACATTCGATTTTGCATGAACATTTAGATGTAAAAATGATCTCTTCCCGATGGATTCTGCGTAATTCCAAGTGTAAAAAAAGACTCATGTAAATTAAAGCAAGGAAATGCTTAAAAAATTCGATAGAGGAATTTCAATATCCGTATACAACATCGTAGGAGGTGACGAAACTTGGATACATTCGTACGAGCCGAAAATTAAGCAACAGTTAACCTCTTGGGTGTTCCCAGATAAACCGAATCCACCAAAAGCTGTTCATTCACGAAGCACTTCCAAGAAAATCATTGCTTATTTCTATCGTTGTACTCTTATGGATTTATGGATCTTTAGGATGGAATAATATTTCGAGAATATTTTGAAAAGCAATGTACCGAACTTTTTCTTCTTTCATTGTTTTTGTAAAAACTTTAAAATAATTCGAAAATACAAATAACTCATTTTGATTCCAATTGGTCATATAAAGACTAAATTGGTAAAAGTATTGTCGCTATAATGAAATTTTCACGAAAAATAATTTGGTTGAATATTCAAGTACACGTATTTCAACTTATACATATTCCTTTTTCCTAGTTCACTTAATAATAGTAGACTTCTGCGATGGTTTACACACTACAAACAACACTCGCCTCGTATATTACTTACCTTTGCACCATCTTATGTCACATCTTAAAATCTGTATCTTTAATATCAATAAATATATTAGCCTCATAAGGTGCCTCATATCCATTTATAATCATTGCCTTATTAAAAATACGTACATGTGGCAGATATCAAAGAATTCTTTTTTAAATACAGAGTCAAAATGACTAAACAATTAACTTTGGATCGTTATGTATATTGTATATTTAATTACATAGAGATTACAAAATTTAATTTTGAATTATCTTTATAGTTATCTTTAAATGCACCCAAATCTTACTTAGCCACGAAACTGCATGCAAAAATATGTATACAACTTCATTTACAGGGCTGCTGTTTTAGTTGCGGAAGAATGAAAGTATGGTATGCATTTACGTTGGTGTGCGTACACGTATGTACAAAGAATTAATCATTGCAGTACAGGTAGGTACGGTTCAGTATCCTCGTGGCTACCGTACGAATAATTTTATACTTACCGATCTAGAAAGTAGATAACTGAAGTACAAATGTATTACTGGCAAAGGTATCGTTGTAACATGTGGAAATAATAATCTAATTCACTATTCACTAACCTACGCTGCACATTTATTTAACTACTGTATGTATAACCTCGTTTAGAAAGCAGAAAATTGGTACCCTGTTGCTTCAATGTCACCAGATACATTTCTCTGTACACTAAAATGTAATAATTTTCTAAACGTACGAAAAGAACATGCTGGCCGATAACTTGAATTTATGAAATTACACCATTTGTAGATAACCAAATAATCATCTGTGTATGTTGAATATTCCATAAAAATACACTAGATGGTTAAATATATATATATATATATATATATATAAGATCTCATGCCAGCATATATACATATAATAGAAAAATCTATTCATTAATTAAATTATTTCCTTAGCTGTGCTCCAGTATCAACGATTTCAAATTATTGCTCTTTCATTAAATCAAACCAAACCCAGGCTAATGTTATAATGAAACTTTATACTACCTTACTTGAACTCTACTCAAACTCACGTATTTCCCTAATTTAGGAGACGATCTCCGACTTCTCCATTTTCAAAGATAAACAGATTTTACCAATGAAAAGTTTACTTAGCTAATACTTCAGTTACGGAGAGTAATTGATTATAAAAGCAATCAGGCGAAGGAATATATACTATACAGGTTGTTCAAAGTTACCGGGCCACTAACTTTATTGCATAAACACGGAAGTAAAAAAAAATTGAAAAAGCCGAAGGCAAAAAGAACTTATTCTCACTAATAAATTATCTAATTGATCGCAATGCTAAGCAAGATTTGTAAAGCTCAAAAAAATCAACGCTTATTTGAAATCTTTCTTTTTCAAATTTATTAATCTCTTTTCTCTTTCATTTTGGAGTCTTAGCGTCTTAAGAGTACTTTGTCTGAATAACACTCTCTATTGATTTATACAAATATTAAATTGTGTTTAATAGAAGAACGAGTTATTTTTCATGTTTCGACTATTTCAATATCTGCTCTAAAAGTTATTGCAGTTCCAATTGCCCAATTTAAATTTCATCGTTCTTCTTTTATTTTTTATTTTAGTGCTATAGTATTATCAGGATATTTTAATACAAAATTTCATTTGCTATCGAATAACTGAAAAATATACAGAATGTTCAAATAAAAAAATATAAAAAGTTCATGTTAGTGCTGAAATGCGATGTGCAATTGCATTTTTTTTCAACGCCATTGTGATCAACGCAAATATCATGCATCGTTGGTAATTTAACCAACATCGTGGCTACAATAATATCAATAAGTTAGCAACAATGGCCCAATAACTTTGAGCAACCCGTATACTATGGTATATGTAGGTCTCGTTCAATTTATTGAACACTTTACCTATGAACGCAAGATTTGAAGCAGTAATACTTATTATAATTTCTATATGTATCTATAATTTACTAAAGTTTGTATGCATATTTTTTGCATTAAATGAATCGCTGTGTTGACTATCGGTGGTGGTAATTTAGCTTTTAAAATAATTTACATATGTAAAACTCAAGTTGAAACACAAAGAGAATGCGGCTTTTTACTGCATATATTATAGTTTTGAATGAATCGTGAATTTATATGGAATCATGTTCTCACTTTTATAGGCTGTCGATTTTATGCCCTAACAAACTTAAGGTAGGCGTAGGATAACCTACGTATCATGGGTAGATGTTCTCAGCTCTGTTACCTCCGGATATTGAAATTTCCCATGCACTATCATTTTGTACCGTTTTGTGCCACAAAAGGGTGCTTTAGTACTAATGAAATTATAACGATTTCTTTTTGGCAGGACTGCGAACGTCCCAGCCTCGTCACTTCGACATCATCATATATATCGTTTTGTGCTACAAACTGAAAATTTTGTGCTTCAACGGTCCACTTTTGGCGGGTATTCGGATATGCTTCTGGTTTCACACACCACATTTCAAAGTTTCATAAAGTATAAACTACTGCACGTTGTCTTTGTATACGGCCCAATGCATCATGTTCTTGCATTCTGCAATAGGCAATAAAGCGTCTCTGTTTGAGCGGGGATGCTACCGTGATAGAAAATTATGCCAGGAAAGTTCTGTGCTTGACTATTGGCGCGCAATGTCCTAGGAAACAGATTTAATTCCATTTCCATATACGTCTACATTTCATATATGAGATATGGTGCGTCTTCCTTATCATTACATATTACAGGACTAATGGGTCCAGTATTTTTTCATTTCAAGCGCAGAAAGGTATCGCAATAACTTACTACAACCTTGTATCAACTATTTGCGTAACGATGAACTAAATGGTGGATACTACTACTAAGACAACGCCACAGCTCATAAAACACTATGAACAATAAACCTGTTACATAAATATTTTAGTAAGCGTGTAGTAGATTTTCGTTCGCCTGACCTACCCATTTCGGGTTATTATTATTATTATTTTAAACGAACAGGCAATACAAGAATTTACCGAAACAATTCAAATTGTCTGTAACACGACAATGCCTCAACACTTTCTCAACGCATTTAACAACATAAAATGACGAGTAAAAATGTGTATTGAAACCGAAGGAGATCACTTTCAGTGTTTATTGTAACTGTTTGCTAAAAACTTCCTTTACTTTTACTACGAAATATATTTATTCTGCTAACGTTATTACTATTATTGACTGAAATTACCACAATTACCCTTTAAATGAAAACTTATTTGCATCATGTACTACTAATTAAGAGCTTCTGTACTCAAAAATACTAAAACTAAAAACAATTGTGAAAACGAGCATCATCGGGGCCTTTTAAAACATTCTGTATCGATTTTTACACGATGTTTTAATTGGTGTTTTCTCCAAATCGAAAAATGCATACCTAGCGTCTGCAGATTTATTCGATCGAAGTAATAACTGTACATACAGCATGTACC
This sequence comes from Oryctes borbonicus, assembly GCA_902654985.2. NCBI lineage: Eukaryota > Metazoa > Arthropoda > Insecta > Coleoptera > Scarabaeidae > Oryctes > Oryctes borbonicus. Next base: position 8,664,120 of record LR736859.1, on the reverse strand, counting down.
GGAAACGCAAAGTTGCACTCGCCGATCAATAACCCATAAACTGCTTAGTAGTGTCTACACACGACATATCGAATTTTAAAACTAAATAAACAAAATCACTGAAGTAAAACATGTAAATAACATAAAGCAATGATGCAAAATGAAGCAATTGTAAAATGAAATAATAATGTTAACCGTCATAAAATATGAGTACCAAAAATACGAATATGAAAAAGAATATGCAACAGGATCACGTGAACGGACGCAGTCACAATCAAGCGTCGCTATGTGGGACAGTACTACTTTTATGAATCAATCTGACAAGCGGCATCATTGTAAGTGGTAACGTTCTATGTTGGTGACTAATTCTTTGTTATCGTGTCTACTTGTGCGATGTTTCAATGGCCTATTTGAAGGCGTAGCGTATCTGGATCAGGTTCTGTTTTAAACTTGACGTGGGTACAGCAAATGTCTTAACATTTCCTGCTTTCCTTAGAAAGCATCTAGGGACAACGGTTTGGGTCAAACGCGAACTTATACGTTTCAAAAATAACCAATCTTGATGAACGACCGTCAACCAGAACATATTGTTGCTGCCTGGAATACTTATGAATAATTATATACTGAACAATCAAGACTGTAATACTGGGGGATTATCTTATGGAACAAGTCAGCAGATTTTATCAGAAAAATTAAGAATTGCTGTAGCAAAATCGCATGGACGAGACGATTGAATCCACAACTTCGAACTGAAACAGATTTTCTTTTAGATATCGTATGGGCGACGAAATGTGGTTGTGGATATGATCCCGGAACCATAATTTTTGTGTTTTTTTCGATATTGCTGAAATTATTTTTAGAGTGCAAGTTAGACGATTAATGCTGAATTCTATTACCACGTACTAACCCCGTTAAAAGAGAATATGAGGAGGAAATGTCCAGAGAAGTGTTCGTTATATAACATTTTTTCACGGAAGACGATATGGGTGTTACTTTTCATTTCTACTCGCCCAACTTAGCTCCCTGTCACTTTTTCCTCTTTCTAAAGATAAGGGACCGAGATTTGACACGATAGAGGAATAGATGAATTGGGACACATAACAAAACGAGACTTCTGTAATGCATTCCTTTTGCGACAGAGATGCTAGGAACGGCGCTCGCTTTCGCAGGAAGACTACTTTGAAGGTGACGGAGGTAAATGAAATCCTGATATTCGTCAGTTCTCTTCATTGCAATATTTCGGAAACTTTTGAGCACTGCCTCGTATGTCGTATCTGAAACAGAAACTTTTTCAAGAGGCTATACATAATTGAACGACGAAGATTAGTTGGACGGATACCAAAACGCCAAATTCTGAACATTTATCGCACAATAGAAAAGTGACAGGCAGAAAGACCTTACATGAATTTGACAAAAAATGGATAGCCTAAAAAATATGATCTCAAATAAAAACAAAAAACTTATTATTGAATTCCTGAATGATCGGTTGTCAATTTGTAGCTTTACACACTACATTAAGAAGAGTTTTGTCGAAAAATGCTAAAAAATATTAAGAAAGAAAACCGGTAGCCAAATTAGAAATAATCCAGTGATGTTGCAGGGCACTAAAGCATAACTAATATTTTTGGAAACAGAATTGAAAATGAAGAGTAACGCTGGTATTTGTTATAAATGTTTAGATGAGGTTAATTTCGCGCCAAAAACAGAATTCATAGGTTTTGTTCATTGAGCGGTTTAGGTATCAGGGATATCGATACTATGCGTCGGAATAGCCAAGAAATGGTTGCAACAATAGCATTTTTGTATTCACAGATAACAGATCTTCTTACGAATCTTCAGTACGAACAACAGAATATGAAAAAAATCTGGAGCCGAAGACAAATACGTTCTAGTTAAGAACAATGGAGGATAAAGGTCTACTGTCAGTCATATATAAAGTATGAATAAGAAAGAACCTAGCCAATTCCACATTTGACAATGGTAGAAGTTACTGAAAGAAAAGTAGCATGCGTTTTATTGTGTATCGGGCGATTTATTAAAGGTGGCGACCTGCCATATCTCAGAAATCATTTGTCATAGGACTTTGAAAAAAAATCCAGTACATGTGGTCAAGGGAACATGTTTAAAAGTATTTTAGAAATTCCGAAGTTGTTGCAAGATAGAGCAATTTGTTACCAAAACGTTAGTTATTATTTTTTAACCAGGGGGGCGAAAAATAAACGTAAAAGAAGCTATTTTTGATTGTGCCTGTTATAAAGTGACGGAAGCACCATATTTTTTATTACACAGAAGTCCCTATAACCTTAGTGAACCTTAACCGATTTTCGAAAACTGGGGTTCATTGTGAAGAGAATGTCAAATAGGTGAAGAAGATGAATAATAGTATTTGCTTCGCTGCTTTAAGTGGAAACTGGACGGTGTTAGGTATTAGTTTGTCCTATTTAGTCTCAAAAATGAAAATGCAATGGCCTATTGACCTATCGAAAAAGCAAGTTGATATATTTTGTCGTTCCAAAGATATTTGAATTTTTGTATATTTTGACCCATCAAAAAACACATCAAGAGAATACTTATTAACAGAAATTTCGAAGTCTGAAAAATCTAATATTATCAAAGCAGTCATAACGATTTACATATAAACATTTAAAATAGTCTTTGTTGCTCTCACAAAAATATTAAATCAAAACAAAGTTTATCCAATTTCTCAGTAACAAGGGAATACCACTCTCTCCTTGCCTTCTACATACATTTTTTCCGATAATAATTCGTATAGACCTTAGATCTATGTAATACACTTTTAATTACGTTCTAAAAAAAATGCATTTGTTATAGTTTCCGAGATATTTACAGAAATTTTAAAGTCGTGCAAATTTTTAGGTGAGCTTGTACCCCAGTTCTCAAAGTTTTATTTAAATCTGAATTTTTAGGTTGGTGGTGTTCTCTTGTAAGAATTATAAGTACAAACCAGAATTTAAAACAATTCATCGGTATAAATACTTTTAAATGTTATCTATTTTTTTTAAGTAAGATAATTTTATATATTTTTAAGTACCTACTACTAGACTACATATGTTTCTAACTCTCCAGTATTCGTATCCAATTGAACTAAACATTAGAACTTGACTTTATGTATGCACATGCCGGAATTTCTTCTCTAGTCTTGTAATCTCCTACTGCAGGTCACATGAGCAAACAATCCCTTAACATGGAACTCACGGAAATGGCCGAGGAAAACGGAGAAGATACGGCTGTCCTTCCGCAAACCTATCTCGTTCTGCAACTGAATCCGGAAACACCGTCCAATGCCCTCAAATGGTTAGTTGATAAAATAAAGGGACAACGAAGAGACGGTGGCGCTGAACTAGTCCTTCTCAAACAACCACTTCGCAATAATGAGGTGAATAATATCCAGATTGAATGTAATTTTTATTTCAGATCTTATATTGTGAGCTTAACGCGATACAATTATTGGAATACGACATTTACAAAGTAAATTGCAGTCAATAAAAATTATCTTAAGAAGTAGATATATCAATAATAAAGATTATTTTGCAACGCGTACAGATTACGGTCTACAGTATTGCGAAAAAGTTCCTTTATCAATACAGTATGCATGTACTTATCACTACCACCAAACAAAATGACATCAAATTTATTAACGAGTACATCCAAAATCTTCCCAAATCTGTACACTCTTTTAAACCAAAAACCGAATAATTTCTTCAGAATATTCATCTTTAGCTTTTATTTCTACACGGATTGTATAAGAACAGGATTTTACGAGGACGGACGGGCTGAAAAGTCTCTAGGATATAGGCAAAATAATAACACAGTTTGAAATTGTTCTTATTACAGACGATGTGGATAGTGTTGAAATTCGTGTTATTATTAACTCGTTGGGATTCATAATGGCTTCAGCGTTTCGGTCGTTTCATTTTTCACTATTAAAGCTTCCCTCCGCAGTGGATGTTCGAAATTTTCCGCTACACCAGGAATTGTTCAAATTGTAGAGCAACTGTGCCATTAAAAGACTTTCTGATGGATGGAAAATTTTGTGCAAAATTTATCGTATGCGTTTGAAGGGTTTTCAAGAGAACAAAGTCTATTGCACACTACTGAAAAACTACTTGTCCTCATTATGTGCCAGAAACAAAACTACATTTTCAATACGCGCAACACAACTGCCGTCCTTCCGTAAATACAACGATTACTAATATATCTATAGTAAAGTAGTGGTTTCCATTTTTTTTATGAAAAGGTATTCTCTGGGTTAACCAGCCCATCATAGGCGAATATATAACCAGCCTTTTGGGAAAAAATTAAAATAATTTAGCCCAGAATATCATTTTACACAGAGATGACGTACCACCTCTCGCAAGTATAATTATTATGGACAAAAAGTGATTGCCGCCACAACCGCTTTGTTTCGCAAATTTAATAATTCCAACATTTTCAACGGACGTTGATGTTGAAACTGTTACTGTAGATGTCTATTTTGAAGAAGTTAACGCCTCTGAATTTTATTATGGCTAATTAGATTGCTGCTGCTCCAAGTGTATCTAGGTTGTACTGCACAATTATGTTAAAAAATTAACTTAAGTAATTTTTTATTCTAATTTAATGGACCTTTCAACTCATTGTCGTAATGCCCAACACTCTCTAGAAAAATTATACTTATTTGACAAACTTATGAACATTACATTTGCGTAGAAGATTATCTTTATTTTTCTGACTTTCCTTCTATTTATTCTACCTATTTAGTCGCGCTGTCAAGAAATTGTGACATGGAAACATGGAAAAATGTCGTCTTAATTTGTTTGTTACTTTCCTAGCCTATCATTCTGCATGTATCCGCATCAAAAATAAAATTCCTCGAAGCCGCGGAAGAGATGGAAATTGCTAAGATGGACAAGAACGGGCAAATGAGAGAGTTTACCGTTGAACAACTAGAAGATTTTCTTCCGGAAGGTATGTCAGTAGAGGACTTACTGACGAACTCGGAGAGGCAGACGATTGTGAGACACGAACTCGAAAACATAAGAGCTCTTGCCGAAGACGATCATATTCCGGGATTTCCAAGCTATACGCTCTACGAGGGTCAATCCATTATTCACGTTTGCCAAGATTGTAATATAATAACTAAGATTTATCCTTTGCACGACCGCGAAGAACTGAAGAAGTTGGGGAGGAAGTGGTACTTGTCGGTATTCAGGAAACAGCCGTTCGGTAAGTATCCGTTTCTGAATGTTATGCGTACAATAGATACTATTTAGCCGCATAAATCTCGAATCGACATTTTCACTGGAATCTATATTCATAAATTCTCTTTGCCGTTCTGTATTTCAATGTTAGTAGCAAGCATAATTTACAAAATAGAACATTTTAATCAAAGAATAAACACAATTGAAAAATTTTTGCGTTCGTCAATTTAGTGCAATGCAATTTTCAGAGTATCATAAAGATTAGAACTTAGCTAGTAACGGGTATCCCAACTGAAACTTGGAGATTTGAATTCTGAATAAAATTCAAAGTAGAAACCTTAAAATTATGCGTGGAACACAATATTTAATAGATATCTACCTTCTGCATGTGGTAATTCCTTTTACAAAGTTTTCATTCACTTCGTTACATATATTCAACCGCACGAATATTATTTTTTAAATTATCAGTTGTCTGCTCAGGCTTGATCTTGGAGAAAGTTCATAAGGAAAAAGTGTAGTGATGTTAAATCGCGCGAAATTCATATCTTCCAGAAGAGGCCATAAATAGTTACTCAGCATCTGACAACATTGTTCACCATTAACAGTACTGTTTCCCCTTTCCCATTTTCAAAAAGTAATGTCTAAGCATACCTTGGGACGAAACTCCATACCAAATGGTTAGATGACGAGTATACAGTGGTTTCCCCACAATCCCTTGAGGATTTTCGAGTTCATAAAAACCACAGTCTTGTTTATTGACATATCTACTAATATGAAAATAAGCTTCATCACTGAATATGATGTTATCAACTGCAGTTTGCTCTAAGATTCAGTCGGCAAACATATGGCGGTTTTGATGGTCTACTGGCTACAGTAAATTGAATTTTGTATGTATGTAGATGAAGATCTTTTGTTATAATGCAGGGACGATTTTGAAGTGCCCAATTGCTGTGGACGATAACGAATTGAGGTCTTTGGGCTCCCGGTCTCACGTTCATTCACCTTAGTGATATTTTTAGTTGAACGAATATTACGTTCTCGTTATGGTTTCTTAATATCAAGAACAGAACGAGTCCGCTCAAATTTTGCAATTAAACTTCAATTCGCTGTGCAATAAGACAAAGTCAGCGAATAGTGTTCGTAACAGAACGGGCATTTTCGTAACAAGTTTAGACGTTCTTCGAGGACAAAACGCTGAATATGAAACTTACAGCTTTCTAGATTATGTATGTCAAGTATGAACCTTCAAAGTGATAGCATTTGCAAATAATGTAAAATTAAAACCCACAAGTTCATGCTAGGACACCCTTTACAACGTAGAGCAAAGATATGCCACTCGTTCAACTTTCTAGTCTGCCTGGGGAGGTCACGTAACAAATTATATAGATAAACCAATTTCCTTAATATCATTTCTAAAATTACTTTCCGTTCGAAAACTATTCGCGTTCTGAGATATGTGCAGATTGTACAACATCGAGAATTCGTTCAAATTTTAAAAAACTGCAAATTGCTCCAACTAGCTTCTTAATTAGATTTTCCTGGATCCCGGGCAATGCAGTATTCTTGTAAATCTGCCGTATATTTTAGAAAATATCTTTAATAACAAGTAAACGTTTTAAATAATAATAATATTCTGGAATGAAAAGCTGTTACTGTTAGTTCAGTTTTTCAGACATTTTAATATGATACTAATCAGCACAGCAAAACAAAATCAACAACGATTGCCGTATTCAACAAAACAACTGAGTGAATTAAAATTTAGCTTCTTGAGACTTCAACTTTTATGTAGCACGACATATAAGGCCGCTGTAAAAACGAGTTAAAACCCGTGCTTTTCATAGAATAGAAAATCTTAGTGAGTTATTACAACGATTAGAAAAAGGTTATTATTGCTGTGTTGGCATAAAAGTTTAACAGTATAAAAATTGTCTTTTATAATGTACCACGAGTAAAAAGCGAAACACGAACTTAAAAGAAACTAAAGTTAGTTTAACGAGTGATTAAGGACTGCCACAGTTCAGAGTAATATCCAGCTAAACAGAGCATTCTCTTGCAAAACTTGTCACTACAGTAAATAAAAGTGGCTCTCACTTGTGATGTCGTACAAACGAAAATGGAAGACAAAGAAAGCACTGGATTTCAGGTCTAATGATTGAAGAAGTTGCATTGTATAGAACAGAACGAAATAATGCATTCGATACATTAAATGCCTCGGACCCTTTGGAAGCTTAAATTACTCTATCAAGGCAGGTAGATGAATTGAAACTAATATAGCAAGACACTGCTTACACTGTAGACTAGTTTTCAGAATGCTCCCTTGAGAACAAGCCTCGAGGGTGTGCACTATAGTAAAAGGCGACATGGGCAGTGCTAACTATATATGATGACCCAAACTGCACACTATTGCTATCTGTGATATTACATATTACAAAATATGTAGGCTTTTTTGAAACTAGTACTGTTATTGCTGTTGATTAACGTACAGTTAACAGATAAATCAATGTTTGTAAGAAAATGAAAATTTAGTATTTTTTTTAAATGGAGCAACCTGTATATTTTTCAAAATCTTGAAGTTCAATTTCTGATAAGTTTAGTGGTTGCTGTTGTAAACTGAATAACAGGAAAATTATGTGATTTTCAGCTTCTATCAAAAACATTTTAAATGTCTCGTTAACGTTATTAATAATATTGTTGTTCTTTAATTTTTCTCTACAAAACAATAATGTCTAGTAACGCAGCTCCGGCTGTGTATACAACACAAAACTACAATGCTCGCTACCTTCCTTTGAACACCTACTACATATTTTGAGAGCTCGCCTACCTTCAACTTCGACTTCAAAGCTTCCAAAACATTATACTTTCGCAAATGTGGCAACATGATAATATAGTAAATTGAAACTAAGAACTAAATGTAATTATAGAAAAATATGTCAAAATTCACACCCAACATATAATAAATATAAAAGGAAACATCTTGAACGACGCAGGCACGCACGTTTTTGACTTACACATAAACTACTGAACTTGTTTTCGCAACAGACTATTATAAATACTAGACAGCCCCAGTTTACAAAACACATTTTAATTCTGAGTTACATTAATCTCGAATTAAAATTTAATTCGTGATTAAATTAATTACTGTTTACATATACTTTGCGCTGGTTTAATTCGCCATTAATTAATTAAAATTAAAATAACATTTGAGGCAATCAGCAACACAAAAAATAGTATAGCGCGAGTTAATGATTAAATTCAGTTGATCATCCGTCCTATTTTAAAGAAATTGCTGCTAGATTTATGCGAATTACCGCAAATTTCCTTAGTATTTTACGTTTCTTCACATTACACACACAATATTGGCAAATATCAAAGTGACATTTCATTTTAATCACGAATTAATTTAATGGACAATGAAAGTGTTCAATCATTTAAAACTAAACGTGTTCCTGGTTTGGACCGTGTCATATCGTTTTTTGTTAAACGAAAACTCGACGTTTCACATACAATCATATGGGGCTTCTTCAGGAGAGGCAAAGGTGGTAGGCAACAGTTAGCACGGTAACTTAACGTCTTCAATCATGACTAGTGACGTTACGAAATTAAATTAATTAGAGATTAATATGCTGATTCGTAACTAAATATTTCATCCACTTTATCTAAACCGGCAGAGTGTATCTTTAATAAAAACAAAAGTTTCTCAATTAGGCATTTTAACTAGTTTTTATTTCAGAACTTTTATAAAATATACTCACTTTTAACTACAACCATTAGACTTAATAGGCACATATACATACGTATTAAGTACATATTAAATTGTTAACAGAATTTACTGACGTATTTACTGTAGAGTTAATTTTTGGAATAATGTTATTTAATCATTGCTAATTTGTCAATTTAACCAATTTTATAGAATAAGTAGTAAGAGAGAAATAATAGTGATGAGTTGATTTGGATCATCTTGTATAAAGAAAAAACTAGAAATAAATATCTACATGTGCAATTGAGTAGTGATTTGAATTTCAGGATATGTACTTTTGGTGGGATTACTTTAGTAAATAGGTAAAGGTTGATCGGGAAGACCACGTCTATTAAAGTGACTAATAGTAAGAATGGTGAGTGAAAAGTAGAACCTCTGTGCAAGACCACTCGGATGGTTACTTCAATTAACCTTATTTATCAAATTCATCAAATTTATCAAATGGCGCAGTGCCTAGCGCGCTTGGCTACCAGTTTCGAGGAGCTCGCAACTACCACAATATGGCTTTCGTTGTTTTCCTTGAACTAAATTTGGGGGACCCTATAAACCTGAACCTATCATAGTAACTCATGGTCGGCCGATGCCTGCTGTGCTGTTGGGGGAAATGAAGGCATGAATTATATTATCAAGGACTAGAAATGTTTGTTCAATGAACAGACAAGGAACGTCAAAATTGGAAATTTGGCGAGTACATGAAATTGACTATAGAGCGTCATAATTGCAGATAAAGTTTCGTTTGGGAGTTCAACCACAGTTCTTAGAACCAATAGTAAGCCACAATTCACGCAGGATGAAAATAAATCTTTCTTGGAAATAACAAATTCGTTCGTATTACTAACACTAAAAACTTAAGGGTTTTAATGACAGCTCAATGCTAACGTTATAAATACAAATGGACTCAACCCAATCAGCGCTTTCTATTAATCTCGCAAATGCAATGGAAATTTACTTTCTAAGCTACTAAATCTGTAATATGGAACTGTGACTATGTTCACATACCTCATAAAGTACTTTAGCTGAAAATCTACATTTTGTCGAATGAAAGTTAATCCGTAGGCCAATATTGGAAGTTTTAACGAAAGCACCTCGCGAAAATCGCATCTGTCTCCTTTGTGAGATACAAGATTATTCGACTTGCAAATTACGTCACAAAATTGAACGCGTCCGGTGCTGCAGATAAATGTAAAAAGTCGAAAACCGGCTTGGCCTTTGTCTGCCGATTGACAATGAACATTCGCCCCTTTGTACTGGAAAGTATTTCAAATGAGATGTTTCGTAGGAACTGGAGCGGTTCGTATGGAAAATTTACTCCGGCTCGTTTCCCCGACCCATCATTCTGCAAACAAGGTGTGATCCCAGGTCCCCGCTTCTCGTTTGCAGATTGATTGCTTTCCGCTCGGGCGTCTGTATACATTTTCATTAACATTATCGGGATTCGAACCGTTTGCAACGTCGGACCAACTCTATTATGTACCGAGATATACCCTGGTTAATTTTACCCTTAAGATGGTTATTAACACAACCGACGAGGACTGCTTTCGCCTGATGAATAAATCTGATCGATAGCGTTTCCATTAGCACATGTAATATTAAATCTTAAAATCAATCACTCTATGGAAATTGTTAGACGTAAATACTTTATCGCTTGATTTAGCTACTCTCTAGATTTCCTTACAAGGTGTTCAATTATGCAAGTGGTATCTATTTTCGCTCCTGTACGACACATATCGAACAGTAACCGTGATGTACATATATAAAATCAATATTCGTTTAATATGATTGTAAGGCTTGTAGCATTAGAATTTGAGAATGTATTGATTTATTTCATGGTAAATTTTAAAACTGATTGTCTCATAACTTTCCTTTTAACAAACATATTTGAATGAAATTTGTGTTCCTTTTACTTGTTTTATCTTCGAACACACGTTTAATTACCCTAGCTTCTGGCATCTTTCTCGCGTGCCTGTACCACCTCAATTGTGCTTCTCCTATTTTTTCCACTATGGGTCTCACTTTCAAATTTTCAAATATTCAAACGTTGTATTTATGATTGATCTTATCTATTTTTGTCTTATTTTTCTTCGCAAAAATCTCTGATATTTTACTTTTGTGTTTTTCTGATATCGACCATGTTTCCGCTCCATATACCACTATAGGTGTTACTACTTCTTTGAGTATTTCTATTTTGATATTCTTAAATAATTTTCCTCCAGCTGTACCTATATGCGGTGAATTGCAGCTTATCTGTTCATTTAATGGAAAAGTATTGCAAATAGAAATTGCTCAGGAGGGATCTATAACGGAAAATTATCTTGAAGTATACAGAATATTTAGTTTCCCTGATAGGTTATTTAAGATTGTTATTTTAAATGGAGTGCCCTGTATTTTATTACATTTTTAGATTTCTTTTATCGTCACTGAGACAATAATTCAAGTTCACTAATTAATGTCAAACATATCATACTGGGTAACATTAATTTGAGTAAATTAATCTAAAATAGGGAAAATAATTTGTAGGTGATATGACATAAAACAGAATTTAACATTAAATTAGATTTGCACTTTTTTTATTAATCTTCGCGACTTACCACATTCATTTCAAAGTTACCTATGCTTTTGAGTAAATACATTATAACTCAAAAAGTGTGAGTTTTAGGTACAGGAAGTGCGCTGTAAGAATCGAACAGATTTTAGGTATGCACCAAATAGGGTAAAAATATACAGGGTGTTTCATTTGGAAAAAATGACTTTCAACTGTTTGCAGATGTTCCAATTAATACTACCCCGTATGATAAAATAAAGATGTTTAATATTGATTAGTGAACTTGAACTATTGTCACAGCGACTGAAAAATATTCTTGCGAATTTCTGAGAAAATACTATAAATGTATTTTTTTTATCTTGAAAAGTGAATATCTCAAAAACCGTTCATTTATAGTATTATGGTATTATATAATATGGTTTTAGCTTTTATCGAGAAATCCAAAAATGAAGTGATTATACACAGTATTCCATTTAAAATAGCAATCTTAAACAACGTACCAGAGAAACTAAAGACCCTGTATACTTCAAAATGTTTTTTGTCATAGATCACTTGATGTTAAGTAGCTCTTATTTCCAACACGTTTACATTTAATGTATAATAGATAAGCTGTGACTAACGATATTTGCCGCACCCGGCATTTGTAGTAAGTTGATAGAATCTATGGTAACACAGCCTAGCAGCGGTTATTGCTGTAGGTGCTAAATATTAAAAATTAATCGCATATGTACAAAATCATTTTAAATATGACTACTAATATCTATTTCCACCAATAATTTCCAGATCTTTAGAATGAAAATTCTTAACCTACTATCTTTAAGTATAGGAAAATTAATCTTATTGAGCACTTTTCCAAAATTACGTAAATATTGTTAGATGTATGAATACTGTGTGTTTATATACTGATTGTATATAAATGTGAAGGTAATAGTTGTTTATGCCGCAAAGGACGTAATTGTAGCTCTGCGGTCGAGGGTATAGTTTGCAAACCGAGACAAAGCCGAGGTCTGCAATTTACCTGTCCCATGTGACATAAATAACTATTTTCTACTGCTGCCTACGTCAATCATGGCACAGGACCTACAAATTATTTACTTTGGTTGCTTTTGACAACACCGTCCCTGGGGACGTAAAGCAATCATTAATTATATGGCAATAGGTTTAATATATAACAGAAATTTGGACAATCATTAACACTTGCTTTGGTGAAATTTCAAAGTTGTCTGGGGTGTTCTAAGTAATACATTATGAACAACTTCAGCAGTACATCTTTGCTGTCTTTTAACATCATCGTTAAACCACAAAGAAATTCTTTATACGGCTTTCTTTCGGTTTTTTTTTAAATTTGTGCGTTGCGCTATTTACATGGTTCCTCCAACATAAACTTTTATCGCAAACTAACACATGATTTCTTTACCATTATATATTAAGTCTGAAAATTGATATAAATATGTGTTTACCCTGTTACCAAACAGACAAGTTGGTGCATTTCTACGCGTTTTCATCGTTTTTAATGCTTTCTGTTCAATTCCGACACTTATCAACTTCGCACTACGATACGTATTACACATAGCACACAGCTTAGAGGGCCGGGAGTGCCGATATGTAACGAAGCAGCTCTGTATCGCCCCAACCTCTCGCGGTTAAGCACCAATGGAAGGCAAGCGAGAATGTTGCATACATCCAACAATAGTGACATGATTTTCAACAAGTGCTCAATAAGATACACTTAAAGGTAGTAGGTTAAGAGCATATCGGAAACACAACTTAATTTAAAATTTCGAATTTATAAATATACGATTAATCTTTAGTACTTAGTAGAATAACCATCTGCTGTATTAATAGCTGGCAACCGTCTTAGAATACACTTCATCGACTTACTGTAAATATGAGCACTAATATTTTTCTCATCTTTCCAGCAATTGTTTCTCTTTAATCATTTTTATTGGAAATGGCATCTTTAACTGTCCCCAACTAGATAGGATTCATATTTTGGGTCATTGTCCGGTTAGAACTAATGATGACCAGACATTTCCCTTTCCCCTAACTTTAAGCATTCATATTAATTGCTCGTCCAATAAATACCAAATTTATAACTCCGCGTGCAACCACACATGCCCATACCATACGGTTTCCTCCTGCGCCGTGGGTTTAAAATTTTCTTATCGCTCCTTTCGCCACGCTGATACACTTTTGTCGAAATCTCAAACATTAAATTTATTTTCATTTGAAAAAATAGCACGTTTTCGAAAATCCACCGGTTTATTTATGAACATTCGCGCAAATTGTAGCTCCTTTCTATTTACAGCATTAATAAGAGGCTTTCTACGTGTCGTTCGTGCAGGTACACCTGATTCATGCAGTCTACTTCGTATTGTTCTCGGTGTTACACATTTTTCGAGTCTTTCTTTTACTACAACACTTAATGACGTTGAATTTTCGGATTTGATTGCAATACTTAAATTTCATTCTAAATGCATGGAAAAACTATTGAGTAACCATACTCTATTGCCACAAATATGGTAAAATGTATCAAAACAAGCTTGTAATTATTTTTTAAGGCGATATATATGCGCATATTAAATTTACTACCTCTTACAACATAGCGATTGCATTGAATGTCATAAAGTTTGATATCCCGAAAGCAAGAATGCCCATATGTAGTTGTAATACTTCGACGAACCTAATCTGTTATAACTGAAATTTCCCTGCAACAATCAAGACGTTCCCTATTTCGTACTGTCTAATAGTTCTAAAATTTATATACACTGCCGTTCAGTGAAGTTCGGTCATACAATAAAAATCTATTATATCACACTGTATACAATTATTAATACATAAAATTATAAAAATATTAAGCATACACTCTTTTCTAAGGGATTAAAGCCATAAATTATTATGTAAAGTAGAAATATTGCGACAACCACAATAAAGTCCCTTTTATTATCATTCCAAGAATTTCTCGGAAGTACCGATCTTTTGAAACGGGTCGTTTGGGGATTATTAACGAACAATACATTTAGGAAATATACCGCGGTATCATTCTTGTTTATTTATCACAGGCGTAAAGATATAAATTTGCTTCATTTTACTGTTAAACGTGTGTTGGTGTGCATCTGTCGTTTTTGCGGGAAATTTTTAAGAAAATTTACTTCAAAATGACACGTGGCAAGCTTACCAGTATAGAAAAACGTTCACGCATTATTACGCTGTCTGAAGAAGGATATTTGGGGCAACAAATTGCTGAAAAAATAAATACGAGAAGTTCAACATTAAATGACATCATAAAGCGATATCGGACAACTGGAACTATAAAAAATCGTGTTCGTCCTGGAGCATCTAGGAAAACAACAAAAGCTGAAAATTCGAGAATTGTATTATTATGCAAACGTAATAGAAAATTAACAGCGCCACAAATAGTAGCCGAAGTCAATCGCGGTCGTGAAGAACAGGTTTCGGCGAGTACGGTAAAACGTCGACTTCAACAAGCGGACCTTCATGGACGCATTGCCATTCGAAAACACTTATTATATCGGGGCAACAGAGCAAAACGGCTACAGTGGACCCGTTCTCATCTAGATTGGTCGTTAGATGATTGGAAGTACGTGCTTTGGAATGAAGAGTCAAAGTTTGAAGTTTTTGGGCAAAATCGAGGAGTTTATGTCCGAAGATCTAAAACCGAAAAGTGATCCCGAACTGCATTGTGTCTACAGTGAAGCAAGGGCGTAGTTCTGTGTTAGTGTGGGGATGTTTCTCCTTTGCTGGGACGGAAGATTTATGCAGAGTGCAGGGTGTAATGAGGAAGGAAAGTTATTTTGTAATACTCCAGAATCATGCAGTGCCATCAGGATTGCGTATAATAGGCTATAACTTTACATTCATGCATGACAACGATCCAAACCACACTGCGTTAGTGTGTAAGAACTATCTAAAGGAGAAAGAAGAACAGCACACCCTGAAAGTAATGACATGGCCCCCACAAAGCCCAGATTTGAACCCTATAGAGTTGTTGTGGGATGAACTGGACAGGAGGATCCGAAAAATATGCCCAACTTCACAAGAACATTTACGGAATATTCTGCAACATGAATGGATAATATTCCACAATCCGTTTTAACAAAACTTATTGAAAGAATGCCTAGAATAGTTCGAGCGGTGATTAACAGCAAAGGAGGTTTTTTCGATGAAAAAAAAATATAATGTTCAGTATGTTATATTAGGCCAGAATAACTTTTTATTTATTTATTTTTGTCTTTTTTACCTGTACATACAATAAAATTGCATTTTGTTTTTAGTTTCGTTTGTTTCTGTAACCTTTTCATGTTTTTTACTAACCAACTAAACTTCTCTGAACGGCAGTGTACATACGTTTTAGAATTACGTGTTTTTGTGTAACCTAGTATTTGCTTTCAGATTTAAAACGTCAGTACTTTTTATTATCAATTCAATTTAGTCTCCGTTACTGAATAGTAACACTCAAATTATTTTTCACGAAAAAAAGGTTTAATGTCCTCGATGTATGATTCCATAATTGTACGTATGTACATTATTCGATCGAATAGATGTAGATTTGGGAATAAACATTTCATATAAACGTTTTTACTTGTCCTGAAACCCACACATCGTAGTACTTAATGTTGCGTAAAATGGCTATTTGGCTCAAATCCTATTAACATTGTGCAGCTGTATTGATCCCATTGCTCTTCACATCCTTCTGGCGACTGTAATGTCCTTATTCAAATAAAATAATTAAATTAACCAGGAACTAAGCATTATTAATTCGTCCTAGTTCTAACCGTTCCAAATCATTATTTTTTGAGGGTGTTTGAGAAATAAGTATGCCTGTCATTCTAAACAGAATTTTTCTTACATTAGGAATGCAGTAAGAAGACAAATACCGTTCACTACTGTTTTCGGTCATAACGTTTATAATTTGCAAAAGCCTCTATATACAACAAGAGGAAACCTCACCATAAGTATTCAAAGTGTAGGTTTTGTACAAGCGGTATGTGGCAGAGATTCAAGCGTATTTATTTAGTGCGAAAGGGGTAACGTAGAATATGAACTAAAATTTTCGCTACGCCCGCGACATCACATCATAACCTCCCGCCACATCGTAATCATCAGATTGAGCAATCAAGCTTGCCGTTGGACACGATAACCCGTAATCGCACAATATATTCAATAAACGAAATATGAATTTAATTAGTTCGAGGTAAGAAAAATGAATCCAAATATATTTTTTTACAACCACTACAAGTCTCAGAGTTATTGTAATACTCCATTCAATTCGCATATCATTCTCTGATATCGAGAATGAACAACTCTATAACTGCGGAGGTAAATGAAAATAAAATAAAATTGAATGTGGGGTATTTACGACTAACTTCTGGGTAGTAAGAATAGTGATAATGCGGTTTTAGACAAAGGAACTTTTTAAGTCTTCCAAACATGAATACAGAGATATTTTGAATTTACGTAAAAGCAGATGTGCTCGAATAGTTATGGTAAAATTGCCACAAACGGTACCTTGTTGAGAAAAAATTACGAAAAAGGCCTACTCCTGAAAGATCACAACATTATTACACTTTTAAATGCATAATATTACATATTATCTTTAAATTACCCTAACAAATACCAAAATGTAAACCCGCGATGGGATCACATCAATATCCTAAGAATGAGGAACATTTAACGGTCTAGATACTTTCCTGGTTCTGATGTCGAAAAGTTTTCTCATGTGCCACCCTAACACTATAGTCACTTCTCACACTTTAGAAAACAGAACAGCTCGTATGGAAAGTACTCACATTGTTGTCAAATTGCATTGAAAAACGCCCAAAAATGAAATATTTAATTCTGTAGTTAGCAGTGAACGTAATGAGTCGCTAATGACAAATTGAACATTCAAATGTAACATGACTAATCTGTTTACATGTTTATATCTGTATAACCTACATAACCACAGAGTATATAAATCATTTTGCAGCAAATGATGTATTATTATGAGCTTTTTAATAAAGTTAAAAAAAAGTGAGGTTTTAGGCGAGTTCTTTTATTCATCGATGGATTTATCAATTATAGTATAACTGAATTTATACATTAGTTTAACAATAACAAATCAGTGGATCCATCAAGCAATACAAGAACACATATTTCTACTTTAATTCAAATTCAATGCAAAACGTACTACGAAGTGACACAACAATTTTAGTCTACACCGGAACTGTTGTTATTATCTACAGATTCGGATTTATTATTCTATAAGACTTGATTCTGAATCCAAAGAAATAGTGAACTCTACATTTTCTTGAGTTTCATCAATTGCCCACGTTTCCCCTTCCACTGTAAACAATTCAATTATATTTAATAACAATTAATACCTTTCTCAACATGAACCACGTAATTTCTCCATTGTTTTGCGGAAACCTTATCATAACCCTCTTCTATCAGTGGCAGCTTTAAACGTAACATTATTCGTGCAGCTATAGTGGTTTAATTGAGTCCACACCGTTTCAATAAGGTTTAGCAGGCAATGATGTGGAGGGGAACGTAGTGTAGTATGACCAAAATTTCCTGCGACTTCCTCAAGTCTGTATTTGCCTAACTTGTAATAATATATAAATCAACTCTCAGTTTAACATCCCTTCCTCTACCGAAGTATGCTTATTTTCCAACCACAATCGAATATCATCCTTTCCCCAATTTGATGTTGTCAGTCCTTCACTTTTCGGCTATGATATGACACATTGGCGATTGCAATAACATAATGATTTGGTAAATATGGTAGTAACTGTTCTATAAACCACTCATAAATATCTTCGCACATTTCATCATGGGCATTTGCAATTTGCTGTGCTTCTTTTATAAAAAATATAAATACGACAAGACTACGCGGTGCTGTAATTCCTATCGACACACCGCCAATACCTGTGGTTTTAAATATACAATGATGTCAGCCCACACTTTATTTGGAAAGAGTCTTACATTGACCCATGTAAACAATGTTTAGTCCATCTTGCCTATATCTTTTATATCTTTCAAATAATTATGCCGCCATCTTAGAATATCATGTTGCTCATTCATTATACTTTTTTCAAATACAAAACCGTTATTTAGCAATAACTTATACAGAGTTGTTCGCTTGAAATTTGAAAGATCTTCAGCCATATCGACTGACACTAATAGATTGTTAACCGTAGGAGCAATTTTACTGCTGTGTGTACCTTGCGACAAAAAACAGCTTGAACCTGTTCATCATATACTTGTGTACGAACATTCTTTTAAATTCCTTTCCTCTTCGGTGATGCTTTCAGCGGTCCCTGTTGGTTACGTAGTGGATACACCATTCTCTCCCCGCTACCCAACGCCTTACTTGTTCCTTTGAAAGCAGCAGAAACATTTAAAGTTTTGCTGGAATAGTAAAACGCGTTCATAATCATTTGCTTTTCTCTGCTGCGATACACTTCGCACTGAAGTCTCTTCCCACTAGAAAGATCCATATTCCAAAAGCATGCGAACTGTTACAATATAATCCTTCACTTCACATTAAGAAAATTTGTTAATCGCAGCAGGTCTCAAACACGCAGCGCCTAAGGTATTAAAATTTTGGCGGGAGTTGTAATTAAGAAAAATTATCTATGATGTCATCATTTGGAAACCAGAAGTTAGGGAGACTTAAAATCGATGCAAAAATGTTTATTTTAAAAGAATAGAATTAACCTTTCAGAGCATTTCTTTAAAAAACTAATTTCTTCAAATTTAACGAATTTATTTCATTTCCGCTCTTTATCCTGGGCGTTTTAATCAGAAAATACATACATACCCAACTATAACTATGTACTTGAGGAACTCAATTTCTGTATTCATGCGTTACTTAAATTATTAAATTTCAATTAATTTTATTAAACACGTATTTAACCTTAATAATAATTTCCCAAATTAAAAACGGCTTACTTAAATAGTCATCTGGTTCGCTAAGAAATGCGCACATTGCAGGCTGGTAGACACTAGATACTACAGCCTGAAAAGAAATGTATAATTTGGAATCATTATATAATTTTATTAAATGGATAAATATTTTAAAATAAAAAGCGTGTCAAAGTTATTATTAGTCGAAAATTAACAATTGCTATCGATAACAGATGAACGAAGGAACGGTAATACCAATAGAGAGCCGTTAGTGCTAGTTGAAGTTATGGTAGAAGATGTGTTCAGAATTTAGTGGTTAAAAAATATTTCAAAACGCAATTTTCATTAAACGGGTTATTTAAAAAAAACAAACGTGAAAGTAATTTTAGTTTTTAATTTAATTGGTTAAGGTATCGAGTACAAACTTGATACTGCTGAATTTGCAACAATTCTAAAAAAATATTTATATCGTCATTACTAAAGTTGCAAAGACACTTAAATTCGTTTTGTCAATCTATTTACGCATATTGAAAATTTGCACAACTAATATACAAGTATCTATTTCAGAGGATATTCGCATGTATTTCGGCGAAGCTATTGCGTTATATTTCACTTTCTTAGGATTTTATACGACAGCACTTATTATCCCCATGGTTCTGGGATTCCTACAGCTGTTGGTTTCAACGGAAACTGTCGCTTTCTTTTGCATATTTAATGTTGTTTGGATGACAATCTTTTTAGAGGTAAGTGTAGCTTTTGCGTACTTATAAAAACGCTACGCGTGTATACATATTAAACGCAATTTTTCATCGGCTATATAAATCAGTAGTAAGAGTAATAAATCTCTATAGGTGTGGAGGAGAAAAAGTAATGAATTAGCATTTAAGTGGGGAACGATAGGTATGACTAGTTTGGATGAACCGAGGCCAAACTATCGTGGTCAAATGGGAATTGATCCGGTAACTGGACGAATTCAGCCGCAGTACCCTAGATGGAAAACGAACGTTAAAGTAACCTTAAAATCATTGTTGCCGTTTATAGTTAATCCGGTTTGAACCATTTTTCAGATGTACTGCGTTTCAATTCCGATCGTCTTCATCTGTATGCTAGCAGCCTTCATCATAATGCTAATTTCTTTCTGGTTAGAAGATTACTTCAGGCAAATGGATTCCGTGTGGACAGACCAATTAGTCAATATTCCAAGTATCCTTTATGCTGGTTTAGTATGCGTAATGAACGTATATTACAGAAAATTAGCAACTTTCTTAGCAGAATGGGGTAAGTAAGGATATCTTCTAAAAATTTGAATTATATAAGAAAACTTTATTTCATTAATTATTTTGAAGAAGGATAGAACAAAATACAGCATCAAATATCTTAATATTCCTAATTCGCAAATCCATTTTATTGGAGAGAAAAGAATAGCAATAGGAACATCCTGGACACTTTTTTATTTTGATCAAAACTGCAAGGTTTGTAATACACAACCGATACTGTGGACCCAAAAAAAGCAGTATTTACAGTCTAAAATTGAATCCAAATAAGAATAGCTGCTATGGTTTCAGAGATCAATTCAGATCAAATTAGAATCGAACGAACTTATTGCCTTATTTAAGTATTGCACGGGGTTTCCCTTTACTTTAAAACGAAACCAGCTTATATTAGAATAAATTATGGAACAAGGTTACGCGATTAAGAGACTGACGTTTGCCCTACCTGATGAGAAAAAGTTTACATATTAAAGACAGGAAATCCAAAGTCGGCAACTCTTTATTTTCTATACATACTGCTTAATAGTGGCAAATTTTTGTGGTACAATCTCGAGTCACTATTAGTGATATTTGGGAATAATTAACTGCTTCACCCCCTTCAGCGATGACGAGAAAATAACTAAGCTATGGATCATTCACACACTAAAAGCCTCCTGGGGCTATAATAAGCTTCGTAGCTTATATACTCTCCCGGGCCGTCTCCACATGTAATAAATCTAAATAAATCAAATTAAACTTAGTTGTAATGCAATATTAGTAGCCTGCGGGGCCTCCGTGGTTCCCAATTACTAAAGCTAGGCTGTGTTGGATCGAGAATGTCTAAATACCTCCCACTTGATCCCGCTTCATAATATTAGTAATCTATTCATGCACGGCAACTGGTAATTGCAACTCAGGTATCTCACAAGCTCTCATATCGCGACGTTAGAATAAAGAACAACTTTTCAACTTCGTAAACGTAACTAGACTTGTACCAAGTACTACTTTATTTATCAATTGCCATTATGTTCCAATTTGCGTCCGTAGCAAATGGTAGAGCACCTATCGTTTTTCGCGGTCGAAGAAATCCTGTCAACATTTCAGCGAATTTCAATGGTACAGGTTAAGTTGCTTTCCATTCCTCAGAAAAGGGGTGTATACTGTAATGTTACAACTATCGTCTCAGAGGGTATCTGTCATCAGTAGAGCGCAACATTCTCTCTTGCCTTCAAGTGGTGTTTAACCGCGAGAGGTTGGGAGGATACACAGCTGCTGCGTTACATGACGGCACTTCCCGGCCTTCTGCGCTGTGTGCTATGTGTAATAAATGTCGCAGTGCGGAGTTGATAAGTGTCGGAATTGAAGGGAAAGCATTAAACTTTGCAAACTTGTGTTTTCTAAGAGAGTAAACACGTATTTATGCAATTTCCAGACTTAATATATAATGGTAAAGAAATCAGGTGTTTAGTTTGGGATAAAGGAACCATGTAAATAGCACAACACACAAATTTAAAAAAACCGGAAGAAGACCGTGTAAAGAATTTCTATGTGATTTAACGATGATGCGTATATCGTATGCAAAAATCGGACAATCCTACGTGGGAACTACCAAGTCCACAGACGCTACGTTGGTATTTGCCGTCAGTGCGCGAGAAGATTGAGAATTATCTATGTGAAAACCGCAATAAAAAATGAACGGTCGTCTGGCTAACTACATTAAAACATTAACGGACATTAAAAAAATTCGTAGTATCGATTGTAGCACGGACAATGACCTTAAAAGGACCGTCACATCCTTATTTCCTAGCTTGTAAAAGATAGCAAAGATGTACTGCCGAAGCTGTTCATAGTGTATTAGTTAGAACACTAGACAACTTTGAAATTTCATCAAAGCAATTGTTAATGATGGTTGCCGATGCTGTCACGGTTATGCTTCGCACAGGTCAATTATTCAAAGCTCTTCAAGCGAATTTATTGCAGATAACATGTCTGCTTCATGCTTTACATCTTGTGGCAGACACTATACGAAAATGTTATCCCGATGTGGATTAACCAATAGCGCAGACGAAACCAGTTTTTCTTAAATCACCGAAACGTATTCGGCTATTTCGTTCACAGTGTCCTGACACCGAAACCGCCGCAACCAATTCTTACATGATGGGCTATATGGTTAGAAGCATCATTCTATTATTTTAAACATTTTCAAAATGTCAATTTCAAAATTGCAATAAAGCTAAGTCAAATGCAATTCCAAAATCCTCAAGTTGCAGCGGATTTAAAGACTATTAACGACAATTACGTTCCAGTAGCCGACTCATTAAAAAAATTGCGAAAGACTTGTTGTCCTTGCGGAATTCCTGTAAAATTGTTGACAACGTACAAACAATGCTACATATTTTAGATTATAAAGAAGTGTTTCAGGCAGAGAAAAATTTAATACTATATTACGTCAAAATATCGATTTTTCTAGATTACGCCATCCCTTTAACAATAGTGTTGCGGAAGATCCGTTATACAAATTCAAACACCGCATTAAATACGCGAATATTACATCGCTAGATGTAGAACGATCTTTTTCTGCGATATACGCCGCAACGGACGAGTCTCAAAGAGACCAGTGTAGAAACGTACGCTACGATACAGATGTTGAAGGCTTTACTTCCGGAATTCTTTTCATCTAAGCATATTCGGTAAGTTGTTTACTTTTTTATGTTTGCGTTTTTATAAATTCTCTTAATGTTTTTTGTTCTGAATAACCCACACGTTTATTTCTGTTAACCTAGCGCACTGACGCTATTACTAGGCAATCGAATAGTTGCGCTCTAGTCATCAGCATCTACTGACCTGCCTGAAGTAATGAAGTAATCTTTCTGCTGGTTGAGAACTCCATTTCTAGAATAAGGTCTAGAGACATTCCCGAATTTCAGGACCCGAAAACTTCATCTAAATAATTTCCGAAAAGCATTGTAAATTTTAAAAGAGTAAACCTCTTGGCTACACTACAATTGAAGTACAACTACTGATTTTGTGAATAGACGCCTAAACAGAAATCCCCACAAAAAAATATTTTGCTAAATTTAGGTTTCGTGTCCGTTTTTATAATTTCCCACAGGTTATTCAAACACTTGTATGCGTTAGTAAAATTATTTTTTTGTATATATGTAATACCAAAGAATTCCGACCCAAAAACGGTAATAAAATTTCGCGTAGAAATAGTCGATATATTGATATGCAAGGCTGTTATCTGTTACAGTGTAATGTAATTGAACTCCCACAGGTAATGTATAATGCATATATAGAATATGCGTAATCTGAATACAGATGGCACTATGTACTGATTTACATGCGTATTGGAAATACGATTTCTCTATTTGTCCATTGCCAGGATATTTTTTTCTAATGATTCGATTCCACAAATCACACATACAATGTAATTATTTCAGCGATGGAGAATAACAATAATGCCTGCGAGGTGTCACACTAGAGAAACGACTTCCTATTCTGACAATGTCATATACAGGGTTATTCATGATGCTGGCTTATTGGAAATATTTCTCGAAATAATTACAGTAATTTTTTGAAATGTAGGGTGCGACACTATGATGATGTTTTTCCTATTAACTTCATGGCACTCTTGATTAAAGCGAAAACGGATATTAACTATTATATTTCAAATAGTATATTCTGTATATTATGTATTCTTTAGACAAAGACAACAGTACACAATATCATAAATTTAGGTTGAGATACTAAGCTTCCTTTAAAAATTTGACTAACGCAAAGTAACTCAGAGATAAGTTTCTTCTATTTGGTATTAACCGTGTAAACCAGCTTTGAAATTATTCTTGGCAATATAAATTCTTTTTCATTGATATAAATACAGAACATTATTACAAACACATATTCAACTAGAAATGTTTCTCTTTTCTATTTTTGAGAATGTCTCCATATTCGACCCTAAACAATGCGGGTGCAACACATTTTTCTTCCTACATTTAGATTCACTCGTTTCCGAGTTATTCTAAAAAATCAAGAAATGTTTATTAACAATAAATATAATAAAATCAGAATTGACAAGGCAGGCCTTGTTTTGCTGAAGCTAATAACAGACATACACTATAATAATGACATTTCGTTTGCATCTATGTCAAAAACAAAAAAATCGTGGTAGAGACACAGCACTAAAGATATATTAAATTTATTTTATGTAGTTAATCTAACAAAATAAAATAAAAGAACAGGGCGAGGAATATTAAAAGGTTATAAAAGAAGCAATTTTTCACCAACCAACAAAGAACCAATTTCTTCAAACGATGAAAACTTCATACATGTTCCGGCATACTTTTCTGCATATCCCAAAGCTTCAATTTCCAGTGCGATGACAGGTATTAAACTTTTGTGTTCATCAATACAGAGAATGTTACGAAACCAAAATGCACGATTTCAAATTTGCTTGAACTCATGCGTTAACACCAGCTGACCGGATGGAGACAAATTTACGAATATATTCCAGTCAAAATACAAAAAATCATTCATTCTCGAAACATTTTCGAGAGAAGGAAGTATAATTCTGAAAATAAACTGAACCACCGCTAAATCCACACTTAACAAGGTAACCTTTCCAACGTGAGTATTTTTTGTACAATGAAAGGCAATAAGTTTACATATCAAATTTATGACGAAAATTGAAATGGCATTAGATATTTACTAACTTTACTAAAAACTACCACAATGGAATTAATTAGTGGTATAAATATATGGACGAAAAACGGGCATGTTCATGCACCAATTAGATGAGATTACCGATCAATTAACGTAGATGTTTGATGTTCCATTGATGAGAAAGTTCCTCCACTACAACTGAAACAAAAGCTCTCATTAAAATATAAAAATGAGATCAGTGTAACACCAGTTCTACAATGAAAAAATACTTTTAATTTCCCAGACAAATTGACGAAAAGCTAATTCATTTTGTCGTATTAGTCCGCAACTTCTTGATTTGTAGGTTTAAAAAATTATGACTGTTAATTTATGAATTTGCTTGTTTTGTTTTACAGGGCATATCAAAGATAACATTTTTTAGTTACTTCGATTTTAGTTTTATGAAAATATTTTTAAAACCGTGATTTTCCCATTAGCCTGTTCTCAATAAATGAAGTGTTTTGGCTGTCATCTTTCGATTTGATAATTGTGTAATAATTACTGCACAATAGTGATAGAAAATACTTAAAATCAGTTCAAGAATTATAATGAGATCTGTGAGAACAGATAATGGTCACATTTAAATAGAAATAAAAAAAAGAATATAACGAAGATGATGTACAGCAGCATCTTCGTTATATTCTTTTTTTTATTATACTTTGAGGATTGTTAAAAATTTCCGAAAATTCTCATTAAGAAAAAAAGCTTCTCAAATTGGAACTGTAAGTAAATCTTTACTACAACAAATAATTAAGACAAGGAAAGAAATATTTAGACAAAGACGTTTGTTGAAAATATGAAGCAACAACTAACCCTCATTTTAGTATCCGCTGTAAAAGACAATATTCAAGTAGAAACAGCGGAATCTTCAACAATTTAAATCAAACCACGTATTTGTCTATTCTGGATACTTTTTTCTGGTCATCTGCAAGATACACTCTTGGCTAATACAAGAACATTATACTCTCAACAAGATGGCTATCCTCTTATTCCAGGATAATTGTTCGCGATTCGTTGAATCGTCAGCTTGGCAATAAATGCAAAATAAGTATTTTATTTTTAATGTACCCTGAAAAGCAATCGCAAATCTAATATTCAAAATTGTAGTTTCAAGACAAGCAGACGTTTTTATAAATCTACAAATAAAAAAGTTCCCCTTTCAAGCTCCACCCATGGACACATTGCATATCCGCAGAAAAATTGTTTTTGTCAGTGTACTGTGTTAACATAGTAATATATTATTGATTAATTAATAAGGGTCATTTAGAATTTTCCATCTTCTGCTTTAATTAAACGTGTATATCTGGAGCGCTACTCACTCAAACTGAGAAAATATATTTCACTAGTAATGTTTTCAATTAATCGCTACTAACTCTCTCCATGAAAGCGGTGCACGTAACTAACTGCTGTATTGCGCGCCACCATCATTATGCCTTCTGGAAATCTCCAATGTGCGGGACGAAGCCACCTCGTGACCATCATTTATAAGTTCTCACGTCGCCCGAGGTCGCATCGTTCATTCGTTCGTGGTACGCTTTTTCCACGCGGATTAGACGTTTTTTCTCGACATCCTTTTTCGCGCGGTCCTATACCATATTCCGGTGTCGCCGGATTACTGAGGTCTAAGTTACATCGTTTTCTAACCCGCTTCTTCTCTGCTCCTTCTTCAATTTCTCGTACAATTGCTATACATTTATATAATTTATCAAATGAGGGACGCCAGAGGACTGTCCAAAGTGAAATTTATGTCTACGTTTCATCGTGCGGATGTAATTTTTTTCGTTGAATTAATCGAATACAAGGGAATAAATCATACGGTTTGTCGTTGGTCTCAGAGTTGATTAGGATGCGATTTAAAAAAAAAATTATAAGTTCGTGAGTTCGAGTTCGCTAGCTTGCTCGAATGAATACGGATAAGGGACGTTCCTCCTCGTTCAAAAATGAAATATGTTGCCGAAACAAACGAGATTGATAAATGGAAAGTGCAGAATATACTTTGGGTATAAATTGAGGAATATATATTAAACGACATTATTATGAATGTCAGGCGAAGGAATATATTTTTATTCGGGATGAAGCGTTTCTTCAATCAGATTATGTTGTTATTCAGTGTGATTTGAAAAAAAAGAGAAAACAAAATTTGTGAGTATGCTATACTGTTTTCTATGACCTACCTATTTTTCAAATGAAAATTATAATGACAATATAAAAAATACATCAAAACCCCGATTACCCGTCCCACTAGGAACCCGTATAAAATTAGTATTAAGGCCAATAATACTGACTTGTAGATATGAGATTTGGGTAATGAATTAGAAAAATCGAAAATAAGAAATATATTAGAGTAAAACGCTGAAAAGGATCTTTATATGAGTGGAGATTTTTATGTTACCTACCTAACCATGAAGAAAATAAATGTCGTTGCAACTATTTGCTATTAAATATCTGTGATATTTTGATACAAGCTGACTAAGTTTCCTTCATATTTAAGAGGTTGTGGTGTTCTTCTTGTAAAGGCTTAATCAACAAAAAATTAGTGAAATTCAACTAATAAACCAAGTTCAGGTTTCGACAAAATTATCTGACAGCAAGACTGACGTGCATCACGTTCTTTTGCTCCATCTCTTAGTGAAGGAAAGAAATGGACGCCAGAATATCTATGATACGATGTAATATCCAATGAGGAGGTACGCCGTCATGTTATACATTAAAGTCAGATACGAAAGACTTTTTGAAGGAAGAACCGCTAAAAACTTCAAGAGAGTTAAGGAACTGGTCTAGCAGATCGAAGAAGATATCAATGATTGTCGTTGAAGTAGGGATATTAGAATCTTTAAAAGTCTTTCAAGAAAACTTAGGAATGAACGACATGGTATTTGTATTTTAGCTTTAGTGTCTAATCTGACGATGCGGCAAGGCGAAATGTTCATGGCGAACTAATAAATTTTGTGAAATTATTACCAAGTGTTTTTCTTTGATTATGAAATGAATGAACTGCTTACTCCTGAACAGAAATTGTGTCAGCAACAGATTTGTGAGGAAAACTTGGCGGCGTTGGCTGACGACAAAGATCCTTTTTCAAAAAATGTAACGGGTAATGAGACGTGAATGTACTGAGACTGACCGACAAAACAAGTGAGTTCATAAGGAATCTCCGTCACCAAAGAAAGCAGAAATGCAGTCTTCATCAGGAAAAGTGATGGCTATGGTGTTTTGGGATGCAGAAGGGATATTGTTCATTAAATATATGAAGAAAGTTACTATAGTGACAGGAAAATGCTTCAACAGAGAAGACCTGAAAATTGTAAGCGAAAGTCTATGACAATACCAGAGTCTACAAAGCTCACCAAGTCTAAAGGTTGCGGATTTATAGACAAGATATCCACCCCAGAGTCCGGACTTAGAATCGAGCAACTATTATTTCTTCCCTAAATTAAAGAAACACTCGAGGAAATGGCTTTTCTTCCGATGAATACTTAAAAGCGGCGATGGATGGTTTATTAGAAAAACTTTGGAATAAGTGTGTGACCGTTAGTGGAACGTATGTTAACAATTTTTCTTGTTTCTTGAATCTTTTCCCTTGTGGCTGGGATGGATTTTCATGGATTTGCAACTAAGCTTTTGGTAAAATATTAGCTCCAATAGTCGATGCGTATTACTTTGTAAATTTACCTACTGGTTGTACTCATATCTTCAATCAATAAGAATTAATATAGGCAAGAGTGGTATCACACTAATCAAGAAAATTGTCATAAAATTCATTTGACCATTTCATTTAACCAACCAGAGACCAACCTTATTTCCACGTTTTAATTTTTGCTATACGTAGTAAAGCATATGTGATTTCGTTAAACTTAATACAATTCCACCGCATAAGGGGTCGATAACCACATGCACCATTTAAGAATTTCACAAACAATTTAATATTCATTTATGTATATATGCAACGGAACACGTGGAAACATCGCTTTGTCAATGTCAAATGCCGTTAGTTTCTATCACAACGAAATACACAAACTGATCGAAAAACTACAAAAAAATTTACGAAAATTAGAACGGGTCCATTAATTTCTTAGTCAATTAGAATCCGTTAGTTTATTGAAGGAAATATATATATTTATGTAGTATTACGAAATTACAAAGATAATGAAATTATAAACAGTACTGATAATAAGGTTTAATTGTTGCGTTTGTAAAATAAATGTTAAATTTTGTACATTTACGTATCAATGCATGGACGTTATTTTTGTGCCCGCTAACAGACCAATGAATTTTTCGTCTCCCAATTTTGCAGTCTTTATAAGAAGTTTTGATTAGTTTTAGAAAGCTTGAAAAGTTGATAACGAAAGTATTGATTATATGTAGAGGATCATTAAAACTTAAGAGAAACAGAAAATTTGTCAGGACCAAGATGGCAGATATTCGAGGGTAACTTAAAAATTATATGGGTATGTAAAAGTTATTCCAAAGGTAATTGGAAGTTCAGGTCAAAATTCGACTACTGTCGTCCATTATTAATACTTTTACCATGGTTGGAGCTGACTTTGTGTTAACAATGTAAACTTTTCACTAAGTTTCATTTTGTGTTTACCATAGTCGTTTATTAAACAAAGGAAATTCACGATAAGACTCAAAGAAAGAAAATATTAGCCTATACACCAAGAGACATGTAAAGGAAAGAAGACTTCGATAATTATTTTAATTGTAATGGTTAGTTTTTCAATAATTATTCGTTAAGTGTCACAATTAAAACATCAGTTACTTAAAAACACCCAAGTCAATGTGAATAGATATTTAGATATGAAGTTTCGATGTTGTTTTCCATTGTTGATATTTTTCTATTAATTAAATTTGGTTTTATATCAGTTTCACGTATTGGCTTAAAATACAATCAAGATTGAACTTTATCGTACGTTAATGATCAATGGGCATTAACGTAGGTACGAGGATGTTTTAAGAAGTCCTTAGATATCGAAAATGGTTTGTATCTAGCAGGGATTATTACTCACTAGACAGCTATCAACGTCTCAGTTATATACATCACACTGTTTCAAATCTATTGTTGATTTAAGCAAACAATTTTTGTTTGAAAAATGGAAAAGTGAGTTTCGAACGGTGATTAAACTTATATTTAAAAGGCTTAACACCGAAAGAGATCAAAGCTGAGTTGGATGAAGTTCACGGCACATCTGCTTCTGCGCTAGCAACTGTTTACAATTGAGTAAATGAATTTAAACGTGGCCGTACTTCCACAAAAGATGAACATCGTTCTGGACGTCCCCCCGAAATGATTGACAAAATCCACGATATGGTTTTGAATGATCGACGAATCAAAGTGCGCGAAATAGCTGAGGCCACAGGCATATCACAAAGTACAGTGTTTTCAATTATGGACGAAAAATTGGTTAAGAAAAAAATATCGGCGGGACGGGTGCCGCGTTTGCTCTCAGTGGAGAATAAACGCGATCGTGTGGTCGTCTCTGAGGCTGTTTTGACGCTTTTCCGTCGCATTCCTGACGAGTTTCTCCGTCGGGGTGGAGAGAAGTGAACAGTCAAAGCAGTGGGTTTTTAAAGGCGAATGCGTTCCGAAGAGGGCAAGGTGAGGCCTCAGTTTTCTGGAATGCACGCGGAATCATCTACACCCATTACTTGGAAACCGGGCAAACAATAACTGGAAATTATTATGCGTCTTCATTTGAAAAAGAAAAAGATCCTCTTCCATCAACACAATGTACGACTGCGCAGTTTCGATGGCTAAAATTATGGAATTAATTCGAATTAGTACACCATCCCCCGTATTCCCCGGATTCTCCCCCAATTACTTCTTTTTATTTCCAAATTTGAAAAAATGACTCGGTGGACAACGCCGAAATAGATCCTTATTTTGACGACCTTCCGAAATCCTACTTTTTGGAAGGCTTACGATTAATATTACTAAACTTAAAATAGTTATCGAGGATTCGTTTCTTTTACATCCCTTTGTATAACAAATCAGGTAATTTCTTTTAGTTCTATAAATCACGCCCTATAAGGAACTTGTCCTATCTAATAGATGATTATGGCCAGCGTAAAATGGCTTACGTTTTTTGGTTTGAATTTTCACAGTAACAAAATACCTGGTGAGTAGTTTACAATACTTTAGATCAAAAGCAACATAAAACCAAGCCCAACTAAGGCAAAAATATTAACAAAGAAGAACAGCATCAACAGTTTATGTTTGACCGAATAATCATTCGGTTACCGGTTGAGAATGGGAATCTTTGCATCCTTGAAACGGCCGCCCTGAACTGATTAATTAAACTTATGCGGTGCGGAGGTTGCTACTTTTGTGTTGTTAACCATACTACGCCACAGTCTTTAATATCAATATTGAAATATTTTTATTTACAAGTATTAGATTATACTCCACATTGCAAGATCGAAATTTTACTATTTATAGTAAACAAGATTTGAATTTCATCTCCCTTCATATTCAGTACTACCCATTCTAAAAGCATGCATAATATCTTTAAATTGGGCCTAACTCGGTACGCATTCATGTCACGCAGAAATAGTTTTTCGAAGAACCTAATGTCTCGAAATCTAATGATGGCAAGATTCACTGACATTGGCTAGCTACAAAGTCCCAATTGGACTCATGACAAGAAGAAAACCGTTTTGCAAAATCTCCATTTACTTTCCAGACCACATAGAAAACTCGTATTTTTAAAGCCATAGTATCACAAACATATTATACCTAACGATATCTTGAAAAATTAACGTTTTGTTTATCAGAATACAGGTTTATATTTGAAATTTCAATTAAGGATGAGAACGCGAAACGAAATTTTATTGTTGATATGTGTAAGCAGAGAATAACTTCTCTTGTATTCATTCTGCGCTGCGCTAAACTTTTCGCAGTAAATTGTGGTCGGTGAATTTTGCTATCGGTAACTTTCCGCAATGAATTGTAGGCTATAAATTTTGCTACATCTTTGTGCGTTGCTATACACAAAAAATAAAGTAGTATTTAGAGGTACATCAAGAGGAATCGTAAATATTTTTTAAGGTAGTAGTAATAATTAATATGTCTAATTTTGACTAGTTACGGAGGTACACCTTTTTTAATGTAATGCGTGAATTTCAAATAAAGAGTTCGATGAATGGAGAGATGACAGGGCTATGCTCTGGCGAGCATTGTCAGGAAAATTCTAAAATGCATTAGAGCATGCGGTGGGATTTTTGAATATTAGCTTTGAAACATATATGGTGAGGTTGCGCACTCGTTGTCTAATGTGGATTGTTTTCGGAGCTGGATAATACCAAACGTAATAGTCTGAACCAATACAACTTCGATGCTATTACATCACGGAAACTAATCTACATTAACTCTTTAAACGATAAATTCAATAAACTTTTACGAGCCGCTGTATCTCCGTAACCCTCGACAATTAAACGCATATTCATATGAATTTGCTTATTTAAAATTGCCAGAAGTAATAACTGAAACACTCCGTGGCTAAACACAAGAAGGAAAATGAAAACTATTTATTGGATGTGAAACGAATTAGATTCTTAGATTAGTTTCACGGTCTGTAGTGACTTGACCAAATATATCTCCCAATAGTTCAGGATTAATAACTCTAACATTGCACATAATCAATATAATAAATTCCTGCAACTGCATAAATGATAGTGAACTTGTGAGTTCTTTGCACAGATCGATATTTCTCACTCAAAACTATACATATAATTATAACATTATTTAGAGTTATAAATGTGGCAGTTTCTAAATTTTATCTACAGTATAATCATTAGGGAAGAAGATAGTACTGCAGTGTCGTAGAAGATGAGGGCGGGAAGTTGTGGTTCCGATCAGGAGAATCTCTCACGAGTTAATTCCGCTCGACCCAGAAACTTGGAATTCGCGCTGTCGGCCTCGCTATTACAGTCTAACCGGAAACTATGTGAACATCGATCGGGTACCACCAGACTCCGGAACATCGTTCCCGAATTAATTAAATATCGAAACGTAGTTTCGCGCGTGAAAGGTTGAAATTCAATTAAGAAAGTGTGTTGGTTTTTTTCCTTTCTTTCAAACATCGGCACCAAGCGCATTTTATAATTACGAATAGCTGAATGAATGACGTTGAAGAATCCACCAACTTCCGTACGGTGGCTATTTAATCCTGTCGTCTTTCTGCAGCACTGCTTCGACACGCGAAATGTGCGCAGCGAAAAACGAAGCAAAAGTTTCTCTCTTTACCAATGCTCTTACTTTATAACTTTATTTCGTTGTTCAGTTTTATTCTTTACGTTTCAATCAGAAGTTCGATTTTTAAAATTGAAACTTAATGAAGAATTAAAATCGCTACTCTACATGTCTACATTTTATTTCCAAACTATATTGTTCCTGCAATGGAAACAAAACAATTATTAGACATATTGAGATCGAATGTGCAATACAATTCAGGTTGCTTCAGTTAATGCGTATAAATATGCATTAAGTACACTATTAATACCTTTGCACCTCATCACCTACCTATGTGTTTAGTTAAAAGACATAACATAGTAATATCAGAGAAGCTGCACTTCTAGTACCGCCTTTGTTGTTTTGATGGCGTGAATCGGGTGACGGCTGGCCAACTAATTCAGGCAAATTGAGTATTATGCCGCCAGAATAATAACAGCTAATGGTGACGCAAATAGGAGGTCCAACGCTTCGAGTTGCACGTATAATGTACATGATATCTAATGGAAATACGGGGGGGAATCAAAGCGTTGTAATGCAGCCCCGCAGAGAATAACAACTGGTTGTCAGAGAATCAATCAAAAAGACGAAAATGTGAGATATGTGTGTATATCTGTGTTACCAGAGTGCACTCAACGCTTCAATTTCACTGCCAAATCAGTACACTAATTTTACCTGAATTTTAGGTGTAATGCCGTTGAAATGCCACAGTAATTCCAAACGATGCCAAGTAATGCCATGCAATTCACTACAATGCTAACAGCGCCATAGTAATGCCTAGCAATGCCACACCAATGCTTAGCACACACAGCGACATAATTAAAATTATTGTATAAGCCATCCAATGCGCCTTTTGATTTTAAAATACTCTGTTCAATTTAAAAAATTAAAAAAAAAGTGCATCTTAATTATGTTATTTACTTAATTATGTTGTTTAATTAATTTATTCCGCATAAATAATGGTCCACTGTGCCAAACAATTTTGTTTTTGGTTTCGTGACTGAAACCTGAGAAAAAAATTGTTTTTGAAGGAGGAAAATTGTTCTTAGTTCTTTTAGATCCAGAAAGCTGGCTGAAGCTTTAATAGAAACACCCAAAATAATCGCATATACTAGGTGGTGCTTGCGATTGCTATCTCCGTTACTGTTAACGCAATAAAGTAAATTAAACCAACAAAGTAATAATATTAATTAATTTAATAATGATTAACAAAAAAAATTGAATAACGCATTATCAAAAAAATTCAGTATTTTATTAGCGGAACACAATCTTTTGTCAAGACATGAATTGTTTCTTTTTATTAGTTGTATGTTGAAACTTGTCCGTTACTTGATATAAGTTTGAAGCTGTTGGATGATTTTGCTAATTGGAAATTGATTGCTAAAACGCTGTCTAACTGCTAAAACATGACCCGATGATGCTTCATCTTGTTGCCAAATCTTGTTGTCTAAATGATTTTTTAAGAAGTGTTGCAGTTAATACATTTACTTACGGAACAATTGTT
This sequence comes from Oryctes borbonicus, assembly GCA_902654985.2. NCBI lineage: Eukaryota > Metazoa > Arthropoda > Insecta > Coleoptera > Scarabaeidae > Oryctes > Oryctes borbonicus. The sequence continues at coordinate 8,629,045 of LR736859.1, read as the reverse complement.
TCCAAATACGTTTCCTCTGTTAATGTAAAATTATAAAAATGTTGCTAACTCCTTTATTTGAAAAATTTTATATCACACGTATATATTGACTTCCTTATAACCTTCTTTATTTCTATAACGTTTTTCTGTCTCGTTCGTTTCGTTACTTTTTCGTTCCATTTTTTTTATTAAAAACGACGGAAGTTGAGCAAATAGTGTCATCTGTCCACACAATCTCATTAAAGGAATTAGGGTCATTGTTTAAATCATTTGTTGGCAAAACTGTAATCTTGTCCTCTTCCAAACTTCCGCGAGGTTTTGGATAGGTGATATTTTATACGGCTTGTGGTCATACTTTTTTAAAGTTCGATGAACTGCGACCGTCGGAGAAAAATTATTAATTAGATATGCCTTATGTCATTTTAATAGACACTACCGTAACATGCGTTTATTACTGGTTCTGAAACTTTCAAATTTCGCTGTATTAAAATTTCTCTTCGTCATTTTGTTATTCTGGCAGCTCCGTCATGATAACTGAGCTATTATGTAATTATTTTATGTATTTTAATTTTGGCCGTGATTTTTCATTTACGTTTTGCTTTCTGCTTAAAAAACTTATTCCCTCTGCTTTGCTTTTCAGAAACTCTTCTAATCCCTACGATTTAATACAAATGTGCACTCATTTGTACACTTTTCTCTAACATTATGAAAAAGTGTTTCTATATGACTGTTTACTGAATTTTATTAAAAGCTTCGGTGTATTTGAATTTTTTGCTAGTAATTAATTTACATTTCTTTAAAGAAGGTGAAGATGGCATTAACAGTTCCTTCAGTAATGATTCACTTGATGACGGTGGAGCTAATGTGAATGGTTCCCTGAAACATTTTGAGAGATATGTATTATTTAGAAAACGTTTTTGTGAATGTCTTAGAAGCAAAATATTCAACGAGTTTCTACCGATGTTATTAATACTGGTGGTTAAAACTGTCAGGATGAAGACTAACATTTCAGAAGAAGAATGTTATTGGCGTTAGAAAAAATTCCTACTACTTTAGCTGATTTGGAAAAATAAATATTTCTATTAGTATAAGAGCAAAGCGTTTTATTCCAGTTTCATGTTCACGTTCTTCCATATAAGATTACATAGCACCGTGTCAAGTAATGTTAGAGAGGCTTGAAACAATGACGTCTTTAACAAATTTGCAACACGCTGATTTTGTTACTTTGTTAATTTATAATATAATAATAAGTAGCTTTGATTAGAAATATTAATCTGATTTGTATATGACGGACATTCTATTGCAACTTTGTCAGCTTTCAAAAATGTAATCAGATATTTAAAAAGAAATGTTACTAGCAGTAACTTTGAATATTGTCCCAAAAATATAATATTGCCATTCCAAATATATATTTTATTTAGGAAATTTCTTAATAAATATTTTGTCAAACCCTTTTTTCTCAGCGTGGGGATACTTTTATTGAACTACCTCGCAGTATTTAGTAAACCGCTTTCGAATTTTCTATGAAATAAGTTATTTGGTAAGTCGCGCTGGCAAGTATTAAATTCTTATCTTCAAAATAAAGTTTTCAGTATTTTTTCCTTTGGGTCTTTAGACCTTTAAATAAGGGAAACATAAAGCTTCTTTTCCGTTAATTTATTTCTGTATACTATGTTTCGTCGTACATCTTAGCCGACATTTTCAAGCACTACAATAATTTGAGCAGTTGGTAATCTACAAATTTCTTTTTTTCTACAATTTTTACAACTTTTATTTTATTTTATTTCTTCCCCTCATTAATTAACAAAGGACCAACAAAATTAATAATAACAATACCTGCCAATCACGTCCTGCTACCGTACGTTTTTCCTTTTCCTTTCCATCATTACCATCTGGAATAGCTGTAATTTCGTCTTTTTCTCTGTTTTTCTTCTTTTACACTCAATTTGCCTTTGCATGTGCTTTAAGTAACTTTCCTTGAACAGTCATTTCAAAAACAAAACGAAAGATGTGTAAAAATCCATGAAATAGATGTGTGATAACAACGACGAACGCAGCGGACTGTTTCCCTTCTGCTCGTTAAACGTTTAATATGTTTGTTCTCGTGTTCGTTTTTATGTTTTCGTGTATATTTAAAAGTTTTAATACAGTAAAAGGCTAGAAGAAACCGACCCACTTCATTCCCTACAGTATTGAAAAGATTGAGATTTTAATTAAGGCACGATGCAGACAATTTCCATTATATTGAAATTGTCTGCATCTATATGTATAAAACGACTATTAAAATATTCTCGTTTGCTCTGACGTAACGTTCTTTTTTTCTCTCGTAGTGGTCAAAATAAAATGAAAACCGCTGTATATACGTATGTGTAACACATATTTTTAAGAAATAGTTCTTTGCGGTGTAACCAAGACAGTGGTTATTTTTAAAAATTATTTTAACAAAAAAGAACTTCGTTTAATATGCTTTTTTGTTGGAACGGTATTGAAACGCTTTTTACAGCCTTTTATAACACTCATTGAGGGAAGCAGAAGCTTTAAGGTTTAATGAGCATACATACGCCCGTAACTTGTGTGTATTCGTGTTGAACCTTCAAAATTCGCTCCATATATGTACGCTGCGTCACATTACCATTTATGATCTACTAAATTTAACAATGAATAATTAATCAAACAAAAAACACCTTGTTTCGTGATTCAAATCACATATTACAACGACAAATTCTATCCTTCTTCTATTATTGTCGTGAAGAAAAATGAAATAAAAGTTTCAGTAATAAACCATCTTTCGCAGAAAATCACAGAACGCAATCCCAATATGAACGGCATCGTGTAACAAAATTGGTTCTTTTTGAATTCGTCAATAATTTCATGTCCCTTTTTTACATCGCATTCTACATCCAAGATTTTGAAATGCTAAAAAGCCAATGTGCTACCATGCTAATTATTTCCCAAGCGATCAACAATCTCCAGGAAGTAGTCTTACCTTTCGTTACCAAGTTTTACATTGCGAAGGTACATTGATAATCTCATTTTTGATATTCTACAACACGCCCGTAACATGCTATTTTTTAAGGTAGCCCAGTTGAAGAAGATGTTTTCATTTGTCCGTAAAAAGGACAACTACGACCTTAAGAAATCATTTATTATGGGTGACCAGTTTGATCCGTTCCAGCATATTCCTGAACTCCAATCCGATGATCCGAGGATCGATGCAGCTATTAAAGAGGGGGAATTAGAGGATTATGAAGGAACCTACGATGATTACTTGGAAATGTATATTCAATTTGGATATGTTGTTCTGTTTTCGTCGGTATATCCAATAGCGGCCTTTTGGGCAATTTTAAATAATATACTGGAAATTAGGGCAGATGCATTTAAGCTATGTATGGTATATCAAAGACCAATGGGAAGAAGAGTTAAAGATATTGGGGCCTGGCAGGTCTGTATTGTTTTCGTGTCCATTATAGAATGTTATATTACAAACAGAGAACATATCGTACACTAGTTTTGCTTATTATCTAAGTGGTTTCGGTCGCATATGTACTTCCACAAATGCATCAAACGGCACCATTACATTCACGTTACACCTTCGACTAGATGTTAACTTCTTTCTTCATTAATGGGCCGACAAAGGGATCTCGTTAGAGGCCTACCTGAGTTCGCTCGTTTGACGCTTCTCTATGTTTGCCCTTACAGAGAGCGTTTGAAGTGGTCGGAGCCATGTCCATACTAACAAATTGCGGTCTTCTTTGTCTGAGTCCGCAAATGCGCAGAGCCGGCCCTGACGTAGGACAGATCGAGTGGATACTGATGTTTGTGTTTTTGGAGCACATCTTAATAGGCATCAGATACATACTACACATAACGATCCCGGAAAGACCAGAGTGGGTTAGGATAGCCCTCGCTAAAAGGAATCACGACTCGAAAAAAGCACTCAAATACGAGGTGAGTGACAAAATATGTATACAACAATTGAAATCGTAAGTTATAAAGAGAAAATCACAGAAGTAAGTGTGGAAGATTGCATATGTGCGCTATGCATAATTATGAACACATAGTTGCGCAATGTGCGGAAACAGTTAAACATTATTTTAATTACTTGTGAATGAGTTTCGGTAGGCAATCCAAAGGTATTGAATATTTAATGCTAAATTTCTTTGACTGAAATTAAAATTTACAAGATAATGTTTCTTCTTTGCAGCGCATCGTTCGGTATTTTAAATATTAGCATATCTTCCAAACTGAAGAAAATATCTCACTTTAAATTGTAATATATGATGTTTATAATTATAGAAAATCTAATATTGATTCAATAAAACTGCTGTACTGAAAAAATAATTTTTGAACTTAACATAGTCTGGCTCTGGGGTACAGATTTATGAAATATATACAAGTTCACAATACTAGTAAAAAAAGAATGCGATAAACATACTACTTTTCGCTCTTCCTAGGAAATCTTTCTCTTTTGCTCAAAAGACTCCATTTGTTGTTTTTTTACACCCAGTTATAAAAACATCTTTCTACAACATCCAACGATAGTCCGCCATTTCGGTATCTCATCGTTCCTGGTACCCTTTCTCGATTTCTTTAATATTCTGATGGAATCGCTCATCCTGCCACTGACATCGCCAAGGTTAGCGGAATCATAGTGCAAATGTGCGTGTAAAAAGTAAATATTAATGCTTATATTGCAACCTAGTGCTTTAAGTTTGTCTAGCATGTTTCCCATTTCATAGAAATTTTTTTACAACTTCCTTACAAGCTTTCCATGCACTTTTCGGTGCAACTTTAAGATCGTCGGTTTTCATTAGGGTTCTGATTTGAGGACCAACAAAGATACCTTTTTTAACCTTCGTTTCTGATAAACCAGGAAATTTTGCACACAAGATTTGAAAATATCAACCTGTTTTATCCAAAGCTTTAACAAAGTGTTTCATTACATGGAGTTTAATATGAAATGGAGGTAATAATACTTTTGCAAAATCAACTTGACTTTCGTGCAGTATATCGCTCTTGCCAGGTGTTAAATGCTCTCTTGTGGACCAATTCCTCTTTACCCAGTCTCTTGATCTATTATCCCACTCACATAATGAACGCGGCTATTTCGTAAATCGAAAATGTTAACCTAAAAGTAAACTTTGAATTCTTGAGGATGTTCTTAAAAGTTGCCGTAATGTAAAAGAACAGCCCTAAAGCTCCTTTTCCAAGAGACCATCAAAAGTATATATTCGGAAGCACTCTGCGAAATAACTAGGTCGACGACATTTTTGCAATTAATAGGTAGTCCATGCCGTTCAAAATATTCAAGAAATTCACTCTCCTGATTACGATACCAATAACACGTGATTCCTGGAGCAAGATGGTGTTTTCGTTTCAATCTAAATCCTAGTGTTTCGTAGAGACAAATGAGTTTTGGAACCTGGTCATGCAAAATTGTCCATCCACAAAAATGATAAAAAACATTTCTTCTAACTGGGAGCTTGTATGCAACTTTTTAATTATTTTTAAAATTCCGCCACTGATTTTAGCTCCTAATTCTCCAAAAACACTAAAGCAGTATTTTTTTATTTCTAACCAAAAGCGTAAAAAACATAAAAAATCGGATAGAACTTTCGAAGCTTTTAAAACAGTTAATATATTTTAAAGATGCCAAAGATGCAACGCTAGGAAGGTAATCTACATTTTCTAAAAGTTTATTTTCGATTAAAGGTCATATGCTGTATCAAGAAATTCTTTGCTAGTGAATTTACACGTCGCCTGCCTTCCAAAAATCAGCATTGAAACTTTCTCCCTTTTCGATTTTTACGCTTTTTATAATTATTAAAACCATTAGGCTTAAAGGCAGATACGATGAAACGATTTCATATCTATTTTTTTTAACAAATTTAAAATATTGCAGCTTTTAAAAAGAATACTATCTATGAATACATTGAGATAAAGAATTGGTTAAACCAACCAAAAATTGGCCCACAGATGGGCAAGGTAAGAAGTGGACTACTTTCTTGCAGCTATTAGATGCACTCGCGTTTATTTGTCTCAGGGGAAGGGGTTGGTGTTGTTTACCGGCTTTCCGAAAGCCGACAAATCGTATTTTGTCGATCTAGTGGCTATAGAAAAATAAATCACATCCCCTACTTTTTCCATCTCTGTGCTCAACCAACTTTGTTTGTTAAATATACTCAACGTTCGATATGGTTTAAAACAATTGGTTGAACCTTTTGAATTAGACCAACTTTGAAATGAATGTTCGACCACCCTGCATTAAAATGTTCGTAGAAAGAGCATCAGTAGAACTACAAATGAACACGCGTGCATAAAGAAATATGTAAGTATCTTTGAAAACGGAAAGTAAAATACATACAATGCTAATTCTGCAAGTCTGAATATGTGTTGGTTGAAACAAAGAAGGATGCCTTCGTGGAACTCTATTTGATTCTGTTGTGAGAAGCGAATTTTGTGATTGATTTAAAAACACAACAAACACAAATATTAGTTTGACTTAACGAAAATAATTGAACCAAAGCTAATGGGTTCTGTTATGTTGCAAAGTAAGTTGGACTACCACCAATTCCTTAACTATAGGCATTTAATTAACTGACCTATCAAATTAGTTTTTCAAAAATACATTTCGTCTGCATTTTGCTTTTACATATACTTTATTTGTGAACTAAGACGAAATAATGATTTTATCAATCGTTTTATTACGGATTAATGCTACTTTTCTAACCGTAATTTGTTTAGTCGGTGTAATGCACCACTGAGCTCACGCACAGCACAATTAAGTTGACTTCTGTTTTAATGTTTCTTGTGGCATATTACATACATATGTATTCATTCAGTTTGCCCTATAATGTTTGAAAGAAACATAAATGTATAACGCGCGAAGTAGCTTTTAGTGTGTATAATTATTTTTTCGAAAAGTAAAAGCACATCAGTAAATGCAAGCAAAATAAAACAGTTAGTGTCTGAAGTAATCGGTGTATCAGTGCGAGCAATAGAAAGAATTGTTCAAGAAGGACGTATAGCGACAAATCCAGGTTAAGTAAAATTTGGAAGTCCAGGTAAGAAGAGGCAGAAGCGAAAGAATGTTAGTAGCTTACCAGAATATGACTCTCATCGATTAGAAGAACGACGTGTTACGGTATCTGCTCTACCGTAAAAGATAGAACGGGAATTAGAATGGAAAGGATCGGATACATCGTTAAGAAGAATTTTAGCGGATTTGAGATTTAAGTTCAAATGCGTAGAAAATAATAGAAGAGTGTATTACGAATTGATTACTTACAAAAGATCAAATATTATCGCGACCAGAATTGATCGATTGTTTACATTATTACATTACATTACATTCATAGTGGTCCTACGTCTTCCAAAATGTGGAGCGATGAAAGTACGAAAGGTTTCTTTAAAAACATTTCCAAAGGATCCAGGCTCATAATAGTACGCGCCGGTGGAAACATGGGTTTTATTCCTAATTGCCTGGTGATATTCATTTCGCCATATCATCCGGACTTTTTACTAATTCGTTCTTGCTTCTTTGAATTTATTTAGACTAGACTAGAATTTTCGTTTATTGCAGTGTATGTAACTTGGCAGCTCTGGCCTTTGATTTCCAAGAACTTTTTAAACCATCCTCGTAATTTGTCAATACCGTAAACAATATATTCCGTACTTAAGCTCTTTTATAAATGAATATTAGATTATATCAAAGATTTCCATGTTACCAAGTCTTCATTATTTCATTTTACGAAACAAAATAGCCTCATATTTTTGCTATTCGTACTTTTTCAAAATCTTCACGGTAGGAAATAAGAATTCATTGGCAAACATTAACACTGTATCGAAGTAGAACTTGCTGAAATAGTTTCATTTTGAGACGCACTAAAGGTAAATTTAGCGAAAGGTAGGTTCTGAGGAAGCTCTAATAATTTAGAAAAGGAGATGGCAATTCTCTATTTAACTCGGTATTTCAACATAAATAGAGAATTACCATTACGATTTAAAGGTTCTACAGCTATTTTGGTCAATTAAGCTAAAACTGAAGCATAAATTGACATTTTATTCATTAAATGAACGCCGATTTGTCGTTTATTAATCTCCTGTAAGCCGCTTCACGTCAAATTGTAATTCTCACCTTCGCCGCGTCAAGCAATACATCTGTAGGGAGGAATTATTAACAGTCGAGGGTTATCGGGGCTTTGCAGTGTAAACGCCGCTATCAATCATCCACCCTTAGGCAAATACAACGTGGCCGCCCACTAGCTGGATGGTGAACTAATAATAGTCTTGGGATTGGTACGATACATCATTGCGGGAGTCACGGCTCACTTCCTCCTTCGAGAATCGATTACACCTTCAAGAATATTCACTTTTACCGACAGCATCAATCTCTAGCAGGCGACGATAAGCAAATGGCTCGAATAAATGACCTGTCGACATCTGAGTCGTGTAGATGTCTGCGATGGAAATCTATAAAGTAATGATGCTGTGATCAAAGTAATTTCACGGGTGTTATCCACGCGGCCCAACATTATTTGCTTTATTTCTATATTACTGCTCTGCCACTGCCTGGACTAACAGGCCCCATTTAACTTCTATATAGGATAATAATTTTATGATGTTGATGAAAGAAATATAAGTTCGTTTGAGTAAATGGCCTACTTCAGGTTGATGTGTAAAGATAGTTTAGTTACATGTAGGTAGCAGATAGTACAGCAATAGTAACAATTTGTATCGAAAGTTGGTACTGTTCGATATAGTTGCGTTGTGCAGAGATTGACTTAGAACACAAATCGTTAGCTCCATCCTGTTTATACCGTCATAACTTCGTTAATTGTCCATCAGAATCTTCACGCACTCCAAAGAAATTATGAATATAATTCTTAGTTTACATGAGGTAAGGTTAAAGCTAAACTTCCCGATTCAGAAAGTGTCATGGTAAAACGAAAACTCGAGGTTTCGCCTACAATCTTGTGGGGCTTTTTCAGGACAGGGAAAAGTGGCCTCCTTGTTTCTAGTTACTCACAGAAAATACTCAGAATTGTCAACTCTTCGAATATTTTCTAATTTTCACGGAACTGTTACTGCAAAACCTATATTTAAACAATCGTATTCAGATTATTAATAATTATTACACTATAATTTTGTGTGTACGCTAACAATTTCATTGCTTCTTTGAATTTTCAGAAATCGCAAAAGAATCGCCGCCTGTTGACGAGAAGGTTCAAAACTATCCACGGACCACACGCCTATTAAATTTCACAGTTTTCCGGTCGATATGCGGTCTGACAAACAAACGGTCCCCGTGCCCATTTAATAAAGTAGGACATCTATGTAGTGGATGGGTTCGCGTGACATGGTACACCGTCGCAACCATCAGTGACCGCCTCCGAAAAGCGAGAATAATACTTCTGCGACCGCACCTGTGGATCGCGAAGCAAGGCGGGGTCCCATTTCCTCGTGTCGAGAATTTCTCATTCTCCTTCTCTCCACGGGATGGTTTTCGTGTCCATAAACTTCGCACCAATGTATATATTCGGTACGGGTACGTTGTATTGTGTAGTTTTATTTTGTAATAAAGCATGTATTATATTTTTCTTATAAAATAATGCCTTCTTTATTTATTACCTTTTCCTGGGGGTGTTATCCTTTTGCCGCTGGAAAGATTTATATTTCTTTGGTTCGCTTAAACGTGCTCTTTTTTGTCCTTGTATAATAGTGGTTGTGATAAGCACATACGATACCAAAGAAAAGAAAAGAAAATTCATGTAAGAAATAATCTATTTTCGAAACTCAAGCGCTAGCAAATCGATTTAAAAATCAAATAGAACATGCAAAGCATACTAGTCGATATTAGCCTTTTCAAACCTACTATAGTTCCTTCCCTCAGACAACAACTTCCTGTGCATAGTACATGGGCAACTATTGGGCAACAAATCATCAACGAAGTTGAGGATCGCCGAGTAAAAGCTTTAGTTATTGCTAAAGGAACAGAAGATTTGTATATGGACAAAATATCCACCGATTCCCAGGCTATTAAATCTCGTCAAAGCAGTGTAGACGACGCATTTGCAAGAATTTTACTATTTTTTTCCAAGATGAAGACTTCTTCTATACAATTATAACTGGGGATGAGACCTGGGTACACTGCTGGGACCTTCCCAGCTTCCAATATTTAAGCTAGCAACGGCAATTTAAAACATTCTATTAGTTGAAATGTTAATCTCGACCTATTCCAGCTATTAACGGAGTTTATCAATAAGAATTATGTCCATTCAAGTTACCTTTATTAGAGTCGTTGAACTGAAATTTTCCCTGCTGTGCTATCTATAATATTATTGCTTACGATACTTTACTGGGTGTTATCAGTTGCATATTTTCTGCTAGCCGCTTTGCATTAAAATCTGGTTCTAGCTATAAAAATGATACAAAAGAATCTACTAATAGCACAAGACTATTCAAAGATCAGTCAATATTTTCCCAATCCCCATTGCTCCTATAGCTCTTACATTACTCTAATAACTCGACTACAGGTATGATATGTAGTGTAAAACATGATCTGCAAATGTTGGCGCTATAATGATGGAATGGCATCATCACACATTAAACGAGCCAATGGGTCAATGGAAAGACCGTTTTTAGAAAGTTTTACAAGAGATAAGGAAAATCGGCTAGTTCCAAGTAGCTTAATTAGCTACCACAAATAAATCATTTACTGGCGCTTAGTATTCTCTTATACGGTTTAACAACTACAAATTAATTGAGTTACTACAGCGACAATTGTGTTTATTTATGGGCGTAATATGAGCTTGATAGTTACAAGTTAATGTATACTTATGGTGTATTAATAACAGCGTTCAATTGGACGACTTTTGGCTGAATAGAGAGAATATTTTTTGCTTTACTGTCAATAAACGTATTCAATAAACATTTTCTTTTAACCTGTTCTGAAGTAGAATATCAGAAAATTGATCTTAAAGTTAAAAAATAACATACAACATACTATTTCGTCGACAACGGAGAATTTTTTAACGATCTTGCCTAAACTGGGCAAAATTACATACCTATCCTCTATAAATTATCATTTAATTACCAATACCTCATTAAACGACCGCCGAACTTGAAGTGGTGACAAACAAACACAAAAACATAAAATGCCATGAGCAAGATAATTTCCAACAGTTATAGCGAAGTGAACAAGAAGAACTATATTTGTTATATAATAATCATAGACAAAACGTTGCCGCTGCCACCATCTCACAATTTAAATTCACTTTTAATATCCATTGGGTCACGCCGTACAGTTTGTTTAGTTGCCTATCGTAAACTATAATTTAGTTTTCTAACAAGGCATTGGAGCTTTGGAAGAGTTTATATACACTTTAAGTTTACTTGCTTGTGTTAAACTTATTTGCAAAACTTCACAACTTCTCCAAATAATTCCTACGTTACAGGTAACTTAGAATTTGATGGGCTTCAACTTCTTATTTTAGAAGTAAAGTTGTAACGGTGATTTATTGCAGTTAGATTCAGGCTTACACATTGCAAGGAATAAACGTAACTACAGTGTAATAAAAAATAGTATTTACGTGACCAATTACGAAAAGACTAAATTCAATCGAGGGTAATGTAATATTTGCAAAATGAGCGAATTTTGCAAATTACATGGACCAAATAAAATTCCAAAAGTCTTTTCATAACGTGTTAAGTACATAATTTTATGTAACCCAACTTTAAAATAAAAAGAGTTGTAGACATCCTTATGCTACAGAAGAGTTTAGCAATAAATTCAATAATATTTAGTAAATAAAGAAGAAGGTATTACGAAGTGCATAAGAACTTTGAAAAATTGAGTCAAGGAAAACAAGTGTGAAGTGGTTCCGTTTGCATATCTGGAAACTATGAAAGACTACAAAGTATCTACAGTACAGTTACTCAATATTGAAGGGAGAATTAAATGTCGAAAGAAACCTTGACATCTAAAAATATACCACATTAGTAGCATTTGTGAAGCGAAGATCTGCGGATTATTCTGCCAAAAATCCGTGATTTTCACATGAAATAACTAAAACCTTTGTTAAAGAGACTGATGACGGGAAGTTTTTATTGACAAAGGTATAATTTACTCTCATTGTCATGTGATATATTATGAATGTCTGATCATAAATAACAATATTTCTGTATACAAGGACAATTTAATTGATAGTATTCGAAAATACGTTAACCTGTGACCACAAATTATAAATCATGATAGCTTTTTTATTAGATATAGTAATAAGTGTGTAATGCAGCCTATAGGTATCAATACATTTAGATCCTTACCAAATCCTCCCGCAAACAATGTTCAGTATATTGCTTCTGACTGCTATCTTTACTCACCGGTTCAGAAGCTAACATTATAAAAATTAAACAACATGGGGGCTAGAATTCCAGTACCGTGGCCTAACGTTAAAATAACTCGAAACAATGTAAATACTTATCAATAAGACCATGCGAATATTGATGAATAAATACGTCTCACCTTTATTAATAAAAAGATTTAATTTGGTGGCCCCTGTTAGAGTGTCTTAATTTCCGCTTTTATTGAAGCTTTTGACTTTTTTTGGCAATATCCTGCACATTTATTCTTCAAATAAAGTAGGGCTAATTTGACATACTTTTCCTCTATATTTTGTTTAACGTTTGGTGCTCTATTCAACATGGAATACATAGGCCATAATGCTATCATCTGCACCTTCTTACTATTCAAAATACATTCCAATATCACAATCAGACAACTTTTTTTTTAATTTCGTGGTATCATGCCATTCCATAAAATATTTATAATCCTGATCGATCCAGAAATTCTACTTTTCGCTGCTTTAGTTACACACACGGAAAATCTTCTTCGTTACTTTCTGATAGCACTTTTTATGTATTTGTAACCAATAATTAAATCATTAGATACTAAAGATTCCTAATTTTACGAAAGCTTTTTTAAAATTCTTTATCGCTTACTAGCACCTGTTTGTTGTGAGAACAAAAAAGAATTTGCAGTCGAGTGTCAAACAATTTCTTTTCGAAAACTGTTCCTTTTTTGTGATTACCTTTAACACGTGAGCATAAACGCGCTAGACGAACCTTATTTACCTTTCTTTTGTTGAATTTTCATTTGCATGTCTATAAGTAGAATAAGCATTTTTGACACTAATAAACATTATTTTGTAAAAACTTGTTGGAGGTGCATTTTTAGTTGTGGCCAACGTAATATATAATAATAAAGGTTCAATAGTAATTGTAAAAATTCAAGATTCAAAACTCGTACTCAAGAGAGATTTCTCATTTTCAATTTGGCGTACAACAAATTGTAGCGAAAATATTATACCTTGCACTTTTTTTAGACACAACGAAAAATGTGTAAATCAGGTTATTGGCATTAAATAAAATCAAATATGTATATGCCAGAAGAAGCTGCAGCATATTACATTTTTTTAAAAAAAATATTTTTAATACATCATTGGCGTCAGCATATATTTAGTAATATACACTTTGATTTCTAATCAAGTACATTAAAAAAAGACATTCCGATACCGGGAATCGAACCCGAGCCTCCTGGGTGAAAGCCAGGTATCCTAGCCACTAGACCATATCGGATTGATGTTAACGTTTGCTTTCCACTAATCATGATATCAATCAGGACATTCCGTACAAATAAAATGAATAAAATTATTAATAGAAGATTTACATAGAAAAGTATTGCGGACACTAACAGGCGCGATAGTCAACCATGCTATGCAAACATCTACTATTTTTCAACAATCGTGAATGTATACATACACAGACACGTCACACAATATCCAAAAACAAAATGATTGGAAATAATACCATTCCATTGTATAAAACAAAAAAAAAGAAAAGCAAAATTACAAGTGACCAAAAAATACGTCATCATAACGATTAATGATCATTAGCTAATTTACAAAATATTTGCAAGGAAGCGTTGGAAAGTGCATTAATTCTAGCTGAAGGTACAGCAAACACCAGACAGGAACACTGAGAGAGATTGCGGAGACAAGATCGTCACAATCCACCAGCTCACGAAGAAGTTTCCATACGAACTGAGAACCATGAGTCTCTCTGTGCTCTTTGAGGGATTTTATTACCGTAGCGATCCAGAAGTGTAATGTAATCAATACTTCTAATAAGATACGCTCCGTCCAATTTATAGAAAAGAAGTTTCAGAAAGTGTCGATGAATACGCTCCAACCAGCTGTTGTCAGAGATAGTGGGGTGACTATGTAGTGGAGCAGAATTCCAAATAGCTGCTTACAAAATCAAAGTAAAGTGTTTTAATCATACTAAAGGCCGCTAGAGCTATGTGGTCATTGTAGGGAAAAGTTGATATCACCATGAAACTATGTTCCTAGATCTGGAAAGGAATCCTAGCTAAAGCTCTACCATCAACAGTGTACGCTGTAGGGTTACTCTTACAGGCGTGTATAACACAAACACATTTACTGATATTTAGTTTTAATTTATTTTCCAGGCACCAAGCTGCAGTATAATCGAGATTTTTCTGTAGCGGGGAAACGTTATTTTGGGTGGAAATACAGTTTTATATCAACACTAAGAAAAATGTCTTGTTGGATTTAACGCAACTGTGTCTCCCCTTAACACGACTGCTCGTCAATTATTGTGATAACCGCTGCGTGCGTTAGATTTAACTTTTTTCTCGTTACAAACTCATTGTAGTAAAAGTTAACACACAATAGTGTTAAAAAGTATACCATAAGGGAAATGTAATTTTAAACACACGTAACTGAAGCCTTTGTATTGGGCTGAAAAGTCCTCAAGAGGATTTAGACTAAAACACGAGAAATTCAAATGTTGGTTTTATGTTGGAATTTATTAAAAATTCCAAAATTATCCATTTTGCGTAGAAATCATCTAATGGTATCTGGGGATGATTTTTTTAAATTAAATAAACTCGTACTACTAAAAAAATTTAAGCTTTGACATCTTTATTAGTATGATACAAATGAAACGACTTCGTATATTGTGCTAATTGTATTGTAATGTTACAACGATAGTAGAAATGTCTTTCGGGTGATGTCGCGTAGTTAAAATTTTACTTGACGTTTCGCTGACCATGCTGTCAGCTTCTTCAGAAGATTTCTAAAGACTGTTACAACGAGAAAAGAAAAAAAAGAATGATACAACGAGTTTATAAGTCATCAGCATCACACCCACATCTCTTCTTAGCATTTCACATTGCCCACCTATCGAGTGTAAGGGTCCATCTAGTCGTAGAAAGTCCGATTCCTGTTAGAAAATTCCTTCTTTTAGCCAAATATCTTTGCTGAACTTAAGTACTTGGCCTTGTCACGTGGAAGATAGAATCGATATTCAGTCGTTACAAGGGGGAGATAAAACATAAACAGGCCACTGTACCTTTTACAGCGAGAATCCTTATATATTTTCTTTAAAGACGCATGGGTTACAATGTAGGTTTGTAAAAATTGCTGCAAATACAGTTAAAAATACGGTAGCCCAATATTTATCAATTGCAAAACTGACAACAACGGGATGTTGGAACATTCGGTTAAAAAAATACATCATTATATGTTAGTGTGAAGATATTTACATAACTTACGGTTAGTTTTATTAAATTTTGATAATAACTTTAAAATGTTGTAATCATTTTAAAAACAATTTTTAAGGTGGTATCGCTCAATACTAACTAATTATACCAGAAATTGTATTAAAAAATTAGAAATACACTTATGTACAGTTCATCTATAAATTGTCAAAAAATGTCCATTAATAATAAATCATGTACTCGAATACTGCGGCACTGCAAAACTAAAACACTTCACTATTACCCCTTACCACAAACGCTTCACTGAAACTAGTAGCAGCAACAGTTCAGTATTGCTGCTGAAGATGATAGCTTAGCTGTCGAAACGTGCGTACAGTTTCAGTGAAGTGTTTGTGGTAAGTGGTAATAGTGTCCATTAATGATAATGAAATTTATCTATAGTTGCGGATCAAATTATTCTTTTTTATTAACAAGTAATTCAGAAATAAAGCCATACGGGTAAAAAGAATTGTGTAGAATTAAAAATTTCTTATTCTTTTATTAAGAATGAATACTTTTGTTGTAGCATGTTGTCAACTGCAGCAAGATAATTGCTACCTTCCTTAATTAACAAAAGCGCTATATCAACATAGTTAACAATCTCACATATGTCGTCTACCTTTGACATCCCCTTTCAATAGTACTGCTAATTTCTTCGTGTTTGGAGGAAAACCGCAGCTGTCCACAAGAGAACAAATCACAGGTGATATATCTCAATCTACTGATACACAGAATCTACAAGGAACACCCTTAAGAAGTAATATAACTTTGGAAGTATGATTGATTTATTGTGATTGTTACAGCATAATTAATTGTCAACTAATTAAAGTGCAAATCGAAGGGTGTTTACTGTAATTAAGCTTATAAAAATGTTAATCTCAGGGTACAATTTACAAAACATAAAGTATGTAAAAAGATCAAAATTCATAATTCATTTATACAGCCCAGTATTTTGAGAATTTCAAAAACAGTTGCAAAATTGTAATTTATTTGTAATAAATTTTCAACCAATGACACCATCGAAATCTCATTTTAATAAAACATGGAGATTCATGTTCATCTAAAAATTTCAAAAAATTATTTGAAAAACTTATTATGTTTTCAATGTAATCATAATCTTAAATGCCCAATTGATTTTGATTTTCTTCCATTTATCAATTATCTGCTGTTTCTAATCAACGACAAAATGTGAATGGTATCATACGTTATACGATTATAAATACAAATTATATAAATAGTAATCCTATATAATTAGGTATACGAAGCCAGTTTTTAAATTAATGAAAAATAAGCAATAACAAAAATGTCCATTTATATCACTTATAATTAGAAATGAAACACTATTGTGACGTAACCGTACAAATCTAAACATTACTACACTACAGTTAATTTACCACGATATAATTATTACTATATATGCATACATATCTTTAAATGCTGGAACTAGAAATTCAAGATCCCATCCTTTCACCTTCCGCATCTCATTTCGTTCGGAAATTAATTCCATAACCCTGCACGTGTTCCTAAGTAAATACAAGTGATAAGTCACATGATCTCTAATTACAACAGATTAATATGATTTATACAACGGACGTTGCAAGAATTTCAACAATTTAGTAGTTTTGTAGTTTTAACAGTTTAATCAGCGAGACACAGGATCATGCTACACTAGTTTCCACATCAATTGGTATGACAAATACACCAACAACATCTATATTAGAACGTTTTTCTCAATGAGCATGCGGTAATACAGAAGAGAAAAGAACTAAAAGAAGATCATTAATGCACAATGTTAGCAACAAGAGGCCGAAATTAGACCCTTGTGGGACGGTCAACTACAATGCCATGAATGTAATAAAAGAATCGACGAATCTAAACCAGTTCAATAAGTTGCCGTGGTCCACAGTTTCAAACGTATCAGAAAAATCGGTACATATCACGCCAATTTGGCCCCGAATCTCAAGGCATTCGGCAATTGTTATCTAAGTAAAAGTGAGAGAATGTATGTTTATGGAATATAAAGTCATCTTTACAAAGACTTGATTTAAACAAAAGTGATAACGTATTTCTCCAATTCGCCTCTAGGCCAACAGTTACAGTTGCATTTCAAGCATGTTGTCAAGATAGCATTACTAGCATGTCTCTGCCAATACCAGTAATGATCTTATGTGTAAACTCAGTGTAATAATATATGTAATTGCACATATATATATATAGTATGTCCTAAATTGAGTAGATTAGCATGAATATATGCGGCATAATAGAGATATGTTTAAAATGGTAAAGTTGTAGTCTTCTGAACGATTCGGAAGTTATAATATTAATGTACATACGTTTTATTACTCAACAGGTTACAGCTAATGTGATATAGCTCCACAACTGTATTATTTTTTAGCTTAATTAGGTACTTTACGGCTACTAACTAACTAAAATTCAAGATGGCAGTTTTCGAGATGTTAGTAGTAAATTTCATTTTAAATAAACACCATACATGATTACATTAATTTTCTTTCTACGGAATCTTAATATTGAATACTTGAAAATGTTGCCAATTCACACAGTGATCCCTATAATTGACGACAAAAAATATGAAGACCGGATAAGACGGATAACAGCTCGGTGGTCCAGAGGTAAGAGAGCCTACATCTGACTGAGCAGAGTTAGGCGCTCTGTGTTGGAGTCCCGCCAGGATTAAATGTTCTTAATGGCTCCGGTACCACCATTTGCAGTTGGGAGACAATTAACTGCGCTTCACCCTTTATGGCGATGGGTCATAATAACAATACCATGGAACACTTTACACGCAAAGGCCGTTGAGGTTATGACGAGCTTTAAAAAACCTTGTTGGACCACTACAAAAAAAAATATGATTTTTTTTGCATTATTTTCACGCGTATAATACTCTTGGAGCTTGGTCCGTTCCTCCCGACTCACCCTGTTTATAGCACACAGAAACAATAAGTCTTACAAAGCTGATGAATATTTAGCGCGCATTTGATTGTCTCGTTTATTACGAGATATTAACATTCTCCAGGAAATCACAAGGAATTCCTAGATACATGCTTCATAGATACATACCTAATTTCACTATTAATCAAGTAGATTAGACCAAGCTTAGAACAATGAAACTCTATTTTAAATATACCTGTGGAGGTGCGAAAGTTAAAAATCGTTAAAACCTTTAAAAGTGTCACAACCGGCAATTCGAAAAACCAAAACCAATAGATTAAATGGATCTGTTCCGCGAAAAGTCCTTCGTTCTGCTTTCAACGCAAAAATTATACACGTAATATAATGAAGGTATCCTAGATAAATCCAGTTTTGTGAACTTTTTGTCTAGTGGTATTTAGCCGAATATTATGTCGATGTGGCGAGCAATTTCCAATGCATAAATTTATTTTAATAGTTAGTAGTTTTGTTTAATAGTTTAATTAACCGTATTTAATAAGCATCTCAAAATGCATGCGACACGGAGAGACATCAGTATCCTAAATAGTAGTACGATATTTGTATATTTTGTATTCCATCTGTTTTTTTTTTCAAGTTTTTGGAAATGTAGATTTTTATTTGCTACAGTTATGTACCCGGGGATCCGTGTCCATGAGAGACTATTAAATAAATTAAGCCAAATGGACTACACGCGTTCATCAGCAACATTTTTCTTATAGAATTTTATCCAAAGTAAAGTTTGCAACAAAACCTTTAACCATTAATAGGTTGAGAATAATCATTGAATGCACTCAAAGATACCTACAGTAACAAAGTGCTGTATACTAAAGGAATATCAACAAATTATATCATTTTTTTTTTATATTTGAGGAATGTTTCCAAAGTTTTAGGAATTGTGCTCTAATTAAATTACCCAGAACTTATAAGCAATACTATTAATAATAGATAAGTCTTGACATGTTTATGCAGCTATGCAGTGCAATATAGTTCACTCCGAGTCAGGTGTTCGACTGATATAAACGCGTTTTCGTAGCACTGTTTCAGCCCGATGGATACCAAGACTGTTGGGATCGGAACAGAAACTCAATAGATCTGGCACTTGTCGCCAATTTCAAGAGCTGTTAGCGCGTTACGGTGATGAATTTTCGCAACGGATAATAATCACTGACGAAATGTCAATCCTGAAATCAAAAGTCAATCCAAAGAGTGACGTAAACTGGAAGGAGGACCTCCACTTAAGGCTCATACAGTTCCATCTGTTGGAAAGGTAATGCGTACTATATTCTGGGATTGCGAAGGAATTATCTTTATGGATTATCTACCGAAAGGTGGTACAATTAACGCAGAATATTATTCGAATTTATTATCTGGGCTACTGCGGCAAGCACTTGTCAAAAAACAACCTGTGTCCGTTATTGCAAGACCCCATACTGCAAGAAAGATAATGTTTTGAACAATTTACGATGGGAATTGCACCCAGTCATTTTCATCTGCTCCCAGTTTTGAAAAATCTTTACGGGGTGTTAGATTTGAGTGATGAACTGACGTAAAACGTGTTGTAAATAGGTGGACTGCGGAGACACCGAAGAAGTTCTTTGAAGACGGCTTAAAATAATTAGTTTATCGTCGAGATAAATGTATTCAACTAAATGGAGATTATGTAGAAAAGCTGCATTATAATAATGATGAAAATTGACGAAATAAAAAAATTATAGCTAAATTCCCAGAACTTTGGGAACATCCCTCGTAGATACTTATACGGTACGTTAAACATTTATATGACATAGTCTTATGTATAGGATACTCATTAACAATCTTGTCGCATGCGGGATCGTATATAAAGCAAGTAATGTTTTAGCCAAAAGAATATTGAAGAGCTATTTTACTATTATTTGATACCTACTTTAAATTCAAGACCACCACTCAGCAATATCTCTTGAAGTAAGTAGGAAATGGAAACCACAAAAATTACTTATTCCGGGAAATTAATGTCGCTCAATTCGATTGACGTATCTGAACAAGAATTTCTGACGTACTTTATGTTACGACCATAAGCTTGTAAAGTCGTGTCGTTACTTCATTTGTTTGAGAATAATACTACTACTACGAGATTGTATATTTTACTCAATCCGTACAATGTAAAAAACAAATGAAAGTTTGATATGATTATAATTCAATGAGAATAAAATAGAACTTAAGCAAACTAACCTTAGCATCATAAACTCAGTGAAATTTACCCAACCGCTCAAAATATAAAGATTGTGAATTTATATCGGGATAAAGCAAACTTGAAAATATGCGATTTTTGGCCTCTATATGCTATTAGAGTATTTCTAAAGCACCTTCAGATATATACATTACAACACAAATATACAACTCCAAGCAGACTGTTTTGCATAATCATTTAAATTCAACAAAACGCTCGACTAGAACAGCGTACTAGATGGCCGCTTTCTTGAAATTCAGAGAGTAACAAATAATATTGGACGTCTCAATAAGTCGTCGCCTTGGAATGAGAGGGTTCTATTTGCGGTTGTTTTTTTTAAACATGTGTTTTTAGTCCGGCAAGGTTCTATCTACAATATTTTTTGGCAGATTAAGGATTCATTTTTGTAAATAGAACCCTCTCATTCCAATATGACGGACGGTAAACTAGTGTAAACAAGTTCATAGTGACATTTCAGGATATATTTGTGCAATAAAAGTGTATCGTGGTAAAGCTGTTTATTATGAGACAAGGCAAGTGACAATTCATTTGCCACTCAAAAGCAATTCTTCTGCGCAAATTGCTGACTATGTAAATTTGTCATAATATACAGAACGTAATATTGTTAACCACGTTACAACTAGTGGAACCGTCACTAAGATAGAAAAATGGAAGTCAGTTGCCCTATTTCGATACAAATTTAAGGGCTTTAAGAAGGATTATCGTAAAAAATCGTCGGGCTAATTATGGAAAATTGAAACTTTTCTGGAATCAAGCAACGAAAGAATGTTTTTCAAGACATTTTGCCATAGAGCTGTCCGAAAATTAGTATTTAAAACCTACAACGAAACAAATTTCAGTAAACCCTCCCTTTACGGCCACCTTTTAATAACGGTTGCTTTTCAATAAATTCGAAAAGCAAATATGGAAAAACACGTATGAACGATCCTCTCAATAGCAGCACCCCTCAAACGCGGTCATGGTCACTTCAGTGAATGTGTGAAGTGAATTTTTTCTTGGAAAAATGCTCGCAATTTTGCCTCTCATTAACGGTCATAAATTGTTTTGTCAACAATGACATGTAATGCAAATCTAACAATCATTAAAAGCCAATTTCCGAGGTATGTAGTTAACATATTATAGTCATTATGTTTCGTACATATGTGGATATGATACCCCTTTTTCAAAACAAATAAGACGAGCGTTATATGTAATATAATTTATAATGGCAACTGCCATCGGCAATGAACAAATACATATCTAGAATGAACTTTTCCTCCATAAAGCGGTCGTAGTTACATTAAATTTTAGTGGCCGCTATTTAGAGGTTTTACTGGAGTTTCCGCTTTTTACGAGTGTTCATTTTAACAATCCGCAGGTAAAGGAAAATCTTTATTAAAAGGCAAAAGAAAAGTAGACGTCGATTGACAAAAGAACAGTTGGATTTTAGAAAACAACATTTATTATAATTTTTTTTAAACGGCCGTGTAGCGGTCCGGATCTTTCGCCCAATCAGAATTTTGTTGCGTACTATGAAACAGTGGCTGCAATTATAACTTCGGACAATTTCACTCCAAATGATTGTCAATAGTAGGCACTGTGTCGAAACGAATCGATGCATCTATTTAATTTTCACTTTCACTTCACTGAAACAGGGCTCGAATAGTCAGCAGGTGCACATAAAGAAAGGAATTAATTATAGCTCATAAGAAATAAATGTACCCGTTCAACTGATTACGCTTGATTGTGTTTCGATTTCATTGGTCTCTACTACAATGAGGCTTAATTTAAACAAACCCCCAACAATACTATTACTACTGTAACACTGTCCTTAACACGCGCTCATTGCATAGTATTAAGAATGGGAGAGTTACGTATAAGAGAGCATTATTTACGGAATTTGTGGCGGGTTCTGTGCTATGAACTCATATAGGGGTGACTTAGAATCAACTTCTGCTTCAGTGCAAATCCTTTCTACCATCATGAAGTCTATCATTGAACACTGCGCATTTTCATTCCCATTATAACTACTCAATGGTCACTCTTTTTCAATAGCTGAAGGGGCTCATATGAGCCATACTGTTATGAGCCTCTTAATGTTCGGAGACACCGTTTCGCCATCGTTGTTACAGAACTCTCTAACTCTGTGTGTTGCAAGCTGTTTCAAGAGAAGGGCTGCCATCAAAGCGTTCCAATACAATTTCCCGGCAAGTTCTCTAAACGACGAATCCCTCCCTATATCCCAACAAATCTCTTTTGGCCTTTCAAACAGAGTTAATTATATATAATGAGCTCTTTGTAGTACACGAAGCATCAACCCACTGATTAAATTTTAGCATAATAGAGAACTTGCACGTTTATCTTGATAACAAAATTCTGATTTGCGCTTTTCTCATTTTCGGAATATTCGCAACTGAAGTATGGCTGCCAACCTTATACTGGTAGCCGCACTTTGGAATTTTCAAAATTTTATTACAACATTGTTTTGTGCCATTTTGTACCGCAATCGCCAAGCTTTATTCTTTGCATTTTCGAGGTATTCACAATTGAATTGTGCCAGAATTTTCGAATTTTTTTTACGCCAGAATTTTGTGCTAGTTTTGCGTCGTTTCTCGCTATATAGAAAATACTTTGTGAGAATCAACGCTTCCGCCGTACAAGGTATGTTCAGTGAGGCGTCCACTAAGGACGCTGGCAGCTTTCGACATCACACTTTTTCTTCCTAAATTAGTGACATTTGGAAGAAACTTTCTTACAAATTATTTATAACTATCTCCAGATAATTATTACATACCACTTCATACAGTTGGACTGATTCTGTTGCTATTGTAGTATTTGGGAAGTTTCAACGATACATTCAGGTGGCGCAGCTTCCATTATACCGAGTAAGTCTCTGACAAAAAAAAAATGAACAGATGAAGATTATTTAAAGCATTTTGTAAAAATTATTTAAGATATCCACCTTCCTTTTGTCTATTTAAGTAACTGATGTAACAATAGGCGTAAATGCTTCCAATTGCTGATAAAATCCAGTACAGTAAAAGCTGCTTTCATCTGGCAATAAACTTCTTTTAATTCGATATTATTGTTTTCTAAATAGTAACTATCTAGATAATTACATGGCACATACGTATACTATCGTATTTATCACAATACTTATGATTTTGATATTGCAGGAAGGTAAATATAAATAATGCATGGACATCCTATACTATTTGTAAAATGTCCTCGCGTCCCCTCAAGGAATCATACGTTATATTGCCACTTTACACAACTGCTTGATGTTTGAACATCCGGTCGAAAATATCGTTGAGCTTATTTTGTACTTACGGTCTCTTATACGCTTGGGGTCTACACCCTATTCGTTTCCGTCGTGAATGCGAACGCCAGATAGGACACCATTGTCCGCGCAAGACGCATTACTCCCACCTTTCGCATTCAACTCTTGTCACCATTTATTTTGTTTATTTTGCTGAAAACTACTTTACAGACACAGGCGTTCTCTTTTATTGTTGGGCAAACCAATTTCCTTCCTGCATTTCCGTAAGAGTTCGCCTGGAAAATAAAAATCAATACACAATAAATCTCTGTATTTATGTTTTTTTTTATTTTATATTTTCACTCATAACAATTAATTTATTGTTAGCACTAATTACAATGCCATAACATACAACTTACAAGGAATGATCCCAAACAATTTAAAAAACTATGATACTTTACTTATTTTTCTATTAATATTCACTGTGAGTAGGTGAAATAAATTTTTGAAATTTCCCTCTTTATCTCTCTCATTAATTGTAACAGAGAGCAAAAGTTTTGTGACAAAAATTGTTTATTGTAATGAGTTTTATGGAGCAGTTTGGAGCAGTTTTTGCTATATAGTGCAAATGTCACCGGCGTTGGAAGTATTTCTTACTTGAGAAGGATTTTTTTTTATGTATAAAGTAGGTATATATGCATAACGCAATCTCCCATTCATAATCAACTTTCGGCGCCAAAATATCAGGACGCTATTGCTTGCGCTGGCTATAAAAGTGAATGCATTGATCAAAGCCTAAATAAATTTGAAATTCCAATAATTTGCTTCCACAGAACAAGATTTTGTGCATCTTCCTCGTTGGTCCGTTTGCGGTAGCCATTATACGATATGCATGGTGTGACAAATTCTTGTTTTGGGGAGTTTCACGGCGCTTATATTTTTCGATACAAGAATTTTTATGTTAGCAGGTGCTTTAGGGTATAATAAACTTGATGGAAACAGACTAACAGTATATTATTATAGAATCCGATCTAATATTGGATAATTTATAATGCATTTATTAATAATTTTTTGTAGTTTTTAAAATGCTTGTGGCAACCATTTGTAACATTATAGGTTGGTTACAAAATCAAAGAATATTTAGTGGTGTTTAACATTCTGTTAAAAATAAATTTAAAGTTTAATTTATTATTTGGGTATGCCGGTTTATTTTTACTTCTTTAAATAATTATCAATGTATGTTTTGGAATCTTGTTTTATTTTAAAGCAAAAAACAATAAAATTAGCAAACACTACATGTGCAAGCACAAATTCATAAAATTTCGCTAAACAAATGGTAAATGATAGAAACATAATACGGTTAATAATATTGTAAAATTGATATTATAGGCAGATTGTAAACAAACATATCGAAAAAGGAATTATTTAGAGAAGTAAAAATAAACTGACATGGAAAAATAATAAATTAAACTTTAAATTAATTCCAGAACCGGTTAAAGAAAAACAGAAGAGGAACTCTTCATATCAGTGAAGTTAAAAATAAATAATTAAAAAGAACTCCAGTTAAAAAGTATATGTAACAATACCAATAGAATACCCTTCTTCTCTAAGCCGAATTCTGTACTGCTGCATAAAACTCATTACAACAGACAATTTTTGTCTCAAAACTTTTGCTGCATCTCTTACAATTAGCGAGTTATATGCATAGATAGAGTGGAAAATTCTCGAATTTTGAAACTTACATAGAGTGAATATGTTCATAATTTTTTGAATTGCCGGGATCGAGATCATCTCTTGTAGACTAACGCAAAAATTTGCTGTAGTATTGTATCATTAGCACGACTTCCATTGATGACTCATACTGCGTCTAATGATGAGATGTTCGCGAATTTAAAAAGGTCGTTCGCATTACATTCGCCCTCTTGGTTTTCACTTGAACTCTTGTCTATACACACCATAGTTTGAAAATTGGGATTTTTATTTATAACCGCACATAATGTATCGGTTGTTAACCTTCCTACATTATCTGTTAGATTTTCTAACGAGGCTTTGAAGTCATCTGCTATATTTAGCACTTCATGTAAAAGCTTGATGTTCCCTAGTTTGGAAATAGTATCTAAAAGAATTGAATAATGTTTGGAAATTTGCACTATTTGAGTATGGATTTCGGTATCTGAAAGCAGCCGCTTAACATTTAACATTTAACACCGTTTAACATTGTGCAAAAATTTCTCAAATATAAAACAGCTTTAAGCCACGTTCCCCATCTCGTCAATACCGGCTGTGATGGCCGAAGAATGCCCGGACAAGCCTGTTTAAACTCACGAATACGTTTTGGAGATTTAATAAAAAAACTTTCTTGGTAGAAACTATTAATTATCTAATTTTGAATGATTGTTTCTAATAAATTCAACTACAAGATGACATGCATCGAACAAACAGGTAACATGAAGCAATTGAGGATGAAATTGTTTTAATAACTTTCCAGCTTTACCCATGTTTGAATCCCCATCTGTAACCAACATTACAATTTTCGTTACCGATATCTTGAACTTGCCAAAGGTATTTATCCTAGTTTCTACTAACACATTTAAAATACAATTCTTTCTTGCATCCGTTGTTTCAACTCTGCCTTGATTTGATCCGTAATCGTGTTTTTCACCCGCGGTAAATTAAACTGTAATTATTCTCTTGTTAGCAATCTTCTTTCCCCAAAACTTTCGAAATTCTTCATTGTCTACAATATTTTGTGGAATGTTACACACAATTAACATAAAAATAAAGACATATAGAAATATATAATATGGTATATTACGTTCCGCATTTAACAGGTGCTGTTTGCTATTTACATGTCTTTTATACAATACATTTAATAATAGTGCCAGTGTATCGTAATGTCGGAAATCGGTTAGGAAATCTATTAACACTCGTCGAACATAACAAACAAAGCACGCCGTCGATTCGCCATCATCAGTCCAACCCGTCATTCTTACATATACTGACCGTACGCGTATGAATCCCGACTTCGGCGCACTCGTTTCTGGGTGCTTATTTGTTACTTCTTAGACCTTATTGTTTTGCTTGCATAACATCGTCTCTTATTATGATGCAGTTATTCAAACAATGATTTCTATACGTCCCTACAAAAGAAGTATACAGAAGGATTCAATAACCATACAGGGAAGAACAGTAACCTATCATAATCATTTTGTTTCCCATATGACCGAAATTAATAGCTATATCAGCTTCTACACTTCTGTAGAGTATCTGTGATTAGATACCCTCATATGCACATTTTAATTCTAACTTCGTATATATATGACAATTTAGCCTTGCACAGAGGTGCACTGATTAGCCGTAAGCCGGCGAAACACGCGTCTACGCTTGGTAGTTGTTGGTAGCTTGTTTCATTATTAAGGGATTTTTGTTTAAAATGACAACAATGTAGCTAATATTCCCCATTTTATTCAGTCTACCTATAGTATAATATATTTACACTTATACAAATTTCTAGAACTCTGTCTAACTCAATTACAAGTATATCGGATACATATTTGTGTGGTTATATTTTACTGTATCCTAAAAGAAATCAAAATAATTACAATTGTGTTCGGAACAGCTGTGTATGGCGAAAAATTCATATGAAAAAGGCATGTGAAGTATTTAGAATACTCACAATATGTTCCTTCGCAAAGTCAAAAAAGCAATTTATAAATTCATCCCATACATTTCGCTAGTTAGTACTTTGGTTACCGTAAAGTCCGCCATACATTTCGTATTTTCCATCCATTTTCAATTGCAAGATTAAGACTCATCGTGCCAAATCGCAACTGTGTGTCCAAAAACAGCCGTGAAGCACAAATGCTTTTGGCCACTCACTGGAACGAGTACAAAAGGATAAAAATATGAAATTTCCTTTGGTAATTATTTGCTCGTTACAATAGGGAATCGAACCTGACATCTTCCACTTGCGGAACGGCCATGCTAACCATTACACCAGGGAGATCTTGATGCCAGGAACGTTTCGGTACCTAGACAACCTAGACCTAATCTAATTAGTACTAAATTGGGTCTTGGTATCCTCAATATATAACATACTATTTAAATCATTGAACCGTTTATAAAAAGAAATGTAATAGGACCACCATTAAGATGCATCAGACGATTCAAAAAGTAAAAAACTTTATTTATACAATAAACAAAGTAACTTCTGTTTTATGTTTGTTTCTTATATTGTTATGAAGAATTCGTTTATCCATCTATTTACGTTACTTAAAAAAGAAGAACTACAGATAGTTCTTCACGCCGTGGCGTGGTATGAAGGGCTCCAAAGCGTCGTTAATAACATAATATAACGGTAAGTCTCTTTTTCTCAATGTATTGTGAAACTATAACGGGGTACAAGATCTAGGTATGCTCTTATCAATCAACGCGAGACATTCATTTATCAATGGAACACGGTTGATGTATGTGAGTCATCCGGTGACTATTTGTAAGCTTTTTAACGACGATTTTGTTTTCGTTTTACGAAACGAATGTTCGTGCCATCCTTCCTATAATTAATGTTGCCACCAGTTCTCGAGCTACGCGCGCACATACCGTATACTTATATATGTTGCATTTATTTTAAGTTATATTCGACTAGATTCATACACTCTCCCAAATCTATTTGCATTTTAAAAATTGGTATTTCCGAAAAATCATTGAATGATAACTATCATTTAATTAATAAGAAACTTCTGATGAAAAACGAAGGATCAACATCCTAAAATCCAAGTACATACATATATACGAGGAAGAAATAATAATCAAGATTTGCGAAAAACATTTGAAAAATATGGGGGGAAAAATTGTAGCAGAAAATTGTAGTAAATAGTATGGTAAACTCATTAAAATTATCGGTACTTCCTCCCAGCCCTAAACGCGTTTGTTCACTTTAAATGTAATATTTTATAATTACATATAAACAATAAACAGCAAAGGAATTTTAGACGACGAATTATACGAAACAATGCAGGTGACAAATAATAGTTACTACTCATTACAGAAAGAATCCTTGGACCTAAACAAATATCTAGAAGAACAGGAACATCTATTTATAAAAACCATCTATTTACCAGTACTTTTACATGGAGGAGAGAAGTGCATATTAACCGAGGAACAAGCACAGGGATTACAAAAAGTCGAAGTGAATTGCTGGATGTGAGCAAATGAAGACATGCGAAAGAAATAGGAAATAAAATCGAAAAAAAAATATTGGAAGAGAAGAAATTAGAAGAATTAGAAGAAAATCTGCAAGCAAGAAAAAAAAGCAAAAGAAGATTTAAACAGAAATAAAACGACACTGTCGAAATGGTATGAAACGAGAAAGAAAAGGCCTGGAACTTAGCGGAAGAGACAGAAAGAGGTGGAAGAGATTTATCCATGGGGAGGAAACGTTGATCCCTTAGAGCAACAAGAAGATGACGGTTTATGATCCTTTTAATAATTCGGAAACCGGACCGTTTAAAAATGATTGACTTCTTCTACGTTACATACGTCCACATTTGGGCTGGATTTCAAGCACATCCTGCATAACTACAAATACTACAAAAAAAAAAACTCAAAACTGGTGCATAATATCAAAGAAAAAACATTGATGTTTAGATTTTAAAATTGCATTTGTCAAGATTTTCAGAAGAAAATGTTGGTACATTTTATACCCTTAATATGATGCTATATTATTTAACTTACATTTTAAGACGACTGAAATAAAATACTTGACATTTATTTTAGATGTAATTAAGAAAAACGGGAGATTGGAAATATTTTAAAGAAACACGTCTTTAGTAATAACATCTTCCAAGAAAATTTCCAAAGTCTATTGCAGATTTATCGTCGTGAATGCCTCTGTACAAAATAAGCTAGGTAGTGTGGATTTCCGCCAATACCGTCGTAATGGTTTACACAATTGGCTTAATTGGCGCTATTAAAAAAAAAAGAAAAAATTATAAAAGTTACCCTACGAAATTTGCACGGAAATACACTTTATTTAGATGTTTACAAGGCGTATTTAATTTAAGCTTATTGTACAGAGCTAGACCCGATTTAATGCTCGAAGTCAGCTTTATACTTACTGAATATGTTTTCGAATTTAAAGCACAACGCCTGTGTAATCAATAGTAAAGACATGATTAACTGTTTCATGTTTTAATCAAAATCTCTTAAGCAGCTTAAAATACTATTTCCTCTAACTACAACAAAACCTACGCCACCATTAATTACTATCAGAAATAGATACAATTATATTGACTTACCTATATACCATATAGCTATTCTTGCAATACTTATACATATTATACTTTATAATTATATGGGAAATAATATGATCACATTTCGCCCTAATCCCATTTCCAATGCAATCAAAACACGCTGCTAAAACTAAATCGATCAACATGTTGTACACAACTTGCGGCATTAGCGTAAGACCCTCTTCTACGAGCGATAGCGACAGAGAAAAGCCGAAATTTATATTCTCGACATAGACTTCCACATTTGTTCCGTAATATTTCAGGAACTTAAATCTCGAGTCCCAACCTAACGGCAAATTTAAATTCCTCGAACTCCTTTCCGGATCCCTGCCGGAACCTTCAAAATACAACGACAAAAAGTAGATATCTGGCTCCTTTTACATGGAAAAGAATCTGGTTTAAAGGCAGATTAAACGTGTGAAATTTTTTCCTTTGAAAGCACAAATGAATCCGTTCAAAGCCTTTCACTACAACCATCATTCGCAATAGCAAATGAAAAGTACAAAAAATCTATAATTCCCACAGAAAATTACAATCATCACTAGATTACAAAGTAAATGACAACAAATAACAGTGTTGTCAAAATAATTTAGGAGTTAAAAAAATTCTATTGCTCTGTAATATGCTAACATATTCTCGGCTACAAGGACATTTTTGAAAGTAAAAGTTACATTAAAACAATAAATACGAATAATTAATTAAAACTGTTATCAAGAATGGGCGTTAGACTTATCTTACATTACAAAAGCAACCTAACATTGATATTACATAGTATATAGAATAAGAAGCAATAATATATTCTTCACCAGTGTTCTCGTCTGTATGTATAATTTAGAACAATTCTTTAATCTGTTGAAATTCACTTTAAATGGGGAAAGCAATCCTTCACAAAATGGCAAGTCTTTGGGTTTTATATAGCTGCAGCACGAAGAAAGATAGAAGGAAGAGATATATGCAAAGGTTCCACGATATTTAAAAATCTTTTAAAATACGGTCGTTTAGTACGTGATAGGCGTATGTACAAAGATAACTCGAAAAGTTTCAGACCTCAAGATGAAGATGGCGCTCCTCATCAGGAATATTCTGATAATATAATTGCGCATTCGTTGAAAGATACTTTCGAAAATATTTCCCATGTTGGACGCCTAGATCTTTTCATAAAAATTCAAGGACCGCATATCGATCTCCCATTAAATTCTTGCGTTTGAAACGCTTAATCAAATCATAGCCGAGATAGACACTATTTATTGGGATTCGGCACCATCATTAGCCACAGAATCTTGAGGGAGCTTGGCTGACGATGAACGTTCGAGACGGTTAAAAAAACTGCAGTTACTACACATAACATCGGAAAGATTTTCCAAACGGGGCTAGACGCCTTTAATTAAATACCTGTATTAAGAAAGTCGCAATTCTTTTCCATTTAGTAGATTTATTTCTAGACATAATTTCCTTGTAATTTTATTCACTTAGACCAGCGAACTCTGCAAAATAGTTCCCGGTTTCGGCAATGACCGCTTCTTTTAACGCGAATCGCTTTCCGTCAAGCCATTTTCTCAACTTAAGAAAAGAACAAAGTCAAGTAAGACTAAATCTGGCGAATAAGCTATATGTGGTACCAATACCAGATACGGCTCAACCGTATCTGGACTAGTTTTGTTGTCGCAATAGCTGATGAGGGATCATAATGGTAGAACATTATGGGGGGGGGGGGGGGGGCTTTAAATTACCATAGTACTGTTCCCTGAATGTCTTTCGCTTCACCACATAATCAGTTAAGTCTAGTCAGTTTGCTTCATTACCAGCTCATATGTTGACATCTAAATGTAAATCTAACTTCTACAGTACTTGTAGCAAATCAATTCAAAAAATTCGGCTGAAACTTTATTTGGCTAGCCTAATGATGTTCATTTCGTTTAGAAACAGATTATCGTACCGGAAACAAAAATCTTGGTCTCATAGTTGATACAGAACACATCTCCAAAACAAACGGTACCGCATACTTTAAGCTTGCCCCTATTTTCACTACAAAACTAAGGCTATGCTGTCTCAAGCCCTTATTTTATCTGTATTCAATTGTAGAGCGTCTGCTTATGGCCCGTGTCTGGGTTCTTTTCATAAAACGCATGTAATGAAAGTGCAAAAATATTTTGACAGAATCTCATACAATTTGTTAGACCTTGGTTGGCTAAATATGAATAAACATAGACCATCCATCTCACTAAAATTGCATCATATAAATAATTCTAAAGCAAACATCTCCTTATCTGCTAGACAAAATCCGGTTTCGTGCGGAAATCCCCAATATCAATATACGTAACAGGAATTTAATAACACCGCCACCTCACAACACTTTGCTTTTTGAACGGTTATTTACATATTCAATTTGCTCGCGGTATACCGATGCATACGTTTATCAAATTCACTCAAGATGTAGTCTGTGAGTATTTGGACGTGTCACCTGTAAACATTTGTCAGTAAAGCGTATTAGGCATTCCTTTCTAATTTTTAAAACGTGTATGAAAAACGCGAAATAACAGGCTTACTTAGGGTTAAATTAAACATGCTTTCCTTATAACGAAATGTTCACGAATGTATGTTGAGTTGATGAAGAGCAGGTAACGGTTTCTTTGAATTGATTTCCTGATACTAGGCCCGCAAGATTTTGATGACTGTGGCTTCTAGTTCATTTTTGCCTTATGTGCCTAACGTACATTGCCTTGTATACTTATTGTATATTAATGCTGCTCTTATTTAACGAAAGGTATATTATTATTATTATTATTAAAAAGTCATTGCCATAACTTTTCCTGACTCACTGACAGAATCGTTTTCCCATATTTAGTGGACGTTCGCTGAAAAAAATCCATTTTGCCGTCTGACTTTTGGTTTGTGGCGTGTAGTAATATATCCATGCCTCGTCTACGGGCACATAACGTAGAAACTCGCTCGTATTGCGCTTAAACATGCCGAACATTGCAACGCGATTCCATTTTTGATCAATCGCGAATCAGACGCGGCGCTCATCTCGCCGATAGCTTTCTCATACTCAATTTTTCGTGAAAGATGTTTTGCACACGTCCCCGGCGGTCTGCTAACATGACAACATGAACCTTTTTGATCATACCGCCCGCAGTCATTTCAATAGGACCACCTGGCCGCTGCAAGCACAACCACGTTCAAATTCATTAAACCAGTATCTGATGATAGTCATCGAAGATGCACAGCTCTTATAAACCGCATCCAATTTCTCTTTAATTTCTGCACCCGTTTTCACATCCAAAGAAGGAAATCGAATCACCAACAGACTGACAGACGTCCACAAGACTAGTATTCACAGTTGGTAATGCAGATTTTGACAAAAAGCATCATCTGTCTCCAAACACCAGTACTTCTCATACCATCCTCGTATATACCGAAAATAATTCGGTTTTGCGACAGATACTCACTAGTCTCTCAACTTTTGGTCCATCGGTTTCGCCATAAATGAATATGCTTAAGTGCTAGCGTATTGTTTAAAAAAGATAGATCATTACTTTCAAAATTCTCTTAGATATAACCAAGAATGGTTACTTTAGGAGCACTATATATTGGAAGACACTAATGATTTTTTCATATTGTAGCCAAGAGATGATGGGACGCATAAGAGAGCCTTAAATTCAACAACCCGTATACATGTTAAGCACGAATTCTAAAAGACCCTTAAATATAGGATAACTTCTGCATTTATCGCTTCCTTTTATTGTTCTCTGTTCTACAGTGAATTTCGGCAGATAAGATATTGTTATGTTTGTATATTTCCATCGAAGGTCATTAAAATCTGAATTTGACACTCGAGAACCTTTCTTTGTGAGTAGCAATACAATAGCTGTAAGCATGTTCATCTAGCGCTTAGACGGACGATAATTCCAACAATTTTTATGGTCTGTACTTGAGCAATTCTATGTTGTGAACGCCTATCTTATTACAATTATAACTTCAATAGTTAATATAAGTTTTCATGCGCAAAGCATAAACTTATAATTAGCGAAGGTATATCATAAAATGTAAAAATATTATGTACAAAAAGCTTTTTACATAATTAACGAGGTCTTAGGCGTTTGCGATGCTCAACCTACTCGTTATGAAATTACATTCGACTGTGAAGCTAGAAGTGGGCATAGAAATATACTTTGCAGACACTACTAGTGAAGAAGATCCTGAGGTGCCCAAGCTTAGGTTTATACATCACCTATATGAATATTGCAATTTCTTACGGAGTGTGAAACGCATACGTCTACAATTTCAGCCGGACCACACTAAAAAAACACGTCAAATGTCGGGCTATGAATATGGTATAAAAAAAATGTTTTGTTACCATCTGTAAGAAACAATTTAGAAATATCGAGATAAGTTTAATAAGATTAATTCAAAAACTTTAATTTATTCAGAAAGGATTTCAATATTCTGAGGCAACTATAATTCGAATCCCTCAAGTGTAAAAAACCAAATGCCTATAATTGCTAGTGGTACTGCTCCTTTTTAACTATATAGCATATCTCATGTGGAAAAAATGAGTTGGAGAAAATTTGACAAATCATTAACGTTAAGGTTTGGCCAACTATTTTTAGGTAATTTAGTATCGGTGAAAATGATCTGTACAGCTCAGATAAACACCGCTGACCTCCGACAAATGCAAAACGCTCCCATACTTTTTAATGCGCTTTCGGAATTATGTCAATACATCAATATTCAAAAAAGTGTGTCCTCTACTTTTCAATAGGTTCGAATTATGTCGTATAAAATTCCGTAGGTTAGAACAATTTCCGATGATTCCGAAAACGTGTAACGTAGGTATGTATTATAAAACGCTTTTGTTAAATGTATTAAACGTCACTCGTATTCATTAATATACACTTGTAGCTGAACTTTCGTTGAATTATCAGAAAACCATAACAAAAACTTTGGTAAAACAGGAAATCTGCAATTTGTGTATTGAAAAATTATTAGCATGAGGACTGCAAATAAAACACCACAGAGAGAGTCGTTTTGGAATATTTTATTGAAGAACAATAATTTTTTTATAATGATTGACGCCATTGACTGTTGTAGTCGCCATAAGCTTCTGTGTGAAGTGTTTTTCAGAGAAATGTCACAAAATGTCCAAAATTTCGCTAACACAAGCAAATAAAATAAATATTACACGAAGAAAGTGTCAGCCGAGCGAAAATGGTAAAACAAGTGAGGTGTACAATGATGTAATGAACAAACCGAAGAAGTTTTCAAACGCGGAAATTGAAACAACTAAGTATAGAACTTGCGCGTGATGTACAAGAGGCAACCAGAACATCTATACGTAAAGCGTTCCTTAACGAAATGTAGTTACAAGATTGCGTAGCTGCTTAAAGACAACTCCCCAGACGGAGTAATTTGGATCCAGCAGCATCTAAAATAACAAACTTGTATCGTGCGCCACTGAAATTGAAGATTCTAAACACTTGAATATATTTTATATTTATTCTTTGAAAACTTGTTCAGTAAATTGCTCAAGAAAAAATTATCTTCCGCCTACGCACTAGATAGACACGTTATGTCTATATGAATACCTTGCCTTGGCAAGAAAAAAGTATTGTTATGTGTAAAATTCATTTTAATTTTAAATATAGTTAGCTCTGAGGTTGATACTTTTTCTACCTTTTGTATCCCATCTAAAGAATACAATTTCTCAAACTCTGCAGAATAGACATTGATTTCTACAATCACTTCATCATTTGAGCCAAATCCTTTTCTGTCGAACAATTTCCTCATATACGGAAATAGGAGATAATCGCTGGGTGCTAAATTTGGCGAATATGATGGATGCCGAACCAAGTCGTTTCCTAACTCATAGAATTTTAGCGTTTAAATTCAGCTGTTCAATACTTTGTGGTCGATAACGAAGGAGTCTCCATAAACTTCACTAAGTTCCACTTTTATCTCATTATTCGTTTTCTCTTTCAAAAAGAAATATTTAGTCACTGCTCTGTATTTGATTTTTTCCATTGTTATTAAATTATGAAGGTTGTTCACTTTAAATTCATAAACTACCTGACATGTTTGTTTTAAAATTTGAGGGGACTCCTGTAGAAAGTAACTTTACTATTATTAGCTAACGAAAAATAGTTATTTCGATTCTAGTAGCGCCATCACTTACCTAAGCCAAGTAATTATCGAACTCTCCTCAGATTTCAACCAAAAAAGCCGTAAAATTATCGGATTACATTCTATAACCAATCGCACATGTTATAAACTTCCTCAATCACGTTTACTTTATTATTAAATTTAGCTAAGTTGATTTTCGAGAAAGGCACATAGATAGTTAAGCCAACCTGTATTATTAAGGTGCCATTGAAAAAATTAAGATTCATTGTAAGGAAAATTTGAAATAGCAAATGACACTCACATACATACATGTTTTACTTGAAAACTTGTTCTGTATCTGTAATTTTAGCACAATCTATTATTTCTAAACAAGCAGGTGGTCAGTGTCTACTGAACACTTGCTTGTTTTTTTTGTATGCAAAACAAATTAATGTATTAGAAACTGCTGGACTATATAATATGTTCAGATATAATCTTACCATGCGCAAATTACTTGTTTAAGAAATCTTTATTGTAGAAAAGCAGACAAATTTAATCAGAAATGTAAATAATAGCTCGTAGCTATGTGAAAATGGATTGTGCCTGCATAAATCTGTTACTAAATCACCTAACAAAACCAAAAGACCCAGCTGGTGTTGACGGAATTCCGAGCTTTATTATTTGTGACTGTGCTACAATATTTATGGAACCGTTACTTCATTTATTCAATTCTATATTACAATCATTAGATACATGTTCTTCAGGTCTGGAAGTTCATAACTACAGTTCAAATATATTCTATGTAATTTTTCCAAAATTTTCGAATTCACACTGTGCGACCATATATGTAATGCAGCGAAAATTTTCATTTCACCTATCTGTCTCGCATGGATTTATTTCCCAACATCCTATAGTTACGAAATGAAATTGCCTTACTCAGTTTGTATCGGAAGCCCATGACTCATAAAGGTACAGCTTACACCGACTTTCAATATATATTTGACCAAGTTGACCACTATGTAGGAGCTACTTTGAAAACTACAGGATATTGTTTCTTCACCTTAGCTGGTAGCACTGCTAAGATCATCTTTAATTGGGAGAGAATAGGTTGCAGAATACTGCAATGTGGGATCTGTGACCGTTTGCTGGATTGCTACAAGGAACCAATCTTAGTCCAATGTTATTCCTGCCGTTTATAAATGGCATCAGCAACGTTATTAACAGCGAGCACTGATGATCTGAATAAATTGCCGTGATTTTAATAACATCAGATCCCTAACCCTACTTTCCTACTGTTATATTGGGTCCAAACTTGAGTTTGTATCGTTGGTCTGGTCGCTAGTTTAGCAAATTCATACAAATAATATTGAATCCGTACAAAGGCGTTTTCGTTGTTTAAGATTGATGAAGCCTACTCCAAAGGAGGACTTTATGGCAACACCATGTTATTTAGGCTAGATTTCGCTTCGTTATGTAAAACCATACATGCCAGTTGAGAACTGTGAAGCATGCAAGTGACGGTATTCAGGCATGGCGATGCATTTCATCAGAAGTGACTATTTAAATAAAATCAAAAGCGAAAATACCTGCAAAAATTGATAGAATACACCATACCCTCAAAAACAAGAAGACAAAGAAAAACTATAGGCAATATTAAAAGAAGAATAATATTCCTAAATTTTATCAGAAGTGGTTAGACGAAATATTAATAAGCGTTACAATTGCTATAGAAAGAAAATTGCTATATTGACATCTCTATGAACAAGGGGTATCAATGAATATTCATAAATAAGTTTCCAAAACAAGCAATGTTTTGTTGCGCGAGCCATTGGTACTTCTGAAGTTTTCGGCTGTGAAATAAGAGAATTTTCTCTGAAATAAGAAATGTTAGGTACTACATCCGCACGCAAAGAAAAAAGGAAATCCCTTAACAGGAAAGAATGAAAATTACACAGAAACCTTTTACCTAACCCCAGCTACTCGTAAGCAATGTGCCCCAACGTTCAGCTTATCGCTTATAGAATGAAATTTGAATACAATTATTGTTTCTAATTTCCAAAACCCTGTTTATAAATTCATTAAAACGCACGGTCGCTTGAAATCTCTCATCAAGGGGCTTAAGTTTGAACGAATTGCGGTGTTAATGTTGAAATTCAATTTTCGCAACAACGTCAATTCCTCCCTATCCTTCATCCGTCCGTCAACCTCCACCCCTTTCCACTCACTTCCCCACAGCCTAACGATTGCCAAAGGTGCACTATTCTTTTTTCTTCCTTTACTTCGACACGTCAATATTCCATGTGCCGGAAATTTCAAACGAAATCAGGAACAAGTGGATAAAAATTGCATTCACCACTTATTATTTTCGGTCCCTTAACTGTTCTTGCCGCTGGCAATTAACGCAATTAGCCGGCCGTAATCCGTACGCATGCATGCACGTTGTAATTGAATTAGCAATTTTAGAAATGCAATTGCTTTGAACAAAGATCAAAAAATGCACAGCTCTCTAATTAAAATTGCAGCTTTGTTCTTACATGCATGAATCCCTCCGATGGTACCTTACTAAAGTAAATTGAAAATGTTATTGTAGGTACACATATGATGAAGGTTAAAATTAAAAATGTTCTCTTTTATATTTATTTACTCAATCCGTATGTGCCATTTACCTTTCGATGTGAGACTGTACGGGTGAGTTCATAGGCTCCTCCATATATCCTTCCACTGTCTTCTATCGTTTTCGAGTCGGGGTACACCATCCCAGCTTATGCCTACGTTCACCATCACCTTTTCCACTTCCATCCGCGTTTTCCTCGGTCTTCCCCGTCCCACTTCTCTGGCTTCGGATACTTTCTTGGCTCCACCAATTATCATGTAATATTTTTTTAATTCCTCATTCAGTCTTTGCACATAACATTGCAGATGGCGTTCAAATTGTTCGTTTTTTGATCTTACATAGCTCTCAGTGTCTTTTTATAGACTTCTAATATTTTCCATAGGTCCTCCCTTTTTATCCTATCAAAGATTCTTTGAGTTCGTGTTTTTCTGTCTTTTCTAAATACGCTCCAACTATCTTCTAGGGTATGTTCTAATTGCGCTCTCAATGTAATATCCTTGAATACAATTTTCCCACTGCGTTTGTTAGTCTAATTTCTCTATAATTGCTACATTCTCTATTATCTGCTGATTATATTGAATAGTATTGAACTTTTTGATTTTTTAATTTTTTTTTTTTATTTTTTTTAATTTGTAAGGTCAGATGAGGAAAAAAAAAAGCTTTGAACGAATACCAGATGTTGCAAAGTAGAAAGCAGAATTGTACCCGCTATACGTAACAAGGTAAAAAGTAAAGTATCAATGGGTCACAAAAGCCAAATTTCCCAATAATTCTACCAAAGTTTTTAGCGCTACTAATGTATATCACAATTGTGAGAAGCACGCTAACAATAAGTTAGATGTTGCAGAGCACTTTTCCATGAGACCGTGTTGTTCCATTGGTGTTTAGTGTTTAATTTGTGGATACTAAAAACTACAAAACTATAGTAAACGTTGAACCATACACTTTAAAGGGAATACCTTGGTTATGATTTCTAAATGTTTTTCTCTTTGTTGTAAATTGACGATTTCCATATATACGCATTATATATATTTCCGAAATAAACTTATTACTATTATTTATTATGTAAAAATGTGAAAATTAAATAAACTTATCCAAACCATTAGCATTTTTTATTTTAAAATCATTTTAGAGAATACTTTGGTGGTACTTATTCGTGTAATGTACGTTAGATTCATAAAAGCTATCAACATCCAAGCGTCCAGGACGACCGCATTATACCGAGTCTGAAAGGTATAGCTGCAAACAGGAAATAACATTGCAGGTTTTGGATTCCGCACAGGTCTAAGCAATATATTCTCCTGAATTGATAAGGGCGCTGACTACTCCATGAGTTGTGTGGATACTGTGACCCGTCTGCGAACTAATACTAAATGACGAAAGTTTCTGAATCTCCGCATCTTTACACGTTGACGAAAAGTTTCACGAAACCCGCAACTAATGGAAAAGTGTATAGTGACTTCAATTCTATTTTGCTAATGTCTTGTCTTATTTATTATTTTCCTTGCGACG
Organism: Oryctes borbonicus; assembly: GCA_902654985.2. Taxonomy (NCBI): domain Eukaryota; kingdom Metazoa; phylum Arthropoda; class Insecta; order Coleoptera; family Scarabaeidae; genus Oryctes; species Oryctes borbonicus. The sequence goes on along the minus strand of LR736859.1, from coordinate 8,588,518 downwards.
ACTTTTACAGGCTTTAGACGGATCTTATCTATACGGCGACTTTTATAAACGAAAAACTTAACATTCAGCTTAATTTCTCCTTTTTTTCTTTGTTTTAATACAACAGAAACCGTTTTCAGTAGGAATAAGCAATATCACTATACGTGCTTTTGCTAGAATTTCAATTAACTATTTTAGTCTTTATTTCGCACAGCGCCGTGGTACGTATTTTGGAAAAGCAGTACATAAAAAAAACTGTTTTCGTTTCTTCCCGGGCTTCCGATCTGATCGTAGTTGTACTACCGAATTGCTGTATCACAAACTAGTGGCATCAGGTTAAGGGGTGGTAACGACATCGATTGTTTTGGACTACTCGAAAGTATTCAATACTGTTAACTATTCAACGCTCATAAATGTACTACGTTAAAGGGGGATTAAATGCGAAGTCTTTGATACAGTTGTCTGATTATTTATGGTATAGGTCGCAGTGCGCTGGAATTAATTGCCAAATCTTTCCAACTTAAGGAAACATTGCAAGGTATCGCTCAACGTGCTATTTTAAGTATAGTTTTATTCTCTCCAATACTTCCACGTTTCTCACCAACCTGAATTACACTAAAGAACACTTGTACGCCGACAATATCCAATTATGCTATTCATTCAATGATCAGGAGTATTGCTAAGGGTAATAGCCATCTGCCACTTGTCTACGAAATTTCTCTAATACACTCATTACACCTTAGTCTAACTAAGTCACGGGTCTAGTTATTCTGGAATGGGAAAATATGTGAAACATCGAGTGCATAGCTGACTTCAGAACCAACAAGATACAAAGTTTAGGTCTAAATTTCGACAGCCCTTTATTTTTGAGACCGAATAAATAAATATGTACGTACATGTAGTATATTTAAATTTGAAAAAGCTGCATTCTTTCCGCTCAGTTTTCAACAAGCAAATTAAAAAGCTATTATCTGATACATATGCCCTCTCCAACTTCACTTATTACTCCAAAGTATTTCATCCTTGCAAATATGGAATTTCCTTGGTATTTTCCGACGCATTGATTGTATGAAAAAATGTGCCAGTAAGAAAGCGAACCTGAAATCTTCCATACTACTCGCTCAAAGTTAAGATCCCTCTAGCTTCCGTATTTCTACCTCCTATTATCCATAGATAGCGTGGGAATATCATAAGAAGTCTATCTAAGGACAGTAATGGGGGAGCGATATAATAACTTCTCTTTTGTACCATTTTCTTACATCCTAAAACATCGAATTTAAGGTACTTTAAGGCATATCTCAGTGTAATTTCGTCGTTCGTCAGATAGTCGTCCTATGCAGTTGCTAGTGGTATAAAACGTTATAGAATAACTTAGAAACAGTGCTTCATTTGCGTTCCTGCACGGCTTATATTATGTTATTTCTAAGAATAAGAGTTTCCGTTTGTGTTTCGTCACCAAAGTATTTTTGGAAAAGTACAATTATCAAAATTTGCTGTGGTGCAATTAAATAGAGAAATGAGTCAAATCGCCATCCATGTAACACGTGTTTGGTTCTACAATTAAAAGTTCGAGTCACGTGTAGTGGTTAAGAAACCTGAATTCCAGTAAGAAACATATAAACATAATGTTTATATGCTGGAATAATGCTAAATCAGGTTAGTTCTCGTTTCAAATTTCTAACACTCGTTTAAAATTCATTTATCGCCTTCTTGTTGAACTTAGGTTGCCGAAAGTATGTTCTTGAGACATTCCTCTTAAGCCTCAAATTTAGTTAATTAAAAAAAAAATTAAATTAATTTGAAAAAATCAACCATTACAACATAACAATAAATATATTTCATATTTTCCTTTTTTTATTATTGTTAATACAGTTTTAACCATTTTTTTTTCAAATGCAAATTGACATATTTCTAAAGGAAAAATCAGAAATAAAGTAATTACTGTTAGTATTATGATGCAAAGCACAACCTTTTTAGTGCCTAATTGTTACAATATGTACATTTCCGTAATGACTGTGTGATTAACCTATCTAACTGGAAACGTAATTATGTTTACTTTGTATATTTCACTCAATATTATCTTCTTGATGTCAATCGTTAATGTTGTAAAGTGTACCTATATAGTGTTCAGACATTCACGTTCGTGAACACGTGGCTGAATGCGTATTCTCTATATGGCGGAAATAAGGCTAATAATAAGAATGAATTTAAAGTCACTTTAAATTTAAAGTACACTTCAGACTTAGTGTCCAAAGTTGGTATTCAAATTTAAAGGCACTTTAAATTTATTACGAAACTGGGCGTTAACTATAGAACTCTCGACACTCAGAAATACGAACCAAGGGTCTGACGAACGCCACACGATGAACATAATATGAATTTATAATACCACCAAATCATTTTTAAAAATATGTAGAAAGTATATGTTTATGACAAACTAAGCGAAACAAACGTGAGACTAAATCTGGTAAATAAGAAACCGCAAGAGTAGAAAGTGGATAAAATCATTTTAAACTAAGAATTTTGAAACTGATAAATCGTCGCAATCTAAATATACAATGCATCAGAGTCTTGAAAATAAGTAAGTATCAAGAGATGGCATTAAATAAACATTGCGTAGGTTTTCTATGTCTTTCTGAAAAATGCATCTGCAAACTTATTAATGTAGCACATTTCTCTAGAAAATTACGCTTGAATATACTGCACTGACATTGTATCATTGGCATGTTCGTTCAGTGCATTACAATCTAATATTTTTTGGGCACTAATTATCTTTCTTAATTTTTGGAAAGCCTGACCAATGTAGCACCCCTTGTAACCATTGCATTGCATATTATGTCAGTTTTGTCTAGATTGTTCCACACATCCTTAAATCTGCAGAAAAAAGAATTCGTCCTTTTTACTGGATAGGAAGCTATTTTTACATGACGTCGTTTGAATAAGTGGATAAGTCTGCTGTATAGATTGGAGTTTTCTGTAAAGGATTGTGAGAATTGTATTGACCAGAGGATTTGATGCGGCAGAATCAGTGGCCAAATTCCTGGCTGGTGTTGAAAAAAATTATATTGATGATACTGTTGGGGTAACAGTCTTTCTCAAGATTGATCTTAATATATTCACGCTATTATTCTGAAAAGATGAATGACAAACCTTCAAGCCCTATGTCTCAGTGCTTGAATTAAATTGATTTTATATTTTAAAGGATCGTTTGAGTAAAAGTGCAGATACCTTCCTGAGTTAGTTGGTTTTCTCTGCCAATCCAGTTTAATAAAATTGTTGGTACCTCTGTAATTCATAGTGTGGAAGAAGGAGACCGAGTTATTAGATTCTACTTCAATAGTAAATTGAAGTTTGTTATTGAAATTGTTGAACATATTTAGTCTCTAATCCAGTTCCTCTTTTGATAAAACCAGGAGGATACCATCGATATACTGAAACACAAAAATTGAAAATCTATATTATCTTTGACGTAGTAAAGTATGGTTTTCATAGCAATTTAAGCTATGGACGAAATGATAGCTACGCCCATATGACAAACGGTTACCTGGAGGAAGAACCTACTGTCAAATGTAAAATATGTGGATTCACAAAAAGAATTAGTAATATCAACAAATGAAGTTTGTGGAATATGGGTTATTGCAGAAATCAAATGGAAATTACCTGTAATATTTATAGTTATAGTTTTCACAAGATCTAGTGGAATATTGCTGAGTGAGGATACTACTGTGAAAGAGGCCAGAGTAAAACCTCCCAAAAATTAAAAAACCAAATTAGCGTCAAAAGAAATGTACAATACCGCATTAAATGTACACATCAATGAAACCGCTCACATTTTCAATTTTGACAATGTCAGGGTTCTTGATGTTGAAAATAATATATTCAACCATAATCTCCTAGAGATGTACATCAATAAGATTGCAAACGCTATTAGTTTTCAGGAGGACATAGAAGATCTAAGGAACATTTATATAGATTTGTATAATTACTTAATGCCACCTCTTGCTACTTACTTTCAAAACTCTCCTCATAGTAACTATAATTTTGAGTTTTCATCAAATTCAAGATACACTGTATATGGGAATTCTGAAGATTTATCGCTTTCAAAATTCTTAATGTAAAGCAACCTTGTCCACGTTTTACTGTTGCGGGTTTTTGTTTACCAGATTTGCTGTTTCGTCTTTTTCACGTAGTCTGTTATTGAACATAAACATATTGTACATATTTTTAAAAATAATTTGGTGGTATTACAAATCCATATTATATAAGTTTGTTAACAATAATTTGTTTAACCAATCACTATTTTCATAGTACCCTGAAGAAGCCAAAAATAAATTGGCAACATAATAGAATTTAAACAATGGGTTATTAGATTTTTTACCCTCCACCATCAAGCACAGAAAAGTGTTGGCGTTAAATTAAACCTATTTAGTATCACGTAGTACTCGATACTAAGAAGTTATTTCGGTTAATATTAAACCTAACTAACTACAATAGGATAAATAATCAAAATATCCATTTAACAACTACGACATTATTTACTGTTAACTAAGTTACGCGACCTAATATTGAAATGATATTAAAGTAGTAGATCAGTTTAAAAGTTTCTAGATTAAACCATTTTTATATATGAATAGGATCCATGTATAAAGGATATAATAAAAAAGATCGCTGATCTCGAATATGTAGGTACTAACAATCAGCGAAATGAGCATTATCCTTTCTTCGACCTTTAGACTCGGAAAGCGCTGAGCTTTTTTCCATCGGTCTCTACCGTATACTGCAATTTTAAGTCGTCGTTTCCAGTCGAGACTCCTAACTGTTGGCAGCCGTGAATCGATTGTTGCGCGAGTGTTTTGATTCGACGCGACTCCCCCGTACATTTTGGAGACACTTCTCGGTCAGGTTGCTCCGCGTTATGATCCTCACCGTCAGTTAGCATTTCACCAGACGACGATAAAGACGTGAATCGGTATTATACAGTTACATACCTAATTACACATACACATACATATACATATCACCGCTCATACTGCAACCGCTTCCATCCGTTCGCTCTCTCACACCAGTTGTGATGACTTGGTGTAACGCCGGTCTACTGGTTGCGGCCGGTCTTCTTTCCGCCGTCCACGCTGCTCTACAGTTACCAAACACTTCTGGTATCGATGGTCAGCTTACCGCCAATCATGGAGTCGATCGTTTCTTTTCTCTTTGGCTGGTCTTCAACAACGAAGCCGTCAGCATGTCAGGTAAATTCCTTTGCCACAGTTGTCAGTAGATTTCTTACACTGTTACGCCTCCTGCCGCTTCCTCGCGCAGTTGACATAACTGATGTAATGATAAAGTGAAAATAAATTAATTGAATAATGGGACCAATGGATATAGTGTTTAGGTTCGTAAATAATCCGTGACCTTGCTCTTTTAAATAATTTCGTTCACGGCGAAATGATGTATAATAATGATGGTAACAGCAATAGTGTAACAATAGCGTTACCATTGACATACCATTCAACTGAGTATACCACATACAAAATGCATGCGGTACTTCTTCTTCTTCAACTCGATTCGCATGTTGTTCGCGAATAAAGTACTATGATTGTCGTATTGGTGCAAAGGCTACTACCACCAATTCGCTAAAAGTTGCAAAATGTGACATGTCCATTAGATTTTCAGAAAATCATAAGAAACTGTTTTATGAGCAGTTCTTGAAACATCTCTTTTTATTCAAAAAAATTAAATAAATAAATTTCTACAAAGCGTTGTTGTAAAGCATGTTAAATCTTTGAAGATCTTATTGATGACATGTCATGTTTTTCGCATGAATTCTGAATAGAAACGTCGCACTTTCCATTTAAGGGCCAGATTTTAAACTTTTATTTTGATGCCGTTCTTCAAGAATTGAAGCTGAACTGCTTTACAAGACTTATTAGCAATAAATTGAATTCTTTTTCAAATTTGTGACATTTATGTTCTACGTCTACATTCACACAATACATTTAATTTCTTCCCGATTATTTTAATCTGCTTACAAGCATGCTTAAATTTTTTAAGCTTTCTCACAAGCGCAAATACATCAAATTTGACTTCGTAGGTATGGAATCTAACAAACGGATGCTACCCGAGGCAGTCATAGCAAAATTTTTTGAGCACACTTTTGCAATTTTTATTCAACTTGGTCTAATAACTTTGTAGGAATGATCTGGAACATGGGTTATTACTATATGTATTGTTAAGTAATAGCGAAATATCCTGAAATTCTATCTAAAACAAATAAATTATGATTAATATCCGATACAAATGATGCGAAATCCTATACAGAAACATAAATTAAAGTCTCCTACGAAATATAAAAATACAATTTACCCCGAGAATTAAGCAGCAATAAAGGAAATATATGGAAATGTAAAGATTGAAAAAAATATTTTAAACTGCAATAAATAAAAAAGAACAAGAAATTTTGATAATTAAATATTAGGACGCAAAAATTAATATAAGCAAAAACTCTGGTAACTGCTGATGTCTCCGTTTGACGTTGATTAAACCATTGTTTGATTGAACATATAGTATAATATGAGGTGCCCATCACATAATGAAATCGACGTATCTTCCATACAATTTTTCAATACAAATCTTTCCTGCAATTTCTTGCTATTCGATTCCAATTGGCGCAAATCACTGGTAAACACAACTCTCCTTTTGGAAATTTAACACTTCTCTTGAGAGCCTTTATGGTGAAGCCTCTTTTTTATTATCCTTTACACAAACGTCAAACTTGGACTCGTCACTAAAAAGAACTTTCCAATTTGCTTTTGATTTTGCCAAAATCAGCCGCTTTTATTTCTGAACAGCGGTTAATAGGGGTTTTTCTTTGGACTAAATCAGTTATTCATATAATTCACTTATGTACAAACATAATTTTAAATGCCTTTAAAATTCCGAGTTCAGTTTCATGTAGTGTGTTTCCGACAACAGATTCAAGACACATTAAAACCATTGCGCTGATTCCAGAGGATCGCGATTTTCTTTGAAAATGTTGCCCAAGTTCTAACGGTATTTGCTCCATAATTTAGATGGTTCCAACTTGTTGTGTTTAACAATTTTTCCTGTACAAGATTTTGCTGTTTTCAATTCAGTGGAGATTTGCTTTAATGATTTTCCTCGACAATACCGGTGCACAATAATTTCGGATAATTTTTCAAAAAATCATTAACCGTCCCAACATATATGTAATTGACATATTTTCTACCTCCACGAAATCATTTAATTTCCTTAATTACATTCAGAAATGCCGTGCTAACTCAAGCGCAATTTTGTTCATAGTTATTAGCAACAGTCTACTAATTGCATTTATCATACTTGATTAGCCTAAATGAGTTGGTGCTTTGATTTATTTTATGACATTTTCTTATGCGTGCAAAATTAAGAACATGCAAAAGTTAAAAATTTGACGACAAATTTATGAGTTACCAATTAAGTAATTACAGTTACCCATTTGGGAAACACGATTTCGCAACTGGCGTAATTAAAAGTACATTCATATGTTTGGTATTTAGCGGAAATTCCATCATTCAAGAGATTATGAGGTAAATTACCTCATTCCATCTAATTTTCTTGCACACGGCACATTGAATTTTAGGTCACATTTTCTATCTGTGGATATAATTTTTACAAATTAGAACAAGTGCAATTTATATCTGTTACACATGCTATAAACTTGAATTGATACTTTACACCAACATTCTCACAGGAGAGCACGTAAGTGTTCTTCATTAAATATTTAACGCCTAAAAGCGTTTGACTGTATACCACTTCATCTAAAACGAGTTCACTTGCTATGTAAGTACGTCGCAATCTTGAATTAGTAACTGTTGTTTACCTGAAAAGAATCCAAAACAAGAAAGTAAAATCATCAATATTTCATTGTTTGCTTCTATTAGTTTTGGTTACCAGGAAATTGTCACTGCTGTTCCCTAGATAAAGACAAGGCTGTTGTTCGACATAGATAGTTTAGGTAACTTGCAAATATTTAGTACTTCAGTTCGAAGTCATCATTTTTCTTTCTTTCAATACAACGACACATTGAAACGAATAAATCCAGTAAATCGTGTTCGTTAACTTTGTTTTGTTAAAGCAACAAAAAAAAGTCAACCAGTATTAACCAAAAAATTTATTACAACAATGAACGTTATTTATCAAATTGAAATCCGCGTATCAATATAATAAATACCCGTTTATTAACTTACTTTGGGAACCGAAGCAAACTTTAGGGATTTTTCATTCATATGTATTCTTTATATCAATAAATCTGTTTATTGTATACAGTGTATTTACCAATATAGTGTTCATCGGTGTAATAAATTTTTGCGTACCTTTTTCGTCCGGTGTATTTTCGGTGTGTTTAATTCACATAAAACTGTGATTACAACACCAAGTTTTAAAAACGTTTATTAATGGTCTCACAAGTGGTTATAAAATAACAAACAAATTGTAAGAAGACAACCTTTGATATTTAAATTGAAACTATCTTCCTACAAGTTTACAAATTCCGGTTAAATATGTAGACTGTGTCCAAGGATTTGGTTTTCAAAAAATTTTTTTTTTATTTTGGGTTTTATGTTTCAATATAAGTCTGAAATTGCTAAATAGATCAATAACACGCATCTTGATTGAAAAATATTGTAACCCTATAAGCACATTTTTCATTTTACATATAAAGATGTCATGTGAATCCTTTGTATTGTCACAGTTCAGTTATTGCGTGAAAATATATCCCGCTTGTCTAGACAGTTCTGCAGCAAGACGAATACGAATTCTTTAAAACAGCTCTACGGGATACGGAAGTACAGCAGGATATATCATAAATGTAATACGAATTGATTGAACTTAAGCAACAGGAGACAACTACAATGCTTAGGTTTATATAATAAAATATCATTAGCCAGTGATTTAAAGCAGGCGTGTACAATGTCAATTGCAGCCCCGCTTCATAAAAAGTACCTCGTTCTTTCTCTTTCAGTACATACAGTGGATGCAATAATTTACATCTTTACTAGGAAAATTTAGTCTCTTTTATTTAAGGAACTATTTGGAGGTGAGTAGCTGCTCAGGTAAGGTGCTCATTGTAAACCTTATGCAATAATCCGTTAATTGGCAGATCTATATTGAGAATCAAGACCGGCGTAAACATGTGCCTGAGTTTCGCCTTGTGATTATGAGATACCAGGGCTATACAGTATGTTAAACAACGTTATTTTCCGACATAATCACTGTGTGCTTGAATTATTCCTCCTATGTTCTAACATTTAGTTTTTCAAATAAACATAGCAACATCGTGTTGAGAATTAATAAACTGATTAATTGATAAAATGCCCTCGGTATCCCAGGAAATGTTGACCGTACTCTTACGCGCTGAGGGTTGGACCCTAAATTTCCGAGGGGGTGGAACTGCTCCATGTTACCATTCCTTGCTTTATTATTTAAACCGATCCAAAAAATGTTTTGGTTCGGCGTTAATGTCAAATTTGCTTCTGAAATGGCGATTTTCCTTCGCTTCTGCTTGGACGCCAACATTTGGGGTATCCATTTTTAAACACCTTATGAAGCCCTATGTAGTCATTGATTATTGTCTTAATTGTACCGTTTGAAATGCACTAACCGTTTAGTAATTAACTGACGATATTGCTTAATTAAGTCACGGACACGGTCAATATTTTCTTGTGAGCACACTGTTTACGGTGGACTAGCACTTTTTGCTTGTTCGTATGTTGTTGTACCACATCGATACTCCCGAGACCAATTCTTAACTGCCTGGTGCCATCATAAATTCTTTGTGGCGCTAAACCTTTCTTCTGCAGATATTTATATAACTGCATGAAACTCGTTTTTCTCAATTCTCTTTAATCTTTGGACAGCTTTTAGTCTAACTTAACAAACGTAGCTACAAAAACCAATGTTACCCAGATAAATAACAAATATGTTGTATTATATGTCTTTATCTACAAATTACATAGTAAGGGCCATATTATTATTATTGCTATTATTATTCTACTATATAAAAGTGAATTAAACATTTTCTACTAAGAAAACTGGCGATGGTAATTAAAATTCTTGCTACATGACTTTATTCAACAACTAAAAATTTACATAACAGTATTTATTCCTTATCATTTCCACCAGTTGTGCACCAACTTCACATTTTTTTATTTGCTAGCAATCCAAAGAATGAATAATCGACAAATTAAACCATCAGTTCAAGCTTACTGCATTCTTCTTCTAACTATTCTTAGTAAATCAAAAAGTTTCAACTAACTGCAAAGTTAAAATATTCCATAGACCGTAGTTGTGATAACTAAAATAAAAAGAAAATGTTCTTGAGCAAAAGTTGTTTATTCTATACAACCGATATTTGGATGAAGCTATCATCCCTTATTATTCACACACTATATAAATACTGCTCACAAATTTAATTTTTCAATCACTAAGTAACCTTGATAAAGGTTAGAGATCTTAGAAAAGCTCTTTTACCAAATCTGTTTAACAAAATTCGTAATTTAAGGGCCGGCTTCGAGAACAGTTATTATACACGGACCGCACTTAAAAATGTACCGCTAAAAAAGTTGTGCAAAAACATATTTATGTAAAAAATGCTTACACTACTTATATTGCTTACTTATAAACATGTAAATGAAAGACAGTTCAACAAACCGATCTACGAAACCCCACACGCACTATTCATTCGTAAACTATTCGTAATGATGTTCTGCGATCGTTAGCGTTCCACCATTGCTGTGCTACAAATATTACCGACCGAAGCTCGTGCAGCACAAATAAGCGTTTCAAAAAAAAACAAACTAGACCGATGTAATATGATCGTTTAAGTTGACCATCAGAAACACATTTACAAAATTTTAATGAAATACTCCAATAATTTGGGGATGGTGCATTTTCAATTGCAGCCACTGTAATATATTGTTTGATAGAGCTTAACAAAAACTTGTACCTATTCTGTATTCATCATCGTTTTAATCTGTCATATAGACCGTATTTATTGGTTTTAAATGTTATTAATTTACTTCTAATTTTAGACGTTTGTAATTCTATTTTAATCAAAATTAATTAGCATAAAAAATTCATAAAACTTTCTCGGAATTGACATTAATAACATAAGTTGTCTGACAAGGCTTTGAATAAACTTATACCCATTCTGTTCATTTATTATTTTAATCTGTATCTGCCTATCGGCTTTACTAGTTGAAACTGTTATTTCTAGTTTTAAATATTGCTATTTTATTCTGAACCATTATATACACATGCATGCACAACTTTGAACAAAAATAGGTACAAGAAATCTTATACAAAAACTTTTGCTTGTGCGTACCTCACTTCATATAGATTTGCATTTACTCCCACTGTAGTTTCTAAAGAGGAAACGTTAAATTTAAAAAAATATATTTTCAACACCATATTTTAGCTTTGTAACAAATCTCTTAGTTACTTTAGTTTGGTCACAACGGTTAACAATTTTACATTTTTAATAACAATGCTTACCTGTAATATGTATTAAAGTAAGCTTCATACTGCAAAATTACTACAAAATTTTAGTTGATCCAATTCAATAGTTTCTTAATAAATATTTTGTAGCCTTAAAGAATGATAGTTTGATCGAAACTTGGGTTGTACACATAAGAGTAAAATCAAACAACTTGGTCAAAAACGTTGGAATATTTATTTCATCATTAGGTACTATTAATATAATAGACTGTCTCTATAAACGTTAAAATCTGGAAAAACTTAGATATCATCTAAAAAATACCTTTTAATGTTCAACATAATTTAAATTCGCCTTAATATACGCGGGAATATGTACCACGTCTTTGGGTTTCATTGTTGGAAATTGTAAGATATCAGTTTCTAACAATTTAAATTCATGTGTCACACAACAAAAACAACTGGAGATACTTTCCACCTCCATATACCAGGTGTACAAGCATGAAATACAGATTTTTTTTCTAAAAAAGCATGTTAAGTTCGAAAGAATAATAAAAAGTGCTTTATTCAAAGTATGTTTGTTATAAATTTTTCCCATCTTTCGGGCAGTAAAAACCCAGCAAACCATTCGTCGAGCCAGTTCTTCACGTCCTCGTATGAATCAAAGCGATGATCAGCAAGTGCGTGACCCATCGATGCAAACAAGTGAGTAGGGGTAGAACTTCCCAACTGAGTGCTTCCAAGGTGTCGCGAACCGGTTTTGCCGTATGTGACGGAGCATTGTCATGAAGAAAAATGACTTTGAGTTGCCTCTTTCGGTATTCTGGCTTTTTTTTAAGCAGCGAACGGTAAAAATCGGTCAATTGATGTTGGTAACGTTCAGTGTCAACTGTGTGCCCAGGTTTTAGCAGCTCATAATAGGCCACGCCCCTCTGGTCTCACCAAACACAGAGCATCGTCTTTCTGCCAAAGACTTCCTTTTGTACCGAGCGAGCAAAATTTCACATGTGTTTTTGCGCTTTTCCATTTGGACGTCGTTCAACTCATGTGGTACTCATCTACCGGTCTTCTAAATCTTCCCCATCTCCCGTAGCCGATTGGAAACAGCTTGTTAAATAACGCCCAATTGCTCGGCCAGTTGTTTTTGTGTTTGCGAATCTTCGCCGTCTAACAATGCTTGCAATTACACATCTTCGAGGTTTTCCACGTTCCTTGTCTACAACATCGAAGTGACCACTTATGAAACGCCGATAGCTTCGTTCACACATATCCTGCGATGGAGCATGTTCACCATAAGCTCGAAGTAAACGGTATGATTCAGCAGCAGTTTTCTTCAAATGAAAACAAAAAATTAATGCTGTCCGCGAATGCTCTTTGTGTTTTTGTACACCTGGTATAGTATTAACATTTGAACATTTAAAACGGATCTATTCTTTCTTATTATTACATTTTTAAGGTACAACTTTATATAATCCAGAATGACGAAATATTTCGTTTCATCAGTGTTATGTGTTCAAGTTGAACATTACTATCAAACAATGTACCGTACAATGCGACCTCTGCCATCAATACATTATTATTTTGCGATTATTGTGGATAAAATAAAAAAAATAAAAAAATAAACAATCTGTACGTAAATCATATACAGCGTGAGTTCATCTAATTTGCATATTTGCACATAATACGCATTACAACAATAGTAGTACATAACGACCTCTAAAATAATATTATTCCTTATCCTTTTCGTTAATGAATCTCAATTCCACACCTCTTCACATACGTTCAATTTCAACGATAAAATTCTCTCATTTACATTCATACAGAATTCTTCCACTAGATTATGGAAATGTAATTTAAAAAAGAGGAACTAAAAGAACTCGTAAAATGTGCACGTTAAAGCTCTCGCATCAGCACATCATTGCTTTGCCGCTAAACAACGATAAAGCTCTGATCCCAGAGAGATGTATGGTAGGGATATAAACGACCTGGACGCTTTAAACTGTCGAAATTTATGCGACACTATTGTATGTGTTTGCACACTTAGACCAGAACCAAAGCAGTGCAAAAAAAAATAAACGGCACATGTAACCGCTGAATATATCGCATAAGCCATACAGTAAGATACTACCTGCTAGCGTTATCGCGTTACGTGTAAGGAAACTACTACAATTACAGTTTCTATATCAACTGCAGAAAAAACAATACCCTACAGAATGTCTCAATGTTCAGTTTATTGTAGAATTAATTGCACCTAGTATGTAAACAGCAGAGGACCATCATTTTCAGATAATGTAGTAAATACCATAGTCTTTCACATTTTTAAGTATATGAGAGTAGTTCAAAAAGTTTCTGGTAATATAATTGCGCATGCGTTGACAGATACGTTTTAAAATTTCAACTGTTGGCCGCTTAATCATTTGTGTCACCCAACGTTAGTGTTTCTGTAAAAATGGAAAAAATCGAATATTGAGCCCGTATTAAATTCTTGCACTTCAAAGGCACTACGCCCACGCAAATTCAAGCTGAGATGGATGCTCTTTATGGGGGATCCGTGACATTATTTACCATAGTGTGGTTATACCAGCCTGGTTGAGCATGAAAGTTTGATATGGTCGAAAACTGTACCCACCACCGATAACGATCACCGATAACAATCGAATTGAGGTTAGAGAGATAGCAGAGACGATGAGAATCTCGAAAACTACAGATTTTGGCATAAAGAGACCAACCGCGCATTGGGTGCTGCACTTGCTTACTCAGGACCAAAAATGCATTCGAATGATCATTTCCAAAACTCTGTTGAAGCAATTTAAGCGAATTTGCTATAGATTACTTGAATCCAATAGCACACTCCTGAAGGAGTACAGCCAGAACAGTGAATTACGAAGGGTGAATTCGTCCCGAAAAATATGTCGGAAAAGTAAAAGTAACTAGTGATGGAGTTGTGCTAATCGACTATCTAGAATATAATAATAATAACAATAACCATAATAATAGTAATAACAATAATAATAGTAATAACCATAATAATAGTAATAACCATAATAATAGTTTATTATTATCCAACATCAGCATTTAGCTACTTATTACAGGATATTAACGAGTGAACAACTGGTGACTGAAAGTGGTGACGAGTATTAATTAACGGAAATTAAAAAAAAATAATTAGTTCTACTGCTCAATCTCGGTGTGTAAAAATTTAAATGGTGTAATAGAATAGCCGGAATAAATATTGTGCCATTAACAAGCCTATGCATGAACATAACACGCCGGCTTGCCAGGAAAGAAAAATCAAGTCCACTTAAGAGAATTCCAAAAAAGAAAAAAAGTCGCTATTTACGAAAAAACAAAGTTTCAAAAAATTAAATGTTAATATTTACGGTAGCTTGGATTTCGAACAATAGAACTAAGAGTGTTCATAGGTCTTTAATTTCTTTAATTTCTTCACAGCGTGCTAGTAACTCACCGCCAATACTATATAGGATACAGTACTGTAGCAGTTCAACGTGTAAAAGTAGTACTTCTGCACTTCGCAACATTTAAAGCTAAAATGAATGAATAACGGATGTATATGACTTATCATTACTTGACAAGGTGAAGGCAGAAATTGCAGAAAAACGGCCGCATTTGAACAAAAGATTTTGTGCCACCAAGACAACATACTTTAGTAGTCGCCAGTGGGTTCTGAATTGATGGACCCACCCTATTCGCTAGATCTAGCTCCTCGCGACATTTTCCGATTTCAGGCTTGACTTTTTGTTCACACGACAGAGATTTTCATTGAATCAATTCATCAATGCCTATTTTGTGAAACAACTGCTATTTCGACGGATTTAAAAGATCGAAGCATCGCTGGGAAAAGTGTATAGAGTGAGGTTGGAAACTTTTCAAACTACCCTTATACAGGATGACTAACGAATGTAACGAACAAAAAGCCTGCTCTATTTTTTTAAATGGAACGCCTGGTATTTTATTACCTTCATCTAGAAATAAATCAATGTAATATAGGTCATATATCTAGCAGATTTCGAGATATTTAAGATTTTATTTTCAATCATCTAAATTTAGATATATCTATTTCCTCTACGAAAATTAGATACATTGTCTAGACATGGTATTAAAATGCGTTCGAAACAAACAGGCTGTGTAGTATTAAACATCAAGCTTTACCAAATTCAAACACTAGAAACGTATTTTTTTAAATAACACCATATATTTTTTCTGTATCCTCCGTGTAGCTATTCTAACATTTTTGTGTAGTAACGCATATGGCTAACGTTGAAAGTGAAAGAGATATTTGGAGTTAACACGACTCCTGCATTTGAACATTGCAGCTGAACGGTTTCTGGTGTTAGTGTTGCTGAAGAGAACATACTAATATTGATGTTCTTAACTGTTGATTCGAAATGTTAAGCCTAAGTACCTATTTGGAAACAAGATTACATAGAAATACATCTATATTGATTTTAAATTTGTGGTGATGTATTTACGTTTGCTTCACATTTCGTTAGCCCGCTAAAACTTTTGCTTCCCTTGCTCCTTTTCGCTAAACAGTTGCACTGTTGCTATAAATCCTTTCGTTTTTATTTCTACCATGTAAAATTAATGTTTCCAATAGCATCAAATCGGTTTAATTTGACATATGTTTTCATCATATACATTTTCTTTCACGTTTCCGCAGTACATACATAAATTGTAACCGTTACCAGAGCCGCGCTATGCCATTAAGCAGATTGTGCGCTACAGGACGCCTGAATATGAGGAGACCCTTTTTCGTAAGAAACCATTATATCAATCGAATTTTTGTTTCACAACTCTAAAGCTAGCAATTTTTTCAATATTTGTTTTTTTTTTTTTTAGTTTGACTACTACGCTTTCCAGATTTTTCACAATTGTAGTCGCAGAACTGTAGATGTAGAACTGTCATGATAGTTCTTGGCCGATAAAAGTCACCATTATTATAACAATCATAATAATAATAAAAATTTGAAAAACGAATATTAGTCTCTTCATGAAAAACTTTGGGATAAGGAGGCGCGACAATTTTTTTACAAAAGGGCGCCTAATACTCATGGCGCGCGGATACCTATTACTCAACTCTTCTTTACTTAAGCACGAAGTTTTACAACAATCTAATCTAATCTCTCATGATTGGATGAACCAATTAAATAACAATATAGATACATAAATACAGGATGCAAAGGTAGGGAGTCAAAGAGAATCTATTAAGAAACCCAATAACTAGTTAGATAATAGTAGTCTACACCAGCACCTTTATAGTGGCTGAATTGCTTTCTGTGTCTCTCTGTATTATATCGCTTCATGTATGCCAATTAACAGAACGACAGGAAATCATAAAGTATGAATCACATTATACCTATTGATTTCCGGTGCAATCAAGTATGTCCATAAAGCGCCGGGTTATGAAAAGAAATGCTTCAAATTAAATACACACCATTTGTATGAAAAGGTGCTTGGAAATAAAACCTTAAGTAATAAAGTAAACAGGGCATACATTAAACAAATTCATTCACTGTCTGATACTGTATTTCTGGAAAGTAATAGGAATATTATATTGTCGTTCGAAAGCTTATCCGATTTACATTTGCAAGATTGCGAGCCGAAGTAGTATTGGTGACCTCTTCTCTGGGTTTTCTCCCTAATTTAATACTATGTGCATGTACACGTAAGAATTAGTTTTGTGCTTAAAAAATGGTCCAATCAACAACTTTTATTTATATTTAAATGTATGTATGTGTATTGCCTTTTATATACGTACATATATACTGTAAACTCATTATTTTTTTTAATTTGAATTCATGTATTACAGCCGAGTACTTATTTCTAATTCCAAAATAAACTATAAGTATAAGCAATACAATACAAGGACAGTATTAGAAGTGCCCGCCCTTGAACAAAGATGGCGCTTTTTTTCTTTGTCGATATCTGCGCAAACACCTGTGAGTACTATTCTTTAGTTCGGAGAGATTCATCCAGTAGTGTTGTGTTTAAAGCTGTTGAAAGAAAGCAAATTTAAGTATTTGTGGAACCATGGAAAAAGAAGAATACTGATCAGCGACTCGATTACTCTTTTTGGATGGGAAAACGTGTGAAGAAATCAAAGAGAAGATGCAGCTTATAAAGAGCACGACTATCATCAAATGCTGGTTTAACAAATTTAAGAGTGACCGAACATCCGTCTTTGATGAAGAGCGGCCAGGTCATCCTATTATGGTGGCTGCGGACGATATGATCGATAAAGTTCATAGTGGTAGCACATCGCCGGGTGAAGATTAAAATGATTGCTAGTATTGCTTCACGAAAAATTGCATATAATAAAGCTATCGACGAGATGGGCGCCGCCGCGCCTGCTGACGATTAATCAAAACAAAATGGGCTTTTCCCGGCGAACGTGCCCCAAAAAACGCGATGGCAATTTCGTCAGCCGGAGAAGTTATGACAACGTTTTTTTGGAATTGGCATGGCATAATCTTAACGGATTATTTCTAGAAGGATTCGACAGAAAAGAGCCTCACCTAGCAAAGAAAAAAAACTTCTGCCGTCATGATAACACCCCAAGTCACTCAATTAGAATTGTGACTGCAAACCTAGTTTAGTTACGGTACGAATTGGTGTCCCATCCACCATATTCACCAAACTTGGGCCCCTGTGATTTTTCAAAGTTCGATAAATGTCCTGCAGTGCTTAAAAAGTGGGAACATGGCTCGACTAGTGTCTAGTGTATGGGAGTTCATAGAATAGAAAAAAAATTTATAATAAATGAAAATGTACTATTTTTTAATGGAACATCCGGTATATTTTTAAAAGTTTTGAAAAGCATTTTGCACTATTACGCAATTACGCTACGATCGCGTATCTGTAATCGAAACTAGAAACCACGGCAACTTTTTTATCATTTATTTCAGAACAATGTAAATAAATATGAGATTAATATTTCACTTACAAAGTATCAAATTTTATTTTTTTATATAGAAGTGCACTGCTTAATTGTTCTTCTATTTGTGGCATATAAACAATTACTACTTTGCACATACAACTACTTTTTGTATATTTACAGATATGAATTATGAAAATCGTTGAGTTACATACGGCTTTTTGTATATAGATTTCCTTTACTAAGGTGTGATAAATAAATTAGCAAATGCGCATTCAACTTTCTGCTACAGCAAATCAACATGAAATTACGTGTACACCACAAGTAATAGTATGGTAGTAGTGCCTGACGTTAGTTGAACGTATACCCCGCATACTAAATTGAAACTAGTAAAGTATTATAAGCACTTCCCTATACAAAGGAATGTATTTTTAATGAAGTTTTCAACTAATCCTACAGCAGGCCATTTACAAATGGAGTATGTCGCAAATAAAGTTTGCCCAACCCTCTTTCAGCTTTACAAAAATGCGAGCGTTCGTTCGCCGCGAAATATATTATCCGTTAAAGTTAAAAGAAGTAAAGTTTATAATTATGTTTCCACGGTTTATTGTGAATTTATTTGCAACGGCGAGGATTAAAATAAAATCCCTATTGTGGGTGACCGTGTTGGCAACACGTAATCCGTCCTAAATTTGATATTCTGTAGGACTAACTCCAGTAATATAAATCTATTTACGTGCGTGTATTGCTCATCTCTTGTATAGACGTATATGGATATAGTTGCATTTTTGTTCACGCACCGCTGCATTAATTGAAATATGAATTTGAATTATCCCAACATGAAAGTACTTATTTTGTCTGCATCCCGCACGAATACAATGCTGATGAGACGAACTGCTTCAAATAAGCGTGATGTTGGTTGTGAGTTATTTAAGCAAACAGCATTCGAAATTATACAAAGAATTCAATATAATCAAGGAAATAATGTGAAAATAAAAGCTTTTACCTAAAAACTCACTGGGCACCGTAAGTTGTTAGGTACAAAAAAGGCATAGTGGGGTCAACGCGACCCCTTGTTGTGACAAGTTTTTACACATAATTGAAATGTATTTTTTTTAATTCTTATATTATGTACAGGTGATCTAGGCTTAAAGTAAAACAAAATACATAATTTTTGTTCTATAAACATTTGTTTAAAACGTAGACAAAAAAAGACAAAATTAACAGAACCTCTTCTTTGGTAACATTACGGAAATATAAAAAAATATAATACAGTTTTATTGGGTGACATTAAAAGCTAGGTAATAAATCAGTATTTTAAAAAATAGGTATTAGTGAGTGTTTGGAAATATTATATTTTATTCGACGTAGTTCACACACACTTCAACACTCTTCAGTGTCCTACTTAAAGTTGGTATTTGTAATCTAACATTTAACAAAGGGGCAATTAGCTGGAATGCTAGTTTATTGAGGAATGTTTTCCTATTCATTTCGATATCATTGGGAGCAAAATTTAACAGAACTGCAGCGTTTATACCACTGTAATCTAATATACCACAAAAAAATCACATTAGCCGCCTTTGAGTTATTCGTGAGGTGGTATAGCTATGACAGAGTTTATCAAAAAGATCAGTACCACCTTTAGTACTGTTATAGTCCATAATAATCTGTGGCTTTCCAGTTTCACTATTTATTTCTTCGGAATAGTGCATAGTAGATAATAAGATAACTCTATTCTTTTTTGGAACAAAGAAACGAGAGTTTTGGTGCAAATTTTGATGAAAAAAAGAAAGGAGGCAATTCTCTCTTGTTTTTTCTGAAAATTCCAATCATAGTAATTTTGTACTCCTTTAGCATTTTGTCGAACAGTCCCACAGAGGAGAACCAGTTGACGACAGTGATGTTCGTATTTGTTCCATGAATAGATTCAGACAGTTTTCTTACATAATGAGAGGGAATTGCTTAATTTTTTCGGTCTGTACCATTCCAACACATGGTATAGCATTGACTATATACTACGTCCTAGCATCATTTAGCATAATAGTTTTTATCCAATATTTGTCTGGTTTCGAAGTTACATAAATTCGAAACGGACATCTACCTCTGTATCCCATTATCTGCTCATCTATGGTGCAATATGAGTGTGAGGTATCAAACTTGCGACAGTTCAAAACAAACCTGTCCCATACCTCTCCAATCGGAGCTAACTTAACCCGACGCTCTGTTCATCTTTATCAACAAAACGTAAACAATACGTTAAAAATTTAAAACGTTTTAGAGACATTGCCGGCATGAATAATGACATTCTGTACCTATTTGACCAAAATTTTTCGATATTAGCAAAAGCAGATCTTTTTACTCCTCACAAATAGAAAAGTCCAATCAGTGCACAAATTTCTAGGATGGGTGGTAAGATTGTAAATTTTCCAGTAAACTAATATTTCGTCCAATGTCCTCGCTTGTGTGAAGAAAAACATATTCTTGGCATCACCTTTGGGGCTTGGTTTCTCTATGGTCGTCTTCCCTTGTTCTCAGGCCGTTGTGTACTCCATTTATAGCCATTTTTGCCTTTCACTATTGCTAATCGACTTACACGGCTTTATATATTGTGGCAAATCTTCAACGCTTTATTCATTCCCAGAAGCTTCTTGCTCTTCTAAATAATCGGAATCGTCGTCTGTTTCATCTCCGTCGAAATAATCTTCTTCTAAAAATAGCTTATTTGCTTCGTCTTGTAACTCCTGCTCAGTGCCAATAATTACTATTTTTATCCCTACTGTGGTTATTAAACTAAAATATTATGCATATGTTATTACTGAGTAATTATATTTTTAGATTACTTACCAATAAGCTTCAAAAATTAAAAGTAGAATATAGCTGCAGAAAAAGCTACGTAATAGGCACTCTGGAGTCCTGCTGACCCCACATGCACTTTGGTTCTCTGCATATTCGATACTAAATACAATCTAAGCATGCGCAGAGGGTTACAGTTGGTAAACCTATTAACTGAAATTTACACCAGAGTGTGCCGCAATATGTATTTTTATTTGGGAATGCCTTCCAAAGCGAAACTTTCTTCTTCTAAGTCATTATTTAATGCGCATAGACTGATGTCTTTTTTTTTTAATTGTAACTTCAAACTATTACCAGATGCTGTTACTCATGCTACTCCACATTTCAAAAATATCAGTGTCATAACTTCCGACATAAGCCAGAAATATTGGATTACAGTAATAAAGAAGAGCAATACACAACTTTGTTCTGTCAAAGCAACAAAATGAATTTATTACTGCAATGAACCCCGTTTATCAAATTCAAACCTGCTCGTCAATATAACAAGTATCAGTCTATTAACTTACTTTGTGAGACCTAAAGTAAACTTTTTTCAGATTTTTCACTAGGCATTAATAAATCTATTCTTTATATCAATAAATTCGTTTATTGTATGTAGTGTATATACGAATGTACGTGTTCATCGATATAATAAACAGCCATTTAAAAATTAAAACTCGTTTGTTGGATTAATTCTGATAAAAGAATTGTTACATAATGTAATTTTTTATTGTATCTACCTTTTTCGTTCGGTGTAACATCTGAGATCTGAGATTATCCGTTTGTCGTGTATCGTTCACAAAACCATTTTAAATACATGGCGGCGATTCTAATACTGTGGAGCTGTAGAAAGGAGAACGTATAATAAACAAACAAGATATCAGAATTAATTTTATGCATTTTTACTTGAAATTTGAATCTGCAAATATATAATGACAAGGAAAGCATTATTAATCAAATCAAAATAAAAAATTTCTAAGGCGTAAGTCTAATGATTAATATGTGCCTGCTTTAGTTTGGTTTGATATTCGAGACTGACATTCTGAACTCTTTTTCTATTTGAAGTTTCTTCCTATATTTAGACTTTAAAGCAGCTCTAATGCAATTCTCTTAAGACTTAACATTGAAATGTGACTTTCCTGTGATACCTAAGAAAAAAAATAAGTTGCTCTTCTTTTTTCAGAAATAGGCCAGTAAGTATGTACATTTTCAAATCAATTTATTACCCAATTCCAGTTACCCAACTTCATGGGTCTTTAGGAGCACCCGAAGTGTAACTCTGGATAAATTCACATTGTGAGACGCATCTGAAAGATATTTTGTTTTAATTTGTTTTTCCCTAGTTGTATTGTTGCTATTTCATTTTTCAGTTCGTAGCCCTTGAACATCTTACCGTATGACAATCGTCTGGTTTTTACGTAACTAACTACATTAATAACTGCTATAAAAACAATATTTAGCCCATGACCTATCGATTTTGAAGCTAAAGTTTCTCAACGAATCATATAGTAGTTCACAATACTCTCAGAGGTTCCTTCTTCACAAATGTTTTTAAACTGTAATACCGTCCAAACATGATTGAGCTCCATCAGTGCAAACTTGCAGTAAAAGGATTGTGTTCTTTCACTGCAAGTTTGCGCTGACAATAGCATTATTTGTAATTCTCCTGAACGCAGTTGCTTTTCCTTGTGTAGGTTTAAAATGTAATTAAGCTCTAACTTACAATGAGTTACAAGTAAAGGGCCAAACTGCAACAGATGTCAATACAAAGTATGCATATTAGAAGCTTCGGTTGATGAATGAGGAGATAAATACCAACATGTATCGACATAGAAAGCTGAAAGCGACGGCATTTGCTGAAAACACGTGACCGAGAAATTCGAAAGAAAATATGTAAGTCGAAAATTGATAAATTAAAATAAAATCTTTCGAATTAAAAAAAAAGTATGAATTGGAAATACAATTCTAGCTACACATAAAAACAAATTTCCAGAGAGTATGTGCATCATAGGCATCACTATATGGTTTTATCCAGTGCCTTTTTCTATTTGTTTTTCGCTAGTTTAAAATAATAAACCAAAAATTAAATAAATCGTAAACAAATAAAAACATACCGCACTGAAGTAATTTTGTATACTTTGACCGGATAAATTAAACTCTCAGAAAAGTTACGAACAAGCGGCCAAAAAAGTATGTCCTATTTATTTTGCATGCACCGCTCTCCGATATAATTTTGTAATTCCGAAGCAATAAAACAAAATTGTCAATCCAATTTATCGCTCCAACGAACCAACGTAGCCGTCCTACTAAATAATTACTTTTCCTTTTAATATCGATATTTCGAGTAACGATTCAACGTACGCTACGAAACGAAGACATATAATGATGTAAAACATCCGTTATTTACCTAGTCTGCACATAAATATTTAAAATCACGTATCTTGAGCTTCATTGTTCCGTCGGTGGTCGTTTTCCGGGCGCTCACAGTTCATTGCATTAAACCACTCCGCGCACTAACTAGTTATATAAATAACAGTAGTAAGCCGATTCAGTAGATACAATTCGCATATGAACGTCGCCTAATAACAATTGAGCGACATACATATGTGTATGTTGCTTGCCTTTTACGACAAGAATTTCTGAACAATTCGAATATTATATACAGTAAAGGCGAACAGAGGTAATTAAAAAAAATTACTTTTATCACACCTACAACTTATGTATGTATGTCTGTACGTTTCTTCGTAACTCGCTTGCTGCTTCTAGCGTACCGTAGAAAGTAAGTATATTTTTTTCTGCGGTTGTATATGGGTACAAATGTACTGAAATTATGTAGTTTATTTTCTCCAATGTATATAATATACAGGGAAGTATTAAAGTATAATCGGGGCAGCATTACTTTCGACGTCACGTCAGTGATCGCCTTCATAAACTACGCTGTTATCATACGATTAGTCGTTTGTCATTGAATATAAATGTCAGGTTATGCTACTTATCGTAGATCAAACGGAAATGTTTTTCTACTGTGGATACGAGGTTCGTTCAGTAAGTCCTTAGAATAAGATAGAAAAACAATGTATTTTCTGCAGATTTTTATTTATTTTTCAACGTAATCTTCACTTAATTCTATACACCTTCCAGCTTTTTACGCCCTCCAAAAAGTAGGATTTCGAAGGGTCTTCAAAATAGGCATTAACTTCTTCCGGTGAATACGGTGGATGTTGTATTAATTCGAACTTAAATTCCATAAGTTTGGCTATCGACGTTTTTTCTCGACTTCTTCGCTCAATCGGTCAAGTAGCGACGCATAATACTTTCCAGTTATTGTTTGCCCTTTTTCCAAGTAATCGGTTTAGATGATTTCGCGTGCATCCAAGAAAAACCGAGGCCGTCATTTTGCCGATCAATTTCACCGTCTTCTTCCGAGCCTGTTCACCTTCAAAACCTAACTGATTTGACCATTTATTTGTCTCCGGAGTGTAATAGTGTATCCATAGTTATATATCGACGATCAACTCGTTCAGATTGCGACAGAAGAGCAAAACAGCCTCGCAGTCGACCACACAATTGCGTTCATTTTCCAATGAGAGCGAACGCGACACCCACCTTGCCGACATTTTCTTTACGTCCAATTTTTCGTGCAAGATTGAAAACACTGTACCTTGCAATATGCCTGTGGCCTCAACTTTTTCATGCACTTTGATTCGTCGATCATTCAAAACCATATCGTGGATTTTCTTAAATTTTCTAAGAACTTCTTGAATCACTCTCGTACCTATTAAAATGACAATCCTAGTACATTATTGATGAAAGAAACGGGAAATATATATTAAACTTAGTATACAATCAAATTTATTTGTTTTTGCATATTATATCAAGAAAACAAACAAGCGAGACGTAAGCAACTGCCTCCGCCTCCCTTCGTTTTTGATAGAATTATTTAAGGTGCTACACCGGCGCATATATGAGGTCTTTAGTTGATTTAAAGAAATCTTCGCACCTATCTGTAGATATTCTCAACTTTTAGTTAGTTAAAAGTATGGAGACATCGTTAATATAAACTTTAGGAAATTATATTGAATATAAACGCTTGTGATGGCATTTTTATCAACATTTGAGGATACTTGAATTTTTTTCTTCAATTATTTTCAAGTTATCCGCGTATAACTTTTTATTCTGCCATTAAATAGAGCATTTTTTTTCTCTTTACAATCATATTTTCGGCCTTTTTATTTAATTTAATAACAATTATACAAAAGAACGCCCGGTTCAACTATCTAATAAATGTTAGATATATCCCAGATAGACAAAAGTGAAGCCATGAGCAAACTTGTTATCTACTATACTTATTATGGTTCGTAAAATATTTTGACATAAATATTTCAATTGTACAATTTGTAGATGTTAATATTAGCAGTTGCAGGTTTAATATTGAACGTGAAATAATTGAAATATTTATGTTGCTAGGTTATGGAGATTTACGTGGAAGTTTACAAGACGTTTGTAATTTACTTAGTAATACGCATCCAAACAGAAATGTTGTTGACAAAACTTTAAAACGCTTTGATCAAATCGGTAGCGCTAAAGATTTGCCAAGTGCTGGTAGACCTTGAAAAGCGATGATAAAAACTTGGAGGTTTTATTGACTGTATCTGAAGATCCCCATTTATGTACCGATCAATTAATGGTCGCGTCAATTTTATAAAGAGAAAGGTACAACTTGTATGTGAGTTAACGGCAGATGATTTTGATAGGAGATTACAGTTTTGTGAAGAAATGCCAAATATTTACAATAAAAATGAAAATTTTGTCAACAATATTGGTTTATCTGACTAAGCTACTTTTTGTTATCGGAGAATCCGTCTTGATTTTTGGAGCATCATTCAGAGTACTCCCTGACAGGTTAATCTCTGGGTTGGGGTTCCTGTTTCATCAATGGCAAGTTACTTTCGGTTCGGTACATGCAGTTATTGCAAAACGAAATCATACTTACTTGTGCTCTACCAACATAAACTCAATGAACACCGATATCTGGACATTTTTCTCTCAACAGATTGATTGGAAGACGACGAAATATTAAATAACCAGTCCAGAGTTAGGGTCTTTAAATTTTTTTCTTTTGGGATATGTAAAAAATAGAGTTTACAAAGATAAACCCGATGACCCGATTTAAAAATCCGAATTACAAGAACGATACAACAAATTCTTCGAGAATTTTTACAGGATTTTGTAAATGAATTGAGCCATTGTTAAATTAGTAATGGGGGACAATTCGAAAAATTAAATTCGTTTACTTAGTTACTAATTTGTTTTTAATGATAAGATTGTAACCGATAACTTTATTGTAAATAATTTTATCTGTTTGGCTAACATTTATTAAAAACTCATCCGAGGATTTCGCCCAAAATTTTATAAAAAAAAAACAAAGATGTTATTGTAAAGGAAAAAATACTGTATCCAATGGTAGAGTAGAATATATAAGTTGAAATCGAAAACAAAATTAAGTATTCTCAAATGTAGATAAAAACCTATTAATAAACATTCATATTAAACATAATTTCCTAAAATAAATATTAAAAATAATAAATCACTGCCTTTATAGCTTTAACTAACCCTGTTTTCAGTCTCCTGTTCCTTCAGTTTAAACAGGGTGACGAAACATTAAACAAATTTTATAAAGAAATTTTAACTGCTAATATGAAGATAGATTATTACCATCAATAACACCAAATGTTAGTTTAGAAACAAAAAAACGAGCTTACTTTCTAAAACCGTTAGCCTCTATCGTTTAAACGATAACATTCAACAAGAACATGCACAATGGATACATACAGTTTTTAATAGTGAGGGATATCAGACAGATTTAATATTTATTTATTTATTGAGGATACGATTTCAATGACGTAGTATTTATTAATTTACCAAAATTATAAGTTATAAAGGTCACAACAGAAAGCAAGCCTTAAAATATTGTAAATGAATGAGATCTAAAGAATCAAGGTTTGCAGTTTCTAAATGTTCCATGCCCAAAATATTGCATAATAATTAAGTAGTCATGATTAATTGACTCCAATAATTATACCTACTTTTTTTGTTTTGAACAAAATCAAATCAAGAAACCAAAAATTAAGTAGATGCTAGGACGTACTTGTTCTTACTGATACTGATATTGTATGTACATTACTAAATTACAATTAATTGGTAAGCTACAATCAATAACGTTTCAAGTTTACGTATGTTATCAAAAATAGGTTTCATTTATTATACAAAATAGAAGAATGGTGTTAATCGTTAACAGGCGCTGAAGAGTTCCTGGGATACTAGCAACCAACGGTTAATTCTGAAATAAAAGTATACAGGATCATTCAAACATACCGGAAGCAAAGGATTTCTCGCTTTTAAGCAAGTTACGAGTATGGTATGAGGGACAGATGGTGCTTTGTGTCGAAATCTACATTACCGACTATGAGCACTAATCTAACTAAATTTATGGAGTAGTGTTGCTTTGAGAAGAGAAACTTGGAACATGGAAAAAAGAACAATGAATGTAAACCTGGCCAATCGTCCGTTTTTGATGGGCAGCGGCCAGGTCGTCCCATTCAGGTAACTACAAACGATATGATTAATAAAAGTAATGATATCGTGTTATAGGTCCGCCGGGTAAAGATTTAATATGACGATGATATCTCAATTAAACGAGTACAAAAACATTCTTCGCGAAGAACGGTGCTATGCTGACTTATTAGTAAGTCTGCAGAGTCTGTCTAGTCTCTGCCAATTTCGTGAAGCGCGCGGAAAGTGGCGAATTTTACTTATTAGACCGACTTGACGCCGGACTAAAGTGAAGAAAAGATTATCTACCATCATGATAACACCCCGGCATATTCATTGGCAATTGTGACAGCAAAACCAACCCAGCTACAGCACAAATAAGTCAGGTTTAGCCCTCTGAGACTTCTTTCTTTTTTCAAAGTTGAACAGATGACTTGGCGGAAATCGATTCACATTAATTGAAGACTTCATTACCGAAATAGAGATCTATTTGCAGAATTCCTATTATTTGGATCGCTTGTAACATCGGTGGACTAAGAATAAATGTTGTAAATGGAAAACAATTACGTTGCCTTCCTTATCATATGTATTTGTCATGCCATCCTCGTACTATGAAATCGCTTTTAATCTGCAGGGTATTCGTGTTACTATGAAAACTATTTAATGCGCCTTTTTCAAATGTCTCATTCTACATATTTTTATGTGTTTGAAACCCAAATTACGATAGGTATATGAGAGATAAATTAAATTCCTCGAAAAAACTATTGTCCTAGGTTAAACTGTCCCAGTAATTGTGTTTTGAGGTTTCTTATCGACGTTTATAACTAATTTAGTCATACACTAAAAAAAACAGATAATAGACAACATAACAGATAACAGAAATAGAAACTAGGTACTAAAAATGAGTTGATAAATTTGATTATAATTCTAATAAACTTCATTATAATTATGTCGCCATTTAATATCTTATATTATCTATATTTTTTTAGTGTAAACATGTATACAACCCTAAAATATGCGTGTACAACTATAACACAAAAGTTGAGTATCGCTTTTAGAGCAAAGTTAGAGGCAAATGTTTATAACAATGGCATACTTGCTGTGAATAACAATTTTACAACTTTCTCATTGCAAAAGTCTAGTACAGCTCAGGACAGTTTCAGAATATGGTGCGTTGATATTTATTGCTAATCTAGTTTACGAACATCTTAAAACTTGTCAACAAAATTATGAATAAAACACAAAATAAAAATAAAAACTTGTACTTCTACTCTGTTCCTTCTATTCATATTTGCATTATGGGATTCCTATTACTATCGCATGATTGGTGTGGAGTTAATAGTTTTGCGGGTTACTTATTTATTGAGGAAATCCGATATTGGACGATTCGCATGGCGAGCTAACCGCAGCACCTTACTACGGTATTTTATCGCGCTAAACATTTTGCGATAAAATGCCAGAATGATCAAGTGTCGTACGTCATCGTTGGCGCACATTACTAGAAATGTATGATTAACTATTTCCGAAACATAGATTCTTCTTACTAACAAATTTCCTATTATTTATATTAGTAACATTTTTTGCTTAAAAAGAATGAAACAATAGATATAACCCACAGCATGCATTATTCTTTGCAATCTAATTATTACGAACGCCCTATATGTTATTTTTTCCGTTTCTTGATGAAAAGTGTGAGAAAGGTAAATACTTTCATGCTTTCTTCTCCGCTTTGGATTCCAAATTCTGATGTTTATCATTCTTGTTAATGAGTACTCATCAAAATTAATATTAAAACAACTTCAACCATGCAAAATATCGCTACAACATACGTTTGGGGAACAGATGTACATATTTTAAAGGGGAATTTTGTATTTCTGTGAATTAAAATTCTTCCGTTCACTTGGAATGTAAATCAAAATAAATACAAAATAAATCGAAACGCGATATGCTAGCTACGACTATTATGCAAGTCTTATTCATCTTTCATTCATTTATGTTCTTGTTGTTTAGAAACAACGAAAACAAAACAAAAACATCTAAACTAAAAATACAGCGTAATTTCAATGCAAGATCCAGTTACAAACAGTATGTCTCTCTATGTATTTCAATCTGACGTTGCGTATACCTACATATTCACTACTTTCTTTACATGCATTTTTTACGCACAATTTATATATCCGAACGATGGAAAACATTTAGAAAATAATATTCTTATATAGTCGTCATAAGGCAATTTCTATAATGTAGATTAAATGCACATTTTTAATATCGTGATAATAAAATAAAAAAACAGATTTTCATATCAAACTTAAATGACATGCGGTCCAAAGACAATGGTGTGTTTTTTTTTTTTTCATTTTTTACATTAAAAATTACTTTAACGTACTTTTATGTTTAAAAAATTAACGTTGTATTTAATGATATTACATTGATATACAATGATATTAATCACGTTGTTGTATTCCTGTGTATAGCAAACATTGCATTGTGCACTTGTATTCAATACTATTAATTTATGGAATTGTATTTTGAATGTTAAATAGTTATCAAAATTCACTTTCCATTTACAGAAATTAACATTTGTATGTCGCATTTTAATAGTTTATATCATTGATTTTGTCTCTTAAAGGAATTAGCATTCCTCTAAACAAAGAAATATAAATTGTTTACGTAAGACAAGTTATGGATAAATTTAATTACGAATTAAGTTTAAAATAAGTATTTCAAATATTTTTGAGCACCAAACACAATCAAAAGAAATTAAAAACAATATAGAGGAGAAAAAGAAGAAAATATGAACCCATGATGAGATAGAAAAAGAAGTTGAAGGAAATTTGACATCAGAGAAGTCATCAAAAAAAGACCTGTAGAGAAAGGGAAGTGGATTCGACGAAGAATTTTAATAACACATTCACAGAGGCGGCTTTGTTGTAATACCTCAGTATTCATACCGTTACTCAAGCAGCCAGACTATAACTGTTGAGAAGATCATTTTAAAAGTAACAAGTAAAAGTTATAGTCCCCTTTTTGGCACAATAATCTGACAGTCGCATAACAATGCAACATGAGATCTACATTCCTTTTCCAAATTTCAAATCAGTAAAATACCGAAATAAATTTTTTCAGTTACTGTAATTAAATTTAACGAACATAAAAGGAAGAAGTACAAGTTTTCATTTTATATTTGAAGCATGTTCGCAAAATGAACATACCTGTAACGACCTCATATTTGTTACGAAAGTAAAATAACCTGACGACGCCCATAGCAATCGCTGGCGCTATCAAAAGCATATGATTAAAATTTTAATTACAAAGAATTTTCTCCTAAAATTGTGATATTTGATTAACGATTTCTTGAAAATCACTCATATACATATACCTATTTCTAAATAATTATGAGGTACAACTTCTAAAGCAAATAAACTTTCATACAATTTCCAACTAGCGCATGTTAAAGTATCTGCCCTTTATAATTGCTAGTATATGGTACATATTATAATTCGCCGTTGGGAATACGTGGATTGTTGGTACTCGAACATCGCTGTGATGTTGCATCAGCGAAGTTTATGTAGAAAATCGTTCATGCTTATGTTAGCTCTCCTAATTTAGTTTTCTAACAGGACACTATATGCTTAAGAAGTACATGAGCAATCTGAGCCTGGCAGAGGAAACAGCATGTAGATTCTGCCGGGCGGGAGCACTGGCAGGAGTGCGGCTCTCAGAAATGGGGGAATACCAAAAAACCAAAACCTATGTAGAGGGATCATTCATAAGACTGCTAGAATCTATAAAAAAAAGCAAAGTTAATGTAATTGATCAAACAAGAGTGGAAGCACAATAGATCTGAAGAGGTCGCAGGGGGATAGGTCAAGAACCACCTCGGGTAGTAATCTAGTCTAATATGATCTAGCAGCTGAAAATCATCCATAAGGTTTTCTTCCGCTCCTACCTTCGAAGAGAAAATACTTCTCAGGATTTACACTTTGAATTGTAACTATTACAAGTAGCATTAATTAATATAATCGTTACACTAACGTAAAAAGTGCGTTGCTACTAAAACTTGTTACACGTTACAAACTGCTTTGCCAGAATCACCCCAGAATCATTAAGAAAATCTAAATAAGATGATTACTGATAGTCTTTGTTTGTAGCATCTCTTAGCTGTTGATTGAATAACACTCAAATATTTAACATTCTAAGACTCAATATCCAATCCAATGTTGGATATCTTTAGACCTTCGTTATTTTTATATGTTCTTACCTGGTTCTTATATCAAACAAGTAGTAGCAGTTGTTTTTGATAACTCGCTTTAGAAACAATTTTTACAAATACGGGAACGACAATTCAAAATTGACTTAAGGGAGAATGTGTTTTTGTTATTTCTATAATTATTATTAATAGGAGTTGTACATGATCTAATTAAAAAAGATACTGTCGCCA
This sequence comes from Oryctes borbonicus, assembly GCA_902654985.2. Lineage (NCBI taxonomy): Eukaryota > Metazoa > Arthropoda > Insecta > Coleoptera > Scarabaeidae > Oryctes > Oryctes borbonicus. The sequence goes on along the minus strand of LR736859.1, from coordinate 8,556,335 downwards.
GGTAATTTGTGTCAAATTCAAATTTCTAGAAGCTACGTCTTCATCAGCATATGATTAGGATAAGATTTCACCGATGAAGTCCTATCTTGCGATCTGCATTCCTGAAAGCACTTCCTTTACTAGTTACACGCTACATATATTTTACGCCTTCATTTTCAATATATTTCCGCGCGAAGGGAATGAATAAAAAACAGGCGCTTCATTTTATATTCAAATCGCTATTCAGCAAACTCGATGAATTATGGAACCAATTATACGAAGACACCTCTATTCCGCTATCCGAAAATTACACAAATCGTTGAGCCAAAGAAAAGGAAACCTTTCTCTCCCCCAATTTCGTAAATTCGAGTGTTTTGTTTCATTTTCTAGTTACTGAGTAGTCCGTTCTCTGTTCTCGAAACTGATTGCCGAAGATAAATGGTGTTTAATGATCTCGTAGACAATACAAAGCGTTTTAACAGCGGCTTTCCTAACTCCACTCGATTGCTTGCAATGCCTTTATCGCTACATTGTTTTCCTTATAATTTATGTATTTTCAAAACGAGTAACTTCTATTGTCTCCAATTTCTGCGTGTACGGAATTTTGTTTGGCAAATGTCAGTGTTGTAACATTTTCTGACACGCATGTAAACCGTAGAATTTTGTCATTACATTGTAGGTTTTAATATATTTTACTCGTGAATCCAATGGTAGAATGGATTTTAAGATATTTTTTTCGTGTTACAAATAGACCTATTTTGATTCTATGTTGATTTCAAAGATTTACTTTGTTTAGCATCAATATTAGTATTGAAAAGTGAAATTGTGAAAGCGGAAAAGTGTAAAGCAAACTTTGGACGTATCAAAAAGAGTTGCTGCTTTTTTTTGCGAAAATACTTATCTGCTTTATAATAATTTAGTCCTAACTAAAATGTCTAATGGGTAACTAAGCTATAACTCTGAATGACTAATAAAGTACCTTTCCAAAACAAATTAGATGCAACACTTAAAGTCCGCATAATATGTTGAAGTAACACTTTCTCTGAACAGCGTCTCACGAAATTCTCTTAAAACACAACTCTGTAGTTCTTCCACATTATTGAATTGTGTTCTCTAGATCCTTCTCTAGATTATTCTTCACCCGCTTAAATCTCGTATTCTGAGTACATATCCAAATAATGACTGGAGAAATTCCTTGAATTTTCCAGACCCAATTATATAATGTTAGCGTATCAATTTTATTCACTATTAACTCATTATATGGCCCAACAGTTGACTGAAAACGTGATTCTAGAAGGTTTATTAAACAACCGCTTGCATATATACACGTCATCTCTAGAATAATAGTAATTTGCTTGGCTATATTCGGCTCCGTCATTAACTTAGAGTGACAACCGTATTTATCCACCATAAGCACCTACACAACAGCATTGATTTGCGGAAATATACGACTTAAGCACTTAAGAAGACTCTGTCTATAATGTAGATAAGTAATAAACAAGGAATCAAACATAAAACACGGAACAAAATAGAAAATGGGATAAAAGAAAAAAAATAATTTAATATCACAGTAATAAGAATTAAACTACGCGGAACGTCGGCACAAAATTAATGATAGTGTTTGTTAAACACTACCGTTTATTGTTTTATTAATTCGAGTGTTGCTGATATTCAAAAGGGCATAAAAATATCACTAAATAATACAACAGTCTTGCGAGCCAATGTTGAGCTTTTCAAAGATTTACGCAGATTGACATTGCCTCGCCGAAAGGTCATGGAATACTAGTATCTATATATTTACCAATTAAAATGCGCCATTAATCTCAAGAATGGTGTATCAACCAATTGGCAAGGAAAGAAATTCCTATCTTCTCTTTTTTGCAGTGAATAAAAATTATTGAAATCAGTTTCTAATGCAGTCAAAGAAACCTGCTGCTTACGTTAGTTATTAAGATTTCTTCAAATCTCAACGCACATAAAAGCTACAAATTTCAATATCTGCCTGTTAAGAAACGTACAACGGACAATAAAATTATCAATTTTTAATTATACCCCCCTAGTACGTGGCCCCCAACATCATACATATTTTATTTCATTTAAACACCTTACTGTTTACTGAAATCTGAATTGACTAGAATATCCTATATGCTTACGAAAGTTATAAGCACCAATTATATATCTTTGAGAGGCCATAGCAAGAAGCCAGTATTATTTTAAATTGGAGGCCGTGAGTAATCTAGAAGAGGCCGGACTGTCTTCATAGAATAATCATTAATTTCTAATGGATTTTTTGAAAGAACCTGAGCACAAACAATTCTACATGCAATGTGGATGCACATTTGACAGACTACCTATGTCCATGACAAACCTAGATATCAAATAGTGATCTAATTAACTAAAAAAACTTGCTGATTACGCCGCGTTAGAGCTAAAAGAATATGTTATTCCCAAGTATTTTAACACTGTCATTCGAAATAACCTTTTTCCCCAATTATCGTGCATGTAGAACTATGGATGCCTGCACCTATAGTGCTGTGCAATATTGTATTGTATTTCTTAGGTAGTCGGCAGAAACCTTCGCAAAAAAGATATTTGCATCAGCTACAATTAAAGGAATGTATGCGTAATTCCTTCCTCTATTATTATTTATGCTATTTAATTACTACAGCGTGGAATGATTCATTCTTAAGTACTGATTCATACATGTCATCACGATACCAATACTTAATTAACATATGCCTAATATATATATATATATATAGAAACTATTAGTGAGAAACATTATAATAGGCTAAAATACTATTTCCACAGGAGTGTGGAATTGACACAAAGTTAAGGAAATTGAAATAGTTGCACGTAGGAATTTGGATTCTAGTAGCTACAACAATGGAATTTTAGTGTATCCATCTAGAAGGGTTTCATCATGAAAAGCGATTGCAATTTAGTGATTTATTGGCCAAATAAAACTGATCTTAACGTGAATTCAAACGAGGTGAACAAAAAAAGAACCTGCAAGTAAGAATAAGTTTAGTACATATGTTATTATGAGTTAGGGAGCAGGTCTCTGTATAATGAAGGCGTACCGTAAAATTTGAACGAACAGAGCCTGTAATTGACCTCCTGAGATTATAAAAACCAAAGATTAGTCCGATGTCCGAAATGCAGATCTTCAGGAAAATCAAAACACAACCAATACAAATCCGCTAGAAACCAGTAATGTTAATACAATACGACTACAAACGTCATGTACCACATATACAAAGACTGTTTGATTTGAATCAGATTTTTCTTTACGAATAATGACCCAGATTGAAATTGAACCCGAATGTTTATCCCGTATTTTATGATTAACAAAAAATCCACCGGCAATCATTCAGGAAGGTCTTCACGACTGTTTGGTACGATTTCACAGCTAATTTCATTGATGTTTTCGTATTTTTTCGAGGAAATACAGTATAACGAGATCATAAATGTAAATGTTGCTGGTGGTCGTTGCAAATGTTAGGAAATTATACAATTTCACTGTTGTAAAACAAGGTCGCGGTTGAAAGCATAACTTATATGCAGAATAAAGCACCCCCACACATTTGCAGACCAGTTAAAGCCTTGTTAATTTTCAAGACCGCGCTAGCTAAAATCCATAGCGACAAAGATCACTGGATCTGAATCAAGAGGATTTTTGGTTTTGAGGTTATTAAAACATTGTGTTTAGAATGCGAACAAAGACGCTGGAGAAATTAAGAGATAACATTAAAGAGTAGATGGCTGCAATTCAACTCGAAATGTTGTGTATAACTAGGAGGAATTGGTGCTTTTATACCACCAAAATAGAGATCATATTAAACAGTTGAGGAAAGCAGTGTTGGATATAAGAAATCCTATTGTTCAATGTTGATTTTTGTGGTTGACTTGATTTGTTGAAGCTCTATAATAAATTGAAATATGTCCCTCACATTATGATAACCAAATTATATAACCAAAAAACAAGGAACAGTTATTATCCAAAGCTAACTTACTCATTATATACTTTACACCTAGAAACAGATATACGTGTATAATTTAGTCTAAAACCTTGTTGAGCCGCACACCACATAAAACAGAAGAAACTAAAATGCATTTTCTTATATATTCTACATATGCATATTCCGTAGACATGTATTGTAATATACTTTTTAATTAAAACAATGTGGACGCTCCTGGTATAATAAACAAGGCTTCGGAGCAAGGCTAGACCAACATAAATTGATTTGCGTGTACATTCAGAACAAGGGGCTTGTTTAGGAACAACGTAAAATTAAATTTTAAAATACTGTTCATATCCACTGTTCAATGCAACAAACCTTTACAGTAAAAGAACAAAAAAATAAAATAAAAGAAGAAACCCAAATTGTTTGAAAATAGAACCTCATGCATTTGTTTCATTAAATATCGAAAGAATTAGAGAATACACGTTAATATAATAACTTATCCATATACACGCTAACCATTTAAATTGAATCATACACATTAAAATATCCAGAGATGGTCTATTAAGGAGGCCCAACCTTCAGACAAATTGAGCATCACTTTTAATGACGGCATCCCTTTCTAATAACGTTAAGTGTTATTTGGCTGGAAGCAACAAGCGTATATTTCAACCAACCGCAATTACCACTGTTAGATGAATCGGGTAACATTAATATTGCGTGTAGATGGAGAATTATAGGAATTTAAATAAGTCAAAATAGCAATTGCGTTTGGTATTTGTACGGAAATGAACTTACGTTACAGCATTCCGAAATTGATTATACTGTTTTCATTTACTTACAATAATGCGGATTAACAGTTCATATGCTAGAAAGGAACGTCTTTGAAAACCAATTCGGGAGTGTATTTAAATTGGCAAAAAGGAATTAAATAAACAAGTCGCGCTTGTTGGCAGAGTTGGACTTTTAGGATAAACTGCAAAGGAGGAATAAAGCTGTATTAAATTATTGTTTGAGTGTTGAATTACTGAAAAACAAATTTGAATTCTTATTTCACAGAATATATTGCCTTGCTATAAGTAAATGGAATATTTTGAATCATATAATCACATCTATTAAAAAAAAATTCTTGGAATAGTTTCCGTTTGTGAGGTTAAGTTACAATGTAACCCAAACAAAACATTCTAAAGTATTTTAATAAAAAAAACTGGCTCGTTATATATAAGTTCTAGAATGATATTCTAGAATTTTCGAGAAAAACGACTTTGACCTTAAATTGTCACTCCTGTATTTCTTTTGTAAGCGAAACCATACCAACTGGTTAAATTCGGATGCATCATTTTTATTTGCAAGGAGAGTTATCAATATGAAAGGCTGTTCGAACAAAAAGATTGGGTTGGAGTACTCATTTCTAAAAGGTACTGATGGAAGACTTACTCGTTTATTGAACATGAGAATCATAATTTATTAATGCTAAATGATTAATAAATAAATAAATCGTCACTCAATTCAGTGTTCATTATATAATTTCAACCATTGGTATTTTTTTTGCTTAGATATAACTTAGAAAGAAGTTAACTACCAAAAGAGCTGTCATACTGCGCTTACTTCTGACAGTTATAGTCAGTACACTCTGACAAATCACCAGTCACCATGAACAGATTTACGCTTGGACAGCGCCCCTAAATTTTTCAAATTTATTTTGAAAATCATCGTCGATTTACGAGCTTACAGACGACTTCAGGGTCTTTATGGCCCACATAAGTGTCCTTCTGAGCAAACCATCCGTCGAACATGGATAGATTTCATACCACGTACTCTCGACATGATACAATAACATCAACACTTCGAAATGAGCGTACTGAAGAGAATATCATTGTTGTGAATGAAAGTATAGAGGAAGATGCAAGTCTATCCACTCGTTGTCGGTCACAGTTGTTTGGGATCTTTGTATCCATTACTTGGAAAATTTTACGTAAAGATCTTCGCCTACATCCGTACAAGATCCAGCTGGTACAGTAATTAAACCCACGTAACCATCATCTGCATCGTTCCTTCGCTAGTTGGTCCCCGCAAATACTGCAAACTTCATTACATCCACAAAAGTGCAATACTTGGTGACACCGATGACATTATTGGCCCTTATTTATTCAAAATTAAGCCGACGCTCGCGTTACCGATTTTTTTGTTTGAACATATGAAGGTCATTGATCCGGACGAGATGTGATGTCAACGAGATGACGCTACGTGTCACACGACGACAGCAATCATCGACTTATTGAAATCATTTTGACAATAAGTTCATTTGAGGAGTGAACCTATGAATTGGCCAACAAGGTCCTGCTTGCTTTGATACCTCCCGATTATTTGCTGTTGGGCTACGTCACTGGCCTATGTCTATAAACCAGCAACAATTACTGACGCCTTGGAAGCCACATTGTTCGTGTTATTCGTGACATACGGCCAGCAGTGCTCGAAAAGCTAAGCCAAAATTGGATCCAGAATACGGTTCGTTTTATGCGGCCTTCTTCTCCATTTCAGTGTTTGGGTTCAAGTTTGGGAGTTAAATTTTGCTTTTCCTTACACAGCTGCTTCTGCTTTTTCTGTCCTTTGCAATCTCAAGGGCATTATTCCACTCACATCTTTTATTATTAAAAACTTCTGTCTTCCTAATTTTCCCGAAACCTACCATATTTCCTTTGCTGTCCTTATATCCGGCAACCTCACCACATGTCCCCACCAATTTAGTTACTACTTTCTGTTCTAGTGACTCTATTCCCAGTGATCCTCTGATTTTTTCATTTCTTATTTTATCACGTATTATGATACTCCTAGCACCCTTCTCGGAAGTTCCATTTTACAGGCTCTCAACATGTCTATCTGTTAGGTTCCAAGACTCCGCTCCATATCTTAGGACTGATATAATACTGTGTTATATATCTAAATGTTTGGTGGCCAGCCGTTGCCCAAAAGAATCCTTATGGGCTTAAGGCTGTAGGTCAAGTCTATACCAGGTATATTATTTTTAAACATTTCTGTTGTTCCACCTTTTTGATCTAAGTAGTATTTCATCATTCTAATGTCGAGTAGATTTAAAGGAAAGGCTCAGTCAGCATACTTAGCGGCTAATTCTAGAACCACTCGTTTTCTGCTTTAGTGAAGACTGTGAGAAGGCCTAGTTTGTTGCCATGATTGCCTTTCCACTTATATCCCCAATATTTAAACATTTAAAGTATCTCCATGTTACAACTTTCCACTACTAGTAACAGATAGATTTTTATCATAGAAAAATAAATTACATTTTAAGTAATGCCTGTATAAATAAACTATTAAAGTCAGGTATATCTAAACAAAAACATTTCAAGGAAACTTCCGAAGAATAGAAGTGCGTACAAGAAACAAGTTTAATCTGAAATACCAACATTCTGTTTGATTTTCAATTATTAACTACTACTTGACTAAATAAGAAGCTATTTATAATAATTATTCGCAGATTTGAACGTGGACGACAAATAATTTAATTTGTGTGGAATCCGCGATGAGTTGGCATATTCGACATATAAAAAATATGTTTCAATCAAACGAAACGATCGATCCGATAATATATGATTCTTCGTGTAACATAACAACAGCAAACATCCAGTACTAACAACAAGCTATGAATATATGCAGAACTAATCGTCAATCTCCCATGGATTTGTAATAAATTTAAGACGGCATTCCGGAGCTGATGAGCAAAACCGGATCGGTCAGCGACACGCTGCATCATCACTTCACCTTTCATATTTGCACTTTGATTAGTTGTTTTGTCCTACTTGTCATTTTCATCTCGCGTCCATTACCCTTTTTTAAGTTGTCAGCGTTATCGTAGTGGATCGTGCAATCTTCTGCGAAGTCGTGATACAATCTGACACCGAAATGTGCTCCTTCATAAAACAAGAAAATTTCCAGCTTTTGAAATTAAGTGTTATATATTTATTTAACATACATTTTTACGACTTCAACGACATCGCCCTGAGAAAAGAAGAACAAAATGGTACTTAGAAACGGATTTTTATGATTTTTTTTTAATTTATAACAATTTTATTGTTGTACCTTTTAATTAAATGGCTATTGACTGAAAACTAGTTTCAGATAAAAACAAAATTCTTTGAAAAGAAATACGGGAAATACCGGATTTTCGAAACACTCTATATAACAGTTTTGGTATTTAGTGATAGCTGTAAATGGCTATTCATACAGTTCACAAGAATCTCAGAAACTGATTTATTTAGTTAATACTAAACATACGAAGAATACAACGAAGAAAGTGTGTATATTAAAAATTAGTGAGTGATCTTCAAGAAACTGATGAAACTGTTATAAAGGTTCCAAGAAGATTCTTCAGCAACCCAACACACAAATCACAAACATTTTGGTAGATTGAACTTGCTTGAACTAGCTCACTTGTATGGGCCCACAATGTCAAGAATTTTGTGTGACGGGATCTGTCCCTTCTATTGATAGCAAATTTCTTCTTCTCCATTATTGGAGAATAAGGGTCCTGACAGTTTCTTAATGCTTTGCGAACAAAGTTTTAAAAAACAAAGATCACTGTTACCCCCTAAAAAGCGATATTTTCATTTTCAAGTAGCGAATCTTAATACTACGCAAACTAAAAATAAACAGCAAAGAACGAAACAAGCTCAAATGTATATTTTACATCTTAGACTACAACCTTTGCTGCTTTTTCTTAAGTAATGGGAAAAGTAATGGCGAAGAATATAAAAGAAACGACGGCAAGAAATTTAAGTGATCATGTAACAATGAACAAATATGAAGATGAATAGTTAAAGTTCTAGAACATAAATCAACTTTAATTTGAATCCTATTTTGTTACGTTTACCAACTCCTCGCTTCAAATTACCTTCGCTAGGACATACCCGCTAATTTCGTCATTAACGTAACATTTGCAATTCGCTTCCAGTTATCGTATAACTAGAATCGTTACATAAATTCTTATCTGTTAGGAAGCCACTACCCCGCTTCGTAGAAATTTTACGGCGCCTAGCCGACCTACCCTTTAATATAATTAACACGTTTACACACAATCTCATGTCGGAAATTACATCTATTACGAACGTAACAACATTCCATATGAATTTTCAATTAAAAGCAATTTATTAGAATTCAACGGATAGACGTACTGAACGAACTTGCAGACGTGCTCCGAGACTCCAGCATTCCAACCGTCCTGTGTAGCGCAATAATGAAATATTGGAGAGAGCAGTTGGGGCAATAAACAATAATAACAAGGGAAATCGATTAAGAATTCACCATGAAGGCATTTGACAAACTAAAGGTATTTGCAGTATTTCGTTAATTTAATTTTATCACTCCAATGAGGTACATAAAAAAAAAACAGTCTATTAAGTTCTCTTAACAGTCAATAAATAACACTTATTCCTATTATTAAAGTAATTAAAAAGCATGTGCTATGTATATGATTTTCGTTAATTAAACAATGCTTTGACAAGTTTACTTTCTTCTTCGAGTTCAAGTTCAAACACTCTCGTAGTCTTTGAAACCTTATCGACCGCTTCGCAACTTAAGCAATTCTATGCGTATTATTATTATTATTATTATTATTATTATTATTGAAATAAGTAGAAGCATATATGGCTAATTAAAGATAGCCTAATCACATAATTTATCGAAATATATGTCTACATTATTATTATTATAGCTGCTAGTCGATCCTTGCAGCCCTCACAAATTGTGATGCCAACAATTTCTGGTTGCAATTATAGACGGTGTTTGTAAATATTTCGACAAATTATATGATTGGGGGTATCTTTAATCAGATACTCTCACCCATATATGTTTCTACGTCGTCCGTATTTATACGACAATTAGTCGATTGACTACCACTTTCTCTACATGTTCAGTCTGTTCCAATCTACTATGCACTAAATGTTATTGCAAACATATTCACGAGCACAAATATCATTGTTTCTTATGGGTGGTCTTAGGTCCCTGTTTTCATATTATTGTTTCCGAACGATGTTGGTTGCGGCTATAACAATTGCTTTATGAATCTCCATATACAGTTCTTTCCAGAGTTGGATGATTCTGACTATCATGCAGTGTAAGTTTTCAACCTTCCAAACCCGTTTAACTTCCTGCCTGTAGTTGGGTATATTTTCTAATTTTTTCAGCATGTTTGTTAACTAGAAACATGTAATCAATGTAATAATATTGCCGGTACGCTGACGTCAATTACATAGCTTGACTTAGTTTGTCTATCTGAGATCTGTTGCGCGAAGTGGCATGGACGGTTATAATTGTACGATCCCAGCAATTTCTGTTTCACACACTCCTTCCGATATAGACTATCTTTCATGCCAACCAGTCGTGGATGATTTTCGCGACGTTGTTATTTCTATCTGTGTATTCATTTAACGCTAATACTTGGCAGGAGTTTATCAGGTACTCTATGTTTTCCGGAGCAACTTTGTGTAATACTCGGGTTTTTTACGTACTTAATTACCCGTAATTTAATGTGGCTGTAACCTGATCCTGTATAAGCAAAACCCTCTGTCTTGGGAAATAGGTTTCTGCATTTCAACCAGTTGCGGTTCGGTCAATGTTTTTATGTTGTAGTGTGTTTGCGGCTCCACTTATCCACCTTTATTATTAAGTTCAGGCTTGCGTATGCATTATCTGCTCTAACAGTTGCATCATCTATTCGGGTGGTACGGGCTACAGGATAGAAATATTTTCTTAGGTCTGTTATTACCTTGTGTTGTAGACGTTTGAAATTGACAAGTCCTCTTCTTCCGAGGCTTTTAGGCAGGGAGAATCTTTCTATGCCCCTCAGTGGGTAGTTTTGTAAATTCTTTCCAAGTTATTCCGTTGAAGTTTTCAACTTCACCGCTAATCCAGTTGACTAGGCCGAAACTATAACCAATCACAGATATTGTAGATGTTCACGGCTGCAACCGAGTTACCCTCTGTCAGTTTCGTTTTCAGGAGCTGCTTAATTTTTGATCTGTATTCTTGAGTGAGTTTTGTTTTCACTTTGCCCGTGTGTGTGTCGCAAACATCTTGAATTAGTTACAAAATTTAAGTATATATGAATGGAATTGGGTGAGGGGTTTCCGTGAAATGAACGAACTAATGTAATGTGCAAAAATTTGAGACACTTTTATGGGGTTTTTGCCATTTGGGAAACTTGGTACCAATAGAGACGCTTAGACTCTTGGTTTGGTACAATCATCTTTGAATTATGGATTTTGTGCAAGCAATCTTCTGAGTCTTATATGAAGAAAAATCAAAACTTAGAGGATAGAATTATTGCATTAATTGATAGGGTTGCGAAGCTGGAAGCGGAAGTTTTGGATATATCGTCAGAACAAAGAATTTTAACACTGAGAAAGTTGATGAAACTGAGAGTATTACTAAATAACTTTAGTGTGTTAAATGGTCTGGAAGAAATTACTCACGATCACGGCATAAGAGCAAAATGAGCTGGAAATAAGATTATGGAGAAGTAGAAATAAACACGGTGATAGAACGAGAACATCCTCTCGAAACTGTACAACGACGTTCCTGTGGATATTAGCAAAGAAATGTCTAAAAGGTGGTTTAGGAAGCTTCTGGTTAATTGGCTTATAAACACAGTTAGAATTAATTGTAAGTGATGCGTTCGAAAATTGCGAAGTGAGTTATGGAAAATCAGTAGCAAATTTCTGATACTTTAGAGTGAATTCAAATTATCATTTAATACCAAGAATTGCGTTTAGTTTAGAGCTGGGGTGAGTAAATGCAAGGTTGCAGGGGGACACCTCATGGTGTCCTTGGTAGACCTTATCTTGAAGTTTTGGGGGTTGCGACTGTGTATACAAGCTTTGTATCGTCCAAAATTAAATTTTATCCGATGGAAAATTATTCACATTAACTGTTAACAATGTAAGTTGCAGAAAAAGAACTGTAAGTGTCACAGCATCATTTACGTTTTAATAAAGCCGTTAACGATTATGTCATGTAATGTCTACTTATTATCGTACGAACTGAATGTACAGGCTGTCTTACGAAAAAATGCATCGTTTAATATACAAAAGAGCATACATTGCAAAATTCCGTTAATGTGCTTAAGTGTACATGTACTACTGATTAAAATATTTTCAGTAATCTAAGACTTCTGATTATACCGGAAGTCGCTGTCAATTTTGTTATTTTAAATAGAATATGCTATATATGATTATATTTTTGAATTCCTACTTCAGTTTTAAGGTTTGCTTGGTGTTGCTATTTCTAACCATATTTGAAATATTTGCATTTTTTTGAGAATTTTTAACAGAAGGATGAGTGCACGTGAATTTTTATAACTGTGAAAATCCTTAACCTGGAAAATTAAAGTTTTACAAAACTGTTGACCGTATTTGTCTGTCTTATCAATTTGCTCTTACAAAAAAAAAAACAAAAAATGTAATATTCACTACGCATCTAAAATTGATACTTTTTAAGATATTTAACACAATTTTCTATAAAAAAAAGAGTACCCAGCAAGTCTTAAAATCAACATCGGCGCGCGTAAAGTTAACACTCGCTTTTTGAGAAGATTGGACATTCATGAGAAATACTTTTTACGTGCGAAAATGCACATTCATGTAGACCTGTATAGACTTTGGAGTGTTAATTTGGACATTCAAGTTTTTACTGTGTAATAACTCATTTTCGATAGAAAGTGTAGAATGTCAGGCCTGCTCCCTCAATTATCAATGTATTTATTTGCAATTTCACAATGTTTATATCAAAAATCGTTTTTTGATTCTTAAGATTAACATCGAGAATTAATTCTTTTTTTTTAACAAGAAAAGTGATAACTACCTATTTTAAGAAACGAGTCACTACTGCGAACTTTAATTTATGCTAGAACTGATTTTGCCAACATGTATACTGAATGTTGTGCAAAAGATAATAAAGTTATTTTAGAACACAGCACAGTCAATTTGTTATTTTCCAATAGTTTTAAAAAATATGACTATCAATGTTGTCTTTTTAGAGTAAATGTAAATTAACCTTTGATTCATAAACACCTCATCAATATTTGCTGGAAATGGATGAACAATTAATTTATTCGGTTCCTCTCAGAAACTAATATCATAAATCAGTGTAACGACTACAAGCATAATGACGTTGCGAATTCCGGTTTACCAAAGTAATCATTTGCCCAGGTATTTGTTTGCGTCAGGGCAAATATTTGTGATGTTGAGGACTCATACAGATAGCGTGCGCCGAGAAGATGACAACGGAAGATATTGTTTACTCATTCATAGCTTTTCATAATCGTATCGGGAAGGATAATACGAGTATGTTAAATTTATCAACTGAAGCAGCGGTGCTTTGGTGGTGTATATAAAAGTGCACACATACCTACAGTCGATGTGAAGCATTATTCTTGTGAAAGCGGTTGATTTATCGTAAATTCTTACGAAAAATATTAAATAAAACTCTAATGTGAATATTATTACCATTTTATTATCATTTTTTATGTATCTTTAAAATTTTGGAGAACTATCATATTTCATCAAAACCCAGTTTTGATATTATCGAAAGCATCTCTAGAAATACAAAAGCGTATTTAGTTTTTATTTATTCAATTACGTTAATCAGTACAACACTAAATAGTGTTATACTAATTTACGAAAAATTGTAACTGTTGAACTTTCTATAATTATTGATACGCTAATAGTAACGATGTCGTAATCGCCACTTTAACAGTGCTAAAAACAGTAACATATAAGTTCGTTTATTTAAAATAGAAAACAGATTTGTAACATTACACAGTATAGTCTCGCTAATTGCAGAAGAAACAAAATTAGTATACTATACGCGACTGTCGATATCCGGACGAAATCTAAAATTTAATTGACGAAATCTAAAACTTTGGCAAATTACTAGCGCCAATGAAACCAACTTATCTAAAATATTTGGACATGTCCAATATACGCTTCCTCATTTTTAACTATTATATTGCAAATATTTAAATTTTATATTTATATATAACATTTTAGATTAAGTACTTAAAATAGTGCGGAAGTACTGCAAAATTGCACATTATAAAAACCAGGTACTGTTCCCCAAACCATCCCTCGAGCAGTTCTCTGACTGCTTAACACGAGATGGCGACGCTGGTAGCGCTTGCCGGAAGCTAAGCATCCTAGCATTATATTTTTTGGTTATCTCTCGATGTCTTCAGAAGTCAACAATATCCTAATGGTAGGAAGATATATGAATATGTATTTTATGTGTCGCATCTGTGTCTGATAACATTTGAACTTCGGTGGATATTATTTCTTTTCTATTTTTTAATTTGTTGGTGAATCGGTGAAACTGGCTGGTATCTCTTGCAGCTTTTGTCACACCACCGACTTACTTGAACATCCATTATAGTAATAGGTTCGGTTGAATTTTTTGACATAAAAATGCGGTTCATTTTGCCATAGAGTTCCATTAATTAGATTTAGAAAACGTATATTTTTGTATTGAAATTAGATGTCCTTTTAAAAATGTGTGTATTTATTCAGAAACTTTTGAAATTATTACCAAGTGATTTTCTTTGATTTTGTAAGAAATGTTTCACCAAAAGCATTACTTGTTTAATTCTTTCATTACGCATTTTTAACAATGAAGCAATGTAATCTAGTTGTTTTGTATTGATAGGTTCTGTTTACGTTTGGAATTCATCATTTCTCTTTAAATTAAAGGCGATTCCTTTTATTCATCTACGATAATATTACAATTATGTGTTTATGTGGAGGAAATGAGCGATCATTTGAGTCCATCAATTGAATAAAAATTTTCAAATAAGAAGCATATATTTCATAAAATCTGCACGGATGCCGAGCACATATAGGAGCAACCGATTTGCAGGTGTACAGAGAAACTGAGGAATGGGGAGCGCATACTTGACAGATACGGTAAAGTTATTCCTTATATGTAAATACGGCAATACCACTTCTGGATGAGTACCTTCTGACGTATGCAGATTTTAAAGTTTTTGAGGAACAGCTTCTTTGCGGCAGGGATTTCAATGTGTCATTGAACAAACTATAATGTTATTATACCGGGTCTATCGATAAGATGTTATTGTAAATTGATTTCAAAATATATACAAAAGTCGAAATTTTTGAACGAAAGCCGTCCATTCCCTTAATATTACTTACCTTAGTATTACTGAGATATGCTAAAAGTTAGTAGAAAGAAAAAGAAAGTAATAAACTTTACTTGCGAATTTTAAAAGTAATAAAAGTGCTGAATTTGTTTTATTTTTATTTATTTATATAATTTATAATAATAATTTATATCAGAAAAGAAATTTAAACGAAAAGAATTCTTTATAACCTTTTTACTTTAATTATGCCGTACGATGATCTAATCTATGCGAGGAGATAACAGTTGATAGAAATAGAAAGTTTAAAGTTGTTATTTTGAGGTACATAGGCCTGTCTACTGATGCTATTCGGTTACTTATCAAATCGAATACAATATGCTAAAGTGGCTAGCGGCGCTTCTCATCCTGCCCTTGTGCTGCGTGGTGTTCCTCAGGGTTCTATACTGGGACCTATACTTTTATTATTTTATTATTTACACTATCCCACTGCCGATATCAATACAGACCTCTTACCTACAGGATCTTCTTGTACGTTGATGACATTCAACTTCATCATACATTTGATATTGCTGATAAGGCGCCAGCATTAGATGACATTTTGACTGATTTAAACGATATTTTTGTAAATGCTAAACGTCATTTCTGATCGAAATAGTTACCAGCTGCTTTTTAGTTCTATCAAATTATCCATCGATGGAGCCCAATTACTTGTAGTCGATGAGGTTAAAAATCTAGGTGTAATTATTGACAACAACTTAGGATTTAATACACAAGGATTAAAATGTATTAAGAACCCGTACATTCCCTTAAAATTAATTTATCCCCACCGCCACTCATAAAATAAAAACGGAGTTCTGTGAGTCCCTATTTTTATCACAATTCAGTTATTGCTTTTTAGTTTATGGTCCCTGCTTAACTCACGATATGCAACGTAGGATACAGCGGGTTCAAAATGCTTGTATTCGGTTTATATTAGGTATTCATAAGTTTGAGCAAAATGATCGGTTGAGAAAACTCTAAACCACGAGTCATAAATAATGGCCAAACAAATTCCAGGAATCTTGCTCTTTGCCGTGTTATTTAAAATAGCTTTTTATTATACTTGGTAGAATTTGCACATAGCTACCTAACCTTACAGGTTGAGAATGTTGTCATTAATAGTCATCAGTAAATCAGAAACATTGCGGTTTCAATATAGGGATGTCACAGGGAACAACCAAAATAAAGCTTTCTGATATATTATCGCTCAAAGTACACATAATTTCTTGTACACAGTCACGCAAAATTCGATACATAATCGTGGTGTGACCTTCCTCGTACGTACAACTTGTACTGCATACGTTTGGATTCAGCGAATTAAATGATTATGCACAATAGTACCGTTCACCCGAGGAACCAACAGATTGTATTCTAGATTTAAATTGGTTCTATGCAGGTAGGCGATAGGTATCTACAAAATAAAGCCGGTTTGCCATGCTGAATGATCGCGATAAAACCATCAATGCAAGGAAAGCTATGCAGGCGTGAAAATATAATAGACCCCCGTTAGATATAGTAGTTGCTCTAACATAGATATACAATTTCCATAGTCATAAATGTGTGGGTATCTAGGATATAGTTGAGTGAAATAATGAAAGTAAAACAGAAACTAGAATGCTGTGTTAAGAGATGAGACACTCCGTTCTAGGGCCATATATTTTTTAATGAAAACTCACCACAAGCCAAATTCCTAACTGAAAACTATTCAGGGCCCATCTAAAGACTCCCGGCAAACGTTTGGTAATGGTAGGAAATCGTAAAATTGAGACCCTTTGTTAACAATGTTTTATCGAATTTTCTTTTTTTTCTTTCAAACTTAAATGCCGTTTATTAGTTATATTCATATTAAATATAATAATATAATAAAGATTAATTAAGCTTAGTCCACAATTCTCCGCCATCAATAATAAACCTTTTCTTTCCTCAGTAAAAGCCCCTGTACATACACGTAGATTAAATGCGCGTTCATGCCTGCACGTATGAATCCTTCGAGGAAAATAACTCCGCCGGTAAGATGCGCAAACCAGGACAAGGGAAAATAGACTGTGCATGTGAGAGGAACTGCGTAAATCAGCATGTTATTATCAGTCGTCAATCATGTTCACGCCAATTTATCGACTATAACATTATAACCATCTCCATGTTTTGTAATAATTTTAACTTTAGTCGTAAGAGTAAGTTTTCTTGCCTTACCTTATTATTGAACATTTCACAACATATAAATGTCAGCATATGAATTATAACAAAACAAAGAAGAAACGAAAAAAGAAGTCTGTTTTATAAGATTTATGTGAACATAACGGTAAGTACACGATGAGTTAAAACTCTAGGATATTTTCTGTACATCCAGTGCATTATTGATTATTGATTTTGAAGGTGAAATTTGAAAGATTTACTGGGATCTATCTCGCAACATCTTCTCAAACATATATCTTTGATAGTTGTTTAGTAGTTGTCACTAAAACTGTAGTTTAACTGTTACACGTGCAGCTGCGACAAATTTCAGACCACGATGTTTCGCCAAAATAATATTTCAATATAAGTTAGCTTGGCAAAACAGGAATGTGTATCTGCTGTATTTAGTATACACAAAGACCCAAGTACTTAAATGTGCCAAAGAATTTCTCCTCGTAGTTAATCGCTAAGCCTGCAGAAACGATTGGCTCTTAACGAAATTAGCAGAAACTAGACAGACTCGTGTTTATTCGTCTCATGAGAATGACTTTGTGTTGCCTACTGGTTTCCCCGAATGTCGGGGCGAGCATATTTAAGCGCAATGCAAGCGAGCGTTATGTGACTAGATAGATGAGACATGGATACATCACCATACGTCAAAAGCTAAAAGGCCCAGCGAACCTACAGCAAAAAACACGAAAACGATTCGATAAAGCCGGAAAAATTATAAATAACGATTTTTTGCAATTGGCGAGGCATAAGCTTAATTGATTATTTAGAGAAGGGAAGGACAATCACAAGACAGTGGTATGCTGATTCAATGAACCGATTCGACGCTGAACTAGCGAAGAATAAAATTCTGTACCATCACGATAACGCCCCAACCCACTCATCAGCAATTTCAACGACAAAACTAGTCCAGTTACGGTACGGACCCACCATATTCTCTAGATTTGCCTCATTATGACGTCTTTCTTTTCCCAAACTTAAAAAAGTAGCTTGGCGGAAAACGGTTCACGTCAAATAAAGAGGTCATTACCGAAACAGGGGCTATTTTATTGTAATTCGACAAATCCTATTATTTAAATAGTTTTAAAAAGTTAGATATTTATCACACTATCCTCGTATATACAAACACGCAAACGACAAGATGTGTAGCGTGACAAAATGTAGTTTTACTACGCCTTTAACCGCGTTTTAAGTTGAGAATTATTAAATTAGGATTGTGTAAAACAAACTGAAATGGTTGTGTTTCTCATCCGAAGTGCTTAACTGACCACATTGTTCCCATAGGTATATGTACATACGCGTTATATATGTTGTTACACGGAATGTCACTTCCAGATATTCTTCATCAGCTATTTTATGTGGTATGCATGAAGGGTGTTTCATTAATAAAGTTCGCCACCTTCCGTACGCTTCACTAAATTAGCAGAGACTAGACAGATTCGTGTTTTGTCGACTCTCGGGAAAACCAACACGAACCCTTTCTCATGAGACGAATAAGCATGAGTCTGCCTAGTATCTGCCAATTTCGTGAAGTGCACGGAAAGTGGCGAACTTTAATTAATAATTGTCGATATAGTAACTGGATAATCCTTACCCTAAAATATGACCATTTAACCTAAAATGTTTACGTAAAATGTTCCTCCTAACCAAGATATTTTATTTACGAATTTAAGTAGAATAGAACGATTAGATAGACGATTAGAATAGAACGATAGAACGAAAAAATAAACGTATTTAAGTTTAACTATTTGTAACAAAATAAAAATCATCAACAATTATTATAATGGTATTAGTAAAAGTTGATCTAACCCTTAAAACCATGTTTGGTTTATTTCCAATAACATTCGCAGGATTTTGTATTTCTTGCAATAATTCTTGTCGGGTATTAGCCCCCTGAGCGTAAGCTATGTCCCCACAAATAAAAATCTACCGAGTACGTTATGAAAGTTCTTTTTTAGTATTCTGAAAACCGAAGTATGGCTTATGCCAATTATTGAGATAAGTGTCTTGTACTTAATTGGGGATCATCGGCAATTCTTACTAAAAGATGGCTTTATACGTGAGTTTTGTATATTTTGCTAGACGTACAAGTGATTTGCATGCAATTTATTTATAATTCCTGTAACTGGACAGGACTCGCTCACTAATTCTTGCGTATAAATACATACCACGGATCCAGCCAAGAATAAATCGAGTAAATCAAAACTTACTACCGCTTAATATTATATCGTTTTCAGTAAAATTTATTAAATGCATTTGTTGCATTGCATGTTTGTGTTAATAATTCTATATACATATATTGTTTGGAACTGACCATCATACTTCAAACCTATACATCGCTGTGAAAACATAGAATTTGTCGGTGTTTGAAGTGAGACGGTTACGTTATTCAATTGAGTAGTAGACATAAAAGAAACAAAGGAAAAGTGATGAAAATTGGAAATTTTTGGCAAAGGAAAGAATCGAAATTTACAAAATGTGATTTAATATTGAAAATTTCGATCAAATAATTTTAGAATATTCATCAATAAGAAGCAAGCACTCTTGGAAATTCTAGATTTGAAAAATTATTAACTACGAAGGACATTTTAAGAAAAACAACAACAAATTGTAAACAGATTTAGTACCTACCATTCCAAGAAATTGAGTTTGTTTTGGTAAACTTATTTTAAAGAGATATTTAATGTAAAATTTTAAAATTTAGATATCGATAGGGTTTTAGGAGATTATTTAAAATTCAAAATTGTAAATGTACCTCTCTGATGTAATATTTTTTATAGCCTTTTGACACTTAATTTTTGTTTACCTTAATCTAAATTTTAATAGTACATAATTGCAAATCTCTAATAAGATCCCACTTATTTAATTTTATATTTCAATATTTGTTTTTAATTAATTAATTTAATCTCAAATATTGCCGTATATTACTAAACCATATACCGGCTGTCCATTTAAGGGTGGACAGTGTCTCTATCTTATCACTGGAAATCCTAACGATTAAAAAAATCACCTATAATAGTGACCAAGAACCTTTCATTAAAAGCTGTTCATTTCCAGAATTAACAGCTGAAAAGGGGAACTAATGTGACAAAGTAGAAAAACCATAATTTCTCAGATAAGTCAAAGGAAATGCTCCGTTTTTTCGTTATAATTTAGCTCGTTTGATTTAAATCGCTTACTGCGCTTGCAATATGTGGTATTAGCAGTGTGACTAAATTGTTTTCACCCCAAAAATAACAATTGCTTTTATTAACATATCCAATTAACCAAAAATGAGTGTCATCTGAGAAGATAATCCCTTGTCCAAAATTATGATCCGTTCACCTACAGGAGCAATGTTCTCTCTACTTCCTACATTTCGACGTCTTGTTGATGTTTGCGCTTCCTGGGGAGTAAAATTTCAATGAATCGGCGAATAACAAGCACAAAAGATAATAATAATGTGGAACATAGTTTTCGCGGAGTGCACGATAATATCTAAAGGTTCTTTTAAGCGTGCATTTAGCCATGATGAACTGTCAGACTGTACCATTGGGGTGACACTATTATTAATGAAAAGCGCAACCCGGTAATGCGCAGTTGGTCGATCTTTTCGATTTCTTGTTTGTTTAGTAAGCTCATATTGAGGGGTGCTACACCCTTATAGTTGGTTGTGCGATAATTTCGGCAACGGGATTGTCACTGTCATTCATGTGCTTGTCTAACTTGTTATTTGTTATTGAGAAATATGCCTCCGACTTGTATGGCATTATTACGATTGAGAAAATTGCTGTGCTATTTAAGCCTAAAAAATGTATAATATGTAAGGGTGAAAGAGTGATGTGTTGGATGGACAGTGGCGCTCTAGATCATTTTTAAGGTAGTGCAACATTTGGGAGCACCTTGCCAATGTTGCCATATTTATGCCACTTTCTTACGTCATACATATCCTTCCACACAATTGGTTCTAGAAGTTTAAAGAGTTCGACGAATATAGCTTTAATTCGTGACAAGATAATGAACAACTGCAAATGGCACTTGTTGCTCTTTAAGTAATATTGCGTCTATTATGAGAAATGTAACCTGACCCAATTCAGTAATTAAACATGCAATTCGCGTTTGACGATATCGATTAATCTCGTCAATAGCAGATTAACATATTATTACTTGGTAGTCCTATAACAATACATTATTTATGAGGCACTGTGTGGGAAATCCAAGCTATTCGATAAATCAACATACGCATATACTTGCAGATAAATATGAATGTACTTACGCACACATATACCTGCCTATTAAGTAACAACATAGTACCCTCTATTAAATTCATGGACACACCACGAAGCGTATGTTTACCATACTTCAGCGATGTTAATAAACTCTGAGATTTCTAATTAGCATATTACCTCCAGATGTACGCTAACGATGAAAAAGACCATAAATATAAGATTTACTTGTTCTTCATAATAAATTCTCATTACGATCGTCGTACGAGACTCGCCAGAGGTCATATAGTTTCATTAAAGAACAATAACAGTAATGAAAACAGTATGTATATATTTTTAAGTTAGCCAGGTACCATACGTGAATATAATTCCAAAACCGGCTATATCTCCAACTTTTGTTTATGTTGAGGTCATTGCACAGGCTTCTTAGTACACCTAGTCGAGAGAATTTATTCGATTTCTGACGTTGTTTCGCATTAGATAAGAATGTGGTTAGAAATATTCACGGTAATTACAAAGCGGATAGTCAGCATTTTCTATTGAATATATTAGGAAATACGTAACGTGCGATCTGTTCCCGCGGTAATTAGTGTTTCTTATGAATTCATTGAGTTTTCCTTGCAATTATCAAACTTACGTCAATAATAATTATCTCGCTTAGAGACCAGAATTTCCGTTGGATTTAATCTTACATCATTTTAAACGTGGTAACAATACAGATTATTTTGAAGTATAAAAATTAAAATTTCTATTTAAAACAAATTTTGAGTGAATTTCGATTAGCTGAACAACCCGGAAACAAAAAATATTGAAAATACATATTATCATTGCAATATCCTTAATATACGAGGATGGTATGAGGTGTGTGGAGGCAAGTCTGCATTACTAATTTTGTCGACGTCTTTGTATTTGTGGAAAAGAGCAACACCAGTCAATGATTCTATTTCTATTTTTGGATGGAAAAACGTGTGCAGAAATCAAAGGGAAGTTGGACGCAATTTATAAGGACTATTCACCATCGATTATCAGATACTGGTTTTAATGAATTTAAACTTGGCCAAACATCCATTTTCCGAGTGTCCAGGTCGTCTCATTGGGACTACGGACGATCTGATCAATAAAGTTCATAAAATCGTATTAGAAGATTGCCAGATGACGATTAGGGAGATTGCAAGTATGGCAAGCATCTCAATTGAACAAGCAATGTTAAACATGTTGGCCATGTTGTAGTGATGTATCCGCATCATTACTCGCTAAAAATCAAAGATCAGTCGGCGGCCATGCACTAAAAAAATCGAAGACGATTTCATCAGCCAGAAAAGTTATAGCGGTGGTCTTAATTAATAACTTGGAGGAGGAGGAAATAATTACGAGACAATACTATGTTTTAGCGGATTGATTCGAGACTGAACTAAAGAGAATAAAGCCTCGCCTAAGCACCCCGGTCCACTCCTTGGCAATTGCAAAAGCAAAACTAGTCCAGTTGCGATACAAACTAGTGTTCGCCAGATTTGACCCCTTCTGACTTCTTTTTGTTTCCAAACATAGAAAAGTTAGAGCATTGCTGGAATGAGTGCATACAGCGAATAGTGCTGTCTTCCTTAATACAAGCATTTATCTACCATCTTTTTACAATTTTTTCAGCTCTACGTAGCCTTTTAGTTTTTTCACAAAATTTTCAACGAACGTTGTTTAAAAATCACCCTATATAACATTGCTTTAGTTGGAAATGAATATAAAACCAGATAAAATTAGATTCTTACGCTGAATTTACTAACTCTTAGGATATAGATCTTTCTCAGTGAAAACGAGGAACAGTTTGCTTAGTGTAACAGAGAAAACATTTAGATAATCATATAATTATGTGTAATATAGTAGAAACAAACACAAGTTGCGTAAGAACAGAAGAAGAACAAAAAGAAATCTTACCGGAACCTAAACTAATAAAAACTTATCCACACAACAAGCACATTGGATAATGTAGCAGATACGAAATCTAGATGACAAGAAACGATAAAAGAAAACAATACTTTATTCTAATGGACAGATAAGAGCAAATGCTAATGAATTAAGTGAGTCAAAAAGATATCGGAATATGGAATGCACAAGTGTTTGAAAAAGAATAGTAAATATTTTACGAAATGGTAATATGTACCGTTCTGAATAACAATGTTCATGTAAATATGTGCAAGCGCTCCATTATACTAGAAGAAAGTACTCATCCTTGTAGCCAAAGCCCTCTCTGGTAGCACAGAAAAACCAATCAACTTATTGTCTATCATACTATACCACACACACATAAAGAAACGTTCTTGATAATTGCTTTCCTCAAAGTGGCATGTTGATTTTCGTCAAATCAGTGATTGTTATTGATGCCGTCAGGTATGTAGTTAGCCGCTGTATGTGTTAAATCCGCTGTAAATGATCGGATAACGTCGATAGATTAAAAAATTCTTCTGGCAAAATATTTTATAATTAGGTAATCAAAATGTCTAATACCAAAGTTGTGCACTCTAGCACTAGTTATAGCTACAAGGCACTTTGGCCGAGATAAAACCCATCTTATAACTAAAAGCAATTATTGGATTATTTAAAATTGCGCAGGATACTTCTGTAAAAGTATATAGACTTCAAAAGTTGGATATAAACCTAGCTCTTGAAAAGTCAATCGTACCAAACCCGCACCATTAACAACATTGCACTATATTCAATAATGGGTGAAACTGACCTTAATATCACTCATTGCTATTGCAGAATCCTTATTCGGCAATGTTTTCAGGAATACTAAGAAACTTAATTTTTATTGAATACTTCAGTTTCTGTTGACGATCGGTAGAGGCTAGCTGATTCAAGTAAGAAATCACCCTGTCGTTACTGTATTCTTTTTTTCTTAACTAAGTTGAAATAATAGTATGATAAAATTTCATATGTTATCGAGCAGTATGAGAGATACAATTTTTCTGTATTATATTGAAGCAAGGGCATGATAGGTGTAAGATCCGCTTTAATTAAAATTCAATCTCAGCATAGTAAAAAGCGTGCTTCTGGATACTTGGAACTGAAGTCGGCAATGATATATATGCATATCCACTAATTGACGTGGTGGTATTTGTGCATTCTAAAAGAATCCACCATCATATCACTGTCGATTGGAGATGGACGTTACGGGTTGAATGTACAGTACAATATTGTATTTGCTAATGAAAATGGCGTCATAGATACTGATAAAATTAATTTTCATTAACGTATATTTTATTAATACAGTGGTTCCTTGGTTTACGGGAATTAGGTGGTTCCAAAAATTTCGTTACTAAAAGGTTCCTAAGAAATTTGAATAATTCGTTCCCATAATCAAAATTCCACTGTGTGCATTTTATATGTAATTTGATATATAGAAAATATTACTACATAGATAGATCAATAAAAGTCTAATAGTGAAGAATTAAATTACAAAAAAGTAACTTCACTTAGCTACATGCAGTCCTTCAATAAGTATTGTTTTTGTTGTATGCAAAAGGGTGTGGGTAAGATGGGCTTGTCGTTTATATTACAATATTAGCGATGCGACAAATAAGAAATTGTTTGATAGTAATTGCTACACTTTCGGTTGTGGTTCTCAAAAAAGATCTTCCACAAAAAGATTTTCCGATAGAAGTAAGAAGAACATTAACTATGAAATCAAGTCAGATACGAAGCAGTGACATACTGCGAAACCACACAAACATTACGTTATATATAACTATCTCTTTCTAGCATATACAAGAATCTCTCGGAAATTCTGCCAAATCTATAGTTGCTATAACTCGCGCTTCATCCAAATTTTCTTTGATAACCCAAAAATTCCGTAACAAGATACTGTCGTAAACCACTGTAATTAATTAGCAGTAGGGTACAAAATGAATGTCTATCTATTTTCATAGATAAATATTATTGTGTTCTAGAAATATAAACCAAATCTAGAGAAACCAAAAATATAACTTTTTAATATTCAGTATATGTACTTAATTGGCAAAGGGGAAATGGCACTGTACTACATGTATTATTAAATAAATAAAGCATAGTATATATCTTGTAAGAAAAACTATGTGCGTATCATGGTAGTATTTTAGTCATTTATAACAGAACGCAATATACAGACTATACAAGAACAAGGATCTTCTTAAGCAGCTTGCAAAAACCTGTGATAAATGCGTTTCAACGATGAACAGCAGGCAAAACGCTTTCGCGAAGTAACAACTGCAACATATGTTTGTGAGTGAGAATTATGGTAGCGCCGTAAAAATGTGTTGCGAATGCCTTTTTCCGGAAAATACATTTCATTTATTAAAATTTTCGCTCCGAAAGTAAATCGGCCCATGAACGATGCGGCAGAGAAGTACTTCTGTATATTCCTATTGAAAACTTTTCACGTTTAGTTGATATTTCTATTAGTCTCATCATCGTCTTGAAAATTACGCAAACGAACTTGCGTATAAACAAAACCTATCAGCATTAGCCTCTTGTTAATTGTGCATTAAGGTAATTCCACAAAAATAATTGAAATCATTGATAATTCCTTTTTAACTTAAATATAACTCTTCTTAAAATTGCTACAATGATGAGTATAAATATTTATCTTTAAAACATCGCCACACTGCAATTCAGTCATTTCCATTTAAAATTCTGGAGCAAAGGTTTTTGTGTCGGGGTTAAAAGGATTTTGAAAAATCTGTTGCAATTGCATCAAAATCAAAAAGAAAACGAGACTCAAAATTAATTTTTAAAGCAGCCAAGCCTTCAATTACAAATTCTACCGGAAATAGAGTCTCAGTTTGCTAACTGAATGTTTGGCATGCGTTGAAATGCCTGAAACGTATTTTATTCAATTGTAATTGAAACAAGACATTTTTTTGTCGAAAGAACTTAATATGAGTGTATAAATCAGGTAGAAACTGATTTCCTCCATGTAGTTTTAAATGACCATTCATATTATGCGTAGCTAAGTCTGTATAAGATGATAACCGCTCATTGTTTTCATTCAAGAAATCGCATTAGAAACTTTCCACATTTAAGCCAGCTTACTATAAGTATATACAATATAATATGGTAAGATATTTTACAGTTGGCATGACCAACATTAAAACTTCTGACATATCCAAACATATTTCGCTTAGACTGTTGAATGTCATTTTCTACGACCATTGATACGGGAGCAATGATACCTTTATTTTTCCCACACGTGTTTCTGGCACTATCAGTAATGATCAGCAGTTTCAGCTACTTTAAAAAAACATTCCCCTAGTGGTCGTGCCATGAATGGTAGGAACGCCAAAAAGCTCTTCATACACTTTTACCTTTACCTAATTTTTATCCATCCTCCAAATGAAAAGTAACATCTAAGCAGAATATAAAATTGACTCATCCAGGGCCAAAGAAAACCAACTAAAATTTCAATTTTTGGCAGAAAATTTCAATTGATGATATATTTTCTGCAACATCATCTACTCTTCGAACCACAGATTTGCTGAAAAACTGACGTGCTTAAATATATTAGCTTCTTTTTGACATATTTCTTCTGTTGCTTCATTGATGCAATGCTTCACTAATTCGGTATCAGCAAAATGGTTTCTCATGTTTCGCTATTGAATGAGTCACGCGGAAACTAGCGCGAGTTATTGCTTCATGTTCAGGACTTACTCTTCTTAAACAACAATTGCTGAGATTTCAACTCGCGCTTTAGAGATTCTTACTTTTCTAACCGTAAACTTTCCTTGAGGAATGATGCTGTTCAATTACAAATTATACAGATTGCCTTATTGTTGACTCAATCACGAAGTATTGATATCCCCATTGTTGCACTCACTATCTACCTTTTCGTTTCTCTTCCGTATATATGAGTATATACGAAATGTACGTAACTTCAAATAAAAATAATGCTAATTAATATTATTACGAGCCTCTGTAACAATTGAATAGTTTGCTATTTCTGTATTTTATTCACCAATATCGTTGAAACCAGTTTTATGAAACTAGTTACTTTATGTAGAAAGGCGATTTTCATCTCTGCTAGACCCGCTGACCCTTTGAAAGAAGCTAAGCATCCCGAAGATCGGACTACTGTTGTTTGTGAATACTTCTATAATCATTGCAAAAAAAATATAATTGAAGGATAGCATATCGAACAAATTCATTTTCATTCCATTATCTTTATTCTTAAAAATATATTCTCTCGCATTAGTGTATCGCGACCACCGAAAGTTCTATTTTAATCTGATATAAATGTATACAAAATTGGTGATTTTAGCATGCGAATTAGGATTATCTAACCATCTAACGTAGCAACGCGTACCGCATATAAGGAGGAAACCGGTACCGTCACTAGCAAAGGTAAATTCCATTTAATTTTCGACAGTCCAATCTACTTTCTAAAAAGTGTCAGTATCATGAACCCAAATAGGATAAATTATATAATACTGAAATAATAATGTTATTATCTAGACCATCTTGAGAATACAATAAGCAACGTTATTAACATAATACGTGTAGTCTTTGTGTCTGCTATTAAATTAGGAAAGCCTAATTTCCTGCTAGTTATTTCCAAGTTACTGTTAATTAAACTGAATATTGAGTTATACATATTTCAAAAGTAACGCATATGTAGCATCCACTTGTAGGAGCTATAACCGTATCTTTCGATATGGAATAATTAGGAAGTTATTGTCAAAAAACAGAAAATAACACAATATTTAGAAGTATTTTTTCCTTTTATAGACTCAGTCGCCAGAAGCGGAAACTAGTTTTCCAAATAACGCGCTGGCTCGACAAAAGTATCAGTTTTCATCGACATATACCATATATTGCCCTCCTCAGCAAGAACTTCGTATATATATTTTTAGGAATAAATTAAGTAATCAAAATTCTTGAACGACAGCGCGCGATAACTTGGTTCTATTTACGTATCATCAATCTTAGTATACTAAACATCCTTAAAAATTTGACGTATCCACACAAAGTATTCCTAAACAGCAAAAACTTAAATATCTCAAAAGCGAAGAATTGTCGAACGTTCTTGTTTAGACAGCAGTATATGTAGTTAAATTTTAAATTATTTGCCGAAATTCTACTTTAAATATCTTATGCAGCAGTATATTAATATTACCCTCATCGAAAAAAAAAACACTACGCATGCACTATCAGAAAATAATTACGGTCAATCGAATCATCAGCTATTGCCTTCGGTAGTAACTTTCATCTTTACAAGAGAGACTATGTTACATTCTTAAGGTTACGGGAGTTTGAGACAAATATAAACACCGCAACTAATAAGCTTATCGTAAACGTAACGGTCATATTAAATGCCCATGAAATCAACTTAATTTCATGCACGAAATATACTTCTACATTCTATACATTACAATATTTCTTGCAATGCATGTAACAGTAAACTACAGCAATGAAAACGCAGTTTTATTACTTATCTTTCATACACGTGAGCTGGTGGAAAATTGATAATAATATAAGGTAATTCTAACAGTTTCTAGTATATATTTTCCTATTATTATTATTATTATTAATTTTTAATTTAGCTGTTGTAAAGTTGTCTCAGCGTTATACCACGGTCCAACAGAAACCCAATGTGTACACGTAAGAATGTGTATTTGCATAGTATAATTATTTCGCTGAAAACAGAATCTTTTACATTCGCTTAAGAACATTTAAGAATTTAACGTCGCAGATTCTCTCGGAGATTGTGCAGGGAAAAGCCTGGTGCAACGTTTGAGTAAACACTCATCCACTACCTTTAGGCGTTGCAGCTATTTCAACGCACGATGAGAGTTTACTGAAATATTGTACCAATTCTTTTTAAAACAATAGGTTAACATCCTCAGCAAATTCAGAAAAACAACGCAATTACGTTTGTAATAATAATGAATACTACATTTGTCTAGCAATCGCAGATAACCATAAGAAAAAATACAATAATAAACAGAAATGGTATAATTGTTGTAGTATAGTGTGGTGTTACACACATTTAACGGGACTGAAGCGCATAAATATGTGCTCAGGCGGAAATTGTGGATCCATATATCCGTAATATAACAACAGTTACAAATACAATTTTATAAATTTTGGCAATTTATTAAACAAATTTCACCGATTAGCTCCGGCTGTCCTCTCTGAGCCAACTTAAAACTATGCCTGGGTTAGAACATGGACTAATTTTAAAAGAAATATTTCGAGATTCCCGCTCTGTGACTAAATATTCTGTCGAACTGTGGTTAAAACGTTTAATTTATTGTGTTTCAATAAATAATGACGATTTCCTCAATAAATGTAACATAGAAATAACAGAAAAGTGGTACATGTATGAAAGTAACGATAAATAATAACTAAACATATAAACAGATAAGAAAACTAACTTTTTTTGGAAAATTCCTCGTAGTAGGTATTTTATTTCTAAAAAAAAGGCTGCAGAATAACTGGAATTCGGTCATTATATGTGTGTGCTACGAGGATTCCCCATGTATAAGGTTTACACTATATTGGATCGTATTTACTTCAAATAAGTTGACAACCGTCTTTAAACATTTGGAATCTTATAATGAAAGCTATTGTTTAGCTTTAATTGAAGAAAAATTGATTGTTGTTGATAAAGATACAATTTGTCTTACCTAATCCTTATCTTTATGAACATTAGGGTCCTATAAAATTCGAGAGGGTAACACCCCACCTTTTTCTTTTTCTAAAAAAAAGCTTTAGACAATTGAGGTAATGC
The DNA here is from genome assembly GCA_902654985.2 of Oryctes borbonicus. NCBI lineage: Eukaryota > Metazoa > Arthropoda > Insecta > Coleoptera > Scarabaeidae > Oryctes > Oryctes borbonicus. The sequence continues at coordinate 8,526,050 of LR736859.1, read as the reverse complement.
GTTTTAGATATAATTTTGCGGATCAAAGCTGTTAAGGGTTCCATAGAATTGCGTAGTTTTTCCTGAAAAAACTAAACAGTCAATTTATCTAACATCTTGTTGTGATCCCAGCGAAGATTTGAAATAAAGTAAAATATGAGTGAGCTGTACAGCGTGGCGTCAAATCTATCACTAATTTGAACCAAATTTCTAATATTCCTGTAAACAACCACACTTACCTACTAAAGCAGTACCATAGCCAACTACATATTAACTTACTGCATTTCTTTTATTTTTACATTATTCGACTTTCAATAAACCATTTCACTATTATCATCCTTTATTCTATTTATAAACGTAGCCAGTAAAGTATACGGAAAACTGTAGTGGTTGTTATTTGGGAAAGTATGAAACGAAGAAATATGAAATTATGCAGGGCCACTAATACCGTATGGCGTTCCCAATTAAGCTGAAAGTCTGTACTAACTTATGAGTCTGCTGTCCTTCCGCAGTTGCTAATTCCGTATATACCAGGAAGCCCTGGTCATCTAACGCAATGTCTTGTTTTGTAGTATTCTTCAGCTGATAATCGACTATTGTGGCTCATATCCTGCGCCCCGTGCGTTAAAGCTGGGCTTAATGTAGTTAAGTATAGCCTTGTTTTATTACGTAAGTCGAGCACGCTGTCTTCTACTCTCTGTAATGTAGTATGCATCCAGGTAATACCCTTGTCCGCCGTACTTCACCGATGTGCTCCACGGCAACTGAACCCCACCGACGTCCGCTCTGACCTCATAGGCCTTCAGTTTATTAGTGAATCGAACGGCTCTCGTTGATCTTAAGTTTTCATCGCGTAAACTAGGCGGAAATCACAGTGCATTGCATCCGCCTAGTCGAAAGCCGCTTGTCTTTGCAATCTGAATATATGGCTGTGCCGCCGCCATAGATAACCAGTTTGGCGCCGGAAGACCTGAGGATGACATGGATGGGGAGAATATATTGTTGTGATAATTATTCAAAGGTTCATTTATTTTCATTTACTTGTGTGTTTGAAAGGCGACCGTATGTAAGACGCACTTTTGTCCAATAAACAATTTTTAGAGCGAGAAATAAGATTCATTAACAGAAGGTTCAATATTTCTTCTATTCAAACTTCATTTTGCATGGCAGTAACGAAAATATAGTTGCAAGCATACGGTAACCAATTCTTCGAAAATTTGAAAAATTTCAAATAAATATGAACCTATTTCATCATTAAATTTCAAATGCCCCCCTTATTAAAACCTACTTCGATCCTTCAGTATTAAATTTATGAACATTTGAAGAAAGAAAATCTTTGAACTGAAATTAGTATTTGCGTCAAGGCAATAGTTTCACAAATGGACGGCCAGTTAGGCTTTTCAATTGAAGAACTAGCGTGAGTAGTTTATTTGGTTAAAGAAATTCAGATGGATTTAAAGGGAAACTCAAATTAATTTAAAATAAAGATGAATTAAAAAAAAAATTAAACAAATAAATTCTTAAGTAGCTGTCGGATAGAGATTGCTTTAAGTAATCTGCTAAATTTCAAAAAGGAATATTAGTATTAAATTCAGTAAATACTATAAACTCCTTGGCATCAAAAATTGTTTAATTTTTCATTCAATTCTTCCTGGCAAAATAAAATTATCTTAAAGCGACACATTTTTATGTTATGATTGTCCCACTACAATATAGATCGAGGGTCAAGGACTCTCAAGAACAAACCGAATAAATCTCATCCCTCCATAGGCTCCGGCATTGCTTCCATAAGGGTTATGGAATTCCAATTGCTGAGGGTCAGCAATTGGAATTCTGTGAACAAACCCGCTCGAAAGCGAAAATGTTCGACCAGGATTGGCCATACATTCTCAAGCTCGTCCCGCAATCAGCTTAAGACTACAGCTTCGGCGATCTTAGACTGATTTGAATAGGTAATCTCTTTTCTAAGTTCTCTTATCACAATAACTCCGATATGTCTACAACCTTGGGAAGTAGACAACGAGAAGGAAGGTGTTAAAGTATTTCATTTGTCATTTGATCTTGGCCCGGCACCTTTCCGTTGTTAGTGCACCTTCGCTAACGTAGCCGAGGCAGTTTCTCAGCTTTTGCCACCTGCAGTCGCCGTACTGCGTCTATCGCCTGTCCTACCAACTCCTCGTCACCACCCTGATCTTGCGCCTCCTCGGGTATCGACTCTAGATGTTTTGCATGGGCCTTCGCCTTCTGTTGGTTAGTAAGTATCATTTCCGGAGGACCCCTCGGCACTTTTCCAACCTAACTCTCTTGCCTCTAAGTGCCCAACTAATCCTTCATAGTGAATTATCGGAGGGCGCCAAAGCCCCAACATTATCATTGTTTGATGGAATCAAGTAAACCAAAATTTAGACGATACTATATTTATACTGATTTTGCTACCTCATATTTTACTTATCTATTTACTATAACCACAGTTGTAAGATGTTACGCTCTTCCAAATAAAAACGCACTCACTTCAATTTACTGCTAAAATTCCGATCCGATAGAATGACCTTTCGTCATAGGCCTATATGCTCAACCAAGCAAAACTGCAGTCACACATAATATAAGAAACAACTATACTAACTATACTAACATACTAACTATAAACGTAACTATAAAATAATGTATATTAGTGCATGCTCCATTTGATATAGATACTTAAGGTAGATGTTAATTATCTTTCCGTTTAAATCGTTTTCAATTTGCAGATAAACTAATTAATAATCTCACTTCTGCACAGAGTGCAGTTTAGCAATACAGCAAGTAAGAATATTGCTTAATAAAAAGACATTTCAAAAACGCTGTTTACAGCGTGAAAATGAATACGAACGGCGATTGTAAATCGACTCCTGCAATTGATTAACTTTACATTAGATAAACTCATTTTGAAACTTTACGAGTTTAGCTTTGTGTTTCTTATTGTTTATTCTTTTATTAATCTCCTGTTATCCGTGGCCAAATGCACCGTACCATATGTGGTCTTACGTTATCTTAGAATCATTTTGAACTCCATGGAAGAGGAGTAGAGCCGGGGATGTACGAAGTTCATGCGGATTTCCGTCCACCAAATAGACAAACATTTTCTTAATAAAGCTAAACTGGCAATTAAAGACACACCACATTTTTTCGCACAAGTTTTCTTCACACTGCTAAATAAATTTTCTTTGATATACCTACCATATACATTGTCATTCTTACATGCATTTCTAATACAAGAACCATGCCATTGTGCCATTGCACATATGAGTATGGCCAATGAATGCAGAATTCATTACAAGCATATGAAACAAGAATATGAAGAGGCACAAAATATAATTTAAAAAACAAAATTGTAATAAACAAATTGAAATGTTTTTTTTCTGTATCTCTTAAAAATAAGTCAACGAGCAGCTGTTAAAATAAACTTTAATAGTACAACTATTCCTACTATTAGTTACGGTTTCCAATAATTAGAATATAAATGCTTTTATAACCAGATAACGTGCAACTATGCTTCTTTGCTTAAAGCAGAAATATTTAAATTAAGATACGATTTGCATTATAAAGCAATGCGTATTTCTTTCCTTCTACTCTTTACGGTTGAATAATCTTCTGTAGATACCGTAAGTAGACAATACTTATTATTAATGGCCGGCTGAATAGGTAAGTTATTCTTCCAGTATAATAATTTCCTCAAACTTAAAATTTATAGTAGATCTTATCTCATGAGGGACGAACTGGATTTCATCACAAAAATTCATATATTTACGGAGAATAAGTTGAAAAAGAATTTCTCAAGTGTAAAGTTTTCAATGCCTGAAGACGGTGAGCTTGCGTCAGTTCTTTACACTGTTACGACTATGCGGTTAAAATTCCTATGCGCCCAGCGAAGAAGTGTCAGGAAGTTTTAATTTACCGTACTTTAAGATCAGCTGTTTAACAATCGGCACCCTAATAAATGATACTTCGTTTTCATTACGCTTTACAAACTGTTTTAAATTTACGGCCTCTGTTTTTGCAGTTAAAATTAATTAGTGCGTTATACTAAATCGGTATCTACATCACTAATTTACCTTAAAAGCCAATCCTGCAAATTACTATTGACATAATCACTAAACAATTTCAATCTTTGGGAATATATGTGATTTTTTAAAATTAATCAGGGTCTCTACTAAAAGCGAATATTAGCATTTAAGAGGTTTTAAACGTAAAAAAAAAACAAGTTAATTCTCTTAATCAATAAAAACTTTAAATAGGAAGCTTAAGCTTAATTGATTGTAGATAGTGTTCACTTTAAAGTTTGATACACATAAAATTAAGTTAATATCTCTTTTAGCTTTATACCAAGTGTGGGAATAATGCGGAATTCTTCAATAGCACCTTTACTATTGAAACGTCCTAAACAAAAACCATAGATATATATTAGTAGTTTGCAATACTCTGCAGAAATAGTTGTAGTTTGCTTTCCACATTGGGTATTAACTAACATGTATCTTTCCACTTGGAACAAAAGAACTTCTTTAGCATAGACCATCTCTGACAGCGCAACTTTTTAACTGATGTTTTCATCGTTATTTTAAATAGAACGCGCTGTACATCTTTAATGGCTCATTATATTTTGCGTAATTGTTATGGTTGACTCGCGATAATTAGGTATCAAAAATTTTAATGTTAGCGCAATCGCGTTCCTATTTATCTATTACCTCTTCAAACATATAGTTTTCGGCTGTTTTAATAGTCTCTATAGAAGTCAAGTATCATTTTTATAATATTTCGAATATTATTTTCGTATGTAATAGGCTAGGATCCAGAAAGAAATGAAGAATGCTTAAATATGATCCACATTCTAGGGGAATTTAATAAAAATTGTTTTCTAGGAGCAGAAGTACGTGACCACACAACCGCAAGATTCTGCAAAATTTATTGCGAAAACGATTAATAATGAGCATTATTTACTTTTCACCGTTTTTCACCGTAAATTATTTTAATGCTTTCGCGCATATATGGATAGAAGGAAACCAAAATCACTAGCACTTCAACGGTTGATGCCCAATTTTAAGAAGAGTGGAAATACAAACTACCAGAACTCCACAAGAAGAAAAGTAGCATTAACCGGTAATAGTCAATTTGGTTTGGTGTCAGTTGCTGAAGATCCACATGTAAATTAGCCAAGGAACCGATACCAGTGTTCGATCTGCATGACGTATACTAAAATTGAATGATTATCACCCCTACAAAATGATGATACATCAGAAGCTTTAAATACTGATCTGGAAAATCGTTTTGGACTTTGTCGATGGGTTTGGATAAAATTAATACCGAGCCTATATTTGAATTTGTTTTATTCAGTCAAGGGACAACGTTTCATAAGAATGGATGTGCGAACAAACATAATTTTGGCAGCTATTGCCAAACGCAATTCTGGATTCATTAAAGCTATAAATCACCAAAATCGCTGGTCACTATTTAGTATCACTAGTGGTATCACTAACAATCTTGTAGTGGGTTCTTTTTTTTTTGAGGACCAACTAAGTGGAAGTCGCTATTTAATTTCTTTGAAAAACAATCTTACTGAATTTCTTAGGGATATTCCAAATAATGTAAGAGCGCGCATATGGTTCCGGAGACAACGTAAATTTAAAAAGCCGTTAAATGGATAGGACTGGGGGCATCCACTGCTCGACCGACTAGAGCTCCTAACCTTAAGATAATCGACTTCCTCTTGTGGGGCTACGTGAACTCCTACATGAGACAGCAAATAATAGAAACCTAAATAGGGCCTAAATTGGTGACAACAATGCAATCTGTACAGTGTCCTCTATAACATTGTTGAGTATTGTATTTCTTAAATTTAGAATATTATCAAGGACTGCAAAACAAAAAGAAAATCAATCCAATGAAGTACATTGCCGTAACAACGTGTAACCATACTATATATAAAAGAGAAGTAATTTTGTTGACATCATGCTCAGAATTAAAAGATGCGTAATAAAAAGTCAACAAAATAACGAGTGCGCTCATTACCAGAATATAAATAGATAAATTTCTTGCATTTTATTTAAGAGAACTACAATATTTGATGGTTGTTTCCATAGACTCTTAGCCACAAACAATTTGAACCAAATAATAAAAATATCCACTTTGTCTAATTTTATACTACCTTTCCATTGCATTTTCTCAAGATCCAGTGATAAAATCGTTGATTCTCGACCTGCTCCTGTTTTCCAAATTATGGGTCCTAGAGAATGTTATTATTTGTCAACGATAATTTCATCCTATCAACTGAAAAAGACCGTAATCTAGTAGCAGCAAATTCAAGGAGCTGCAACAGTGATAGCAAACGAGGCACGATTTCAGGAAATATGATGTTGATGTCCCTGCAAAACCATGGGAAAAAATAAAATATGCTGTGCTTCCATCTGTCCTCAGTTGGATATAATGTCACTGTTCCTCGCAATAAGTTATCCGGTATAATATACGAAACTACATATTTTTCGCCATACCAGCATCACGTATGAGATTTTGATTTGAGAACATTCAATGTTATTCTTCAATATAGTCCCCTTATAAATCTACACACTCTTCACAGCGATACTACCACCTCCAAAAAGTAGTCTGCAAAATAAGATTTTACAAATACGATGGTCTCCTTACTCGATGAACATCTCTGTCTTCCGAGCGAAACTTTGATTCTAGGAACCGGCGAAAAGTTGCTGGAGGCCAGATCTAGCGAATATGGTGGGTAGTCTATCAATTCGTGAACTTTTGCCATGGCGGTCACTGATGTGTGCAACGATGCCTTGTCTTGATGGAACAAAACTTTCCTTTCCTTCAAGTGCAGCCGCTTTTCCGCAATTACTGCCTTCAGCTTGTCAAGTAAATCACATTTCCGGCCGATGGAACAGCCTTTACCTCTTTCAGAACTGATTCATTCATCGCCATCCACTGTTTCGACTGTGCATTGGCTTGGGGGTACACTATTGTACCCAAATTTGACTTATTTAGTTTGAACTGCTTTAGGGGCTCGGGAATGTTCATTTGAATCCGCTTTTGGTCCTAAATAAGTAAGCACGGCCCTCTGCTATCTCTCTAACCTTAATTCGGCGGTCGTCTAGTGCCATTTGGTGAACTTCTCCGATGTTATCGGTAGTGATTGCACGACCACATTTAAATGTTAATAATATTTTTAAAATTTTAACTTGTTTTTCGATTTGTAATTCCACTAAACACATTTTCTCATTTCTTGGTTTGTACAACCTAGCGTATCTGTTCCATTATTAAGAATTCAACGATGTATAAAGTTATTGTTTGGGATGCGGCAACAGAGACAAAAAACATACATCAGAAAGGGAAAAGCGAAAACTAAGAAGTAAGATTAAGTCGAGGACCAAAGAATAATCTTAGAAATTAAAATAAATATGTCTATATATAATTACAACGTTACAAGAATATCAAACTCACACTTAATATTTTTTTTTTCCAGATGAGCCCTACACGATATTGGCAGTACAAAACGCCGCGAGCATAAGGGACGATTGCTTGCTGAAGCAACCCGAACTCGTCAAAAAGCTCCTTTTAGATCATATGGTGATTGGAAAACGAATAGATTTAAGTAACACGACAACAGTAACGACGTTCAAGACAGCAGGCGGTAGAACAGTACACGTCCAATTCTCGGAAGAGGGGAAATTACAAGCAAATAATGCCAACATAGTAGAAGCGAATGTCTCCATTCCGAACGGTTACCTGGTAATCCTCGACAATTACCTGTTCCCCGACGAGCAGACAATCAAGAAGAACTGCACGTTGGGAAAGTTCGACGTACCAACGTCGAATTTTCCGATGTTGAGCGTCGTGACGGCGAAAGAGAGTTCCAAAACGTCTGTGTCAAATACGTCCTTTATCGATAATGTGATGCAGGTGCTGTCGATCCTCAAGAGTGGCGTTCGAGTGTTTCAGCACTTCCTGTCACGGTCGAATGTTTCCAGACTAATAGATGATGGTAAGTGTAGCGTTTCGTTTACACTGTAATTTACTAAATTAGATTGTAACGAATGAGAGTACAAATTTGAATAAAAAATCCCTTAACTCGAAGAAAGCATCTCAGTTTAAATTGCAGGAAACAGAAACGTTCCTTAAATACTTTTTCTTTTGATACGGCGAGTGTAGTAATAAAAAGTAAATCTACAATAACAAAGTTAATACGTACAAAGATTTTTTTTTGTTTGCATCATTGTAATGCAGTTATTAGTTTCCCCATACATGAAATTAAAAACAGGAAATTTAAAATATTTATATTCATATTTTCATGTCTGAAATAAAATTCTGCAATGCTGTATACCTGCGTATAAATCCAAGGAAAATATTGTTCATAAAAATAGAAGTGCGCTACACTTTAGTACAATTGCACCAAGAAGAAATGCCAAACGTATCAAAATCAAATCATATCAGAGATTTTTGAAAGTGTTCTGTATAATAGAATATATATCGTAAAGTAGGTTCATGAAAGGAAGAAATACCAATACACCAATTTATTAAGTACTCAACGAAATTTTAATTGGTATTGAAAAAGGGGAGTTTTTAATTATAAGCTCGAGCAAAACGGTTGACAGCATTAATTTTAAAAAGCTTCATAAAAAAATAGATTGTTTCGGAAATCGAGGAAGCGCTCTTAGCTTGATCCAATTCTTTTTGATCAAACGTTCCCAGGAATTGGAGAGGCACGATTACGTGGGTCAGAGTCCAATTGACTGGCTGCGCAGAGGAGTGTGCCATAGGAATCAATATTTGATCCCTTGCTATTTCTGATGTATTTCAATAATCTTCCAAAAGCCTCACTATACAAGACTATTCTATATATGACACTATGCTAATAATAAGATCGAAACAACATTTTGAAGTCAAGAAAATACTCATATACTCGATAGATTTGGCCCGTGGTTTGTCGAAAATATATCCTGCTACTAATCTAAATCTATATAGAACGCCAAGTATGTGTTGAATTGCAAAAACAAAATACTTGCCACAGCTGAAGACGTTACGTTCCTTAATTGTCGACTAAACTCGGAGCCTCACTTAGATTGTCATGCACCATCTTTATCACCATAAAAGACAACGGTTAATACAGAAACAGGAACCAATACAATATATCACGCCTATGTAAATATAAGAATCGAATATATTATATTCTGGGGCAATTCAATCGAGTCGCGTAGAATCTTCTCGTTGCAGAAAAGACCTCTGATACATTTTATTTACTTGTTGTGACAACGTTCATCGCACTGTACAGCTTGGTAATTAAAATAATATGCAGCAACCAATTCGTTTAAATTCCTTGGGGATGATGAATATCGATGTACCATATGTTCATTAAATTTCCAAAGATTCTCGATGGATGGTGGTCGGATCCCCCGCAAAAGCTTGGAGAGGTTTCTGGAGGAAAGGAAGCACTACGGTATTGTAAGCCTATCACGATATAGGTTACAGATATTGCCACCAGATAAAAGGAGGCTAGGTATCATAACTAAGCTTATCCTATCTTCGTGTATCCTTTTTCTGGCTTGTACCGTGTAAATAATCCTCCACCATTCACTATTTTGGTTCAAACAAAATCTGAATTAGTTTCAAAGGAATTTTATTCCTTTTCTTCCATTGCCACCAACAGACGTAATAGACGTAACTGTAATTATGTGTTTAATAGTCTATAATAATATACTGGAAGTCCCACTAGAGTCTGAAACTGCAAACATCTAAAGATCACGATTCTCCCGCTTGATGGAGCTGCTATATGTTCAAGAATCCGTACTTTGCGAATAGGAGTTTTTTAATTCCACTGGTTGCATTATCTCTCTGTCGTAACCGGTCTATTTCTTATACGACAACACTCTTCACGCTTGTAGGTTTACAACAAGCCCCCTTGTAAGTAGTTACTGATAATCTTATATCCTATAGTTATAAAAGAAATATATTATCAGTTCTTAAAGAAACAAGCAGAACATACAGTTCTCAAACTTCAATCGTTTTCTAAATTACACCATGTATAGTAAGTCTATCGTAGTACTTTCAGTGCAGTAAAAACCTGTCCAAGGATCTTCAAAAATATTTAATTTCATCAATCACGATACTACTACTATACGGAAAAATTCATCTCGTGTAATCTCTCATGTTGGCAAAGAATTAAAAAATGTTTTTTTGCTCAGGATAACTTGACAGCAAGTACGAGTGGATACAAAATACTCCCGAAGAGCTCACAACTGTCGAAAATCTTTATTGACTTCACGGCAAGTAGCGAAATCCAAAAATATTTTAGTTTTAATTTTGGGTATGGGTAATGATGAATTTTCTGCACTGAAAACAAGAGCATTTCGTATACGGTTACCATTTTCAACATACTATCTTTGCGAAACCGCATTTTCTGCGGAAGCTGCTTTGAAGGTAAAATATAGATCTCATCTAAATATAGGAAAAGAACTGAGGGTGTCAATTTTAAGCACTAAACCTTCGCTCGAAAACTTTGCTCTACAAGACAGGACCAAAGGTAACACTACTAACTAATAATTATTAAACTTATTTGTAATTTAATGTTGATTAAAGATATTGAACAGTATTGATACAACAATCCTATTTAAAAGTGTATTATATCAGTGTAGATGTAATAATTTATTTTTTATTATGTTAGAATTTATTATTATTTATTAGTTATTGCTTTTCTTTTAGCAAATTAAAAAAAATCATTCTTTTTTATTTTTCGATACGCTTACGCTCCCCCAGAAGACGTACCCCCTAGGTTGAGAATCATTGGCTTACTCTTATTTTCAACTTTTCATAATCATGTAAGCGTATGCATTTATTAGCAGCGCTCTCCACTCGCACACTTACAAATTCAACTATTCTACGTGCTCGACATCAGTGTAGATTTTCAGAAAATAGCTCTTATTTTATAGTTTTTATCCTACTATGGCTAATTATTTCCGTATAAATATTTAAATGTACAATGATGGATTCCAAAAATATACAGAATCATTACAAAATGTTTAATATTACATTTTTTTTAATTTCCAGATCAAGTACTCCAATAATAAAGTATCTTTAAATGTAAATTTAATTGTAAAATAAAAAAATATGTTCTGGAAACCTAATTAATGGAACTCTATGTCAAGATTGGATGGATCAAAATTGAACTGAATATATCATTACAATAGACAATAAGCAATCAATTGTATTAGTGCCACTGACATGGTTTATGAGGAGAATAGTAAGGATAATCAATTAAATAAATAAACTGGGGCTATAATATATAACTAAAGAATAAAGTCCCTTCTCACAACCTTTGAGGACATTCAATCGCGTTATAACTGTTATTTAATTCCTTAAAAATTAAACTACTTTCACTGCACGTCTCTACACACTCTATTTGCATCAATTCGCGCTCCTGAAAATACACTCACAATTTTATCTCTTAACGACTTTTAGAAATATGAAATTGAAAACAGTTGGAAACTCCTAGTGACCTAAGCTTCACTAATAGCAGGCAGTACGCTGTAATACGTTCGATTTAGTAGGATTAATTGTTTTTCAGATGAAGAGTACACAGTGTTCATACCAACCGACCATGCCTTTCAGAGGTGGCATCCCATTGATTGGGGATTTTATCCGTTCAGCGTTCCCGAGTTCACAGAAAGCATCATAGTTAATCACTTCGTGAAAGGCAAGTTAAAGCAGGATGGAATTAAAAACGGACAGGTCATGAAAACGCTCGGGGGACGAGAGATTGTATTCAAGAAAAACCGTAGGTATTTTTATTTCATGTCAAAGATACGGATGTTTATGTATGTGTGAAGTTAATTGAATCGCCGTGGCATTAATTTTTGTAAATGTGATAGATTTCCCTACACATAAAGTCGTAAAATATATTGTATGACAGAAAAGATTACAACATTCAAGATATATATTTAACTACATCCCTCTTAAATATCTCTTACATGAGAAAATGTCCTGCACAAAAATTGTTGGGCAATGTATTACTTTAAAACCTAATTACAATATAGCCTCCTCTAACGGACACCTCCAGCTGGCACTTATAAATTCCTCGAATGTGTTACATTAATCTTACCTTAATGCATACCTCTATTGTAACAATAAGAATTCACTTTTCACTATCGGACAACATTTTCATCTCTTTCTGAGAAAAACAGCTATTTATTCATTCATAATGGATGATAATTAATAAATTGGCTTCGATGCAGAGACATATTCTAAAGAATATGAGTGTGTTATGAACTCCTAGTGTGGATTGGTACCATCAAAGAAGAATTCTAACAGTCCGATCTTTTCAAGTATAGGATAATAATTTCTAGTTACTTTAAATTGCATAACCTGGAGACAACGACATATAATTACTCTACCATTCCGTTAATCGTGACGGCGATTCATGAGAAATTTCTACCAGTTGATGATGATAATGACGGAGGACATTTGGTGAGGTTCCTAATAATGATGATGCTTTATGCATGTTCTGCGATAGTCCCTTCAACGAGCAGCCTTTGGGCATATGAAGAGTGTTCTATGGTAGAACATGATACGTATGTTTGTGATTTTTACAAATACCTTTGAGGTACATGTATGCAAAATTTGACAATAATAAAGGTATATTTTCCGAGTTATAAAAAAATAAATAAAATGAGGCTCATATTAGGACGTACTCCTCTATTACAATGAAGAATAAAATATAAGGTTGTACAGCATCGATACTTTCTATGTATAGAATATGGATGTATAACTTTTTAATTTACTAATTAAAAAACTTTGGAGATCCCATGAAATGGACTTATTACAAAAGAAAATGTCTTGAATCGGCTACCGTATTCAAGAACATATGCAAAAGTAAATAGTAATTTAGTAGATAATTGGAAAGATATATTCAATAGATGCACTGGAAGACGATAACCCAAGATATATTTATAATGTAGATGAAACCGGTTGTTTTTTGGAACGTTGCCAACAAAATCTTTTCATTAAAATGCAGTAGCGGAAAGGACGTAAGCGAACGCTTAGCAATGTTAAATGAATTAAATAACACTTTTGGAAACCTCAATATAACGGATACCTCTAAACAATGGACAGTTTCTAATTTCCTTCGGGTATCCGTTAAATAGAGGTTACGCCATAACTACATTGGACAACATTACATCCGAAAGTTGACGCATTCGGCCAACATTTGAGTTAAGTCGTAGAGAATATTAAAATCAACAGTTTCTAGTTATGAGTTATAAAGCTCTTTTTAAGCAGTATGCGTTATCGTCCAATTAACACTTCTGAATTATGAATAGTGTAGGAAATAAATTATCAATTTCTTTTCAGAACATTTCCTCGTGTAAGCGATATTTGACAAGCTACTGTCGAAAACGTATTGTTTGTACTACCATATACAACTTAATTGAATACCTTAGTGCAATAATAATCCATGTACGGAAAACCTAGTTTTGAGAAAGCTGAATCGCGCAAATAACATTTTTTTGGCAAAAAATATACTGACGTAAAAGCAACTATGCGATTTTAAAGTAAGGTGTACTCCATAACTAAATATCGTAACATAGATCATTGTTACATCAAATTGTACAGCGTACCGTCCAGGAGCCATCGCCTAAAACTTGAAAAAAAGTGGCGTTTGGCTCATTGTTGCACCAAGGTCAACAATTGTTCTTTTAATAGGTCATCAAACAGTATTTTCTTTACGTTCTGAAAATTACATTTTCATTGTAATACGTGAAAAATCAAAAAATCGATTTATACATTTCCGGTGTTGTAGTGAATGCTATAAAATCTATATTGGCATTTAAATGTGACCCATTTGAAGAACTATAGCTTGACCTGGGCAAATTTTTAACATTCTATTTCGTTTAACTACTATTTGAATCCATCAATTTAAATGACCCACCATGCATACATATCAATCCTTTTATTTATGGTATGGAAAATTTAATACTTTATTGAACGAAACTTCTTTAGAAGTTATTAAACTCAATTGTAATACTTCAATTGTTATAGGATAACGTTTTAAGCTAGTTTCTGTATAGATACCAGTAATCATAGAGAAAGTTTACTGATGTTAAATCACCTATTCTGTCTTTACTACAATCAATTCGCACAAGTTATATGTAAATCACTATGATATACATATATATCGCGTATGTATGATTGTTCTCATAGAAAATTTTATGTTCACAGCAATGCTTTCGGTCAATGGCGCTGCAGTCGTAAAAGGTGACACGCCAATAGCTAAGGGAAACATCATGTTTATATCCGAGGTTCTTTTTGTAAGTGAAGCTGTCGTGTCGCGCCTACATCAGCAACATAAAGACAAAGAAACTCCACCTCTGCTAGCCTTTCCCTGGTTCGGAGCGCAATTTTTATCGCACGCCTTTCTGGCCCTAGAGAGGGACCGACGATTTTCGCACATTACGAGGTTCCTCAACCTCGCTGATTTAGCACCGAGAGTTTCCGGGACAGGGTACACCTTTTTTGTACCGACCGATACTGCGTTTGAAGAATTGGGGTTGGATAAGATGCCGGATAACTATCTATCAGCCGGCGCCGAGCTACAAATCTTACTTAATCATTTCGTTAAAGGAAGACTTTACGACAGAGACCTTAAGAACGGCGGCAGTTTGAAGAGTTTAGGGAACAAAACAATCCACATTTTTAGGAATGAAGGTATCGATTTCATAGCAATCACACCCTCATACAGACTTTTTGAGAACCATTATGTCGACTGCATCATTTCTTAGAATGTTTTTACTGCTTTTGATCGTGCGTAATTATATTCATTTTATGATTCGTGGTTCTGCCACTACTAACATCTTTAAAGTATTAAAAGCTTTTAATATAAAGAATTCATAATTTTATTTCATAAACTAGAATATAAGTAGTTTAACAGCAATAAGAAAATACACTGTTATAAGATAACTGACCAATTTTGTCATGCGAGAAGATGACCCGGTTCCAAAAAACATAATTCCTTCTACTAAAGTTTATTAATTCCGGATACTGTCCAACAAACTCTACTAGTTCACCGTTGGCTTCTTGAGTTGTTTTCTTTGGCCCTCCCGAACTGATATTCCTATGGGAATTATTAGTCTGGAGCCACTTTTAATGCATGTTTCGATATATTGTAGTGACCAATCCTCATCTAATTTTACAATAGCAAATATTTTTTCAACGTTTATTAATAAGTAATTAGGTACTTTTCATAGACTTCAATACATCTGATGGATGGATTTACGATCACCTATCAACATGAAAAATCCAGAATAATAGTCATCAAACAGACTTTTTGCAACTTCAATATTTGGTGGACTCGCCATCAATCCATCAATATAAATAAAAACGACAACTGTTGCATCTATCACAAATCCAACTATCAACTAAAAGTGCGTTGGTTGACAACTGATACCAAACTACTTCCGTCCTGCGGATAAAAGAACGGGCAACCCAGCACGCCCCGATTGTCGATCCGCCAGCTTCGCCGATTGTTGGACCATGAAGTTTGGCCTGACAAAAATTAATAATAATTAATGCTTTTCAAAGCAGCGTTTTTATTGAAAAATTTGATTTTTACAAGTGATATATGTAAAACATCTTCTATAGCAACTAATACTAGCGAACATGCTGACTTAATAATAAAAGATAATACAGAAAGAAAATAGAAAAAATATATATGAAATATTTGTCCTTCTAAATGATCAACATACGTTATATGTTCTTTCTTTATCTTTCTGTTTATTGAGGATCCTATTTTTAAAAAATTCGACCCTGCCCGCATTTGAAATATTCCAGCTCGACTCGGCCCGGCCCGCGGGCAATTTAAGTAACGAACACAGTCTTGGAACCTCTAATATTCGTTGATTGGTAATCCACTGTATGTTATCTATTTCGTTATTTCTTTTAATTGTCATCCCAACCGTACGCCAAGAACATTCAATCTTTTGTACTACTTTACTTACAAAACTCCTTCTGCGTGCATTTGCTTCTCACATCTCCGACAATGCAGCTCTTGGATGAAACTCAACACAAGAAAGCACCATTATGAATATTATAATAATATTTGTTTAACTTTTGCGATTAGAATCTATTTCTAATGCTGTACTCTTACATACAGGGTCGAGCAATAGTGCGGCAAATCTTGATATATCTGCTATTAAGAGAGATATAACATTTTCTAATAAAAAATGTAGACACTCATAAATTTTCACTTATTTATACAGGGTAATGCATAATTCCAGGGTTAACCAAACTTATGTTTTTGTTAATGAGGCATCCTATATATTATTTTAAATTTTGGTTAAGCTCATCTCTCCCATATTTCCACGGGTTTCATGACGCTATATAAAGTTAAGGTCAACGTTGTTCTAAAAACACGACAGATTTAATAAGGGGTTATTAAGTAATTAATTGGCAAATAATGAATGCTTAATCGTTTTAGTACTATCACCAATTTAGGAATAAACTCGTACTTTAACATCAACTTCAAGTTATTTCCTTTATTTATTGTATTTATACAGGGAAATTTACGGTTTTCTCTTTTTTATCAAATAGGCTCCCATGTATGTTACATCAAAAGTAGAACATTTCGTACTGCCATCTCTATTAAGCATTCTCTACACCTAATTCAAGTGTTGATGAGATATTTCAAATTATTGGAAAAAAATGGAATTTATAGTAATTATTTTAATATATCATGCTATCCGTGGAACATTTGCTCCAATTAACTTTTTAAGTGGCGGACTGCTAAAAACGGTTGATAATTGTCAATTGTTTGGCTTGTATTAATTTTTAAAACGGCAAATGTTTCCAAAAATGAACTATTCTGTTGATGAATTAACATATATAATTTGAGTTTTAGGTGAACGTATAAAAAATTACATATTTGCAAACAGAATTTACCGAAAGGGATAACCTGAAAAGAGACAATCTAACAGAAAAGTACTTCAAAGAATAGTGAAGCGTTTTAATCATACAGGCTCAGTCAATTTTTTTTTTAAGGGCGAGTAAACGGTCAAATTTATTTAAATCTTTTAGAAAAACTGTTGCCATTATTTACCGTTCTTTAAATATTCTTCAAAGAATGTGGTATCTGCATGACGAAGCTCCCATACATTACACTGGATTCATACATAACCATCTCAATACCAACTTTTCTGGTAGATGGGTAGGAAGAGGAGAACCAGTTTCATAGCCAGCCCGCTCACCAGGTTTGACAAAAAAAGACTTCTTCACCTCTTCAAAAACTGAGTGCATCATAATCCTCCAGCAACACCAGATAATATGAAGAACAATAAGAGAAGCATTTCATAGTATTCATATGGAATGTAAGTCGTTCGTTCAAGGAAGCTTAGAATACTGTATTGAAATTATGAGTGGACATTGTGAACATTTATTATACAATGTATTTCATAATTATAAATGTTATTTTTTGAAGAAGTGCGATATTTAACTTTAATTTATATTAACACCTTTTTTTATATAGAAGTAAAATTAAAAAAATAATTGCAGCAGATATTCCACGGGTAACTTAATATATCGAAGTAATTTCTACAAATACCAATTTTTTGTAATTACTTTCAGATATCTCCTCAACTATTGAATTTAGATATAGGACATGCTTAATTGATATAAGAGTGCGTAATGTTTGAAATAAGTCAATTTGCATTTTGACTTACTCTGTATAAATGCGACATTCATAGAAACAAATTACAATTCAAAGTGTATATTTTTAAACTCGTGGTAGCATTAACACGATAGTACCCAATATAACGTAATGGAACTCTACAGTTTTTATTAAATAGTTTTTTTTTTATATCCCTCTTAATAGCAAATATATCAAGCTTTGCAGCACTATTGGGCCATCATGTACATTTCTGTTCTTACATGTATTACAACTATGTACCTTATCGGGTGTAGAAGATCTTTGTCGAAGGGAGGGTAAAATTTAGTTAAAAACCAAAATAATAAAATTTCCAAAATGGAAAAATAAATTCACTTCATTAGATAAGTTAAAACTATGCAGTTTAACTCTTATTTTAAAAGCACGCAAATTGGTGCTTTGTGCTTAGTGGTACCTCAGTGACCAACCCACCTCTATTTATTTCACATTCAATGGTATAATTTCATCATCTACCATCTACCAAAACTTTATATTTTAATAAAACATACTTTCCATAATTACAGATACTGTTAAAGTAAACAATGCAACGATTGTGGAATCGGAAGTGTTCGTATACAACCTAGGAACAATGTTTTACATTAACAAGGTTTTATTCGCGGATAACACTACCCTTCCAATAGCGTCAATACCATCGACTCCGCTAAAACCGACAGCCTTGCCATCTGCAACCACGGGACTATTTACAACTGAAGATGTTGAAAGGGTTCCAGAAGAAATAGCAGAAGACGGTGGCTCTATGCCAGATGTTCTATTTGCAGATGCAACAACCGCAGAAATAGAAATAACAACGCAAGAAACAAACACTATTGCTTCTACTATTAGTCAAAATGTTACAATTAAATAATTTGACCAAAACCAGAAGACCATCTAGGGAAAACTTATTACGTTTTAGTTAAATATAAGTGACATGATTGGTAACAAATGTGATACAAGGAATGATAATTTAGATTTTTATGAAAACCGTAAGATTTTATAAGAAATACAATCACAAATCTCGAACACACTTTTATACTATCGTTGATTGTATCACTTAAAAATTTAATTATTTATGCCTGGTATTTATTCATTTAACTAACAGACATTTTTGATTAGTTTTATTAAATGACACCGAAGAGAAATAAAAAAAATCTAATCTTTCAAGTTACTTAAGCTAGTTTCCTTTTCCCGCATTTAGATACCAAGTAAATACATGGTGTATTTCCAACCAACAGACCAAAACTCATTACTACCTTACTACCGATACAGTTCCTTTAAAAAACCATCGAGTATTACATTTTTTACAAATAAAAATGAGAAAGTTTTGGTTTCTTGTATTGTAGATAATCCTACGTTCCTGCGTACCAATTTACCTATTACAGACTTGCTTTACCACGGATTAGATATGAAAAAGAAGGATTTCACATCAAATAATCCTTGTTGCGTCGCGGCGTATACATATCGGCCCTTAACAATATTTACTATAATGTTCAGCCTCAATTATTTTTGCTTTAGATAAACTACAACGTCCAGAAATATCTAGATAGAGACATACATATGCTCGACGGTTTTATTAACAATCTGTATATAAATACAGCATATCAACGTAAATATCTATCCACATAAGCTTTCTTATATTTTTAAAGCTGTTTTCTTTCGCCTAGAATAGAAACTGCAGCTTTATACAACCATCTACGAAAAATATGTTGGTATTACTAAGCCACTGGCGTTTTCTATTTCTTTTATATTTAAATGCTGAAATACGCACTTTGCTGTAGAAGTGATTCTATAAAGATAAAAATCGACTGAAAATACGTTATAATAATGTGTGTGGCATAGTGTTTTGCAAATATTTTGCAAATTTATTTATATAAAGAATTATATAAGCGTAAGATTCACTAAACTAAATGATATTAATGTTGTGTCTAGATGTTAAAAATTATATTTATGTTTATATCTAGGTCTATTCCATTAATTTGTAATAATTATTAGTATACATATAGCAATGAACGTATGATAATTTGTATAAAGGTCAATTGTTATTTTAGTACAAAAATATTGTAATAATACATTGTTAATAAAGAATTTCGAAAAGGATTTCTATATCTAACTCCTAACTCGACAATTATTTCCTATTGGAAGTACAATGGTACGTCTAGATTTATGGAGTTATCAATGAAAATATGTCCAAATAATTAATTTCGATTAATTTTTTTAACATCATCACAGTTGGACTGCGAATCAACCCTGGTTGCAAATTAAAAGCTATTGAATGCCATACAAAACCAGCAAGCAGAAAATTTTGAGTTTTGGTAATTATATAGTACTTACAATGTAGTCTTTAGCTTCCTACTAATGTATACAGTGGCCGCCAAAATATCGGCATCAAATGAAAAAGCAAGTTATATACTGCGCGATGGTGCACTATCTTATAATAACAATATTTATTTCCTAAAGCAATCAGTATTATGTCAGAAAAATCATCTAGTGTGTAACAGCTTTTACAAAGTAAAGGATCTTTTACTTTAGACATAAATAATCTAAAATTGGGAATGCATTTTACATTAGAAGGTAACCTATTATACAATTTGCATTCTGTATCCTGTACCGTAATTGTGAGAAACCTTCAAAGAGAATAAAGCGGACAAAGGATGCAATTTCAGGAATACATGCATCACAAAACGTTAGTATTTTATAATTTTTAAAACTGGCCTGCAAGAATAATGCCAATATGATTCTCACGGCCCTTTTCTAATAAAAATATGCGGTAGGTCTCTACTCCTCTACTCTGGCTCCAATAAAGCACTTCGTAAAACATTTAGAAAAAGAAATTCGCAAAATAAAGTGTTTTTAAAACACAAAAGCTGCAACTCTGACTTAAGTTAGTTAAAGTGTAACATATACGTGATAAATCAGTGCAAATATGAATTTCACTTTAGATTCTCATCAAGGTACACTCTAAGAATTCTTACTGTACTTCAAATATTTATAGTAGAGTTACTTAAAAAAAAAATATATCGATATTGTATTTACGTTTATTGTTAAATAGAATGCAAAGGTTTTTCTCATTATAATGCGAAGATTGTTATTTATCAGCCAGTTATTGATTACATTAAATGCAAAACGTGACTTATTTAAAAGTTCAAGTAGGGAAGGAGATATTAATGTAGGAATACAAATATATGAGGATCACTTAAAAACTAAGCTTGCAGAAACGAGTGCGCACTCATTGGCGGCGATGATATAATTTGAAAGCGATCGGACATAGCAGAAGTTGGGATTCATAGGCGTACGGTTACTATGTGTATGAATGACGGGTCGGATTGATGGCGGCGAATCGCTGGCGTGCTTTGTTATGTTCGACGAGTGTTAATAGATGTGGCGATGTGGCATTGAGCCTTTTCTTTTACGTAGTGCAATATTAGAGAAGACAAACGCGGAAACTATAATAAATACTTTTGAGAAGTTCACCCGACTTATAATATTGGTTACAGATAGGGGTTCAAACATGAGTAAACCTGGAAAGTTACCAAAACAATCTCATGCTTAATTGCTTCATGTAACCTGTTCGTTCCATGCATGTCATCTTGTAGGTGAATTCATTAGAAACAGTTATCTAAAAGGAGATTAATTAATAATTTCTACCAAAATTATTAAATCTCCAAAACGCATTTATGTGTCTAAACAGACTTGTCCGAACCTTTCTCAGCCACCACAGTCGGTATTAACGAGATGGGGAATGTGGCTTAAAGCCGTTTCATGTTATGAGAAAGTTTTGCACATTGTTAAACCTTGTATCTTAAATTTAAATCCACAAGAAGCACAAGCAATTTCAGAGGCTAGTTTCAGATACCCAAATTCATGCTCAAATAAAGCAAATCTCCGAAAATTATTCAATTCTTTTAAATACTATATCCAAATTAAAGAACATCAAGTTTTCATTACATGAAGCGCTAAATATAATAGATGACCTTAAAGCCTCGTCAGGAAATCTAACAAATAATGTAGGAAGGTTAACAACTGATAAATTATGTGCGGCTATAAATAAGAATCGTGATTTTCAAACTATAGTGCATATAGTGAAGAGTTTAACTGAAAACCAACAGAACGAATGTAATGCGGATGACCTTTTTAAATTCGCGAACATCACATCATTAGACGCAGAACGCTATAACTGAATCATCAATGAAAACCAATACCACAGCGAATTTCTACGTCAGTCTACATCAGCACCACAACAAAACTAAAATAATGAGTAATTACATACATTATTTTTAATATTGATAGTACCGTGTCGCACGCTACTGCTAAGGCACTCGTTTCTGCAGATTTACACAGGACTGCATAAAAACCATCTGCACAGGTGTACGCGGGAAAGTTTTCATTAGCGCCTTTTCGTTAAATAAAAAGGAAATATATAAATAATTATTAATAAAGAAAACAATAGAAAAAATTAAAATAAAACATCTTAAAAAATAAGCATTTTAGACCACTGTGGGCCGGTTAATCCGAGGACCGGTTGATCGGAGGCCGGTTAAGAGGGGTTCTCCTGTAATTGCAGCTTAGATATAATTCAATTAATTTTCTATATCGAATAGGCTATGTAAATGTGTTTTAATCTGGTTTAACCTTAAGATATAATTTCCATAATTTTTAAATGTATTTAACATGTGTGAGTATTTCGCCACCTATTGCACGGTAGTCAAATTAATCTACATTCTAGATTCCTGTGGTATGTATTTTGCTTGTAGTTTAGGTTGGCAGAAATGAATCCACTAAATTCTTTTACACGTTCTTTTTGACAGTAAATTGTCGAATGTCGATGCCATTCGTATTTTAAGTGAAATTGTGAGCTTTCAAGAGAATATTTTCTTAAACTAGAGATGGCTAGTCGTGGAGGTACTGCTAGGCGTGTGCCGGAAAATGATACTACTATAGCTTATGTCCAAGCCGATGGATTGGTAAGTTTACTTAAATCATAAAAGAATATTTTTCATAGTGTTCTCAACATATGCATGTCTAATACTTTAAATGTAAAATTTTTTCAGGCTGTTATGAAAATGGTTAAACATTGTCACGAAGAAGCGGCTAGCAATATGGATATTGCACAAGGAGCATTATTGGGATTGGTTGTCGATAACCGCCTAGAAATCACTAATTGTTTCCCATTTCCGAAAACCCCCGATGAATCAATGGATGAAGATGAATATCAGCTTGCAATGATGAGACGTTTAAGACGAGTTAATGTTGATCATTTTCATGTAGGATGGTATCAAAGTGCTGATGTTGGCAATTTTTTAAGTTCTCCTTTACTTGAATCGCAATACCATTATCAAACTTCCATTGAAGAATCTGTTGTTGTGATTTATGATACACAGAAATCTTCACGTGGATTTTTAACATTGAAAGCCTATAGATTAACTCCTCAAGCTATAGAATTATATAAAGAAGGGGAGTTTACCCCAGAAGCTTTATTGAAATTGAAAGTGGGATATGAGAATTTATTTACCGAAGTTCCCATTGTTATTAAAAATTCTGCTCTGACTAATATTATGATGTCTGAATTAGCAGAGCTAGTACCGGAGGAGGAAGGTTCTAAATTCTTGGACCTTGGTACTGCTTCTGTGTTAGAAACACAGCTTCGATGTTTAATGGATCGTGTGGATGAACTTAACCAAGAGGCGATTAAGTTTAATCGTTATCAACAATTATTGAGCAGACAACAGCAAGAAAAGCATAGGTATATGCAGAAGAGAGCTCAAGAAAATAGTGCCCGGGCTGCTAAAGATGAAGCTCCACTTCCTGAAGAGGATATCAGCAAGCTATTTAGACCACATCCAGTACCACCGAGGTTAAATCCTATGTTGATAGCTGGACAGATAAATACTTACAGTCAACATATAGCACAGTTTTGTTCTCAATCTTTAGCTAAGCTGTATATCACTCAAGGATTACAAAATGCTAAGGAAATTAATTCAAGCCCTTAAAGGTAAAATATCTTGGATAATGTAACACGTTTCTATAAATAAATTATACAAGATTTACATTTTTTAATTGTTTGCTACAGATTTATAATCCAGTTTTGTTTTCTCAAAATGACTTTATTTTACAGGAAGTTTAATTTTATCAAATCTTATAATTGTCTAACAAAAAAATCTGTAGAAATGTTAAAGTGCTATAATAAACAATGCAATTGAAGGAAAGAAACGGTATGCATATATTCACCATTGAAATCTTCTGGATGATAAGAAATAAAGGGTTGGAAAATTGAAACAATGAAGATACATTCTTAGTTAGTTACTTATTTCACAATTTATTATTTTACTAATTCATGAATATATCTGACGCCTAGCTTCTATAAGAACACACAAAATGTTACAAACTTCAAACTAGTAATCTGCGAAACTGCTAATTTTAGCAGCCTTCTGTTACGTGTGTAAAAAGTATTATTATACTCAAGTGTAGAATAATTTTACCTGTGTATACAGGTTGACAACCGAATCTAATTTTATCGCTATATACGTATCTACATAATATTGCCCAAAATATTGAGAGCTATTAACAAACTCAATATTATTGGGCGAAACAAACTGTTGCACAATACTATTGATAGTCTAGACTTTTTGTGTAATTTGGTGTTGATAGTGTGCTGCAATATTCCGTGGATGCAACTAAACAATAAAAAGTACCGTACTAATCAAATAACACCGGAAGAATCTGCTCTTAGAAAAAGTTATCTAAATCTAAGAATAGAGCTCAGTAATGGTTGTTTTTGGCTAACAATAAAGAAAACAATGGATACGTTAGGATGTCATATTGCCAATATCCTGGTACAATCTTTAAATGATGCATCACCTGGTGTAAGTTATCTTGTAGTCAGTCGCACACAGATAGCATACAGATAATTTGAGCTCAACTTTAAAGCATCTTTGGTTGCATAAGCATGAAGAGAATAGGAACAAGGGTGACGGATGAGCAATAAAGAATGAGTACCGATTATGGTGCATATGACTTGCTTAGCACATGGTTAAACCGAGTTGCTAAGCAATTAAGGCTGCAGTATCAAAATTCATAGACTTATTATGGTAAGAAGGTTTTTCTAAAAGGACCCAACAGAGTGTCTCAATTTAGACAGTTATTGCCAAACACAGAGCCTATTATTAAAACAAATGCTGGCAAATTTTGGGAGTGATGATATATTGCAGCTGTGAAGGAAGTAATTAAACGGCCAAATATAAAGGAAGAACTAAATGAAATTTTGCAACATTGTTCGATACTAACTTCAGCCATAAATATGTTAGAAACTGTACATAATTCTCTCGAAGAGACTGTTAACATTATAGATAATGTGAAGGATGCTCTCGACAGACTAAGCAACTCTAAAGCAGAGAAAATAAAGTTAAAACTGCATCGAGTGTTGGAAAATAACCGTGATTATAACTGTTTGGATATTAAGGGAGTGCTAAATCATAAACTGGAGAACGAGAATACGGTTTTGCAAGTACGCTTCATTGTTGATACTGAAAAATCATTTTCGACATTAAAATGGATTTTTGATGAGATATCGACCTACAGCAGAACATCTAGAAAAGCTTTTGGTTATATTTCACCATCACATACTGTTATCTTAACAATTTTTTAATGTCCTTTCCAAAGAAATATTGCTTTTATTTAATAAAAATGTAAACTTGGTACTTTATAATAAAAATATTTAGTATAATAAAATATTATGGACATAATATTGCTTGTACAAACTTTTTCTACAACTGCTTTTGAATGACAAAAAAAGAATGCATTATAAGTACAGTGAAATATTCATATGTAACACTTTACAATTTCATGTGTACCTACATAATTAAAATGCTGGGTTTATATTTTAAAAAAATGTCTCCCACTATGCTCATGTATTGGTATAAGTATGCTGCGCCACTGGCGGGCCTGAGCCTAGTCATGACATAATGAGTAACGAATGAAATCTGATACGACTAACAATTATTCCAGGGTTGGTCAATATTTAGTTACGACTAAGCCTGCAGAAACTTAAATTAAAAATAATGTACCTATGTAAGTACCTACTATTTTAGTTTTTGATGTAGACTGACGCAAAAATTCTCTGTAGTATTGTACCATTAGCACGGCTTCCATCGATGAGTCATACTCTTACGGCGAGGTGAAAATATGTTGGTATATCTGGAAAATGACCATTCTGCGTCTAATGATGCGATGTTCGCGAATTTAAAAAGGTCCTTCGTATTACATTTGAAATCTTGGTTTTCAGTTGAACCCTTGTCTATACGTACTATAGTTTGAAAATCGGGATTCTTATTTATAACCGCACTTAATTTATCGCTTACATTATCTGTTAGATTTCCTAACGAGGCTTTGAGGTCATCTACTATATTTTGCGGTTCAATTAGTGAAACCTTGGTGTTCTCTAATTTAGAAATAGCATCTAAAAGAATTGAATAATTTTCAGAAATTTGCTCTATTTGAGTATGGATTTCGGTATCTTAAACCGAACGCTTTAATAATGTGTAAAAATTTCTCATAACATGAAAAAGTTTTAAGCCACGTTGCCCATCTCATCAACACCGATGCAGTGGCTGAGGAAAATCCGAACAAGCCTGTTTGAACTAACAAATGCGTTTCGGAGATTTAATGAAAACTTTTTGGTAGAAACTATTAATTGATCTACTTTTGGATAGCCGTTTCTAATAAATTTAGCTACAAGATGACATGCATGGAGCAAAAAGGGTATATGAAGCAATTGACGATGAGATTGTTTTAGTAACTTTCCAGCTTTACCCATTTTTGAACCTTCATCTGTCACCAACATTACAAGTTGGGTTACTGATGTATTTAACTTCCCAAAGGTATTTATTATAGTTTCTACTATCGTTTCCGCATGATCCATTCCAAATACATTCCGGAATGAATTTCCCCCAAAACTTTCGAAATTCTTCGTTGTCTACAATATTTTGTTTAATGTTGCACATACTTAACATAAAAATAAAGTCATAGAAATTTATAATATACACGTTTCGCATTTAACACGACTTCGAATGTGTCCGACCGCTTTCGAAATATATCATCGTCGCTAATGAGTGCGCACTCGTTCATACCGGCCTAGTTGTGACTAAAGTCATGGTTCATGACTCATGGCCCAACTCTGTTAGCAGCTAATACCTTGGCAACCCATTACTATTTCAAAGCCAACAAGTTATACGCTACTGAGATGCTTTTTTTTTCATTACAGTCAAAACTATTGTAGCTATGATTTTTTATTTGATTAGAGAAGTAGGTACTGACGCTAACGCTACGCTCCTTTTCTCTCATTCAGCCAACCGTCTTGTCGTTCTCAGGATCCCAATGCTGAGCACTAACTAGGACAAAGCTTTCAATGCCATAAATTCAAAGTTATTGATAAAATAGATTTGTTGAAATAATTAACCAATTTTGTAAAAAATAGTTTATTTTTTTTACTTACAAATAACATAAATTCAATAAATATGCAATAAATTAAATGGAATGTTACATCTAGACAACGTCTAACGACTATTCTACTTCCATTAGCATGAAATCACAAGTTTTAAACAACAACACGATACTCCTTAAATTAATCACGGGGATTCTTGAAATAATATTGCACAGCTTGGCCAAGTTAGTTTCCTCGTTTGTGCAAATAAGGGAATTTCATTTTATATAAATACAATGCACTTAAAACGCTACCAGAATACTGAACACTAACATTTTCCCACTAAATCATGGAAAATTTAGTAGTGTAGTAGTAATCCAATTCTACGAAACTATTACTGAAATATGAAAATAATCAGACAGCAGCTTCTGTTAGCAGAAACAACAAATTTATGAACACCAATTTGCTAACAAATCGCTATAAATTATATCTTGGCAGCAATTTTCAAATTTAATGATTAGAAACAAAAAAGGAAGCAACATATTTTGTGGTAATGCATTTTGCCAATCATAATTGATGATTTTTTAACATGTGTTTGCTATTGGTTTTAGTACTTGTACTGAAAAAAAGGTCGAAACTACATCAACTATACTGTCATCATAAAATGTCAACATCCAATCTAGCTTTAAAACACAGACAGTTTAAATGTAATTTTATATCCTTCATGTAGTAAATATGGTTTGTACAATTTTGGTAACTTCTTACCACTGGCTTTTTGTCCCATGATTGGTAACTAATATATGACTAGATAACTAAATGTTTAAGTTACTATATACAAGTAGTTTTCCTCTATGGCACATGGATTTTTAACCCACGGGTACTTCAAATACATATATACAAGAAATAGTAGTGTTGGAGCGATCGCGAAACTACAATTTGCAGGTATTCGATCCTCTTTGGACGACAGCGTAATTTTGGATTTTTAATCCCCAAATTTTTGCTGTCGTAATTAAACTATTTAGAGAGATTTAGAGAAATGGTACGCGTCACTTTCTGCAAATATGAAATAAAGCGAGTGGAGCTTTTTTCCAAAAATTCGAATCTTTTCTTCGATTTCAACATATTTAACAAAAACACATGAATGGTATAAAAACTGTGATTGTAATAATTTCGTAGTCAAAAATTAGTATAAATTCCTATTCAAATGTAATGCACCAGTTGGTTTCTATAATTTATTGTTTGTCCCATTCGACATTTTAGAATTAACAGGATACTCAGGTGACATGTTACTGATTTTCCCAAGCTGCTAATTTTAGTGATTAATCTGTAGATTAGTTAATTTTTAAAGATAATTTACGTTATAATTTTTATGATTTTAGAAACATGAAGCAACCATGCTTTTCTTTTAACCAACGAGAGTAGGTATTTTGTTGGAAGGAAAAGAAACTCTGCAAGAGACGAGCATTTTCTCCGACAGTTTCTAAAAACAAATTCTGCGAATATGGAACCCTTATAATTATTAGAACTTGCAATTTCCAGTTTGATTATAAGAAAAAGATTTAAGAAAGCGGGATCATATACCACGCGTTGGTGTTGGCAAGCATCTTTTCTTTACTGGTAGACCCAGAATAAGTTTTAAATAAATGCTATTTACTCTTTTTATAGTGGACAATTTTATTTTAATGTAGAATAATGCTCAACAGCATACAACAGGAATGTTAGACTATTTGTATGATATCAATTTTCATATGACAAGTTGGATTTCAATGCTATTAAACACGAAGGTAGGGCAGCATTTACCTCTGTCTGTGACTGTTTAAGAACTGGAAGGTATTCTCAAAGAATGCGAAAACGCCCGATAAGAATCCAGTCACGACATAGTAAAAAGTTTACCCAAATAACTACGCGGTAATATTTTAAAGGACTCATTTTATATTATCATAAACCAATAGTAAGCAATCGTTGTTGCATTAATTTTGAACGGGAATCTAATGCTAATAAGGTAACAATGTTTTTAGTTAATGCATATGCAGATTTTACAGAAAATATGGCATTTGGACTCCTACACATGAGTAGTTTTCCGGATGCAAACTGTAAAGTCACTCTCAACACTAACGCAAAATATTCAACCAATAATGTATTATGACTATATAGTAATCCAATAGTTATTACGCGTTACTTTTTATAAGTACACCACTATATGTGGTGTATTAATTTTGCAATACAACAGATTCTAGTTTTCCAGAACAAACGTCCCACATAACACATGATTTTCAATTTCCACGGGATGTCTAATTTGCACAAAAATTGAGTTGTTCGGAAAGGTTTTTTGTTGCAAATTAATAAAGTATTTTGCGTATTAGCACATCAACGCATCAATAAACGATTTTTGGATATTGATTCTAGTAAATGTTTTCCAAAAGAGGTTCGAACTTTCATACTAGACGCCCAGCACAGTCATCTAATGCAAATGATATTGCAACCGTTAGAAACAATTTGGTATGATGAGCAAAAGAAGGAAAAATGACAGACTCAGGTTCAGATCTCGGCTGGGATGGTTTGTTTTTAATTGTAGAGCATCTTCTCATCGGAAAAGGAAGTAAAACCGTAAGTCTCGTGTCAATACGATGTTTGGCACGTGAAAAATTCCTGGAGGTTAAAACATCTCTGGATTCGGAAAAATTCTAGCACGATCATGGTAATCGATGCCTAGAAATATATTATGTAAACCGACACTTCGTCCAATAATAAGCAACAACAATATAGTATGAAACGAAACTAATAATAATATTACGAGGATGGAGAATATATGTATTTCTTTTTTATTATTTATTTATTATTTATTACACAACCTGTGCAAAGTACATAATAATGCCGTCTGTTGGAAAACCATAGAATACGCAAAAGATGTCACACGGTAATATACGTGATAACGTAACTATGGATGGAGCATCCTAGCATCACAAACCTTTTTGGAAAATAGATATGCTGCGAATATCTGCTTGACGACCTTTAGATATAATGCTGCAAACTTATCCAAATCTACACTTCCATTAATTATTTTATAAACATAATTGTGTTAGTGGGTATTATGAAATGATTTTAAACACCGTTAGGTATCTATATTAGCGGAAATTGGAAATATACGAAAGAATTTACACTACATCGGAGCAGATGAAGTCCTACAACTTTTTTTTATGAAAGCATTAGTTACACTTTTAATAGCCACTTAAATTTCGAAGTATGTTTGACTTTGGACGGTGATTTACTGCAATTCGTTTATCACCCTAAGAGTTTAAGGTACAAAAAACATTTATATACAAAAGTCAAAAAGGTTTTTAAACCACCTGATAAAGTTATCCAATAGAACGAAAATGGTAAAGATGCATACAAGGTTAAATCATATTAATTTAATTTTGAAATTGCTTGTTGATCTCAGCTCTGAATTTGAAAGAAAAATAACTAGTAAAATTGGATACGAAGTTATAATGAATAGGTTGTTCATATAAGCAATACGCTAGCAAGAATTAAAACAACATGTTATCAAGCGTATGGTCAGATGGTTTGATCAACATTAGTATGGCAGTTTTTTATTAATCAAAATAACCTGAAAGCATTAGACGAATCTTTATTTACAGATTTAAACGGTTGTGTAGAATCCACAATAGTGATAGCTTCACCCAGATAATTTTTTATTCGTGAAGGAACCTTCAATTTATCTAAATCACTTTCAGATTTGATCTTCTTCACTATTACGGCCCTACATCTATCTTGTAGGTTAACAAAATCTCTTTTCATACTTTCTAATGTCATTTCAGTCTTAGCTGCAGTAGAACAGACTACTGGATATAGTGCATCTTTGACTTCATTTAATCCTCTGAAAGCTACGCCCAAACATTTCGAGTCCTTGTAATAAGTTAGAGTGCCAGCAATTCCGTCAAATAATATGCCTATGGTAGTAGCTTCGTTTTCTCGAAATGGTTTTGTGTAATGATACCACCTACCAGCGTGCCATAATAGTCCTTTATGGGATAAGCCCCATCCGTGATCATCTTCCCCTAGTAAATTTGTGAAAGAATCTGCATGTAGTCTTGCTTTTCTTGTACCAACTCCGAACATCATACTCGTGCCAAAAATTCTTTGTGATAGTCGCAATTCCCAGAAATATCTACCGTTATTCAAGACACGTGTACCTCTAACGCCGGCTGTTCCGCTACTCCAATTTGGATGAAAATGAGCTGTTCTAAACGTATTGCCGTATAACTTTACTTCCTGACTACGCTCCCAACGATTCCAAGTCCATAGGTCATCACAGCCGTGCCGTAGTGGCAACTCGTCATGTTCCGTTTCCATTTCTGAGTCTTGCTCTTCCTCGTGCTATGCTGACGACTTCTCCCATTGTTGTTGTGGCTGCTCCACACTAAAAATATATATTGTAACTTAATGGCATGAAATACAATAATAAAGGAGGATTTTACTTATATTTATATAAAATATTTTTTCTTGTTTATTGCATAAAATGAAGAATTCGAGTAAACAATTTTATTACATTTTCCTAAGTATCATGTTTTAACTTTCGATGATTCAAGTCGGTATTTCCCGCAATATGCATTATGCTATGGAATTAACGAATATATTTTTTATTGCTGAAACTACCAACTTAAGTTGTACGTGAAATTTAAAAATTATTTACTGGGAAGTAATACAGTATTATACAATCGACCTTTCATACATGTAATGGAATCTTGTCTATAACGAGAAACTGGTGCAGTTCCGATTAGCACTTCAAGGATCTTTATTTAAAGAAAAACTAAATATTGTAGACCCTGTCTAAAGTACAAATAAAAACTAAACCGTAACGGAAGAAAAAACGAAGCTTTTCTATAACAGACGACTGCTACTAAAAAAGTATATCTATGTTTCCCCGCCTTTATCGCAATGTTCTTTTCGTGAAAGTTTTTGATTTTCATCAAGTTTTTTAAATAAGAAAAAAGAAATTAAAAAATAGAAAAGCGTAGAAAAAAATACAAAAACAGATTGCGGATTTATTTGATAATTTTGAGACTTCTTCCCTTTAAGATTCAAATATGATATTGCTTTGTAGCCTCATTTGCAAAAACGGTTAGTTATTATTCAAAATAATAGTCTTTAAAAGTTACATTCTTTCCAAAGTGCAATCAAAATACGTAGATAAAGCTAAATATCTTCTTATCTTCAAAATGTATCGATCTATTTAATAAAACGTAGAGGGCGATCTCTGATAAGGTCGGCAGTATCATAGATTTATTAAATATGTTTTTGTCCTTTTTTTGAGAATAATAAAAGGGAATGCCAACTTTATACGTTACATTTGGACCTGTGGACACCGTGTAAAGTTATTACAACTACAACACCCATTCTTTGATATCCTACATCTGGTTTTTACGCTGTGTATAAATGATTGACTGGTGTATCGTTTTATTGTAAACGAGCAAGCACATGTGTTTATAACGTACATTTCTTAGAATCTACATTATTTTTCGTTGACATGTTTGCAATAGAAGCCTGTCTATAATAGAAGTAAAGCTTGGTCCCGCGGTATTTTACTATTCACTGCAGTAAGTTTTTTTTTATTTATTATTCATTATTTAAAATGCCTGGCATTCTATCGAATGGATAGACTTCAGTTTCCATTGAAAAAAATTCTTTTGGTTAGATTCCGATCTCCATGGCAGTATAGTATCAATTTTCCCTCTTGCTAAAATCTAATGTGTTACCCTACAGGAAAATAGTATTTATTTTTCTCATAACAGTTGTATTAACTTATTTCAATCTTTGAAAATACATTTTATCACCTCGCAGACAGCAAAAACTCTGAACATTAAGAAATAATGACGTCAATAACTGAACAGAACTTAAACTTACAGCACATACAGTTAACCGCGCATGTAGAGTATTAGAACATATCACTACAAATGCTAGGTGAAATGCCGTCTGTATGATTTTCTATTGTGTTGGACTTAAAAATAATCACGTTGTAGGTTGCAACAATGTTCTACCATCATGTGTATTCCACCTTCCTTGATACCTTTGCGCTATTGACTTTATGTCTTGATGGAATCGCTTGTTCTTCACTAAATTCATCGAGGTTTTCCGAAAATCTGTCCAAACAGTTATGCAGAAAGTGTAATTTAAAGCTCATATTAGCATCCATTCTCTTAAAATTGACCAACATATTTCGTACAAGTTCTTCATAATGTTCTGTATTATTGTTACCCAAGAAGTTCTTAAGTACAGTAACAAAAGAGCACCAAGCAGAAGCTTCAGCACCAGTCATGGCTTTTGGGAAATTGAAGTCGTTAATGAACTGGCTAATTTGAAGACCATAAAAAATTCCTGCCTTTAATTTTTCTAAATTTACTTGGAGGAATGATCTACAAATATATTGAAAACCTACCCTTTCTTTATGTAAGCCTTTAACAAATTGTTTTATGAGCCATGGCTTTATGTGAAGTGTAGGCAAAATGATTTTATCCCTGTTAAGCAAAGACTCGTTTATGATGTTCGCTTCACCTGCGACTATCCTACATACAGGTAAAACAGGAGTAGTTGGTGCTGCCCAAGCAAAAAATTCACCATCTTTAAATGAATGCAAACAGGTCATCGATACTCGCGATACTGGATTTTCTGCAAAATCAACTTTCACCACGACACGTTTATCGTGATATAAAAATTACAGTTGTGGGAAAAAATTAAAAACTTAGTTGTTATTATTATTTCAAAAATTAGAGCCAATTGGTAGAAATGTATATTGTTTGTAAATTCCTTGCTTCTAATGTAATATAAAATCGTATAAACATCTTGTAAATTGAATAATACATTAATATGCCTGTCTATCAATAAAGTATTGTACTACATTCATCAAAGCCTACTGAAATTTTATACAATTCAACTGAATCCCTAAATTTCAAATTCCATAAGGTTCGAGGGCATTTTTATATCCGAATCCATTGTTACATTACAAGAAGCAATCCAACGCTGTCAAATCTAGCGATTTTGTGTGTCATTTTAATTGAAATTTGTCAACTTACAGAAACAAATTTAACGAATGTATTGCATCGAAATCTTCGCATTAGATTCTTAGCGCATTCGTTCTGGTTGAATGGTTCTAGTCCAGTAGAAATTTTTTAATTTTGCGGAAATTTATGTTGATAGTTCCGATAATAAGGAGCATATTTGCTAATTTCGTGGAACATTACATGCTAATTTCGTGGAACATTACATGCTAATTTAAACTTTATTGCCTGAACTACCAGCTTAAATAGCCTGCGAATTTTAAAAATTTCTGCTTATGTAGTCACTGATGACCAACACCAATTTCTAAAATTAACTTTTTCCGAATTATAGATGTTATGAGAGATCTTAATACAATAACTGAACATATTCAAGAATACATTAGGAAATTGGGAATCTTCAACTCATTCCATATCCTGGAACGCTCTTATCTCCACTTTCCAATCCAATACTATCCGTCTACCTGTGACCAGAAGAGTGTTCTTCTCGAAATACTCTATAATTATTCTAGAGAATGTTGAATACTTGATTTTATTCTCCTCAGACACTAGGAAATCTTTGAGATCAATTGCAGACAACACAAAATGATGAAATCGAATTACATTATGCATTAAATTTATAACCGTCGTCGTACATGCACATGGAAAATAGATCGTATTTACCATTTATTATCGTTTCCTATTTCGTAAATTTTTCTCCACTTCTCGATGACCAAAAACAATTTTATTCCCTGGTACACTATGCAAATCCCAACAGAAACAAAACGCTTAGTAAATTAAGTAAAAGTATACATTGGCAAAGAGTTGGAATCTAATAATGAAACAATCTCAATTGAGCTTTAAAAGATCAAAATTGTTTCAGCATCCATTTCGGTAGATTCAGAAAAATACGTTTTCGTGCTTGTAGAGCCAATATTAACGGGGATAGCTTTGTTGTTCATTTTGATTAAGAAGAATTAAAATAAAATATTGTATTTAACACAAGCTAAATGGAAGCATGTAGCGATTCGCACATGTAAATAAATATAACAGTAACAAATAGCAGCTTGCATTGGTGGCAAATAACGATTGTTTTGAACAAACTTGTAACCTCTAACCATAGCATTTATTTGGTCTATCAGTTAATACGCTATTTTACCGTGTATTAAATTATATGTCAGACAACATATGTATGTACGCTGTTATCACTTGTTCATCAGAAAACCCTTGCAGTTTATAGCCGAGTGTGACTCAACCGGATCGATAATTGAAGTAAACTTTGGAAGGCACAAGGCCACTGAAAATACCATGTTTTTACATTTTTCTGTGTCAATAAGGCGTTTAATTAGGCAATTGAATACAAAATAGTACTAGCATATTTTATAAGAGGTAGAAAAACACAGTGATTAAGTAGCTAGTATTAGTCACCTATTGATTGGAATTCTGACCAAAACAAGGCAGTGGTGCTATATACATATATATCCTTAAACTTTAAAGATGTGTCTGCGTGCAAAATCAAAGAAAAGAACTATAAGAATTATCTTACCATGCTATATGAAACTCGCGTTCTACTGCTTTTTGCTGCAACGTTGTCATTTTCTGGTGAAGGTATAATATATTTCCCCTTCGATACTAATCACTAACTTCCACACAATCGTGCACTAAACTGACGTCGCGGCGCAAGCTTGTAGGCGCCGTCCAACTACAAAGATGTTATCAACGGCGCATAACTATGCTCGTGCACTTCATAAATGTTAGAGTGGAAACACTGAAAGGGAGAAAGCTAAAAATTGGGGAGCGAATAAGTTCGATGACCTTCCAGTATCTAATTTTTTTGTTATAATACAAGGAATTTTATTTTATGTACCCTTATAGTAAATAACAATATCAACATTGCACATTTCCCATTTAGTATATCAACAAATTGTTAAGTATTTTTTAATGTTAATCGCTAGAATAATTATCATTCTTTTGAAAAAGTTATAAAAAGACCAATTCTTTCCTGAAACATCATGAAACGTTATATGTAAATAATAAAGTTGTGATACACTCCCTGTAAATGAAAATGCACCACCCAGAAATTTGTCTCAAAAAGTTATACTTTGCTTCTTTTCTACCATCGTCACTACTTATCATTAAGTTGGTAATTCCTGCAACAAATTACATTCCCATGCATTTAACGCATTCGCTACCTTTTGAATCATGAGCAGTTTATTGGAAGCGAACTCTGCTGGCTCTGTAGAAATTTTAGCAATGTCCTCACTACAGACAAAGGGAGTGTCAGAGTTCACACGCGATTTCTAAGTAAGTGTTTTCGAAAATGAGCGATGAAGAAGACTCAATTTCATTAGCAGTTGCTGCTACAATTTATTGATTCACGTATAAAAAAAGACATACTAAACTGAAAAGAAGGTTTTGAATTAGACCCAAATTTCTAAAGTCGAAATAAATCGTAGAAATGATTTAATACAAGAATTAATATTAGACGATGCCGATAATTTAAACTTGGAATGCTGGTTCCGGAAATGTTTTCCGAATGGCAAGTTCCGATTTTGAAAATTTACTAAATATGGTAGGGCCTATAAAACCGTCATGTCTTTTATTTCGTTATTTTAAATTGCAATCTCAAAGAATGGGACAGTCACGGTATATATCAATCAAAATTATCACGTTTGAATTGCTCCATTCCATCTTAAATCAAAAATGAACTCAAATTTAAAAGAAAAGTTGCTGCGTACCGCTTAGAAATACGTCTACATTACTAGGAGATGGTGATTTTTGTTGGAATGCAGCGGCGCAGACCGTACAAGGTCGGCCGGTGTTATACATGTGCTATGAAAATGGTGCGTGAACGACAACACAGATTGCATGGAATACAGGAGATCAAAAAATATATACATCGATATTCGTTTTTAAAATACCATAGCAGTTCCGTATAATGTCATGCTTGTAATGTGATCCTTATGGTTTACAACGGACACCAGTGCAAATAGCACGTCGAATTAGGGAAACACCGGGAAAGTGTAAAAAATTATATACATACCGGATTTTCGTGACAAATTTTATTCTCATGTTAAGTGTTATTCCACAAACCATTGTGGAGCAAGAGGCAATGCGCTCACTGATGGAGCCACAACTATGATTAAAGTTGGCAGACTATTAAAAACAGATTTTTCGCAGTTCCTCCACGTAATATGTTTACTACTAATGTGGCAGATATCATCAGACTCAACTATCCAAGAGTAGACCAACTCATAGCTAACAAAAAGAAGGTGTTTGTCAAATTCTCTAAACGGATACGCCTATTCAAGAACTTCTGTCCACCTGAACCTGTAGTAGCCTGATAGGGTGCCTGGCTTGCAGCAGTATCGTATTACTGTAAACATTTTCAGAGAATCAAATCTTTTATTTCGATATTGAAACTACAATATTCTGAAGCTATTAAAATAGGCTAAGAAGTGTTTTAGGATCATTATATTGAAGCAGATATAGCGGAAATTTGCGAAAAGTACTCTATTATTTGAGAATCTCTTGGAAAATTGCAAAATAGTGCATTACCCTTATCGGAGACACTTAACACTCTCGATAAAATGAAAACAGCTCTGGAAAACTTGACGGATAATATAGGACAGCACGTATCACAGAAATTTTAAACCGTTCCCGATAAAAATCCAGATCTAAAGAAAATGCGATTTGTAATCAAGGGTATGTGACACGTCCGATAGTGAAAGCTATGAGATGAGGGATTTTAAATACGCAAATATTACTTCACTAGATGTAGAACGGTCATGTTCCAAGTGCAAGCACGTATTTTCATCACGTCGCAGAAGGTTAAACGAATCTACAATGGAAGCAATATTAATGTTGCAATTCTATGCCAATTCTTTACGGTATGATACACCTTCGTCTGCATCCAGCTGTCAATAGAGAAAGGTATTGCGGTGGGGTTTACAAAGAGTCAAGACACCATTGGCTAATGTGATCAGAAAACCCTGATTAGTATGTATATTCATACTCCACTATGTGGCAGAGTATGTAATAATAATAATAATAAACATTTTGGTAATTTTTTAGTATAGCCATAATATTTTAATTTGTATAGCACACTACGTTGTGCTTAGTAGGAGAAAATAGGAAGTTTTGGATACTTAAGTGTATCCAGCTAACTGGACGTAGAAATTCAAAGTCCAGTACCGATGTCCAGTAAACTGGACTAGAATTTTTTTTACAAAAATTTACAGAAAAGCCATATGCAACAACTCGATATGTTAATAACACAGGGGGGGGAAACGGTTCTTAAGACGCGTTCTGCGTTTGTTTCAGTAGTTATAAAAAACTTTCACCAACCATCTTCTTGTTTGTCTTTTTACGATGTATGTTCGAAGAATCTTATCTATTGTGTGTACACCTGATTTTGTTGTATTGTAATCAACAATTATTTGCGGTCTTTTCTTTTCATCTTCTAGAACTTCATCACTGTCATGCATAGTGGATAGCAAAATAACAATTTTTCCCCTTCTTGGACAGTAAGAGGCTAACGCGGCTTTGTCTTGATAAACAAATTTTGTTGAAGATACTTCCCTCCCACGCGTAGTCCCTAATTCCTGATGAAGTTCTGGTTTATATTTTCGAATTGTACCTAGTAATGTAAAATTCTTTTTCCATTTCCTTTCCAAGATCTGGTAATATTCCTACATGATTTCTCCAAATCCTTAGTCACCTCTAAGACTTTGGTTCCGTTCACGTCTCCTGTTTTACCAGTATATATTTGGCAATTATAAGCATTTGAGGTTGTACGCATGCTGTCCAGATTTTTATGCCATACTCTCCTGGCCTTGAAGGTATGTACTGTTTGAATGGACACATACCATGGAAAGTAAGCAGCTGTTCGCCGACGGTTAGATTTTCGTGAAGTATATATGCACCTTGTTGTGTAGGTAGCCATAGTTTTAAAAAAACTCTAATTGGCGATAATTTATCTAAATCTCGATTTTTTTTAGGGTTTCGGCATTATCAAAACATAGACATTGAGAAATTGTAGTAAACCCGTGCCTGTTAGTTATGAGATTTATAAACTCCTCCCAATATCAATAATCCAAACAAACGTAGAAACCCTTCGGAATCCATAATTTTCCATAAATATCCTCGTTTGTGTCTATCTTCGAGATTAGTTCACCGAATGACGTTTATAATATTATCTCTAAAAAATAATCTAAAAGCACTGCGAATTGTGTCCACGTTTCGCTTTGCGTATTTTGTAATCTCTCTTTCTTGATGCATTACACTTCGTAGTGCTTGTCGTTCCGTTCTGTGTTTGTGGATCTTTTTATATAATTTAATTTTATAGCTTATTTTCGACCTGCAGTTTCAAATCTTTTTATATTACGTTTGAAACTAGAAAGTAAAATTTATATGGAAAAATGTTGTTGTTGGTCATCAATATTACTAGTCAAATTCATTTTCATATTCGAATTCGAATTATACATCTTGACCACCTTTACCATCATTTCCAGATTCTTCAAACTACTGTAGTAAAATATTTTCCTCACCTCTCCCGCCTATACGAACCGACTTTCTTCCATCCATGATGACTAGAGCGCAACAAGTCGATTGCCTAGCAGTAGCGTCACTGTGCTGGGTTAACCGAAATAAACGTGCACGTTATTTAGAACAAAAAACAATAAGGGATTTTATGAGAACGCAAACATAATATAGTAAAT
This sequence comes from Oryctes borbonicus, assembly GCA_902654985.2. Lineage (NCBI taxonomy): Eukaryota > Metazoa > Arthropoda > Insecta > Coleoptera > Scarabaeidae > Oryctes > Oryctes borbonicus. Next base: position 8,486,189 of record LR736859.1, on the reverse strand, counting down.
AACTTACCGAATATGCTTAGATGGCTGAAAAGAAATCCGCAAGTGAGACCTTCAACGCCTACCTACAACTTGAGGATTTTGGAATTGCATTTGACTTAGCTTTATTGCAGCTGCTTCTTTAGCGTCCAGTTGTAAAATCGCTAATTTGATCTTTTGAAATTGTTTAAAATAATAGAATGCTGCTGTGAATGCTGTGCTATTAGCTGATCCACATCGGGATAACATTTTCGTATAGTGTCTGCTACAAGGTGTAAAGCATGAAGCAGACATGTTGTGTGCAGCAAATTCGGTTTAACACTTGCTTTGGTGAAATTTCAAAGTTGTCTAGTGTTCTAACTAATACATTATGAACAGCTTCGGCAGTACATCTTTGCTATCTTTTACAAGCTAGGAAATAAGGATGTGACGGTCCTTTCAAGGATAGGTAGTTAGCCACAACCGTTCATTTTTTACTGCGGTTTTCACATAATTCTCAGTCCTCTCGCGCGCTAACGGCAAATACCCACGTAGCGTCTGCGGAGTTGGTAGTTCCCACGTTGGATTGTATTTCTTCCAAAACTGACGAAACATTGTTTGTCCGATTTTTGCAAACGGTGTATTGCACGCACTTAACATCATCGTTAAAGCACATAGAAATTCTTTATACGGTCTCTTTCCGGTTTTTTAAAATTTGTACGTTGCGCTATTTAGATGGTTCCTACGCATATATGGTTTTCAACATAATAAATAAACTTTTATCGCAAACTAAACACGTGATTTCTTTTCTATTGTTTTTTTTTATTTTCTATTATCTGGAAATTGCCATAAACGCGTGTTTAGCCTGTTAGCAAACGGATAAATTGATGCATTTCTACGCATTTTTTGACATTTTTAGTGCTTTCCGTTCGATTCCGACACTTATCAACTTCGCACTGTGATATGTATTACACATAGCATACAGCATAGAAGACCGGAAAGTGCCCACATGTAACGAAGCAGCTTTGTATCCCCCCAACCTCTCGCGGTTGAACACCACTGGAAGGAAGACGAGAATGTTGGGCTCTAAGTATTACTGAACGAATTCATGACAAATCATGACAATACGAATTGTATGAACACGAAAGTAAAGGTAAGTAGGAAATACAGATATTGCTCGTAAATAAACCAAGCAACGGGGAAGCTCCGTACAAGCACAGAGAGAAGTAGGGGATTTCCAGTAAAAAATATTACCCGCACAAAATCCAGGGAAGTGCTGTACAAATAGAAATTTGTTACAAAACCATTCTTTGTCGAGAAGTGTTTAGACTTAGAATATTGAAAAATTAAGATATAAAAAAGATAATAAAATAGCATATTTAGTAAGTGGGGTCACTGGTAGCGCCAATGGTGTGGCCAATCATGAGCTCCAAAAATTAGGTTTTTAGCTAGAGTTTGAATAGATAAAGTTAGGTAAAGTAAAATTTTTGTAAAGTTTTAACGATGTAATTTTCAATAAAAATTATGTTCATAATGGGGTCTTCATGGTAGCATGTGGGTTACACGACTATGGCGTTATCTACATTTACAATCCCCGACTATAATTTGGTTAGCAAACTAGTTTCGCCATCTACAAAAGTATAATACGGTTATTAATACCATGGATCATGTATGTTGATAATGTAGAAACCAGTTGCACCAAAGGAGGTTATGTCGAATATTAGTTTATCAGGTTTATCTCGGTTTAGGAACGTTATTCATCATCTTTTAAATATTTGACTTTATAGTTTTTTTTTTATAAAGGAGAAATGCCATCGCACGGACATAGCTGCGAGGGGGATAATAATCATCATGAAAGTCCAGAGACTGGGTTAGAATATAGTTTGTATGCAAAAATTGATAAGGATAATTTAGAATGTTTAAATGAAGCAGTTGATGGATCGGGAAGAACTATCTTTAAGCCTTGGGAAGAAAGATTGAATTTCGATACTGTAGGTACATATTTTTCTTAACTGTAAAGTTAAAATATATTTACACAGTACTTTGTAGTATGTTGAATCTGATGCAGATGAAGAATTGCTATTTAATGTACCTTTCACTGGAAATGTTAAACTTAAAGGAATAATAGTTATAGGGGATGATTCAGATTCGCATCCATCAAAAATGAGATTGTAAGCATTTGAAGTTTGTTTAGAATCGATTTTATATTAACAGTTTATTTTATATTACATTAAAGAGAATAACGATTCTATTTTTTATATGTATGATTAAATAACTTTCAATACAACTTCATATCCATGCCCAGTTTAATGATCGCCAGAATCAGAGTGAACCTATATCATTCAAAAACTGTTTGGATATGATAATGCCGATTGTGAATCAAACTTCATCTTTCAAAGTACCAATAGGGAGACTCTATTTTACACCAATGTTTTGTCCGTCATTACTTTTAAATCTTACAGATTTAAGAATCGACCACACATGACCTTCGATGATGTAGCTTGCTCTCCTGATCAAGAGTTTGATCTGCATGTAGACTCCACAGGGTCTTTAGAATATTCTACTAAGTTTGTACCTAATTAATTCATATCAATTTTATCTGCACTTCATTATGTTTTAGAGTAGTCACCTTTAGTAGCACACATCATTTAACAATGCACTTTCCTAGTAACTTTGGTGGAGATTCAACTAGGATTTACTATATTGGATTAAGAGGTGACTTTACGCAAGGTCACAGGCATGGTGTAACTATATGTGCTTACGAAGCAAGAGCCAATTTATCAGATCATAAGAATCCTTTAGATGAAAACGTTTCATACCAAATACAATAATGAAAATGTGTATACAGAAATTGTTCATTTCTATTCTAATATTATATAATAAACAAGTGGATATTAAAAACATTTATTGATTAAGAATGTTTGAATAGTTTTTATTGGAACTTCCTATATACTTAATTTAAATAACAAATATGTATATTTAATTAATTACTGTACATTTATAATTTGATATAAAGCAAATAATTTCTTAATAGTTTATAATCTGAATGTGAAATGAATGAAAAAGGAAACTAAAACAATGAAATAATACTATAGTGACCTACTTTCATTTAGCAAATCCAGTGTTGAATTCTATTGCCTGATCGGTAAACTTCATCTGGCTATCGATGATCTGAAATAATTCAGCCGGTTGCGGAATTCTTCCTGTTTCTAATTTAGACCATACAGGTATGTCATTTAATGATATCTCAAATGCCCCCGATTGAATTAGTTGTGACTCAATTATATTACATAAAAAGAACAACATCATGCATGCATACAACTTGTTTTCCAAGCACCACTGCCACCATGAAGGTTGTGGTTGATTTAAATAGTTAAAGATGTTAACTCCTCCAAGAATACAGACAATTACCAGTAACTTAACGATGCCCTGCAACATTTACTGAATTAGTTATTTATCTTGCAATAAAAAATTGACATGTATCTACCAGTAATCGGGCAACAAACATATTAATTCCAGGAGGATCGTAATTTCTTCCATCGATTATAATAAATGGATATTTTTGTTGTATTATAGAAGCATACTCGTCAAATGCTTTGCGGTAACCACACGAATAACTGAAAAGATTGAATGAATTAAAACAATGCCATAACCCCAAATTTCCTTACCTACCAGTATAGAAATGTTAATGTGGGTGCTCCAACTTTATGACTTAATTTTGATACTGGTATATCGTTACTGGCTTGTTCCGAATTTGATGAAACAACACATAAAATTAATATAATTCCACAGGCAGCATACATGCTTACAGCTTTCGTCATTTTTGCGGCAATGTCGTACGTCAGTCAAGTTATCAGTTATATGACTTGCGCAATTTGTCCAAACAAAAGGATTTGTTTACAAAGTATTATAAATCATAACAAAGAAGGAATAGTTGTAAATGTAATTTTGCTCTGTTGCAATGTTTAAATTAATATTTGTTTGATAAACGCTAATAAGGATAAATGCAGATATGTAAAAATTGATTCTTTAAGAATCCCTCCAATATTCGTTGAGATCACCTTGAATTGAAGCAATTTTTCAATTGAAGTTCCATTCATGATTAGAGAGCAACATTCTCGCTTGCCTTCCAGTGGTCTTTACATGTCGGCACTTCCCGGCTTTCAATGTTGTGTGCTATGTGTAATACATATCCCAGTGCGAAGTTGATAAGTATTGGAATTGAGCCGTAGCAGCCAATTCTTACACTATGGTGTACATGGTTGGAAGCAACATTCTATTATTTTAAACATTTTGAAAAGATCGAATTATTGATTTTACAACTGGACGCTAAAGAAGCAGCTGCTATAAAGTTAAGCCAAATGCATTTCCAAATTGTTGCATATTTTAGATGACGAAAAAGTATTTCAGTCAGAGAAAAATTTAATACTATATTACGTAAAAATATCGATTTTTCTAGATTACGCCATCTTTTTAACAATAGCGTTGCGGAAGATCCGTTATACAAATTCAAAGACCACTTTAAGTACGCGAATATTACATCGCTGGATGTAGAACGATCTTTTTCTGCGTCTAAGCAGATATATACGCCGCAACGGATGGGCCTCAAAGAGACCACTGCATAAACGTACGCTATGATACAGGTGTTGAAGGTCTCACTTCCGAATTTTTTTGCAGCCATCTAAGCATATTCGGTAAGTTGTTTACTATATTGTGTTTGCATCTTTTTATAAACTCTCTTATTGTTTTTTGTTCTAAATAACGCCCACATTTATTTCGGTTAACGCAGCGCAGTGGCGCTACTGCTGGGCAATCCACCTGTTTCGCTCTATTCATGATCCTGATTAAACCTACCGTTTATACAGTGTGGAAAGAAAGTATCACGAAGGGGTATAGTGATTTCAATTATTTTACGTTATACTACATTGTTGTCATTTTGTTGCGTCATTTGCTTTTTAAAGTTACGTCGTCATCAAGTGTTTTTAAATGACAACTTATATTTTTTATTATTAATTTCAGTAGTACTTTTTATTCCGTTTTCAACGGTGTAAAATTATCAATATGAATGGTTAAGAAGTAAACCTTCAAGAGCGGTAGTGAATGTTTCCATTTTTTCGGATGCTACATCAGGAGGAACGTAAGCCAGTGCTACATGCAAAGATACATCAGCAACAGAACATTTACATATTATTAAGTCAATAAGAGGGACCAGAGAACTAATGTAACTAGTATCTATGATGTTGAATACAATATACCGTTCAAAAGCAGCTAACACACCACCTCCTCTACTTCGATTGATTGCAACAAAATGTCTGTCGTTACGTACAACATTGTAATTATCCGGAAAAAGTTTACTATCATAAACGGAATCGTTTAGCCATGTTTCTGTTATTAATACAATATCAGCAGAGCAATTAAATAACTTCAAAAACAAATGATGTAACAAGATGACAACGATGTAGTATAACGTGAAACAATCGAAATCGCTATACATCTTCCAGATTTATTTCAAAAAATAAACATTAACAAAGATAATGAATTTATCCGTTACTTTCCTTCCGCGCTGTATGTAATTTATTTTGATCTATTACGCCGTCTTAATTTATATTCGTTTGATCACCGCTAAGAAGTTTAAATGCAGATGTGTAAATGTGAGTTACAATTGATTCTTTAAGAATCCCTCCAATATTTGTTGAGATCACCTTGTATTCAAGTAACTTCCAATTGAAATTTGATTCATGATCCTGATTAAACATACTCCTTATATATACAACTTCAACAAATTAGAATTAAAATAAGATTTGGGGCGGTCGGCAGCGCAAAATATATGCTAGTCTGTGTTAACGACAATTTTTAGATCATATATTAATCCGTTCTCTTTTAAATAAACAAATCTTGTTAAGTTTGTGCATATAGTCCAGACACAATAAATATCGTTGCACGTGTTACATGATGTATTATGACGTCAGAGTACCAACTCTAAAATATGCACTTACTATTGTCTAAAGTAACATGTAAATTGTGTTTTATAATTAATAATTTAAGAGGTAAATGATCGAAATTGATCCACTTTGGCGCAATACACTAATTAATTCATTATTTTAAAACGCTGTTATCAATTAACGCAAACCGAGTTCCTCAACTATTGGTATTATAGTACTCCGTTGTTGCTTTGTCTCCGCCATTAGTAATTCTGCAGAAATGGGTGCGCACTCATTGGCGACGATGACATATTTCGAAAGCGGTCGGATATACCCGACGTCCGGATTCATACGCATACGGTTAGTATGTGTAGGGATGACGGGTTGGATTGATGATGGCGAATCGACGGCGTGCTTTGTTATGTTCGACGAGTGTTAATAGATTTCTTAACCGATTTCCGACATTAGAATACATTGGTACTACTATTAAATGTATTGTTTGTAATATCATTTTACCGTACAGTATCATTGTTTGTAAAAGACATGTTAATAGCAAACAGCACCTGTTAAATGCGAAACGTAATATACCATATTGTAAATATCTATATGACTTTATTTTTATGTTAAGTGTGTGCAACATTCCACAAAATACCGTAGACAATGAAGAATTTTCGAAGTTTTCGGGGAAATACATTTCCGAAAGGAGATTGCCAACAACAGGTCAATTACAGTTAAATTTACGGCGGATGAAAAACACGTTTTCGGATTGAATCATGGTAGAGTTAAAAAATGAAAAACTATGCCTGATGGTGAATGAAACAACGGGTGCAAGAAAGAATTGTATATTAAATGTGTTAGTGCGCACTTTAAAAAGCGATGTGGCATCCGTGCCTCTTCTTTTACGTAGTACAATATTACAGAAGACAAACGCGGAAACGATAATAGAAACTATAATAAATACCTTTTGGAAGTTCAATATATTGGTAACCCAACTTGCAATATTGGTTATAGATGGAGATTCAATCATGGGTAAAGCTGGAAAGTTACCAAAACAATCTCTTCCTCAATTGCTTCATGTAACCTGTTTGCTCCATGCATGTCATCTTGTAGCCGAATTTATTAGAAACAATTATCCAAAAGTAGATCAATTAGTAGTTTTTACCAAAGAAGTTTTTATTAAATCTCCAAAACGCATTCGTGAGTTTAAACAGACTTGCCCGGGTATTCTTCAACCACCACAACCGGTATTGACGAGATGGGGAACGTGACTTAAAGCTGTTTCATGTTATCAGAAATTTTTGCACATCATTAAACCTTGTATCTTAAATTGAAATCCGCAAGAAGCCTAAACAATTTCAGTAAGCTAGCGGCTGGTTTCAGATACCGAAATCCATACTCAAATAGAGCAAATTTCCGAAAATTATTCAATTCTTCTAGATACTATTTCCAAATTAGAGAACGCAAGCTTTCATTACATGAAGCGCTAAATATAGTAGATGACTTCAAAGCCTTATTTATAATAGCGCATTCCAATGGCACTCGGAGCATAGTTACATGTTCCATTGGGAAACAGAACAATAATACTGCGAATCGACGACCGCCTTTATCGTCGATACTAGAGACATAGTAAGGTACGACACATGCGTCCATATGCGTTAGGGAAAGCGGTACACACTCAGACAATACTATTTCTGCGTGTTTGTCTGACTAGAGACGCTCAAACTTAATGTAATAAACTTAATTCCCAGTATCGCAAAAACAAAGATAAACGTCTAATGGTATATTTTGTAGATGTTAGAAGTGATTTATTAACATTCAATACTAAAACGCTCTCTGTTTTCTTTGCTGTGAAATGCGTTCGTTGACTTATTAAAACATGTTTAAATATAGAAAAGCTTCTTTCCACATCACAACTTGTGAGAGAAGAGTAGTGAAAATGGGACCTATAAGCGTTGTGTTTACTAACAGTTTCGTTGCTTTCATTAAACAACAGCTTACTATGTGCCAGAATATCTGGTTGAATAATCAAAGTGCGAAAAAGTTCCGCTTGTTATTTAACTTTTTACATAAGTGTCGTCATAATATGCACAAACGTGTTAATAATTTTATTTATTAAGAAATTGGCAGTGTTGGTACATACAAAAATCAATAAAAACGAAGCTAATGTAATAGTAACCACATTAGATAATCAGTAACTCTTACTGTACAATATATTATTACATTTACAAAAATAGCACCATCAAAATCATATTATACCTATCTTCATTATCAATATTAATATAATACACGCGGAAATTTTAAAGACACACATCTGATATTATTTCATATAAAAAGTTACTAACTTTCGCGCTTTAGAGTGTCTGGAAATGGAAATGATGTCTATCAAAATAACATATTACATGGTTTTTAATTACATAGCGCTTTATACATTTTGATAATAAATGGTTAAATAAATTCTTAATATTTAAATTGTTTAAATGTTTTCTAAAGATAGACTTAAGCAATATTAGAGGAATAGTTAATGCATGAAACATTTACATTTTTATGGCACTATAAAATATCACTGTTCAACACTCCTATTAGGTCCAAATCTATAAGGTCTTTGTGGTCGCCTGTACCGCCTCCTTGGTTGCGGACCTGCTCGTACCCTGGGTCTTACAATTCTACTCGGTTTAACTTCTTGGTCTATATCGAATGCACTACTCCTTAATTTTCTCATACAGACTGCACATCTGCTAACTTTTGATGTAAGATCCATTCCCTCCTTTATTGTCTGTGGCCGAGGTTTGCGGAACATGGCGTAATCGTCAATTACCGCCAGCCAATAAGAGTATGCTGTTGTGTAATAATTGCATCGACCGTGACCTTGGCACTCTATAAACGGCCTTGGTCTGAATTCTTCCAAACACGAGCCCGGGGAGGCTAAAGCTTGCCCTGATCCATCAGCACCAGCATCAACATGCTACAAAACAACATTGATATTAATGCTCCTTCTACTTTTTTCCTGCTTTATTTGCTTTTATCGGTATTTCAATAAATCTTTCAATAAATGTTGTAGGTACATTATGTGTTACATACCATTAAAAAGCTGTATCCCACCCACAGCTCTTCCCAACCCATAGGGCATTCGGGTATGGCGTTACTTTGACTATGCACTGCAACAACTCTTGTTGGTAATTCGCAGACTACACATCTGAAAAAAGAGATTAGTAAAGTGTCAAATTAAAAAGGTACACACAGCGGCGGCGCCTGGGGTTGATAGACGTATGTTTTGTCTTTAGGTGCTATTTATACTATAAATAAATAAATTTACTCAAATATTTTTCATCACACTTCGCACCGTAAATACGATGTCGCATTTATGTAACAAATAATACATATACTTGCAAGAGTTGATCATATGCGGTGTTGACCAATGAGACAGCTTTATTTTAGAAATATTGAGCACACAAGTCGTTATAGTTTCGCATATGCTGGCACTGCTTTGTTACTCGCCAGTTAGAATATGTATCATTATGTGTAATATATCAAAATAAAAATTCGCCATAAGACGTATTTGTATAGTTAAGGAGATTAATAATTTTATTGATATTTATATTCATGCTTAAACAATAAAGATATAAATTATTATTCTTTGGTTAGAAATATTTTCTCTTTTAATTCTGCAGCTATGCAGCCACAGTGCACCAGCCGCCTCTGTGTACGTATAAAGTTTAATTTATTAAATTAATTTTATATTCGCGTATGTTTTACCTAGATATATATCTTGCAACTTCTAAGGCCGGTATGGGCGTCATCATTGCAGGCATTGGCTCTGTTGTAGATAACCAATAACTGTAGTCGTTTCTTTGACCATAGTCACAAACATCGTTCAAATTGCAGAAGAGGTAAGGCATTGTGTTAAATCGTCTCAAACAGCTACCAGGTGCACCTAAATCTTGACCATGTGCTTTTGCATTACCCATTATATGGAGTAAAGAGTAACCAGTCCATAAAGGTTCGGAATTTCTGGGACACACTGGTATCCTTTCTGATTGAGAATGTCTTGTGAAGAAGAAACCGCGACTTTTAGGGGCAGGACCAGGGGCTGCTGGAGGACCTGGAAATCCTGGTTTCCCTCTATCCCCTTTAATGCCGGGTAAACCTGGATAGCCTCTATCACCTAGGAGTCCTGGTGGTCCACTGAAACCTGGCAATCCATCATTTCCAAAATCTCCCGGGAAACCAATGAGACCCTTTTCACCACGTAACCCATCTTTCCCATGTTCGCCTACTTCTCCTTTGGAGCCTGGTAATCCAGGATATCCTTGTTCCCCACGCAGTCCAGGCAAACCATCTATTCCAAAGTCACCGTCATCACCTCTATCTCCCCTAATACCGAATATTCCATTGAACCCAGGAAGTCCTTCATCCCCTTTCAATCCTGGAAAACCTTGCTTTCCTTGAAGTCCAATTGTTCCTGGAATACCTAGTTCACCTCTCACTCCTTTCGGTCCGGGAAAACCAATTGCACCTGTACACAATATATAATGCTTAATTTCACATTTACCCAGAAAAGCAACAAATAATACAAACATCGATGATATATTAATAGAGATGACCAAAGCAGGTGCAATTATTACTTTTTTGCAGCGACTAGACAGACTCGTGTTTATTCGTCTCATAAGAGAGGGTTCGTATTGCCATCTGGTTTCCCCGAGGGTCGACAAAACACGAGTCTGTCTAGTCGCAGCACAAAAGTAATAATACACCTGCCTTTGCCATCTCTGTATATTAATTACTAGCATTATTTGATAAAATCAAGATGGTAAAATCAAACTTGAACGCGAACTTCAAGAAGTGGAAGATAAGCTAAGCGGGAAACAAGTGATTTTAGATAACTTATGTATTACAATAGAAAAATTCACAAAAATCTTAAATAACAAATATATCGTAAGTAGTGTGCATATTCAAACTGACACTGCGAATAGCTCTGAAAATCAAGGCAATCTGATCCGGCAACTCGAGATTTAGAAACTATTACAATCGAAGGAGCTAGTCAACAGATTAAATCCCCCAACATCCCCCATGCAAATAAGAAGGATGACCTACGTAAAGCCGATGTCTGCCACACACGGAACTTACCTAGAACTCCCTTGCTGGATGACAGTCAATTTCATCGGATTGCCTAGCATTGCAAGCATATTCGGAACCACCGGAAGAATCACGATTTAAACCGAATGCATTGTTTGAACATGTCGTTGATGATATATATAATTTAACAAAGAACGCAAGAACGAATAATGTATTGCGAGGTGTTACCAAAACCTGTGAAACTATTTGATCTACTTAATTGTATGATAGTGGTTTTGCATTTATTGGTATTAATCGGATAACCACGGGAAGTGATCGAATATACTTAAGTAGATCAGCTAAGTATAGAATAGTCCAAATTTTTTTGAGAATTATATAGTACTAATACTACTGGCGACACCATTGGGTCACCAATAAATCCTTTGTTTGGGTGGGCAACGGTGGAAAAGATTCTTTACCTAAGCATACGTTAATGCACTTAAATATTAGCAGCTTAGGGAACAAAGTCGCGCATCTTAAAGTACTATTAAAAGATTGAAAGATTAAAAAATTGATTTCTTTGGAATTATTTGTTTGTCAGGACACTGGTTTCTAGGTAAAGAAATTCCTAATTTTATTATGAATGATTATAAACTGGTTACTTTGTACTCTCGTACCAATTTGAGAACTGGTGGCGTAGCAATTTTTGTCCGGAATGGTATCGATGTTCTGTTGAATCGGCGGAGAAGAACTCCGAATATACGCAATGCTGCAGTGACCATGGGTCGGGTTAATTACAATATAGTTTGCCTGTATTGATCGCCGACAAGTAATTTCACAACATTTATTGACAAATTATTTGATCTTAATGGTCTAGTGGAAATGAGTCTGATTATCTTCGTAATATTTTTGATTGTACCCTACTTACTGATCCAGCGAGAATCACTACCACTTCATATACACTAATACATAATATTTTCGTGGATTAGTCAAAAGGCAAATGCACATGCTCAACAGGAGGTCTATTTTTTTCCGATCACAAATATCAATCTTTGATAATTCGAGGAGTGCAAATGCGTTTTAGTGTGACTGAATATAAGCGCAAATTTTCTCATGACACGCGTTTAGAACAATTGGTTGCTGAGAATTGGTATGAGGTGACGGTCTAATAACATTTTGTAAACTATTTTGCATTACCTTAATTTGTCATTTCCACTGTAAAGGTATACAATTATTAGCAAACCTAACGTTGAGGGAGAACCTGTCAGGACAAATCAACTCAGAGACTTGTACAGTCTATATAAGATCAAAACGATGCAATTCTTCTACAGGCATATAATCACCAAAAAGAAGCCTTCAAAAAGCTAGTAGATGACACAAAGAAAACATTGTGAAAACAATGCAGCGTTCGAAGAATGAAATTAAAACTGCGTGGAACAGTAATAATAAAATAACAAATTCGCCCACAACCGAGTTTTAATCGTTAGCACTGCGTGATGCATCGGGCAATCTTCTAACAGAACCTCGGGCGGCTTGCGATACATTTGCCGGAATTTTCACCAATTTCAATAAACCACAGTTGAAAAATAATTTTACGCATACTATACCACACACAAATAACAAATAAATGTTTATGTTACACCTACGGATAAATACGACATCCAACACATTCTGTTCGGAGTTTCTGAAAAGCATTCTGGAGTCGATGATAAATCTTGTTTTGTTTTAAAGTTTGTCGCATAATACGTCTCTGAACCGTTGGCTGCTGCAATAAATCACTCCTTGGTAGATGGTAATGTTCCAGATCATTTGAAAGTTTGCAAAACTATCTCTATATACAAGAAATGTGACAAATTTTAACCCAATAATTATTATCCCGACTGATTACAAAAGTATATGAGAAAAGAAAACGTACGTTTGCTTAACTACATCTCTAAAACTAATGCAATTTCCTCCAGTCAATTTGGATTTGTATAGGACAATTCTACAACCGACGCTTTGTACGCTATTGTACTGCTGTTTGAATAAAGTATACAAAGAGGATGATCTGGGAACTACAGTGCTTGGTATGTCTTTTTGATTTATTGAAAACTTTCGGTCTATAGTGTCCTATTAACTAAGACATGGGCGTATTGTATACACGGTATTTCCTTCAATTCACGTAGGAAACTTAAAGAAACAATTCAATTTTTCTGTTGCGTGTGTTACTTGTAGAATACCCCAGGGATCCATTCTTGGGTCTTGTTCATAATATACGTAAACGACTTGAACTTATAATTGTCTCGTTGTTCGCTGTCGCAATATGTGGACAATATATGGTTAATTCTGGCGTGGGGTTGGTGTCGGTGCAGATAAATAAAGTTATATCTTCTTTTCAAGCATGACGCACCAATAACGGCTTAATCCTGAATGTCGGTAAAACCAATTTGATTAATTTTCATGCTATGTCAGACATCGCGGTCAATCCAGTCTTGAGCAGGAAAGCACTAGGTTTTTAGGCTAGAGTTGATTCTCAGCTGAAATTCGAGCAACACTCTTCAACAATTGAAAAAAAGTTGTGCTCTGCTTGTTATGGTGTGAGGAATCTACGCTGCATTGTCGGTATCAATACCTTCGTAAATTTCATATCTTTTTGTGGAATCTAAGTTGTGAGCTGTGCAGATAGACTCTTTGTTTATCAAAAAAAAACCTTAGATGTATAGCTGGGGCAGCGTCTGCGAACTCATGTCGTCTTAAATTTGGACATGCCCTTGTGGTTGCAGCATCTATTCGAAGTCCTACTATTCTATAAACGTAACGAGAATAAATTTACAAAAAACAGAAACGTCTATAATATGACACGTTCGTGTGACTAGCTAGCATGCCTTTTCACAAGATGGCGCTGTACGCTGTCCTTATTATAGATGCGCGATTTCTTATTTCAATGCATTGCCTTCACACTTAGTTTTTGATCTATGCCAGCTACGAGGAAACATTTAAAATCTACATCTTAAGTAATTGCTTTTATGATGCCGAGGAAATTTTAGCTAAACCGGATTGTTAGTGTTGCTGATTTTATTCTTAGTTTCAAGAACATGTAAAAATGGCAATGTCCATGTTGTTTAACTAAAGACAGTAAAGTTTATTATTATTATTATTACCAAAGAACTAGATGCTGTTAATTTAGTAATTTATAAAGTACCTCTAAAGCCAAGCTCCCCCGGTTCGCCTTTTTGACTAGAAGATCCGTAGCCTGTATCACCAATCATTCCTTTTCGACCAGTTTTTCCCCTTTCTCCTTGTGGTCCTTTTTCACCATTTCTACCTCTAGATCCGGGAATGCCGGGGAATCCCTGATCTCCTGTCATCCCTACTTGTCCAGGAATGGTTATACCAGGTGGTCCATCAGCGCCTTTGGCACCATTATCGCCGTAATCTCCTGGTGCTCCCTTTTGTCCATGAAAAGCAGCGAAACCATTTCGTCCTGCTAATCCTTCTCTACCTTGATCACCACGTTCAGCATATTGTCCGGGAATACCAACAACTCCTCGAAAACCAAGGTCTCCTTTAATTCCCTTTCTTCCAGGAAGACCTGCATCTCCAGATAATCCTTGGTACCCCTCATTTCCTCTTATTCCTTTTAAACCCCAAATTCCTGCGTTGCCAATGTCACCTCGTTGTCCCTTTAGTCCATCAAATCCATCCCTACCAGGCTCTCCTATGTCGCCCTTCTCGGCAGGTTCACGCATTGAGTACCCTGGTAAACCTGAAATTATATGTTTTCAACTGATACAAATTGCACATATATATTATTTTTAGAATAACTTATGTATATAATATATACATATGTACGCATAGTTTAACGAACGGTAAGTAACATAGGTCAGCAATATTGAACGTCAGATATAAATAATAAGATTATCAAATTAATATTTTTTAACACAGTTACAGCTACAGTTGTGTTTAAGTCATCTACATTTAAGCAGCCTTCAATATTTTTACCTAAATCTGATATTTTCTTTTCAGCGTATCCCGTGTATTTAATGATTTTTGCAAAAGACTTTGTTTTGGGAATACAGTAAGGATAAGATTTAAAAGAAATGTTTTATTTCAACGCAGTACTACAGCGAATCTAAAAATGTACTAATGACAATGATAATAAATATTTAAATTCGTACGAATCCTTTCGTGAAAGTAACCTAATCAGTGAACAAATTTGCTTTGCGATTTTCTAATTTCGGAAGAAATTCGCTTTAGGCGTAAATTCTTGCTTTTGAATAGCCCTACAAGAAGGCATCCGGACATCCTCAATGTAGTAGAAGCTACTATTCTACTATTTACTATTTTGATTTCGTGAGATTCTTCTGGTTGCCATTATCGGATCTCTTTTACAGAAAACAAGACATTTAATCGAGGTTCATAGTTAAATTCCCTATTTTTTCAATCAAAACTGTTAAAGAAAAGATTTTTTGCAGAAATCATCTGAGTAATAATAGTAATTAATTTATAATACACATATACTGATCGGGCGCTATTTAAAAAAATGATAATAAGGGTGAAGTTTAAACGCAATTGATTATAGAGTTTTATAAATAGATTCTCTGAAATAATAAAAATTGACGTGGCATAGCGTTTTTTACAAATGTGCCTGTAGCTCAATGTTTATTATTCATGACCTCTGTTAACCGCTTTAAATTGTGTAGTTTCAAATTAGAGTATTTGTTTACCTGGTTCGCCTTTGAAACCTTTGGCCCCAAGGGAGCCTGTTTCCCCTCTAAAACCAAGTTCTCCTATCAAACCCGGGTTGCCCATAAGCCCTGGTTCTCCATCTAAACCTTTTTCACCTGTTATGCCACCTACTCCTGGAAAGCCTTTATCGCCCTGTATGCCCTTGGCACCAGGTAGTCCCTCTATGCCTTTAAATCCACTTATTCCACTGTCTCCTGCATCTCCCCTTTCACCAAACAATCCACGTGGACCTATATCTCCTTTCAATCCCTTTGGGCCATTATATCCTGGAATACCCGCCAAACCCACATCACCTTCAATACCTTTTGGGCCTCTTTCACCAATTTGCATTAAACCAGGACTACCCTTCTCACCAGGTAGCCCATCAAACCCATCCGTACCGTTGAAACCCATTGGACCCATAATACCTTCATCTCCCTTGTCCCCTTGTTTTCCACTAAATGATGATTCTCCTTTTGGACCTTTTACACCATCTAAACCGCGTTCTCCTCTTTCGCCTATTAATCCTCTATAGCCTTGAGTTCCAGGCAATCCTCTAGCACCCATATTTCCAATAAAGCCTTCTAGACCTTTTAATCCTTGTGGTCCAGGAAGACCAGGAAGACCTATGCTTCCTATAGGTCCAATATCTCCTCTGTCTCCTTGACTACCAGGCACACCATCAGAACCAGGTTTACCAGGACGTCCATAATAACCTGGACTACCTATATCACCGCGTTGTCCTCTTGTACCATAGAAACCGGGCTGTCCTTTAATTCCCGGTAAACCATCTGGTCCTATTAATCCTTCACTGCCTTTACTACCAGGCTGTCCAAAGTCCCCTGGGAAACCTTTTCTTCCGGGCCTTCCTTGAGCTCCTGGCTGACCTTGTCGTAGTATACCTCTTTGGCCTTTTTGACCGCGTATTCCTGGCAATCCTCCATCACCTGGCGCCCCTTTGTCTCCTTTGAGACCTTTTATTCCTGGAATGCCAGCCCGTCCAAGAATACCCTCTGGTCCGTCGCTGCCTCTTTCTCCCTTGATTCCCTACGTAACAATGAAAAACTTTGAAATAAATATTATACCAACTGCATACTAAAGCAATTCCATAGATGAAGGTGTACACATCATTTTCTCCAAAGAGTTCGAAGTTAGCGTCTATTTAATGTGAATTTGTTTTATGCAGTCAAAATCTTAAATCTTTAGTATTAATAAATTGCTTGAAGTGATATGTATAATATACGTAGATAAGAGGTTTCGTAGTGTTTATTGCAGTGCTTACAACTTTAATATCTTAATAATAACTACGAATACGGCTCTTTTGACATTTAACTGTTTTGCATTGTTTATTGACGCTCTATTTGGTTTTCGCTTATTCTTATTTAATTTTCGTATTTCTTTTGCTAGTTACTTCCTGACCTATAGTAAAATAAATCGTTTAGTTTGAGATGTTAAAGAGGTATACAAGTGCCTAAAGCATTTTTTTATACTGTACAATTCAAGATCCCCAGCTGACAACTCAGTTCTTGATGCAAGAGTTGGCTTGTCGTTTGCTGGTGTAATTTGAGAAATAACAACAAAATAGAAGTTCTTTAATATGATGTTGATGCGCTCCATGGGGTAAATTACAATTGTTTAGTATTAAATCAAAGCTTACATACAAATTGTAAAAAGTTGCGAATGCTTTGGGTATCTCTATAGGTACTGTCTACAACGTAAAGCTCAAGGAAGAGACTACATCTCCTACTTCTTTATCCAGGATTTCAACAGCCTGATGCCTAAAACATGCTAGACCAGAGTTAAAATGCATGTTCGCAAAGTAACTTATGACATGTACAAGGATAGTAAGTTAGTTTGCACAATTAAATTCCAGTGCTAATTTAATACATTTTCATAGAAAAGCATGTAGCAGTAAGAGCGCCACAAGAAGTACTGGAAGGTAGAAATATTTTACATGCTAAGGGAATCCTAAACATTTCCGGAAAAAGGAAAAAAGCAGATATTTTATTGAAAAAGAACACTTTATTTTTCTCAAAGTATTCGCCTTTAAATCGTAGGCACTTATGTATTCGAAGAAACCAGTTGTTGAAACATTCATGCCAATTTGAAGTGGGTATTTCAGAAACATGCTTTTAAATGCTTCAACTGTCTCTTCCGGTGTCGAAACCCGCTCACCACGCAACTTATTTTTGATAAGACGGAACAGGAAGAAGTCATTAGGTGACAAGTCAGGCGAATACAAACAATGAGTCATTAATTCAATGCTATTCTGTGTGCTGTTTTTTTCTGATTTCATCGAAGATTTGAGGCAAACAAATTGTTGTGTATCAATCGGCGTTTATTGTTTTTCGATCCTCAAGAGCAACGGTAGCAACAGGTCCAGTTTTACGGAAGAAAAAGGTAATCATTTTTTTGAAGCGCTGAACGAACAACTTTTGTTGGTTTAGGTTCACCCAAGTAGTGGATTTCTGATTCGTATGAGTATATCTAGGGTTTTTTCTGCACCAACTCATACGAACCATTTTTTAAGCTCTGTTTACTCTGTTACATACTTACTACATACATTGCATAAGATAACAATGTCGAATTGCGTTTAATTTATCATTGGTGACGTGATACGAGATACATTCTATTTGCCAAGCATCTTAATGATTCTTGCTTGAATATTTTGTACTTACTTTTAATTAAAAAATAAGTGTTTTTCGATATAGAAAGAATATTATTAGAGTGGTAATTTACTTAATTAAAAAAGAGTAATTCAATAATATTCACTTTCATTCATTGTAAGTAGAAATGGAGTAATACATTATTACGAAAGCTTTGTTAATAGAAAAACGTTTACTATTTGTTTTTTCAGCTCAACGTTGATTAAAACGTTTACCAAGAATTTGCGAAAAGAATTAAAACAAAATCTATTTAAAGTGTTCATAATCTAAAAAAACTGACAACTGTTATTTTCGCACAATTTACTGCAAATATGCTGTATACATCATAAATAACCATAAAGATTCGTGATTTTCATCGTACACTCTAAAATTAGTTCTTACGTACTATAGAGAGTGCAGACGGTATAAATAGAGACAAGGATAGCTCGAAAAATAGCATTCTTATTTCAGTATAGTATACAGTTCTGTGCAACGTATCTACTAGTAGCAGCAGTTCACTTTTCTTAGAGTTACCTTTCCTCCAGCTATTCCTTTTACTCCTTCTAGAATGTTTAGCCCTGCATCTCCAGGCACACCTTTAATACCCTTTATTCCATAGATTCCTGGAACGCCTGGTGTACCTGACACACCAGGGAAGCCAGGATTACCAGGACTACCGGTTAGCCCTGGAAAACCTTTATAACCCATTGGTCCAGGAATGTCGGGTCCTGGAGGACCAGGTTCTCCAGGTGGACCACGCCAACCTATGTCCCCATATGGACCTTGTTCACCCTTTGGTCCCATTAATCCTAAAATGACGAAGCAATTATTTTATGATACACAATTTATTTATTAATTCTTTGTTGCTTAGACATAATTCATACAACTGAAAAGCAGTTTCAATTTTAGTGGCATTCAGTATCAAAAGATGATTTATACATAGTTTTTTTGCCATATTGCTAAATTTTGATTTAGTGTTCCAAATTAGAAAACGGCCTATAGTACGCATCATGTAAGTTACGAAATCATAGAATGGCATCTAGTAGCCTAAATCCATTTTTATTATAAATTTAACGGAAAAATATATCCTTTCTCAAACTAGATTTCTGAAATACACTTCCGAGTTTTAGGGCAAGTCAAAATTTGTATAAAACATTTGTTTTACAAACCTACTATAAAAAAAGTATTTTTTCTTGTGACAACTACCCTGTAACACAGTATATATACTTTAACTGCTATTTTTACTTTACTGGGTAATTGTTCAGAATGGAGCAATAACGAAATATTTTTATTTTCTACCTGTATCTCCCAGGGGTCCTCTTTCACCCTTTTCGCCCGTAACGTTGGGAGAAGGTGTAAATTGTAATCCTGGCCTTCCTGGTTCTCCAACAGAACCAGGTAATCCCTTATTGCCACTAGAACAACGGATTCATGTTGTTACACTAATCTAGTTTAAGATATTTATGTGTATTTACCGTAAACCTGGACGGCCTCTATCTCCCCGTAATTGTTGTTTGGAAAAGGATGCCCGATCGCCCTTTTGACCTGGCCAACCTGGTATTCCCGGTCTTCCATCACGACCGTAATACCCAGGTTCACCTGGTTCGCCAACTATTCCAATTTCACCTTTTTCACCTTGGGGTCCTGTCAGACCCACATCTCCTTCTTCTCCTTGCGGCCCTTTATCTCCTTTAGTGCCGTTTGAACCTGTCGCTCCTTTTAATGCCTCTATATTCTCTGGTTTTAACACTGGAGGCTCTCCCGGTGGACCGGCTTCACCAGGATTTCCTTCTAGGCCCATCGCACCATCCGGTCCTGGCTGACCAATGGGTCCATACGGACCTGGCCGTCCTTGGTCTCCAATGGAACCCCTAGGTCCACGCAAGCCTGGATAACCAACTTGTCCAGCAAATCCATCTTGTCCGTCTTCTCCTACGTCACCCCTCAAACCTGGTGCACCTACACGTTCAGACAAAAAATAACTGTTACTTTACTTCCCTCTATATACATCAATGCTGTTAATTAGGAATGCTGAGTGGATTTTTTCATAGATTTCCATGAAATCGGCAATGCCAACTTAATACAAAGAACAAAGAAGTATATAGGATGTGCTGTGTTTGCTGCACTGAGTACAAGTTTGGCTTCTTAAATCGAATGCTCTGCCTATTATTGTATTCTTAGATGCTTTCTTAAAATCCATGTCAATTATCTTCAAGGAATGTGGAAGAATATACCTATATAACTTAGCGTTTAAGATAATTGAAACAACTTCATAACTTTGTGAAAAGCCGTTTCTTGAACGCAGGATATTTTAAACGTCTGACATGCTACAGTAGTAATAATTTTATCCGAACGAGTATTTTCAGGACTTCGTCGTTCTTTACTGATTGCCAAGTTTAATTTATATTATTTCAATTTAAGATTATGAAAGCAGTCTGTTAGTAAAGAAACATATTTCAAAAGTGTTTCCGTCAAAATGTGGAAAAAGCGAGTAATAATTGATAAATAAAGATTTATTGATTCATTCAGTTTATTGTTTAATATCATCTGACAACGGACAGCGCAAATAATTTGCAACAATTGTTAGTAGTTGCTCATGCGTACTTTTTGTAATATATAATAATTTTTGTAATACTCATGCACAGGCTGTTATTTTGAAATATATAAAAATTATTATTTAAGCAACAAGATTAAAAATAAAGTGGTTATACATATGTATATGTTTACAATATATTGTTGCAATATTATAAGCCCATATTGGAAATTGCTGCTATTATGAGTTTCAGTAATTTTTAACATATACTATCGATGACATTCCGGATATTAATGTAAATTTGCTTTGTGTGTCAATCAA
Organism: Oryctes borbonicus; assembly: GCA_902654985.2. Taxonomy (NCBI): domain Eukaryota; kingdom Metazoa; phylum Arthropoda; class Insecta; order Coleoptera; family Scarabaeidae; genus Oryctes; species Oryctes borbonicus. Next base: position 8,465,055 of record LR736859.1, on the reverse strand, counting down.
TCAATCAATCAATATAGAATATACTTTTAATGTTTTATTTTATTCTGTATGTGTGTGAATTTCATGCCTCCTGTTAAATTCCAACGATATTTCTTTGATTTAGTCACATAATTTAGTATTATTTCTTGTACTTTACACGTGACAATATGTTTTACATGCATACATACGCAGAAATTAACCCTTACCTGGTGGACATCTGCCACAATCATCACCCGGCCTTCCTTTACTTCCTTTTGCTCCATCATATCCTAAGAATCCATGATCACCTTCATCACCCGGTCTTCCAGGCGGACCTCTTTCACCACTTGGTCCTACGATGGGAACACCCGTTCCGGGATAACCTTTTGGTCCCACAAACCCTGTATCTCCTCGATCACCGGGTGGTCCTCTAAAACCATCTGATCCTGGAATTCCTTCTTCTCCTTGTGGACCTATACCAGGAAGTCCAGGATAACCTTTTTCCCCTATTATTCCCATAGGTCCTGGCTCTCCAGGTGGTCCTATTGTTCCGTCATATCCAGGTAATCCGTCATCTCCCCTTTCACCTTTAATCGATGTACCCTTTTTTCCGGGTGGTCCACGTAATCCTGCTGTTCCAGGAGATCCCGGAGGGCCCCTTATTCCAGGCTGACCTTCCTGTCCTGGTATACCGCTAATACCCATTTCTCCTGGTGGTCCAGGTTCTCCTTGAGGTCCCTGTGGTCCAGCTGAACCTTCTTCATCTAAATATGGATCGTAAACTCCCGGCGGACCTTCTGGTCCTTGGCTGCCAGGAAATCCGAGGGCACCAGGTTCTCCTAGTAGCCCTTTATCACCATCCAAGCCGGCAGCTCCTTCATAGCCAGGAGCTCCTTTATCCCCCTTTTCGCCACTTGCTCCTGGTGGCCCCAACTTGCCTTCCTTTCCTCGAGGTCCATCTTCACCGGGTTCCCCTTTAAAACCTCGACTACCTTTCTGTCCATCCATACCCTAAGTACATTTACATTTTATTAAATGTGTTCAAACCATTAGTATAATACTTACTCGTAAACCCCTATCGCCTCTTTCTCCTTTTGCGCCCGATAAACCTGAAGTACCTGGCTGTCCTTTACTACCTTTAGGACCTTTTAGTATTTCTTGATGCGTTACAGTTATGTTAAGTTCTACTCTACCAGCCGGACCCTTATCCCCAACATCGCCTGATTCCCCTTTTCTTCCTTTGGGTCCATAAGTTGGTAGTCCCGGATCTCCTATAGGTCCATAATTTCCTGGCCAACCTTTGTTGCCCTAATATTTTATCTCGTTAGAACAACCATTTAAAAAATAAACTGTATTTTACCCTTTGCCCTGGATATCCTTCCGCGCCAACACCACCTATTGGGCCAAGCGGTCCAGGATTTCCAGATTTTCCATCAGAGCCTGGAATACCTGCTTCACCCTTTACACCAATTGAGTTACCTCCACCTTCCCCAGGATCTCCAGGTGTACCAGGCGGACCTTCCGCGCCCATTTCACCGCGACCTCCGTACTCACCCATTCTACCTTGCGCTCCTGATGTACCATCCGTACCATTGCAACCATCTAAACCATCTGGTCCACTGTACCCTTCTGCACCAGATGCGCCCTTATAAAAGAAAAGATACTATGTAAATTGTAAGTTGAAAATAGCCAAGCGAAGTTTCCTTAAATGCACAATCATCTAATTAAAATATTGTAGCCATGTTTTGATGTGTCGTCCTTTAGTGTATCTTGATCTTAATGTCGATATAAATTTTGATATCTTGATTCGTATACTGATTATATTCAATATTTATCTGCAATTTTGATAAAAATTATAATTGCCAAATAGATCCTTTGGAAATGGCTCATGCCTTTTATTATTATCTCTTTAGTGATGGGTTGCTACGAGGCAAGCTCCTATGTCGTAACTGCTGATTACCATTAAGAGTTTATAGTAGCTAATCAATATCAAAAGAAACCACTACTTTCTGTAGTAGTTCTCTGACGCAACAAACAACTCATCATTCATCGAATACGCAATATGCTTTGTCACGTTGTGTAGAATCGAGGTAGATATTTACCGAATAGCGCCAACAGCGGAATACTACGAGGGTAGTTCAAGAAGTCTCTAGATCTAAAATCTAAGAGATGGTGCTTGTAGTATCGAAAATGGTTTGTTTCTAGTAAGGATCATTACTCACTAGACAGCTGTCAAAGTCTCAATTATATCCATCACACGGTTTCATCTTTATGGTCCATTTAAACAAAGAACTTTTGTTTGTGTAGAAAAATGGAAAAAGGTGAACTTCGAGCGGTGACTAAACACATATTTAAAAGTCTTAACATCAAAGGAGATTAAAGCTGAGTTGGATGAAGTTCATGCCACATTTGCTCCTGCATTAGCAACTGTTTACAATTGGGTAAATAAGTTTAAACGTAGCCGTACATCCGCAAAAGAAAACATGGTTTTCGATGTTCAGTGGAAGTAACTACCTCAGAGATGATTGATAAAATCCACGATATGGTTTTGACTTTTAGACAAATCAAAGTGCGCGAAATAGTAGAGGTCACAGGCATATCGCAATGTGCAGTGTTTTCAATTATGCACGAAGAATTGGATGTGAAAAAAATCTCGGTATTATGGATGCTGCTTTTGGTCTCAGTGAAAAATAAACGAACTCTGAGGCTGTTTCGAAGCTTCTCCGTCACAATCCTGACGAATTTTTCCGTGGACACATAACTATGGACGAAATACTACACTCCGGAGACAAAGAAACAGTCAAAACAGCTAAACGGGCTCCGAAAAAAGCGAAGACAATGAAACCCTCCGGCAAGGTGATGGCCTCAGTTTTTTGGGATGCACGCAGAATCATTACACTGATTACTTGGAAAAAGGACAAACAATAACTGGAAAGTATTATACATCGTTATTGGACCGGTTGAGCGAAGAAATCGAGAAAAAAACGTCCTTATTTGAAAAGAATCTTGCACGCTTGCGCAGTTTCGAAATCCTACTTTTTGGAGGGCGGAAAGCTGGAGAAACGCTTGGAAAAATGCATAGAGTTAAATAGAGATTATGTTGAAAAATAAAAAAATATATATAGAAAGAACTTTGTTTTTCTATCTTGACCCAAGTAATTATTTTTTGTGTGCAGGTATTCTACTGCTGAAAATGCCAAAACAGAGATCGACCTGTTTTTTAAATGGTTACGTTTGTCGTTAAAAAGTTAGAATGGGGATTGAGGATACTGTAAGAGTTCACGCTATAGCTTGATAGAAATGTGAACGTTAAAAGTTGAGGTGACAGATTCATTGGTCGAGTTGTACTCACTTTTCAGTTATATCTTTTTTTATTTTTCTCATCTTGTTCTTCGTGTTTTCTGAGTTTGGTAAGGACAACTTCATTTGCAAGAATAAACCCATCATTTAACATTATTTAGACATGAGAATATTAACGTACTTTATTAATCTTGGTTATAAATTTAAGTACACTGTAATAGTAGGTATTTCCGTAATGTGTTTATATGAAAATCAGAAAGGAACGGATTAATTGTTTTTGGAGCCATATACTCGTGCTGCTATTACAAACTATGCTCTATGTCATCCGGAAGTAGAATTATTACTTTTATAAAGACAAAACTATAGCAGATATTGTTAGATATGTGAAAGGGACACGCACTATATCTAAAAGCAAAAAAATTCAGATATGCAGAAGGAAAACAAACTAATTTAAAGCTTATTTATTTTCTTTTATGAATCATATATCTAAATTGAAAATTATTTTTACACATCAATCTTAAACGGAAGAATTTATAAAACTAATTCATTTGTTAATAGAAGTTAAATTAGGGTAAAAAATAGCATAGCAAACGATGAACCGAATTTGGTTGTACTCTACTAAACCTAATTCTTGTACTATTAGAAGATTTTATGGTAATATTCATTAATTTAATTACTTACAGGCAGACCAGGTACTCCAGGATATCCTCGGTCACCATCGTCACCCTGTGGCACAAGATAAATTTGAGTAATCTTCGGTAAAGAAGTTTTTATTACTTACTCGATATCCTTTTTCACCTGTGGGACCCAATTCCCCCCATGTTCCCTTTTCGCCTTGTCTGCCGGTTGGGCCGTCCTCTCCCACATCACCATAATCGCCTGCACGTCCCATCATACCACGAATACCAGACTCGCCATGTTTACCTTTTATATTCGTGCAGTTGCATTTGTAAGCGTCTGCACATCCTCTACAGCTCTGAAACAATATAATTGAGCAGACTTAATATATAATGGTAAAGAAATCAGATGTTTACTTTGCGATAAAAGTTTATGTAACCAGCGCAACACACAAATTTAAAAGTTCCGGAAGGAGACCGTATAAAGAATTTCCATGTGATTTAACGATGATGTTAAGTGCGTGCAATATACCGTTTGCAAAATTCGGACAAATAATGTTTCGTCAGTGTTGGAAGAAATACAATCCAACGTGGGAACTACCAAGTCCGCAGACGCTACGTGGGTATTTGTCGTTAGTGCGCGAGAGGATTGAGAATTATGTGAAAACCGCATTAAAAATGAAATGTAGATAACTATATATGAAACTACAGACATTAAAAAAAGTTCCGAAAAGTTCGATTCTAGCACGGATATGACCTTGAAAGGACCGTCATACCCTTATTTGCTAGCCTGTAAAAGACGGCAAAAATGTACTGCCGAAGCTGTTCATAATGTATTAATTGGAACACTAGACAACATTGAAATTTCACCAAAGCAAGTGTTGATAGTTACCCATGCTGTCACGGTTATGCTTCGCACATTTGCTGCACATAACATGTCTGCTTCATGCTTTACACCTTGTAGCAGACACTATACGAAAATGTTATCCAGATGTGGATCAACTAACAGCATAGACGAAAGCGGTTTTTCTTAAATTACCGAAACGTATTCGGTTATTTCGTTCACAGTGTCCTGACATACCGGATGGTATGGTATATACACGGTTAGAAGCAGCATTCTATTATTTTAAACATTTTGAAAAGATCAAATTAATGATTTTACAATTGGACGCTAAAGAAACAGCTGCAATAAAGCTAAGCCAAATGCAATTCCAAAATCCTCAAGTTGCAGCAGATCTAAAAACTACTACCGACAATTACGTAGCGACGCAATAAAAAAAATTCAAAACACTTCGTTCTCCTTACTTCATTTCAGCCATCTAAGCATGTTCGGTAAGTTGGTTTATTATGTTTGCGTTTTCATAAATTTTCTTATTGTTTTTTGTTCTAAATAACGCGCACGTTTATTTCGATTAACCCAGCTCGGTAACGCTACTGCTAGGCAATCGACCTGTTGCGTTCTATTTATTATACCCTAAAACACTGCAAACATAATATTTTTTCGAAAAATGTATTCTGCATGGTGGTGACACTCTTCAAAAAAGTGTTTAAAACACATATGATAGCAACGAGGGGAATGCACAAAATTTTCTTGTGTGAAAGCAAAAATCAGCTTATTATTAAGCTGATTTTGGTCTTTGATCAATGTATCAACTTTTATACCAAACGTTGTTTACGTCGTGATATTTTGGCGCCGACAATGGATTATGAATAAGAGACTGCAAGTTGATAAAATTATGTATATATACCTACTTTATTAATAAGTGCAAGATACTTTCAGTAGTACTACAAACGCAGGTACCATTCGCACTGCATAAGAAAATTCCATTATTTCGCCTTCAAATAAGAAGTATATGTAACAACATTGAAATGTTTATAACTTTCTCTTCTTTGCCGAATTCATCACTGCTTCATAAGGCTCATTACAACAAACAATTTTTGCTTCAAAACTTTTGCTCTATCATACCATCAGCGAGTCATACGCTTAAATATAGAGTGGAAAATTTCCGAATTTCAAAAATTAATATCATGCTCTCAAAATTTCATAATTTTTTGAATTTTTGCGTTTAGAATCATCTCTTGTAAGTTGGTCCGCATAGTGGCGATTGCTCAAATTTGCACCGCGAAATTATAACAAAAAATTGTGTCAGACAGTACTGTCACTATTTTTTCAAAAATATAAGTTATAGGTGGGAATTTCTTGATATTATAATAAATAAATATTTTAACAATGTATTCTCTGTCGTATTTGTAAGTTGACCCGTATAATGATAAGGCTTGTACCATAAAACCTTAGTAAAAAATTGTGCAAGGTAATGTTGTTACTACTTATTTATTGAAGAAGAGTTTCAAAAGTAGAAATCCGTTCGTTTTACAATAAAAAAATATTTAGACATGAGTAAGTTAAACATAAGTTACCTCATCTTATAACAGTTGCTAATGTTTGTTAATCAAAACATAATTGAGGATTGTAATATAATTTATTTATTAACATTCTTGTTTTATTGGGGGATTTATATACACATAACTATGACTACTAGCACGGCCTCTATTTTCAGAAATATTTATTATTAATGATATAAAAATTTATAATGACTAAATGGTGTGTAATGAACTAACAAAAACAACTATAACCAAAAAAATAATGCTAAAATAGCTTCCTCATGGTATTCTATCGGAACAGGTCAGCAACAAATTAGCAACAAAATATGCTCTTTAGTTCGTATTAATATTTGCAGTGGGTCAAAAGTTACAGCGAGGGGCAACACTAGCTCGTTTCTCGGAAATGGCTGGAGAAAAAAATCAATTCTTCGGCACTTGATCAGTAACAAATTAGCAACAAAATACGCTGCTTAGTTTATGTTGATATCTGCAATGAGTTAAAAGTTACAGCAAGTAGCTATACGCTAGGTTGATATTAAGCTAGAGACAACGGCTACATTTCTCGGAAACGGCTGGAGCAACAAAATCAATTCTTGCGTAATAAATTAGCAAGAAAATATATACAACTAGTTTGTTGCACAAAAATATGATTGGCACAGATTTAGTTACAATTATCTCGTATATTATTATATACACTAGAAATCGAATCTAAAGAAGATACATCATTGCCTAGTATATTCGATATTTGAAATGGATAGATTCACGGAATGGAGCGAAAAATTATCCATTCAATAGATAATAATTTAACTATGAAGTCATATAGTTTTTCGTAAGGGGCAAAGGAATCTGGGTGTTCATACATCGAGTTACTTTAAAACTACTACAACTCATAGAAAACGTCTAGCGACTTCACTTTAAGCATTGAATTCAGCAACGGCTGCCTAAAAACTGCATCTTGGAAATGATACATTGATAAGAACCGTTCCAAAAATCATGTGTAAGTAACGTAATTTATCTAGTAGTTTAGTAGAAAATTTAATACGTCAAAATGCTTCAATTTGTCAACAATCATGCTGATAGAGAAACATTATCTTTAAAAATCGTTATTCGAAGGTTACCACCAGATTTTACACTAGATATTTTCGAAAAACAAGTGCATCCAATACCGCCACACAATTACCTCAATTTTGTAAAGGCTGATGGTGGAGAGATATATTCATTCTCGAGAGCGTACATTAATTTCTTGAATTACAAAGATCTTTTAGATTTCAAGGAGAAATTTGATAACTATGTTTTCATAGGGCAAAACGGTAAGATTAGATTTTAGCTATAATTCTTATTATCTTCTAATGTGATTTCCTATGATAGGGATTTATAAGACACCGTTACTCTTTGTGTAGATTTCGTTTAACGTGAATATCTAATTTTAGGAGTTGAATATCCAGCTGTTGTTGAGTTTGCACCATTTCAGAGTATTCCGCGCAAGTATTCGAGGAAGAAAGATGTTAAGTGCGGTACCATTCAAAATGATAGTTATTTTATAAACTTTAGAGAATCTGTAGAAAGGAATAACAAAGCTGTTGAAAGATCCGAATTTGATTTTCAATTAAAAACTGAAAATAAAAACATCACTCTCACTCCATTACTCAAATACATAAGTGAGAAACGGAACGAAAGAAGAACGTTAGAAAACAAGCATAGCTCATCAAAAACTAAAGCAACGGAAAACTGCATCGTGTTTGTCAATAGTACAATGAAAAAGAATCACAAATTCGGTATGAGAAGCAGGAAATCTAAATTTATCAACAGTTACAATTTTTAAAGAAGATTGGTAGATGCTTGAAGTAGTAGCTGTTTTTGTTATTTCGAAAGTAGATGCTATTTCTGCTTTTTTACATTGCTTCTGCCCAAGGGAAGTTCAGAAGAAATATTTTTATAGTATAAACCATAACGATTCGTTACGTATAAATTTCACGACCATATTGGCATATCTCTATAGTGATATTGAGGGTCATGTCAATGTAAATATTTTCGATAATTTTTAAATTGGGTTACATAACTATAACATCGTGATTTTGAGGTCAACGATACACTTACTGTACATTACTCAATGAATGTATAAATTTAGATGAGATAATAAACGTCCTACATTAATTCATCTTGATATTATTTTACCTTCTGTCGTATACTGGTCCGTTCATATATTTTTTTTTACAATGGAAGTTTATAATACAAGATACAGAAATAATTCCAGAATTGTGAATACAATAAGCTGAAATAATTTGCATGAAATATGAAATATGGCGATCATTGGGGAAGAACGCAAAGCTCCTGCTGTAGGGATGACTACCAAGTTTCGCTTTATTTGAAGACTTCATCAAAGTCATAAATAAGTTATATTTATACAGCAAAGCTTCTGAATTTAAAGATTCAGCGAAGTACTTATTAAAAGCTTCGCTTGATAATCATTCCGACAGCAACAATCACGTGATACTTTGCATGCTCTCGTTATCCTGTAAGAATTTCAACAAATAGTTGCGATTTTTTAAAAATACAAGTCGTTCAAAAGACGAAGTACAACATGATTAACTTAAATTTATTGGGTTCAAAATCAATTTCCCTGTTTTAACTGAACATTGTTTTGTAAGCAAATTAATCGGGAAAAATATCATGTGATTCTTCTGGTATGTGGTATGCAAACATTTTGTTGCAAATGTTTTCTACAACTTCATTTAACCTAATGAAAAATGTTGTATACTGTCAGTGGAGAACAAACAGCCTGTGTTTGTCGCCTCTGTGGCTGCTTTGATGCGTTTCCGTCGAAATCCTGACGAGGTTCTTCGTCGATACATCACTATGGACGAAACATTGATACACTACTATACTGCGGAGACAAAGAACAATTAAAACAATGGATTTTTGAAGGCGAATGGGCTCCGAAGAAGGCGAAGACGGTGAAATTGGCAGACAAGGTGATGGCTTCGGTTTTTTGGGATGCAAAGGACATACAATAACTGGAAAGTGTTATGCGTCGTTATTTGACCGCTTGAGCGAAGAAATCGGGAAAAAAACGTCCTCATTTGAAAAAGAGAGAGATACTCTTCTATCAAGAAAATGCACGGGTGTACATCTGCGTAATTTCGATGGCCAAAATTATGGAATTAGAGTTCAAATTAGTACGACATCCAGCGTATTCGCCGGATTTGGCTCCCAGTGACTTGTTTTTATTTTTAAATTTGAAAAGATGGCTCGACAGACAACGATTCACGTCGAACGAGGAAGTCATCGTCCACGCAGATGCCTATTGTGGGGACCTTTCGAAATCCTACTTTTTGGAGGGCTTAGAAAAGCTGGAGAAACGCTTGGAAAAGTGCACGGAGTTAAATGGAGAGTATGTTAAAAAATAAATAAAAATCTGCAGAAAATACTTTGTTTTTCTATCTTTTCTAAGCATGAACGAGGGAAGATATTTACGTTGGCATTTGTCAACATTTTCAGAATTTACAATCTGTAGGGGATGCTCTAATTGTTAAGGTATCCGTTTCCGATGTTATTGGGCGATATGAAATTGAAAATATTTTTATGAAGTAGACATTTTTTCGTAAAATCATCCACCAGAATTGAAAGAAATATTTTAATTACTTTCAAATATACGTCTAATTATCTATAATTCCGAAAGATGCTATATAGCTATATATTATACGGTATTATCTTTTGGCGTTATTGGTCCTTATTTTTTCAAGATCGAGAATTATAACGCGACGAATGCTGCAACAATTTTAACTAAATTAATTTGAAAAATGATCTACGACGATTTGTCATTTCATTGAACCCGTATAAAATATAAAAAACTGCAATGATAAATAGAAAGTATTCTGCTTGCGTGTCTTTTCCAACACAAATATCTTAAACTTTGAAAAATATATTAAATAAAGTATATCAATGGGTTATTAATGTTTAAAAATCACGCACCCTATATATTCCTAACATTATGGTTCCGAAGTTTTCGCATTAAAGTATTCTAACGTGCTCACATCTTGTTCTAATCGTTCATCAGCTACTTAAAAGTATATTTTTGTCCCACTTTGGAAGGTAAACGATATAAATATTTACTCTAATAACAAAAAAGAAGTATCAGTCTTTGAACTACCAGCGCACTATATTGTATCATATGTTATCGTTTTACTTACTTTAAGTCCCTCGTCTCTACTTATTAAGTAAGCTTTTTTTAAGTAATACAACAATATAATACAGTAGATATAGGAGAATTTGAGATAGTCTAACGTCAGCTCCGTTAAAGCATACTTCTGTAAAAGAAATGCCAATGAATAAATATTGGAAATTGAAAATTCTAAATTACTAAAAAAAGATAATTGTAGGGAATTTTAACAATTGTTAAAACTAGAATTACGATAATGAAAACAGGGTGTTACATTTAGTATATAGATAGTTCGAATCAAAAGTATGTTTTCCTCAGCTTGTATAGTTTCTAAGGATCATTTTTATTTTGCCATTAGGGCTAATGGTTCGGCTAAAAATAAACGCAATTTAAAATATATAGCTTAAATACGTAAAACAACACTCCAGAACGGTTTTGAGTTAAGTATAAGAATCGTAACAGTAACTTGCCTTTATTATTCCTACTAAAATTTTCACAACTTTGGTGTGTAGTTATTTTTAGTCGGCCAGTATATATCAAAACAACTTTAAAACTTGGTTCCAATGAACTAACATAGCCCTTAACAAAAATTTCTATTTCTAAAATATTTTATCCCTGTTTGTTTATATGCCAGCGCAAGCACATATGAGTTCTGAACTCTTTAACTATTTATTAGTCTTAGAATAGTAACTTTATTTTAGCACTTATATCGCCGGAACAATAAAAGCTTGCAAGCAAATTGACCTCCTTAGTCAAGCGTTTATGCGTAGACATTAGAAAATACGCGTAATGTATTTTAGAATAGAAAAATAAATCGTAACAAAATACATTCGCATAGGTGCGGAAAAGAAACTGTTCAATGTATACAATAAACATTGCTTCCATTTTGATTACGAAGTATGGAAATTAATATGATTCGTGACTGCAATTAGCTCTTATTTCCTGTAGAACAGAAATTCCAATAAGCCGAAGATAATAATGAGTAAAAAGAAGAGCTTCTCATAGAATCAGATAAGAATTTATCCTTATTTTAATATAGTGAAGCTCTTGTCAGACTGTCCATTTTTGAAAATTATATATAAAAAAAAATTAAATGAAGTTCAAGTTCCATGTATTTTTTTAATGAATTTATACGTTATCTATTGGGTAATGCAGGTGTAAAATGATAAAAACTGTTCATAGGGATAAGTGGATTAATATTTCAAGTATTTTTTGTAGCATAATACTTTGACTCATCGATTTCTTACTAAAGACCTTAGACCTTAAGGAAAATATGATCATTGTTGGTCTTATGAAATAGGACTTGGAACGATACTATTTGCATTTATTGTGTCTCACTACAAAAGTTTCTAAATCCATTCAATTCAACAAAAACCTAGTTTCAAAAATGATGTGGCAATATATGTCTAGTACGGAAGCGTGGTACAAACATCGTGCTTAGTAGGTCGTTTGAGGCCCACACTTCCAAAAGGAAGTGAAAAATAGAGCTATAGTTAGTTCTATTAATTCGTCGATTTTCAGACGAGCAGATTCAAATACTCGCGATTGTTTGATATTGGATATAAAATGTTATATCAGTGAAGTATGGCGGCAATATTTAATTTTTGAAAAACACTCTATTATTGCTTTGTGTGTTTTTTGTTCGTAATTGCTGAAATAAGGAAAGTCCTAGTAGAACTAAAGTTACAAACAATACCACCTACAATATCGGTAATGGATTGTATCCTGATTTAATTTCATGGTAGTTGAATTGCTTGTTTAAAAATTATTGCCGGCATCTGTACTAATGATACACTTTCTACACTAATAAATAGCATTTAAGCCTGAAGTAAGACGCTCTACTATAAGCAACTAATGGCTTGCTGTAGAAGCGTCTCTACGTAATTGAATAACGTAACGTTTAATTATACACGGTGCACGTACATAAATCGATAAATCTTTCGCAGCGGTATTGATGCATTCATGCAATGATTTCCAATAAAATAAGAAATGTTTAGAATTTTCTCTATTTAAAAAACTTGTATACAGCGTGTCCACCTCTGGAAGATAATTCTTCCAGATAATAATTCCTTAAGTAATTTAGAGAAAAAAATATCAAATAAAGGATATTCGGAGATAAGTGCTGCACAACATAAAATTATATTCAAGTAAACAGGCTGTTCAGTTATAATATAAATTTGTTTTTTTATATGGAACATTGAATTGAATATGTTTATTATGTCTTTTTGGATGCTTTTCTTCAATTCATCTCAATTTTCCTCAATACGTATTTTTATTTTAAGATAATTAATAGGCGGTAACATGATTTTATTCGATTGAGTTGGAGTTTTCGCAGTTTATTGGAAAAAAAAACAAAATCGAAGTCGTTGCCATATTTAATTTCGGCTATTTTAATTTTCTTTGAATAGAGGGTGTTCCATCTTTCCAGAATCCAATACGGAAGCTGATTTTTTTAATAAACGTTTCGCTATTCCTAAAATGCGTAATTTTTTTAGTAAATTAAAAATTAATCTATGCAGATAAGTTGTTTTGCTAACATGTATAGAGCACCGAGACGAAATACTACAATTTTTTATTTATTTAAAAATATTAATTAAAAATAATCTGTAAAATTTCATTCACGCATACAATTTCAACTTCTCCTCCTTCCTTGTATTTCGTTTTCTATTCGCTTATTTTTGCTATTTATTATTTATAGATAAGTGTTTATTGCTTGCTAAACAATGTATCTAGGAAAATGAACATTGGAACTTTTGATGAACATCTAGGGAAACAATGGTTTATAGTATTCCTTTATAACACTTTACATATGTTCCAAGGACAACTCATTTAGGATATATGGAGATGTTTATAAGAAACTTATGACACTTTTTTTATCACATTTTAAACAAATATATATGATGGTCCATAAAAAAGTAGATATAGCATAAAATAAACATGGCAACGATTTTAAAGATCATCTTGATCAATTGCCGATAATTTCAAAAAATACTCAATTGACTAAGAATTTGATTCGTCGTTCTAGCGTGTAAGGCGTTTAAGATATCGGCCGTTAAAAAAATAGAAGCATCAAATCAAAGCAATCAAAAATTTTGATTCGTAATGTATTGTGTAATAGATAATATTAGATTACGTGGTACAATACAGGTGTGTTCTAATTTTCTGTAATTTGAATTAGTAAATTTACAATTAGATCGCATGCCCATTCTAAAATAACAATTTTGTACAAGGCGAAAAGCGATAAACTTTGTGCCCATCAAAATCTTTGACCTGTGTTTATTTGAAGATGACATGTAGATAGAAAAAGATTATAGTAATTTATGTATTCCATACATTACCACGCACGTCCGCAAAATATTTTTGTTAATGAAGTCAATTATTATGTAATATCCATTCCGGACGCGTGTATAAATAAAGATTAATTACGCTACATATAAGTGATATCTTTGCAATGTTCATTAGATTAAACGGGAAACGTATTGGCCATTAGATTAGATAACTTATACGTCAGTTTGAGATCAGAAACATATCCAAATAGTGTGTAGTAAGCGAATACTTAGCTATTTTTAAACTTGTAGGTATTTACAGTTAGCGATGTCTAACTAAAGACTTGTTGTGAAAATATCTGCTAAAACAATTTCATTGACCAGTTTTTATCAACTCAAACATTCTACTCCCGTAAGAATCATTCTGATATACTTTATGCAAATTTTATATTTATTTTTTTGTTACAGATACTTTAGAGTAAACCTGCAGAAACCAGTACACTTTCTGTGGGCTTCTCGAAATTAGCAGAGTCTAGACAGATTCGTGTTTTGTCGACTCTCGGGGAAACCAGTGGGTCACACGAACTCACTCTCACGAGACGAATAAACACGAGTCTGTCCAGTCTCTGCTAATTTTGGGAGACGCAACTCGTTTCTGCTGGCTTACTTCAGAGTCAGGTATATTTGGAGAATTAGAGAAATTACTTTGTCTAGTTTTTAGAAATAGTAATATATGATTTTTTTCTCTCATAGACAACCACATCGTCTGCCTTCTGATGCAGTAGCTAGTTTTGAATATCGTAGATTCCAGTTATTTTCCGCAGAACCGGGTAATTTTGCACAAAATGCAATCTGTTCTTTATTGGCTTTTGGTAGCCAGATGGGTATCTAAAAACATTTAGTGACTGTTCGATATGTTTTAGGACACAACTGTTTACAACTCAACTCAAGTGTGTGATTCTAACTTCTTTTCAGTCCTCGTTGCTATTTGTTGATAAAATAGAAAAATACATCGTTTATTTATATGTTGAATTTTAGTGTGGTTGCGTGTTCATCGGTAAGTGATATTTTTTCAGTTCTTATGAAATATATAAATGGATAAGTTGGTAGTCTGGCAAGATTTTCCAGACTTTGGTTTTGTCTGCAATTTTACTCTTTTACTGTTCCGGACTAGTTCGTATAATATGCAAAGTAACCCAGTAACCTTGAATTGAGGGAGTAGTTCCCTTTGTCACTCCGTTTAGATGCCTAACAAGTACAAAAGGAGAGTTTGTGCCAGAAAATATAAAGATTACACAGATAGTACAGATACATCAGTAGGAGGATTACGAGTTAAAAAGGTGCCATTGACAAAATCCAGGTAAAGCAACAGTTCTTTCCCGGGAAGAAGAGGGATTTGTAAAATGTACTCTTTAGATAGACCTCGGATTGCCCTTGACACAAACTGATCCGCGTAATATCATCAAAGACTCTTTCCCGAAAATAGGTAGAATTGTCCCAAATTTGAAGAATTGTGGAGAGATCTTTATGTTGTTTCCTATAACGACATTCTTAGTTATCTTCAAAAGACGGGCTTTGGTAGATGAAGAGGTTTTGACGGAGTATATTACCAATCTGTCGACAACTTTGGAAAATATTGCAGCAGAAAACATTTATAATTATGATGATCCTGGCGTTAACAAATCTCTCGTCAAGAGAGGCAGTAAATACTCAGTCACTACTCGCAATGCTTCAAAATATAGATATAAATTCCTTTCGTGGTTGCTGACAATGTAGCAGGTGAAGTTCTTCCACCATTTGTGGTCTATAAAGTAAGTCGCACCTGGAATGCTTGGTATCAAGGCGGACCCAAAGAAGGGTGATTTATTAATTCTTCTAACGGTTGGTTTGATGGGTTCGCATATGAGGAGCGGTTTTTCTCTCTTTTTTTATGTTGCCTTGTTTGAAGAAGAAAGAAGGGGTTAAAGTATTGATTGGAAACAACCTTTCGTCACACACGTCAAGCCTGGAATGACAATAGTATCAGATTCGTTTGCTTACCGTCAAAGTGTACGCATATAATTCAACCGCTGGATGTAGCAATTTTTAAGCCGCTAAAAACTGCTTGCCAGAAAATCTATCTATCATTCAGATAACTTGTGTCTAGATAAATGTCCAATTAAAATATGGTAATTTGAAGAATTCAAATTGAAATTCAATAGTTAGTTAAAATAATTTTTTGTCGCTGAATTTTGGAAGGAAACCCATAAACCTAGCATTTATGAAGTGGAACTTTGATAAATAAGGTTAATTGTCGTTTAAATTTCTACATCTCATTCAAAAAGTCATCATCACATCAGTCCCGAATTCTACGATCCTCAATTTTAACAAATAATTTCCGAAAACCATAAAATTTCAATATTTTCTCAATTTTTCCCCGCGTAAAACAATTACAGTGTATAGTTGCTTCCTCAAACGCTGCAAATTGGTTTGACGTTGAAAGAATTAAAAAAGTGAATGTAATGCGCATATATATACCCCTAGTTCTACCATGCTTTATCAAAGACCGAAGTTCATTATAGTGAGTCATGGTTTAAAAGAGTGGTATTGTTGAAGTGACCTATTTTGAGCACGACAAACAACGCTATGCCATAAAACATAAATCTGTGTTACATATGTATGTATTCCCCGATGTTCCATTAGCTGGAGAATGAAGGTCGCAATAAAAAAATGATTGCTCGAAAACCGGCTTACAGCATTACGTTAACAAAAGATTTTTTAATTTACGATCTATTCTGGACCAAGAAATGGTGTGTACTGAGTACATCTGGTTATATGATAATCAACTTATGTGTAAGTTTTCTTAAAAAGGAATGAATTTCAAGTGCAATTTGTTGTGTGTCCCCTTATAAGGAAACGAATTACGTTTTATAATTTGTATCTGCTTACCTAAGTTTAGGTCGCCAAAAATGTTGCAACTTGATAGATGTATACAATGTATGTATTTATGAATGTTTTATACTTACGTATAAACTAAGCAATTAGTAGTTTCAAAACAATATATTATTATGCTAACTTTATATCTTCAATAAAATTACATCTAATGGAATCCCATATATCAACGCTGCATTAGGATCATCAAACAAGATCCCAGGAAAATTATTCACTGCCTAAATACAAGAATTAAACTAGTCAAAGGAGTAAAAAGAATGATTACGAGGTGGTATCCGGGAAGCGTTCCATGTTGGCGAACAATTCTTCATTGTTGTATCTGCCTGTGTTTACTGCTGTACTTATCTTTTTATTTATTTACTATAGAATGTAGTATATAGAGAGTATTCGCAGTGACGCCTTTTCGTCAAGCATAAACTTATAACGGGTTAAAACGTTTCAAAATTGGCGGAACATTAGTTGGCGGCTCAAGAGAGCATGTCTGAAGGGAACGTTCAGAAAAGTGACGCAAAGAAGATTGCTGCTTTCATCGTACAGCAGTTTTTGGCGAAACAATACGGTCGTTGTTTCTCATCCAGCGTATTCGTTTGATTTCGCTGGTAGCGACTTCTTCCAAAGTTGGGAATCAAGTTGAAGGGGCAAAAATTTGACCCTATCGAGCAGATTGAAGCTGAATCGCACGAAACAGACTCCCAGAATGTATTTGTTTTGTAGTAGGGGTACTGAATCGGTGTTTGCACGCCCAATGCTTTGCTCTAGAGATGACAAAAAAGGGAATGAAATCGTTGTATTCTTGAATTTTATTTAGATATCAGATCATAGAATAATTTTAAGATTTACCAAAAGTATCCCAACTGTTGACGTAGCAAATTGTAGTCATGGTCACATATATAGGTCCTTTAAAGTACGAGTAATCGGTCAAGATAGTTTCGCATATTTCTCAAAAAGCACGAAACAAAGGCACGGTAATTTCAAACATACAATAAACAGATTGCTAAAAGGATGCAGCTGCAGAATTAACGCAAGAAAATTTATTACCAAATGCAATGAAACTGATGATGCTATCAATAAATAGCATTAAATGGCCCCAAAACTCGCCAGTCAAAGAACTGGTTAAGCGAGAATAGGGTTTAGGTTCTGGAGTGGCCAATACAAAATGTGACCTAAATTCGACTTAAAATCTACAGACTGATGTGAAGGAAGTCGTTAAAAAAATACAAGAACACAGCAAAAATTGTAAGAAACTATGGAAGCTACTTGGCATCCTATTACACCAGAGCGCTGTCAAGCATAAATCAACAGTCTGCTTTGTCGATGTGAGGCAGTGCAAACAAAGGTTATACAAACATAAATATTTTTTGTAGATTTACATACTTTCGGCACATTACCCGCCTTAGTTACGATTATTACTGAAATTAACGGTGCACTTTTAAATAATATCTTTATTTTACTTCGATTATTTTACAGTAACATATTTTTTTTATAAATTTTCCAGCACTACTATTGTTTGCAATTTTATACTCAAACATTTCATTTTTCGTCTTTCATTCATAGAGATACCAAACACGCTTACGTTGTGCACGATCCCAAATTAATTTATACGTTAAGTACTTTCACTTGTCTGGAGCTTTATTCAATTCCTGCAGGGAACATTTCCAGACTCTTGCAGCAATCGTAAGCAGAATGAATATGCAACGGTGCACTTGAAGACGACTTCTACATCCATATTTGGTAATCAGGTCGTTCTGGCAACAATTTATTTATGAAACTCATTTCGCACTTGGTGAATTTGCATAATCTCAGGTAAGCGCTATATCGAAGGGAAACGAGAAAGCGTTGTATTATACTCTTTTGTTTTTAATTAAGTTCGTTGGAATATGCGCGTGGATAGAAATTTAATGTTAATTACTTAACCGTTGAATAATTCTGTAAAGATACGAGAAAGTTGAGATGCGCTTTTTAAGATATGTATATTGATATAATTTTTCATTCGGTTGTGCACATTCTTTAAAATGTATACGTGTTGTTTCATAACTAATACATATAAGGCTAAGATTGGTTATTTTGGAAAGAAAGGATTGCCACCGCCGATTCCTCCAATATAATGTCATCAGGACATAGAATTTTTCAAAGAGTTCGAGAAATTAGTTGCATATTAACACTTCCTACTGCTAGTACACATGTGGAACACATCTGAAGGAGCTATTATTCCAAAGAGTTCAAGCTCTGTGGATTAGAAATTGCGATACCATTAATACAATTTTACTAATGGCTTACAAACCAAACAGCAATCATTTCTGCCCAAAGTTTTATCGGCAGACGAAGCCAATTTCAGACCTGATGGTATTAACAATGTTCATAATGAACACATATGGTCTACATAACCCACATGCTGTTAATCATAAATTTAACGTCAACGTTTAGGAAACGATAATTAAAGGCTAATCGTTATTTTAACAAAGTTTTAGGAGATGTACCATTATGTGTTAGGTGAAATATTAGGTGAAAGGTTAAACAGAAATTTTCACGGATAATGGATTGTTCAAAATAAACCAGTATCGTGGCCAAAAGGCTTACTTGATTTGATTCCATTGCATTTTTCTTTTTGATATGAACATATGAACAGTCAATTAGGTATATTGCTATGACAAGTACGTGCAATAACTATGAATAACCTTGTTCCAGAATCACAGATTAGCCAATCGTATATTGTGAAATTAGTCAGAAACATTTTCAATTTTTCTTTTTAGCCAATCGAATTGCGTATGACTAGCTGAAACAAGCCTATTGCATCTCAAAAAGCTATTTTGCACAATTATTGTCCAAAGGATCTAGAACGGTCACAGAAGCTAAATCATTCGGAAGTCAAAGCGAATTTTTACCCGATTACAGTGACCAGGATCATATCTTTACTATAAGAAACCTAACAGATACACAATAGAGAATTACATTTGCTTCATAGATCTAATACTGGAAAAGTATGAAGTAGATCACAACTTAGTCGAAGCCATAATATCAATGTCGAAGCTATAATATCAAGTAAGCGCCAACATAGTAGGAGTGTTAAATGAAGAAACTGAAAAAATGATTATGACACAGGGGGTATGACAAGGAGCCACTGTTCCTTATTTTGTGGAACATAATGGAATGGAGAACATAATATCAGTGGATAGGTGTTTGCAGACGATGTTGTATTAATTTCAAACAATAGCATTACAACACTGCACCAGCATTTGGCTAAGAAGTCTAGAAAAGAAAGGAATGAGCATAAACACTAGCAAAAGTAAAACTAATGTAGTATCGAACAACAGAAAGAATATAAACATTAGGATCAAAGCAAGAAATGTAGAACAAGTAGATAGTGCAAAGTACTTAGGAACTTTAATAGATAAAAAAGGAAATTATTAATAGCATAATAACTTTTAGGAACAATTCTTGTTCTAGTACGAGCGATGGTTTCATTGAAAAAAAGAAACCAAGAAGTACCAAAACAAAGATAGCACTTCATAAGGAAATCTACCTCTCAACTTTATAGCTTTATGGATACGGATCAGGGGTAACGACAGACAAAATAGAAAAAAAAACAAACATGAACAAATGAAATGTCTAAGACGAACAGCAAATGTCACATTACTAGATAAAATAAGAAGTGAAACAGTAAGAAATAATTTAAAAATCGAAAGTGAAAATATATACAGAAGGTACAGCTAAGAGGATGGTGACCATCATCTATTCATCAATAATGGAGTACTAGAGTAAAGTATCGCTGTTGACTGACTCCACAAATTAGAACGGCAAAAGGTTGTAAAGGCCATTTTCTTTATTTGAAACACCAACATTTTTCTAGTGTTTTCTCACTCTTCATCAAGATGACGCTATTAAAAGCCAATGAAAATATAAAAACTAACTACATGTATGGACAATTTTAACCGTTTATAGCACTGTAAAAATCATGCCGAAACCAAGGCATACATGTTTAATTCTGAAAAATCGTACATGTGCAGCAACATAATTTACTGGAAACACTAAGGTCAAAATCAAGAGTGACAATATTGAGTACTTAATGCAATGGAGTGCAAGTTGTTACGGACGTTGCTTTTGTGGCCTGAAATGTGATTTCTCAAATTTTGAGAGGATTGGCCAATATAACAACCCGAACAATCCTTACAATTAATAAAATTCCGTATTCTAATACTTGGATTAGGTTGATTTGGTATTTGAGGGATTTTGTCAAAGTGTAAAGCAACTAAAAGGTCGTCTACATGTTGTAAAATAAACGGAAAATTTAACATCATATACGCTATATTATGGCAAAGCTTAAAGATGGCAACTATCTCTGTTGTCGATAAGAAAACCTACATAAAAAAAACAGCAAGCGCACTACGAGCTGAATCACAATCTATCCCGAAAAGGCACTAATGATACTCTTAAAAATGAAAGAAAAGCTAGCAAGATTATATCAGGACGCGTTCGCTTTAAATACCATATACAATGTCCAGACATACAAACGTATAGAAATTTATTTCTGGAAGTAAATTTCAGCGACGAATTGAAGTGCCAAACATAATAACTTTTGCGATCACTATCTGTGTTAAGGAAGATGGGTGATGGGGCTATGCGTAACTCAATATGCGAAGGCGTGAAATGTTTTAGTTATTACATTAAGATACGATAAAATCTTGATTAACATTGATTGTGTTGCCGGGCACAACAAAGCTGAAAGAGGTAAACGTGTATGTATATCATTGCGGGTTGTAGGTTTGCCGAAAAAAGATTGCTTTATAAATCTGTGAGGTTAAAAACGTAGGAGGATGGTATGATAAATACCTGTGTTAAGGAAGGCCACGCAATTGTTTTGCGTTTAGTAAATTTATATTCTTTAAGCTTTTTTAAGCTATCTTAATAATAGGATTTGTCGAACTCTATCTGCTTCGCCAATAACCTCTTAATTTTACATGAACCGCTTTTCGTCAAGCAATTTTTTTCTAGGAGTAACAGGGGACCAAATCTAGGGAGTATGGTGGATGGGGTTCCCAATTCGTACCGTAACTGGAATGATTTTGCCATCGCAATTGCCGGAGCGTTATCATAATGAATGAAATTTTTTTTCGCTATGTGGCGTCTTTTTCTCTTTAGGTCAGCGTTGGATCGGCCCAATATAATACTGGTTTTGTAATTATCTTTCTCTTTTCCAAATAATATACCTGGCGAATTACAAAAAATCGTCGCCAAAACTTATCCGGCTGATGCCATCTTTTTGGTCGTTTTTGGTGCATGTTAACCGGTAAAAGCCCATTTTTCCGACCAACCTTTGGTTTCTTTGCGTGTGTAGTAATGTATCCATGTCGCATCTACAGATACATGACGTCGTAGAAACTCACTGGTATTGCGCTTAAACATGTTGAATCATTGCTCCGAAGTTACCACACAATTGCGTTTTTGATCAGTCGTCAGCACACGCACCATCTATCTTACCGATAGTTTCCTCATACTCAATCTTTTGTGAAGAATGTTTCGCACACGTTCAGTTAAGATGTCTGCTATATTACCAATCTCTCTAATCTTCACCTGGCAGTCACTAACACGATACCATGACTTTTATTGATTATAAAATCCGCAATCACTTCAATGGGACGATCTGACTACTCCTTATAAGAGATAGATGCTCAGCCATGTTTAAATTCCCCAGTATCCGATGGAAGCTACCGAAACTGCATAAATCACTAGCTAACTAGTTTCATACTTTCCAACAAGGCAGAATTTCTATTACTCGAAATTACTTTGATCTTCCTATTCCTACTGATGAGCTAAAGAGCCTGGAATCCAAACATCATAATAAGCAGTATAAGTGCAAAGTCTTTAAAGGAGAAATAATGTTAATATTGATCTGGTTCTGCAGCAAAGGTGGTGGTAACCATCCTGTTAGATTTCAAACAATGCCGTGTTGAACAATGTGATGAATCCTTATACTGTTTACGTCAAGGGTAGCTGTTCCGAGAGCCTCACCATGTGTTAATAATTTTGCACTCCTAACTTGCCCCCGTGCCACTAAAACGATTGCTAAAAGAGTGGCGATTCAATACTAGCAGTGAGACGGAGATTTAATAGTATCGAACAATTTCATAGATGCAAGCACCAATTCTTACTAGTTTTAATATATGATATAATGATAAAATAACCAAAATATATGTGAATGCAGCATTTTGTATTTATTTTATCTAGGTACTCTAGTTCATACTTTGAATTCGATACCCTCTATTATTAGCGACGATAACTTTATTTTGATTTGGTCGAAAGAGTATGTGGGGCAAGTCAACGTGACTATGTTTGTTGATTGCAGTTTAAATACTCTAATACATGCCCCGAACCTGATGCTGAAAACCAGGTAGAGATATAATCCTATTTCTCAGATAAATTCTATGTAGGTGGGTCAGTAGGTATTAAACAACTTACTTGTAGTTACTTATTGCTACACTGAGTATGTACTAACTTTTTATTAAATACAAAAATGGGAATGAAACCCAGATGTCGTGTTTCCTATTTTAAGTCGCGGAGAAATCAATTTGGATTATAAAACAAAATTTAGAAACAGAAGGATTAACAATGTATATTTCATTATTAGCTTATTTCGAATTTTGCATGTAATCCTGTTACTACTAAGTGTAATAAAGTGGTCCTTTTTAATAAACAAAAAGCTAAAAATTTATTACAAAACACTGGTGTTTTAGTATATTGGAAGTAAGATGGATTTTGGGTTGCCTAGTTTCAAGCATCAACTTGTTTAGGTGCTCATCCATGGACGACTAAAATTGCTTATTTATATATAAAATTATCAATAATTTTAATGTCACAGTTAACAGCAGTTGTTGTTGCAATGTATACTTGTCTTAGATAATATTTAAGTGTCGAAACGTTGCTCCATTTATTGTTTACTAAGTCTAACGATGGTTAAAGCATGGAAAGCTATTGTAGAATAAATAAAATAGTTGATTAAAAATATGGAACCTATTAGATAATACAGAAAATACTATTTGAACTCGTGTGTAAAAAGGCTTGCACAATTTTATGTTACTCTGTACATGCAAATACATGACATTTGCATGAAACGTACTGGAATTAGTTAGAAAATCAGTAAAAAATAAGACCGAAAGTGTACCCATTTGGTTTGAGATCTTGAAATATGTAGCAATAGTTGTAAATTAAAGAATATTCATAGTTTAGTGCTTCCATGTAAGGTATCACTGAAAGTAGCATTAAATAATGCCACATCGATAGGATGTGGGTTATCTTTTTCTTTGGTAGTAATAATGGACTAATAACCAAATAGTCAAACGCCCAGTATCCATTAAATAAATAAAACAATTATAACTTTTTAGCTTTGCTATGTATTAGTTTTAATACAAATACAAATACATAATATAAACTTAAGCTTAGATTGTATTTTTTAATTGTGAAAATGTACTTGCGGGGAACACTTTTTTATTTCGGCCAAAATATAATAGTTAACATTAAAAGTTTTTTAAAATTCAAAACATTTAAAATTTGAGGTGAATATAAATGTGCAGTAGCTACGTGGAACCACATAACTTTGATCTTTAAATGTTAGTCTGCAAAGAAGGTTAACCCCGAAACCAGTCGCGAAGTATAGTGCATTCTCGCAAATAGAAGTACGATTTGAATCTACTTATATTCTTTTTGATTCGCTTTATAAAACGAATTAAACGATTTCAATGCAGCTTCGTGGAATAGAAATTATAGTTTGTGATTATTTTTGTCGTTGTCTTTTCTGTGATAGCTAGACAGTAATAAACGAGTTCCAAATATTTGTTTTCTTTTTCGGTTTGTTCGTGTCATTATTTATTATTATAAATAAATAAAAAAAAAACTAAAAGTTATTCACGGTGTTCCCTTTAATCCTTAACTGCTGTGGGTGGGTGGGCTCGCTAGGTAACTTACATTGAAGGAATATGAAGTTGGTCGTCAGAGGCCTATGATTCCCTGTATTCTTCAAATTCAAGGTAAGGATTGTGGATTGTGGATACTATGTAGGAGGACTACTTAAGTTAAAAATGCCTCATGCCTTGTTAGACCTCTGATCCCAAAAATTTGAACTCTGTTTAAAGCGAAACGACCGCTTTCGCAAACGGAGCTGGAATATCTGGCAAAAACTCGGATGACTTTTCTATTGATAATTAACCTGCTCTGACACTTTAATTGAGGTGATGATGCGGAAGTACATAGTGAACATGCAAATCATAATACTGATACTGAAGAGGAAGACAATGAATATGAAGAAGAAGGTAGTGAGGAGTCATCAGACTCGAAAAATAACCAGTTTTGTATGCGCAGCCTTTTGAAATAGCGAGAGATAGTACAAGATCTGACAACATCGTGCTTACGTTGACTGGAGTGAAAAGCGATGAAAGGTGGTAAGAAAATCAACGTCTTATTATTGTTGAAGTTATAAACGCTAAGATCACAGAACTGTTTTCTCGTTATGGAACCATGGCGACTTTTGTAGATCGCATAGATAGAACTAAAAGTCTTGGTTAGTCTGTTTTATATAAGTGCAATTTTCAAATCGAAAGTGTTAGAAGTTTGTGGGTTCCCAATAGGATGAGAAGGGATATTCTTGGATCTGTTAAAAAGATTTCTTTTTTTACTCCCTGAGATAAATAGAAATCAGGGTCCTACTCAAAATATGCTAAAGTTGATAGCTCCAGTAAGACGAACGTTTTCTTCCGCGGAGCTGTTAAATGAGCTCTAGAAGGTGGTTCTCGCATATGTTGTAATCATACGCAAATCTAATAGAGAAACTCCATCTGAGCTAATGCCAAATAGAAACCGTGAAGAAAATTCACTTAGATTTGACAAAGTACCATGGTCCCTTTCGTCTCCAAGAAAAACAAACCCGTAAGCCCATTCATACATCACAATAAGGCAACCAATGATAAAGGCACTAAAAATTGCGGTGTCTTTATAGTTTGAGAATAATTAGAATTTGTTCAAACTTTCTTTCGTCTTTTCATTAAATAATATAATTATGCTGCTATGACTCAATCAGAAAAAATTTAAAAAAATGAATGAGGACATCGGTGACTCCATAATTCCATAATTGTGACCAGAAAATCAACATACCATGTTATTCGATTTAACACTAATCAATTCAAATTATAATATATTACAAAAGTATATTTTACTTCAATTTATCTGACTTGAAAAAAGGCACTCTTTGTGGATTGTAGACATCTCAACGCGAAAATTAAGCGTGAAGCCTTGAAGGTCTCTAATGCCCATCTGTTATTTGAATATCAAATATTTATTCATTTGCGAACAGAACCGGTACATTTGATAGCAAACCGAAAACAAATTTATTTTAGCTCAAGAAATCAATCTCCCGTTGTACATGTGTAGTCTTGCGAGTTCTTGACCTCGAATACGCTTGCATTATCAGTTACCAAAGTCGAGAAATGAATACTCCGAGTAAGTCGATGTACCCGCATGCAATCAATAAGAGATGAATTTTATACAGTCGTGTCAGATTTTGCGATGCTTTACATTTATCAGCGGCGGCAATTTTGACCTTAATGATAAGTTCTTAATATTTTGTTATATCTCACTTTTGAATTATGCGCCAATAGAGTATGAGAACAAGGTCATTTACCATATGGTGACACTTTCGTAGGTAAATATATTGTATGTACGTACATACAGTTTTAGTAAGTAGAAAAGATTTCGCAGTTAACACATATAATGATGAATTATGTTTGTCCTTATATGTATGAATAGAATATATTAAACATTCTCTGCGTAAGAGCACACATTGGTAGATGTCAAAATGCAGGAGTACATGCACTTTCTTTATTTACCCTCAATAATCAATACGTTTTAATTCGTTTTTTTAATCTTTCTAAAACCATTTTAAAAACTTTAAATTTAATTTGGGTCTATATATTGTAGATATTGAAGGCACTAGTTGATGCTTTGAGAGAGCCAAATTCTTTTTATACACAATTTTTAATAAATTGATTTCGGATATTTAGGGTGGTACTTATGGAATTTTAAAATCTCCCACTTCTAGTGAGAATGTTATGCAGCCATAGCAAATGTGACAAGCATTAGTTTATGTAATAACTTGGTATATACAATTTGTTTTAAGGTATTATTTAAACAAAATATATTGGGTATTTTAAGAAAATAATGTAGCCAAATAAGAACCATCTTTCTATTCGCGTTAAAATGAAATCAATTCGAAAGGCCAAAACTGAAAGATTGCAACTATTATTTCTGGAATTAAAGAATAATTGAAATCATTTTGTTTTCGCTAAATACAACGACTAATTGTCAAAAAATCCGGTACCGACACACTGAGAAAAAGGATTTATTGATTCAAGGAAGCCTGCGTTTAGTGAAAGAAATATTTTTTTTCAGTACGAGTAAAGAAATATTGCTTTCTATCAAAGAATTTTTTTATATTACTTCTTTAACTCAAATAATAATAATAATAATCTTTATTGTCCAACAGTGAATACCTTTTAAATGACAAAATAAAACAATACAAAAAAAGAAACAATGTAGTGCAAGATGCTAATAATACAATGTAAAATAAACATATCTAGTTGTTTAAAAAGTCATTACAATGGTCATTAAAATTTTTCGACATGTGATGTACAGGAATGTTTGTCCTGGCTCTTGGAACATTTAGGAAAGTACATGAACGAGTGTTACGTGCAGGTACATTAAAACTAAATTGCGAAAGTAAACACGGTGTATCAATTTTACTATTTAGTACATTTAGCAAAAACACAGCACTGTATCTATTACGTCTATCAGAAAGTGTGTTACACGCAATTTTTGCAGACACCCTGTTTTTGGTTATCTTGCGAACTTTTCCTCCCGTTGCATTTCCAACTTGTTTTATAGCTAGGCAACCCATTTCGCACCGTGCGAATTTTCGTCATTAAAATTCTATTTGGTCGGATTTTGCAGCATTTTTACTTCATTTACTGCTTCGACAATACTCGGGAAGATTTTACATAAGTGTCTTTATCTCCATTTATCTTTACTTTTCTAAATTTCTTAAGGAAATAATTTTTCGTGGTCTATTTTTCCCATCTTCGCAATAGAGGTCGTACCGTGTTGTATTTTAAGTAATTTATGATAGTTTCTCCGATTGATCCGTTTGTGTTTTATCACAAAAACTATTTTATTATAGAACGTGAGGATTAACAATTTTGTAGCTCTTTCCGTTAAGTCTTGTTATGAGTTGGGTGTGTCCCGAAGTTCACTCTGGTGTAGAAATTTAATTTTGCCTTGAGGACGGCCTTTCGCTTATTTTGCGGCTATAAATTCACCAAGAGAAAGTGAATAGTTAATTCCGTTACAAATTTTGAGTATCGAACACAGTGTGTTGTAGACGTATTTTGTACGGATTAGTATCCGAACTTCGCTGTTTGACCCAACCCTTGCGTACGAAAGAACTCTAATCCAGAATTAGAGTTCTTGTGGAGGGTGTATTTCTATCGGAACCGGAAATATCATTCTTGTGGAGGGCGTATTTCTACCGGAACCCGAAATATCGTTCTTGTGGAGGGCGTACTACTACCCTAACGCGATATATTGTTCTTCTACCGTAACCCGAATTTTTGTTCTTTTGAGGGCCTAACATCCGAGTACCGAATACGGAGCACGTCTGACCGGGGTCGACGAAGAACATTAGTGTTCTGAGTGGGTGGCGCCTTTCTGCCGCAGGAGCCAAAATCTTTTTTTTTTTTACATACCGCGACCTACGACCGTCGCCGACTGAGCGAAGCGTTCATAAAGGTCCATTTAGATTTAAATCCCAATTAAATATGCTGGTAGTACGCCTCAAAGGCGGTAAAGGCACTTTCAACCAAAACTTGGTACTACCAGGTAGTACCAGGTGTAAATATTATTAACTTAAAAAAACACGAGATTTATTTCAAAAAGAGTAGATCTAACCAACAAATGAATGAAAAATTGGGTGTTGACTAGTTAGGTCCTTTCTTTAACTTCATTTTATATAGATATGGGTGTCGGTGATAATGTTTTGTTGTTACGTCTGATCTCTTTTATAGTAAATATTGAGTTTGCTTAAGTAAATATATTTAATAATGATAAAATTGGTGTGTGAAATCTATATTCATGTTAAATTTGCCCAAATAAACGCCTAAAATCTTGGATACGGCTGCAGACCAAACTACGCCTTTATTTGACATATACATACATAAGGTAAGACAATGGTAAAAAAGGAGAACCCGCAAGAAACGAGACGTAACTGGGCCACAGATATTACACTATCAGTTTGGCCTGTTGTTCGATCTTAAAATTTGTAGACCGTTCAATACGTAGATTTCTGAATTCCTGCAAAAGCTTTTTCCTTTTTCCTCTACACTGACATTCGGGAAACAGTTTCATTTGTCGACACAAATTAGCAGGATATTGGCCATGGCTAAATTTTAACTTGCTAATGGTCGAATAGAATCATGCGGAAGTTGCGCGCCTTTCGCTCACAAATTCGCTACAGTTATATATCAATTTGGATGCCCCCTTAACTCAATAGGAAAATAATTCGTTGCTATTTTGCTCCAACTCTATGAACTTGGCCTCTATATACAAAACAGTGGAATGCATTTGATGACGCTCTCTACTGAGGATGGCTGAAAAAATTGTTCGCGTTAACATAATAAATGTTGTAAGACTATCTTGCTTAGCTTCGGCGGAAAAAATTGATACGTATGCGGGAATAAATATAACATGTCAGTTTTCAGCGCATTTGTATACGCGGTTAATGAATTATACGTGATCGTGGTATGCAGGTTCTTGTCTACTAGTGAGCCTCTTTATATGGCAATATAGATAAATCTTTGGTGTTATAAGAAATTTAAAGTAATCCGCAGGAAATTGCACTCTTTCGTATAATTGTATGCCTGAACTAGTTGCGAAATTTTAGATGTTTTTACTGCGAATGTGTAATTTTTGTTTTGAGAGTGACGCGTAAAATAAAGGAACTAATACCATAATAAATGTATTAAAAGAAGGTTACAATTAAGTGTGAACCACTTCGTAAAAAATAACATGCAAGAGAAAGCAAAGCGCATCCTTGAAAACTATTTTTCAAAAAATATATAATAATATATAATGATTTAATAGTTAGTGGTTTTAAGTTCAACCTTAAAGTATTTCCTCAATTTTGTTAGGTCATTTGCGTTTGTAAATAACATATTTATAACAACAATAAGCCGGGTCTTCACTGAGTCAACTTAACCTATCGCCAATGTCGATCGGCACTGTTGTTCAGCAAGGTCGAAGAATAGCTTTAGCAATAGTAGGCGCATATAGTTGAGAACAAAAATAAATTGTATAGCTGGATTTTATTTTTCTACATAGCAGCCCAAACCGAGTTTGAAGATTATTTATTTATTTTCTGCAACGTTGTTTTTTTAATTTATTCGATTTATTTCGATGTTTATTACCCTTACGTTTCTCATTTTTAATTTGTATGCTTCGATAAATTGATTTCCTTTCTTCCTCGACATCTTAGAAAACAGTAAACACTGATCCACATTAGATGCGACAAGTTGAACCCCTTTGATGTTTCCGACAAGCGACGAGAAACCATTCGAGATGTCGAACAGAATTTTTTGTCGATCGACATACATACATAGTCGATAACAACGTCTGCACTGCAGTTATTTTCCTATCATTCTGTATAAGACATGTGCATATTGCCAGTAATGAGCCCTATTTGCAAACAATAATAGAATGAATAGTTAATAAATGTTAAAAGTTTTTCCCGCAAGCATATCTAGTTCAGTATTAAATATTTATAAAAATGCCAAGGAAACTACACCCTCTTAGACTATACATTCATTCGATTTGTTTAGACTGATCTATAACGCAAAATTTACCGATTGACTGAATTGAACCGAATGATGCAGTTATTGATTCGTTAAAATAATAATGGATCCTTACAGGAAACTTTATAACCATGCAAAAATATTTCGGTCGATTCATCTAGCTTAGTATACATGAATCGTTTACTGTTATTCGTTAATTCGTTTCTATTAATAGTCCAATGATTCATGGTTTTCTAAAACCATGAGTGAAATTGAAACGGGAATTGCCATTTTCTGTTTAGAGAAGTCCGGCGCTTCCGCTATAAAAATATTGCTCCTGGTGAGAATCGGGTCCACGCTACACCGGTACCTAAAAGAAATGTAAACACAACCGTAGAAAATGGTTATCTTGTCGGGACCACGTGTTTCGTTGTGCAATATGATGCCAAAAATACCAGTATTGCTTACAAGTAGAATAAACTAGACTTCACTAATCGGAATACGTTACTAATTGAAATGTATGCAATTTCCTAACATGTGTTTCCACATATGTTTGTGACCAATACTGGAAGGAAGATGTAAAATTTTTAGGCAGTGTCGCCAACAAGCACATATGTTAATGTTTAAAGTTTAAAGTTGTATAAGTTGTATAAGTATATTGATTCATAGAAGCCCATGTATTTGACACAAACATATTATATAATGCAGATACATTCAAATATTGCATGAAAGAAGAGGCAATTCCGCGAAAAATATGATATTAGGCAGATGTCTGTCACAAACATTTTGCAATGTTTATAAGAAATTCGGTACTTTGTAAATACACTATTCTTCATATGTTTACTTTATAGCTAGTTTGTTAATCATTTAGGACATAAAATTGTACATGGGTTACATCTGATCATAACGGTATGGTGCTTATGTCATGAAATTCCAGTTTACTTATTGAGCTATGCAATAAGTATACATGTGCACATATAGATGTATGTAATAGTCCTAAAAATAAGGCGACCATTCTATTTTCTTTTCCTTTAAGCAAGTTCCCGATTGGGACGCAATAGTGTTCCAAATGAAATAAACTTGAGATAAGAAAAATGGAAACTCTCTTAAATTCCGTAGCACTTTGTAATGATATAACTTAAAAAATACAGTTTAACATCCCAGTAATGTGCCGCAGATATTAACAAGGTGGGCTATTCATCTTTGTGTTTTCAACGATAGTGTTAAGTACATAAGTTAATGTGTATATTGATATATACACAACATATATAGTAACTTGTCATTCATAAATTAGCGTTGTCGCATACATTTGCGCAAATCGTAAATTTCTGTCACGAAATATGATATCATATCGGTTGTGGTACCATAGTGGTTTTATTCATTTTTTGCTAATATGTTACTAAGATGTTCTGTGTTTTGATAATGAAACATTTCTTTTTTTATTTTCCTGTAAAAATAAGGAAAGGTTTGTTATTTGCCAGAAAAAAAAAATACCTGATTCATTTAAATTGAGAGAAAACAAATAATGCTGAATTTTGAGGGAAATGATATTTTAATAAAGTCTAAAATTCAAGAACAGTTAAAAAGAAACATATAGAAAATGTGAAACTGTTGCCCATTTTCTTTCTATCTTTATGCGATCTTTTGAATTCTTTAAATTTGCAGGTGTGCACATTTAGTTCTTGCTGTGATGCTGGATTTTGTATTGATGAAACTTCGGAGCTTTAAGATTCTATCGAATAATGTGATGTCATCATTTAGGAATAGGGGGAGGTTCAGTATAAAGATTCTTAAGTTGTTGGCGATGTGATGCTCATTTATTCGAAATGAATGAGAGGTTTTAGATCGGTGTTGTTTTTGGGTAACTGGCATTATGGAGACCAGATACTTCGGCATGACAAAAAAAATTGACTATACGAAGTATGGTCCTTTTTGATCTACATTTAACAGTGAGTTAACAAGAATATAATGATATGGCCAGAGGCAAAGAACAATCCGGAATGGTAACTAGGTTTCTTATTCGAGGGATAAGTTGTTTGATTCTGTTTGTCGTTTTTAGTATTTGTTTTAAAACTGGCTGTCTGCACTTTTGAAGAATATGGAGACATGATTATGTGCTATGGTGAAGCTCAATTAAATTCTTCCGAAGCTCAACGTCTTACTTTACATCCATTAAGATGTTCCTAATATTAGAACATTTATTGAGGCGCATAGACGTTTGAGAAAGATGACTATTTCAGAAAATTAAAAGTTAGTAGGTAACCGGAGCTCATCGTACTGTTATAAACGAAGAAGCTGTTTTACAAACAGTAGAAAATAATTCTAAAATAAGAACCAGAGAAATAAGTTCAGCTGTACGGGATGTTAACCATGAATCAGCTAGTCCTCTAAGAGCAGCTTCTTCATCCGTTTCATTTCCAAGTAGTTACAAAATCAAGGGCAACATTTTCTGTTTGTGAACAATTTTGTTCACCGATGAAGCAGGTTTTAGTCGCGATTGTATTTTGAATCTGCATAATATGCACTATTCGAGAAGGCAGAGAGAAGTAAGGGAATTTTTGCTTTTTGGCTTTTTCGAAACAGGTGGGTTGGTTTATACCATGGCCAGCTCGAGGTCTCAACTATATTCGCGTCGGTTTCTCATTTTGGGGGTTTATTATAAATGAAGTATATGCCGTAGAACTAAATAATGAAGAGCAATTATTATGGAGCCTGCTGATAGATTCCGTAATAATTCAGGCACACGGAAAAAATGTCGTCAATCATTAGAATCAATATTGGAAAAGTGTATCCAAGAGTAAGACCATCGATATGAACACCTATATATGTGATTTTTTCATGTTCAATCCTACATCTTCAAAGTAAGAGGGTTTTTTTTTTATTATTTTATGGTACTCTATCGCGTGTTACTATGCATTATAGTTTTTTTTTTAATAATTGACATGAAAACTTTCGTCCCGCTGAGATCTTTCCAGTCCAAGTTTTTTAAATTGAAATAGAATTAAAACAGGTTTCACACTTTTACTCTGCTTTGGAAAATTACTAAAATCACAATTAAAATTGGAACTATGGGAAGAAAATTGAGAATAATTTAATCTATAATCAGATGCGTTACACTGATTGAAGAGCGTAAGCTTTTTTTGGCTAGCTTGCAAAGTTTTTGCATTCTTCCTTGCCATTTATTGTTTAGATTTTCCTTGTTTTTGTCAGCATTCAACGAACAATCGAAAAGAGGGTATCATATAGTAGCATATTCTTTAATACATTATAACTAAACAGTTTCAAAAATTTCCAAGAATATAAAAGAAATTAACTACGACGCGATGTCGATGTCTTGCATATAGTGCACAATTTCCCAAGAAGCAGTAATTTAGGAATGTATGTAATCAAGAGGATTAAGCACCTGTGTATAAAATCATTGAAAGCACTTGGTGCGTAAAAGGCCCAACATATATGAATAAAATGTCTAATACCAACTAGTCACAAGTTGTACTATACTTTTCAAGAGGATGATACATCGTGATCCGCCGTCAGATCTATTACAAGCGTATTAGTAAGCGACCAGTACATGTGCGTGTTCGAAAATAATTTAGATTCGTATTAAACCAATCTTATATAAAATCAAAAATGAACGGTAGCAGATATGAAAAATAAACTTTCAGAAACGTTAAACAACTTTATACCAAAATTATGTCAAGATTTAGTGAAAACAAAGTTCAAGAATTCAAACAGTTAAGAAGAAACGGAATGTATAGGGAATTTAGTTTTCTTTTCTTGGGTATCTTTTAGAGTATCTTTTAGAGTAACTAAAAATTACTAGTATCTGACGGATAAATATTAAAACGTTAGTTTATTCTATAATACAACCCACAGCATCGATCAATATTCGTCATATTATGCCCTATCTGCCCTATATATGTAGATATTTATGTTGTCGGCGATGATAGCTGTTTCTTGCGGTTGTTTATTTGCCGCAGCGCAGATGTTTCACATACAAGCCAAAGAGATTTCCGTCCTCCTCTTTCCTCTTACATGCGTCGTCGATAATCTGTTCGACTTGTTTTAACAAGTGACGGGTCTAGGCGAGTTGGATGACCCAAATGTTTGGGTTACAATTAGTCATTGTGTCTTAATGAGTTAATATGCATTTCGTTTGTGTTGTGTGTCGTCGGTATCTTGGTAATGAAATAGTTCCAAGAGCTTTAAAGACGCCGGAAATGATCTTGTGTTAGATATGTGGCGGTAGTAAATGTGACTTTGGTATCGCCAATAGAGGAATTTGGATATTCATTAAGTGGGAAGAAGAATATCTAAATTAGTTAATCGTAACCACTAATTTCGTAACAGTACGAGGGATTATAATAAACGCACCTAGAAGTACGCATTAAAAGATTTAGAACTGGAGAAGTTAATAAAACGTAAAAAATAGCGACATAAATGTGTATAGTCTCCTTAATTAGTGCTAAAAGAATTGATTTGTGATCATTGCGTGCAATACAGATTTTTTTTAACGTCAAAATCTTGTTGCATTATAAGAATGATTCTATAAATTGTAAGTTCTTCGTATTGCTCATTGTATTTGAGTTCCGAAACTAGACATGGTTCTCATACTTAGAATTCTTTATAAAAGGAAACTACGTTTATCAAATTGGAACCTATTAATCAATATAATAAATATCCGTTTATTAACTTACTTTGTGAGAAGTGAAATAAATTTAGGAATTTTTTATTAGACACTAATAGATGTATTCTTTATATCAGTAAATCCGTTTACTGTATATGTAGAGTATATATAAAAGTATCGATGTAATAAACAGACATTTATTAAAATAATAAACTCGTTCGTTGGACCAATTTTGATAAAAAAATTGTTACATTAACATACTTCTTTATAGTGTTTATGTACTTCTGTCGTCAATGTACAGGAAGTTCTGTGCGAGCACATTTGGGTTTGTGTTCGAGGTATTTGAAAGTTGAACTGAGAAATTAGATTCGAATATTCTATTATGTTAAGTAAACATTTATATAATATGTTAAAGTTGATGACATGGTGTGGGTTCATGGTAATTGAAATGTAGATAAGTGAAAAGGGACTAAATCTATATATATATATATATCTATTATTTAATTAGACTACCGATTTCGTACACATTATTTACTGTTTTGTGTAGACCTCTTTATTGATCTTTATAGAGATATATTTCGGAAATAAATCTCAAGCTGGACATCTATTATTGCAAGAATTAAGGACAAGAAACCCTTACTAAATGAACTCAATTTTAGCAAATGCAAATTTCGCGTCTTATTGTATTGGAAAGACCTGGCCAGAAATTCGAAAGAATCGGGTTAATTTGGCAGTTAAGCTAAGAGGAATACAGACGCCTAAGTAGTTTCGCATCAATCTCATCTTTTCTTCTTTACTACCAGCTGTACTACCCATAAGATAAGGCATAAGTTCTATATATAAGTGCCATCTACGCGAACTTGTCAGATTGTTTCTAAATGCCAATTTTTCAAAACGGCCGTTCTTGTTATGAGTTCTAATTGAGGGAATGGCTTAAAATTATACTGAAGCATATAGCTCATATAAGGCATTTACCCTTGCTGTTATTTCTCCGGAGGTGGATATGATTTTTGGTACCCAGATTAGGTATAAAAGGATTTAATACATTACATGGAAAGTGCAGAATATATATTTATTATTGGAGGTTTGAATTTTTAGCAAAATTCTATAGATTAAATTATTGAAATGCTAGTACAGTCTCAAATCAACCATTTCTTCGCTATAACGATTTTTAAAATTGGAGTATTATTATTATTTTTTCAGTACTAGTTTTCGATTGCAGATTCCTAGATAGCGGTAAACTTTATTGTAAACTAAGTCAATAATTCTTATTAAATCTCTCCGACAAAAAAAAACACTTTTATCAGTTTATCTTTTGGTTATTTTATTACTTACTATCAGTGTTGGGCAAAAAGTAATTAATTACAATTACAGTTACAATTACAATGTAATTTATACATTTATACTCAATTACAAAGAAATTTAACCACAAAGTAACTTGATTACAAAGCAATTCAGCGAATATTGTCACACCAACTTAGTACAATTACCGGTTTCTGTAGATACCGACATTTTCAAAAAGAAGACCTTAATAACTTTGAAATCCATAATTTTAGGATAACAGCACCTTATTACTTTCAGAATTTAACAAGGAGTTAAAAAATGTAATCACATGTAGGATAAAATTGGACGTGTTCCGGGTTTGAACCGTGTCATGTCGCTTTCTGCTAAACGAAAAGTCGACGTTTCGCCCGCAATCATATCAGGCTTCTTTAGGAGAGGGAAAGGTGGTAGATAACAGTTAGCACGGTAATTCAAGGTGTAAATCACGTCAGAGGCAAAACTAACTGAGCGGGAAGCAGTTGATCATTGTAACTCAGCATGTGAACCATGCCAGAGGCGGAAATCTACTGCGCAGTGGAAGCCTACGTTTTTATTTCACTTATACGATGTTCCATAAAAAATACAAATTTGGATAAACAACACTAACGTATCGGCACACTCCGCACTACACAAGTTTAATT